>CM056379.1:104841694-105296135 GCA_029718625.1 Synaphobranchus kaupii | reverse complement strand
TTGATAGATGCGTACAATTCTTGTTCTTATTGGTCCTGTGACTTCAATTAAGTCAATGGAAGCATCTCCTAAAACGTACTCTTGAATAAATTATATAACTAGTATATGAATAAATGTATCAAAACACTGTAAATACATTTATAATGTAATACCATGCTGAAAACCATAGTTTTTCCTATTTTATGTAGCAGCTGGATGAAGTATACAGGACACAGCCTTTGTTCATTTTGATTCAACTGAATAATGAATTAGCCTAGAGCTTTGCTTTTGTATGCTTGACTTTAAATGCTGAAAGCTAAGAAAAAAAAGCAGCGGCCATTTTTGACATTTACTCAAAATGGAAAGGGTCATGGAGCGATTGTGCACCGGACTACTGCAGAGGAGGGAAATGCCCTCTTGAGGCACTGTAGTTTGGATGTGAAATGGGAACGTAAGTTCTACCTCTATCCTTTTGGCATGCAACACACCAAAATTATGCTTTTGCATTTCAGAGACCTGGGATCTACTTTGACATTCATGCTGTGAGTTGATGAGAAAAACAGCTCTTTGTTTTTTTTTGCTTTTTTTTTCTTTTCTTCCCGAGACATTTCATGTTTGCCCTTTTGCTACGCTGCCAGGTCACATGATGCGAGTACAGGCACACTGGGCTTTTTCTGATGCCTGTGCCTTGAGTATGAAACTCATCTGTTTGCAATGAGCCCTGGGATACGCATGTTCGTAAAGATCGGATTTGAGTCCACACAAACTGGAAAATAGCTCCACGGCTGCTGTGTCCCGCTAAGAGATGTTGACTGTAGTAGAGATGGTCACTCTTGCAGGGAGGAACATCGTAAAAAAGGATAGACCTTTATTGGGATTACCATTTTTGAGGTCATTAAACACATGGAGACCACTACTGCAATAAAATGTGTATTGAAAGCTGCTATGAAAATACCAATTGAGAATGCTTTTTATGGTGGTGGTTATAACACATATTCATTGCATCCTATGCTCATACATATGCCCCAAGTAGAGGTCATAGGACATGCAGCACCATATTTATGGTCTATAGTGAATTATGGGTAGGCATGATATACGGCATCTTTGTACTTTTGGCCTGTGTCAAAATGTTCATTTATTAAATTAGAATGTTTTAGAAAATTAGAAAAATTTATGGGTGGTGCTGAATTGGAAAAACAAATATGGAGGTGACCTAAGGTGAATTACTATGGTAATTGTGTTTTTACCCCCACGCAAGCAGTATTTGCTTGACACAGTTAGGCAAGGATAATCCAGTGCGTGAGTGGACATGTGCAAGCAGCCACACATGGTTGTATGCATGCATGCACAGATTGCACACACAACTCCCAGGCACGCTTGTCTGAAGTAAAAATACATGTCTTTCACCTGAGCACTCCTTCAACCTAAACTGAGCTATTCTGTTCCTTGATTGACTATTGCCAAATTTGGTTTATGCTAAAAAAAAGATAATTATGTTGACATTATCAGGCCTGACTCATTGAGCACATCCCTAAACATCAACAGAAATGGTCCAGAAGGGTAGCCTACTACTGAACTACGTGAAATCTTATAAAGCATTTATCTGATATATCACAGGGTAATATCATATTGCAAAAAAAAAAAAAAGGAACAAAAACCCATTACAATTGTTTGATGAACAATACGTAGATGCATATCTTTTTCAGGTTAAACGGTGGATCTCTTTACGCTGCTGACGATATCTTTTGTGTGGGATAAAAACAAGAGACCAGAAAATAGACAAAGGGATTGGGGGGGGGTCATTTCGATATCAAAGAGTGAACTCGTGCAAAATACACATGGCCCTCGGCAAAATAAGATGACGCCAATACTTTGAGCGCTAAAAGCTTGCAACATCTGTGTAAACATTTGGCTTTTTCCAGTGATATAGGCAATGTGCTTATAGCCTAAAGATAGATGTCTAAGGCAATATACCGTGCTGTGCCTTTAGGGCATTTTTAAGTGGCATTGTACTTCTGCTAAAAACCTGGCTATGCTGGCAATACCCCGCTGGAAGGCTATGGGAGCATATTTGGGTTTTTATGATGACAGTGTGCAGTGCAGTATGCATCAGAAATTACTTTTACAATAGGTGAATAATTAACAGCAAAATGAATTCAGTAAGAATCAAAAGAATGCTTTTTAAAAGAAGAAGAAGACAAAATATCATTTTCATATTCCTGAATGTGTTTTCTTTCACCCACTGCTTTGGCTAAAGGGGATTTCCAGTGAAATGGTACATAACATTTGTTAAATGGCCTATTAATCCAAAACTATTACACTGTACATATATATAAATGTTGATGTGAGCCACATATTTTCATAGACCATCCCATCCAGAAGGATGCACAGATTGGGTTTTCAAATACCCTTTCCAGTTTCCAGGTCTGTACTCAATGTTGGTAGTGGGTTCATTATGTACAATAATTCCCCAGAAAGAAAGCTTTGACAACTATAACAAACCATCCAGGGCCCAATTCCCACCATAGGCTAATAAATAAACCCAGGGGCAAACTGGAATTTTTATTGTTTTCAACAAACAGACACCAGGGCCACAGATGGAAGAAATTCCATATCAGTCACCTGCCGAGTAAAAAGTGTTATAGTTTCCTTATAAACTCATGGATGTACAGAAATCTTAGATCTACAAAACCAAAACAGTAATGTAATGTAATATGGACAGTGCATATACAAATTCTAGAATTAAGCTTTTTTTCCCCAGAAGTTCCTTGATGGGTATGGCCAAAAACTCTTTCAACTTCGTTCATTCAATATCCTGCTAACGAAAAAAAAAAAGAGAAGCACAAAAAGAAATAGCCTCATAGCCCTGTCCAATTCCAGGAGGTTTTCCAGGAGGTGATTGACTTTTTGTAGCCATTGTCCATCGGCGTCTCCTTGTCAGATGAAAAGTAAATCAAGATTAGTGAAAGCTATACCTTTTTATTTACAACTACCAATTAAGCACCTCCCCAATGGTAGTGCTAAACGGCATTTAATTCCAACTACTTGATAATATAGATTTTATACCCATTACACAGGCTACAAGCAGGGCCCCTAAGTCTAGTAGCAGCTTAACACTGTCAGTCACCAGCTGAGCACCTAGGGATGGGGTGCTACTTAGACATTGTACGAGTCAATTAACGCCCCAATTCTAAATAAAACATTGTTTTGCATTATTCATGAATGTGCAACTATTCCCCACTGTTTTCTCTGATTATTTCATGCATTTTGCATTCTTAAAAAAAAAAAAAATCCTAATACAAAATACTAATTTGTAAGCACCAACTCATAGGAAAATACATGCACACACCTCAAAACAGTACAGTAGTATTACATTGTTGTGTTATTCATCTTTTCACTATATAAACTAATGACTTATATTTTGGCTAAAAAGAATGAATGCAGTTTGTTATTAAATATAGGATTTTGCAACTTCCATATACAGTATATCCTCCATATTTTCAAAAATATGCAACTAGCAATGAATTAAAAGCTACTGGGAATTTAGTGTGTGTGCGTGCGTGCGTGCGTGTGTGTGAAAGAGAGAGAGAAGGGGAGGGTTTTTTTTGTGATGTTATAAATAAAACCACAACATGAGCTCTGTCCTGACAATGCAACAAGATCGTGTCCAAGTAAAGAGACATAAGCTTTATTAAAGCTGAAAAAAGGACAATCGAAATTATATAAGAAATAACTAATTAATGGAGAGAGCAGAAAAACAATGGCGCCATTTTGTAGCTCTTGTTTAATTCTGTTAATCACCCCAGGTAAAGATTATCTGCTCGTGTCAATTTAATTCTGCTTCAAATAAAGGAACGAGGTCACTTTTTTTTCTCTCCCTTCAGTCAACAGGATTGAATTGTCATGTAGTTCTAATAGGCAGCGCGGGGAATCATTAGTCCAGCTGGGCTCCCTGAGTGATAGGCATTCCAGGCCAATCATCTGACCGCGCGCCCACGTCTCCGGCACTATTGACACCGTGTCAGTAGCTGAGAGGGGATGGCTTAATCAGCCGGGACACTCACAACATTGATTTGACAAGCTGCCGTAATGACCTTCTTGTTTTTGTAAAGGATCACTGTTTATTCGGGATGGCACTGATGCACTAAGTGCACCGCATTGTCATGGAAACTATTATCACCCCGGCGCCGCGGCTCTAGTGCACTCCCGAGGACGCTGTTTATGTGACAGCGGATACCTGCTGAGGCAACGATTGGTCCGGAGTGTAACAATGGCAGCCGGCTCGCCTTTTCTTCCCCCCTTTTGTCTGCTTTTCAACTGAGCGGCTTGAGGAAAACCAAATTGCTTTGCTGCAGACAGTGTGAATACCCTGCATGTATTATTTTTGTTACTATGTGGATACAATTGTTCTACATTTTGGTGCATTTTGAAGAAATAATGAATGCTTCTCGCTATTTTCTCTCCCCCCCTCTCTTTATATATATATTAAAAATATGATATATATAACTATATATATTTATATATATATATAGGCACCCTTAATACAGGTGTCGAAAACAAATCAACATCATTACTGAAAAAATATTGTGCTTATTCAATAATTATTATAATAATTCTAATTATATAATTATTATAATTATTCAATGGAATCATACGAAATAACAATTTTTTCTCGATACAACCTCCCCTGGCAAGGAAAATGGCACTATGCTTTTTCCTATAATATAAGATTTGATAAGGTTGGAGAACACATTTGGAGGGATTTTGAACCCATTTCTCCATGCAGAACCTTACAAGATCCTGAAACGCTTAGGTTTGCACTTATGGGGCCTCATAGATGAAACTCGAGCAGGACGAATCTGCGCAAATCGTTTGTCTTCGCAACTTTGTTTGAATTTTGGGATCAAAATCATTTGTTCGGAAGTACAAATAAACTTTACACCTTCTCAGGACCACACGTATCGCATTCGTAAATTTAAAATGCCGCTAAATGTAGCTTCTGTATGTCAATTAGAATGTGAATTCATTTTCTTTTTAAATTTTTTTAAATTACGATTGTAAAAACTAAACAAAATTAGATTACCTCTATTAATCAATTGTAGGCTATGAACCTGTTTAATTAGACCCATAACGTAATGAATGCTCCCAGTACTATTTTTCTAAATTGATAAAATTTTTAATGCTATATGACATTAAAACACACATTTAGCCAATGAACGTAATTTTCTTTTAAGTGGCTTACAGGTTTGTAGCCAGCAATGGCTGATATTGCACTGTTGGAGCAGTGAATAACTAGGGCTATCGCTCTATCAACGTGTAGCTTGTACGTGATACAAAATGTGTGTTGCTCACCATCATGGCCCGGTGGCCTGGTGGGACCCATGACAGCTTCATTCGGTGGGGCAGTTCAGTTGGCACTCGTTTGGAGAACAGTTCTGTGAGAGTCAGATGGCTTATTGGTAAGAATATATTCGTCAAATTGCTCATGACTGGTTTAATAGTATGCGTTTAATAGTGTGATATCTTGAAAACTCATAAAATCTCTGAAACTATCTGGATGGATAGATAGCAGTGGGAAAGTAGAAACATACTGTAGCTTAATTTTATTTTTGGGTGAACTGCCCCTTTAAGACTTTAACATGAACTTAAATAATTAGAATTTTATGACTTTTTTTTTTAAAGATAATTTTGACACCTATGTTTTTATATAAAAATTTTTAAATAGAATTAGAAGTATATAGTTTATTTAGTATGCTTTTCGCATAGAACATACAGTAGGTCTGTGTTTCATGCATATGTGTTAAGCGCGTGTTCTTTATCTTATACAGCCATTTTCATCAAGGGTGCCAATAATATATATATATATATATAAATATACATTTATTTTTTATAGCAGCAGGCTTTGTTTATATAAGAAACGATAATGTGTTTATTTGTGAGAGCTGCTAATACCGACACTGTCAGGTGGATCAGTGTAATCAAAGGATCCTCCAGTCCCCCACATATAACTGAGGTGTCAGACAGTAAATATTATTGGCATGCTGACAGTCACCAGCTGTGACATAGTGTGTAAAATCGTTAATAAGCACATGAAGGGCCACTACATCCCAAGGTGAGAATGTGGAAACTGTTTTCATCAACAATTACCCAGAGCACAGTGGAGTATCCCTTGTCAGATGATCTACAGGCCAACGGTGAAGTGCTTCGTGACACGTCGGAGGTACAATATTCACAGAGTATCTAATTAACCGAGTGCTGGATATGGAAAGGAGACAAACAATGGAGACACATTTTTTTTTTTGTATGATTATTATGAATACACATTAACTCAGAATGAAGAGATGTATACTGGGATGTCATTTTACAGCTGAATTAAGGGTCCAATAACTGGTGTGCTTGTGCAGTTTCTTGTTTCAGCAAACAATTTACTGGAATATCACTTTCACAAACAGCATAATCCATCTGTTGGGTCCTGCAGTTATTTTATTGCCAGTTATTATTGGTTGGAAAGCAGTAAAGTCCTGAAAAAATCGATATATCTGCCAAAGGTTACAGTACATTTGTTACACGTGAATTTTCATTCATCTGGTTTATGACCTTAGCCCTTTCTGTTAATTTCTCATATGAAAATAAGAGATGAGAGATCAGTTGAGAGATATACACGACTTGTATTCTGCCAGCAACAGATACTATTTTTAGACAAGCTATATGGCTGGATAGTAGTTTTACGCAACTGATTCTTTTGAAAACGGCAAGCAACATGTTATTGGGAGGGTTCACAAAAATTTGTGTTTCTTTTGGGACTGCTAAACAGCCACAAATTCCACAAAAAAAGTAATGTGGGATTCACAAAGCAGTTGGAATGGGTCACAATCAGTTAACATGATTCTGCTCTGATAGGGAAAGGTGTGCTATTGCAATTGATGGATATGTAAGTTTTTTGTAAATATAAATCCTTGGTATTCAGAAGATTATGAAAAGGTTAATTCCATATTATGAATAATTCATAGATGTGTCTGTACAAACGATACGGTTAAAAACAAAAATAAATGGTCAGTAATTCTGTGCAGGTTGTTGGTTATATGAAAGTCAAGCAATGTGTAGGTGTGCCATGACTTATACAGATGTAATTGCTGCAAGAGCAAATTAAAGAACACCATCAGTTGAGGTCTTACTGAGTCAAATATAGCTGCATTAATGGATGGGTGGATGAAACGTCCGTAAATAGTGCCGCGGTGGTTAGCATAGTTAGTTAGTCACCGCTGGGACTAATAGGAAATAACCCTGTCCTTTTGGGTGTTTGTTTGTGATTGGTTGGTTCGATAGCCAGTAAGAAGCTAGCGAACAGGGAACACTGATTTGCATATTGGCACCTAAAAGGGGATAAAGAGGGCTGTTGTCACAGACTCGGGGTAGTTTTCACGTATACCGCTTGTTCTTCCTGTACTTAAAGACGTACTAATAAAACTCCAATGAGTCGTGGTCAAGATCCGCAATCATCTCTTAGCGCAATCGCTACAATACTCAGATCATGAAATGCTGAGATTGTATTGGTATCTCTCCTACTAAACGATATTAGCTTCTCTCCCCAGTAAAATAAAAAAACTAGCTGATATTTCCATGACAACAAGCTGCGGTCAGTCGGTGATAGAAATAATCAGGGAAATTGGTGATTGTAATTGTCATGTTGGGAATGTGATTATCTGTCTAACTAGTTTTTGTGCAACGTTTCCAAATAATTAACCTACCAAAGCTATCAAACTTAGCTAGCTAGTTAACAGCCTCCATGATGAAAGTCACTACTGTTTGTAACATTATTTTAACTGACCAACAGAACATCTGGCAATAATTGATAAAGGGAGATGAGACATGTGAAGAGAACCTCACTGACCTTTTTGAAGGGTAATTATGGTGAAGCACTTGAAGGCAGACAGTGATTATAAGAGATTTTTCACAAATGGCTTTAAAGGGATAGTTCACATTTTTTTTAGACCCAGGCCCACTGAGCTACTCACCATGAATTAGGCTATGTGATAAATTGGGGAAATGTCGGGCTCAAGCCCTCCTGCCTTGTGCACCCTGTTTGGAACAGAGTCCCTCAGGGGGGTCACCTTGTGGGCCCACCATCCGCAAGGAAGGGGTGCAATGCCCATAGGGATTTTGGAGCATTTCAATCTTTTCAGTATTTGGACATAAGAGTAAGACTATATCCTTTATTTTTTGATATTTATTCACCAAAATAAAGTTTTCATAATAAATGATGGGATATATTTTAAGCCGATTCTCACAGCAGAGAAAACATGCCCCTCAAAATCACTGTTAACAGAGAAACAAAAACCTGCATGGGACCTACACTATACGTGGAAACTATAAGGTTACCACAATCTTATATGAGAGGAAGCTATGTCCCTCTCACGTTTTAAAGTATATATAAAGACATGGTTGAGTAGCCTACATTTCCCTTTTGGACACAGAAGGACATGCTGATAGACACACGACATATATTCAGCAAGAAACATCATGGTTACAAGCCACCCTCATAATACATACTTGTGATCTGTACGCACATGGTTCCCTTGGAATTCAATTTTTTTAGACTTTAGATGTATTTGTCAGAAGTACAGTGATAGCAGCGTATCCCCTTCTTTATGCAGGGGCCAGGACAGCACCGGTTTTGCATGGTTTCCTTTGCAAAACATGACCTCGTTAAATGGCTGATCAATGTCTCACTTGGATCGATCTGATGCAGCTCTGCCTCACTGCACACACCAGGAGCCACTTTATTGTAAATCAATCATTTTGAAAACATCTCACAAAGGGGCCAGCCCTCACTGACAAGCCATCAATTTGAACTGTCTGTGTTCCACCCTTATCAGTCCACAGTTCAGCAGCGCGACCAGCATTATGTCGAGTTTTCAATTTTCAGTTTCGCAAAATTATTTACTTACCTAGTCTGACCTAATCATGGTGAAGCGATGGGGAACATGGTCACCAGCAACAAACAATATAGTGTCGCAGAATCCTGGCATTTAGCGAAATAATCAATGCCAAAGAGGTTTCGGGGCGTATGGTTATCCATGATTTGGATTGCTAAACTGCATCGATCTCGAATGGGAACAAAAACTCACGGTGCCATAATTTGATGCAGTGATCTATTTCCTGTAACGAGAGAAGATTATCAGTGAAACTAATTTTATCCTACCCTACAGGAAAATTTATGTTTATTATGTCTCTTGGGTGACCAGACACACACACGGCCTTATTTGTACTGTTTTCTTGTTTCAATACATATTGAATTGATTTATTTCTAATAAGCAGCTACAATTTTATCTTGGTTATTGTTCTTGTATTTATTATGATTCTAATGACGATGATTCTCCAACTTAATTAGGAAATTCAGGGATGTAGAGGGCTGTGTGAAATACAGTATATACTCAGATCACAATGTGATCAGGTCCTATGATCTGCCAATAACATTGGATGTTTGGGAGACTAAAAATATTTGTTGACTGGTGGTGACTGGTTGCTAGCATATTTCTTGCTAGCATGTTCCATGTGAAGGCTGCACTTTTCCAGTATTGCTACTTGCAGTGATTTCAGTATTTTCAGTGCTTTCTTTCTTTGGTAACTTTTATTCAATAAAATTTAAAAAATATTAAATTCTGTACTAAAATATTATGAGCAAGGCATTGTGAATGTTACATATAAATATATAAAAGGGACAAGGCATCAGCATTACTGTGCGGCAACTCGTACTGCATGAGATCTCCTCAGTGTTGAACAATTAGGGCACCATGGAGTAATTAGCGCACGGAAGATGCCAACCATGGCTTCCATATGAGCGCTGTCAAATATGAAATGTTTTGACACAGGAAAGTTACAACATTCTGGATACTTTAGAATTCAATTTATAATTTGATAGGGACAGACAACACCAGTTATTGTTCAACAGTTATTATTTGACAGGAAACAAAGATGTTTCCTGTCAAATAATACATAAATAATAAAGCGAACAATATAGTACTTTGTCTTAATATGGATAGTTTGGGTATTATTCTCTAACAATAATGACAAACCACTACACCAGATTATCGTAACACTATATTTTCTTCTCACCGAGCCATAAGCAGAGGCAGAACTTTGTCTAAGTGGAGGCTAACATGCCATAACATGGTGTGCATCCGCTGCAGATGTATTTATTGATCGGCATCAAATATGATTCCCCTGTTTGACAACCTGACAGTCCTAAGTGATGGCCAAGTAATGGCATGTCACGAGACTTAAATCAAGACTAATCTGTCTGTGATGATAAAGCCCCACTGGCTGGTGAATACTGGCTTACTTGGGACAGATGGATCATTGACCCGTCTATATTTCCTAGTTGGTTGGCTAATATAATGGCCATGACTGTAGATAAGATGAGGCCTGTATAAGCACTGTGAAAACAAAGATGCCTAGTCTATTTTCCCAATATTTGGAAAGTCTATACTCCGAATTCTGGGAAAGAATTACCATTAGGGCTGTTCTCATATCGACACAGCAATATATTGTAAATTACCTCTTGACGATCCATGTATCAATAGTGATTCCTGCATCAATATGTTTATTGTGGGCGAGACGTGCGGTGTAGCCTCTATAGGGTGACTGACTACCGAGTCATGTACAAGCCCACCCACGGTTCGACCCCCCGCCATTGGCATCTTCTGCTCTCCTAATTAAAAAATTTAAACACACCTGTATTACCAATGAGGTGATGTTTTAGTGCAAAGATTTTCAGTGTGAAAACTAAAACAAAGCATTCATAAGATGTCATAACTGTTTTCTTTTGTTTATAAGGTATTTTGTGGCAGCTTATTGTACTTCAAATACTTTTGTCTGGTTTCAACAATGTTTTACCCAATAATAATAATAATAATAATAATAATAATAACTTTATTTGCAATGATATCTGATTTGGTTCCCTATACCAGTAGGCATCAGACAATATCCAGTTCTAATTAGTGTGCATGATAAGTACTAATGATCATTTAATAAATGCTAACAGTGTACAACAAACAAAACAGATTTTCCAGTCATTGCCTTTTGAGGTTGGGTAATGTGCATTGGTAACGACTGGAACTAATATTAATTCAGTTGATCAAAGTAACAAAATGAGTAACTAATACTACATTTAAAAAAAATGAGTTGATGAAAATGTGCTTGTTTTGCAATTTAAAGAAGTTCTTTAACTCCTTTATGCAGATGCCTAGTGACCAGGACGCTGGCGCCAAGATTTTGCTCAACTGAGACATTCGTTGCTCCTGCAGGCAAATTAAAAATGGAAGCCTCAAACTCCATGTTTTATCTTTATTAGTACAGTATTCGTGACAACTCTGCAGAATACGGAGTTTCTAAGTGTCACTATTTTCCATTTAGCAAGCAACCCCCCAACCAGTCTATACCAACCCATGCGTGACATAGTGGACAACAGCATCTATGTGTGAGTTCCTAAATATATTTATTCATCATATAAAATTAGAATTTCGTCATAGCAACAACATAAACTTTGATAAAAGCAATAACCTGATCGTATGCCAAAAAAGCAGTGAAAAGCTGTGCTCACTCAAATGCAAAATAAACAAAATTATTGTGTCATAATAATACTATAAATATCTGATACTAAATATGAAATAAATATACAGTCCTACCATTGGTTTTAAGCATCGAGATGTCACTTTGAAAATTCAGTGGTCATTTATTGTCTTGGACAATCTGTTTGAGAAATACACACCACTTTAGCTCGTTATTACACAGCATCGAACATCTGCACACGACACCCCATATACTGTACCTGCAGCTCTGAAGTATTTCACGTGATTCCGGTTTTATTCAGAACTGTTTTATCCGATAGAGGACAGTATATCCTTTTCAACGGTGTTTTAAATTTTTTTTGGGATGCTTTGAACAATAATTTGCAGCCCAGTGTAACATAATTTTTAATCTAGTCAATGTATTATGACACAAACAGCTACAGAAAACGCATTCGCTAATATGAAAAAAGTACTGCTTGTAATTTGTGGTTCTTCTCGCTGGCTACATATGTAAGTTAGTTTTTCCACTCGATCACTGTCTTGTCCAGTAGGCTATATGGTTTTTGCATTTTTAGTGCATTTCACACACTGTAGTGTAAACATTCATTGCTCAGTCATGTTTTCTGTTTGATATACCGACTTTCATTGAAGCTAGAAAATTTGGCAGCATTTTCCTGTTGGTGGAATATTATTTTATTGTACTGTTATTGTACATAATATAGGCTATAGGCTTATCTTCCTGGGCTATACTTGTCACTTAGGGCATGGAAAATATTCATTCCAATTTACTGTGCGCTGATATATACAGTAGATGAATGTAAAAATTTTCCTTAGAGTCATTATGAATGGGAACTTTATTTTTTTTCTTTGAGTGCATGGGAAACTGATGTTTTACAGAGGTACAAGAGTGAATGATTAGGCTACATAGTTAAGTTTTTGTGATCAGTGTGATCAATGTTTTCATCTTAAACCATCACAAGGGGTAAATTTATATGCTTTATAATGGACAAAACAAATTGTATTCATTTTATGACATTTATTGGATAGGGTTTTGGGCCCATATATCTACCCCCCTATACTGATGAAAAGATAGTAATTCCCACTTGAAAATAATGAGTTTTATGATTCAAAACAGTTGATGGTTCAAAGAATTTCTAGTTAAATATACTGTATCATTATTTTATGATTTAGAGCAGTGCACAATTTAGCCATTTGGATGGATTTGGAGACACTAATGGACAACAGGGTACATTGCCTATATTTTGCATACATCTTTAGTAGGAAATTGATTTTATCCAGGAAATAGATTTACATGTTTCACATATGTAGCTCTCTGTATTTTATTGCAAACTAAAGAAAAACTTTTTTTTTTATTTTTTCCAAAGTTTCCTTGCATTTGTGGCACTTTATTTTGACTTAAATTATGAATAGCAACAAATACAAAGTTTGGTTTCTAAATGGGAAAACTGTCTTGTTTCATTTAAGCCATTTGCCAAGTTTCTCTTGTGCTCACACCTGGAGTTATAAAGCTTTAAAGCTTATAGAGCACCCCCTAAATAGGCGAGAATTGACCAAAATTGCCATCTGCGGGAAGGGGGTTAATTGAAAAACTGTGCTCAATTTAATTGTTTAATTGACTTGTGTGAATACAGATGTTATTTCCATTCATTCCAGTCTTATTTTGGGATTGTTCCTTTCACAGAAGCTCATTATTCTTATACACATCCAAGGCAGACTGGCAGAGTGCATGTTCACTTTTTATTCAGTTGAACCGAGTCCACTTACTAGAAATAGGAAATTCTGTTTTTTAGGCACCCTTTAGATTTAACATGCAGTATGTTAAAAAGTCTGTTTGATAACATTTTAAAGGAGTATTTCAAGAAGCATGCTCGGCCCACCCTTGCTGTTAATTGGTCCTGTTAAAAATAACCTGTGTACTGTGTTATTTGCCAAGATGACTTGACTTGGCCTGGTCCCCAGCCTTTTTAGGATGGAGTTACATTTTCCATCAAGTTATTCGCAGATTTTGTAATATCTTTTCAACCTTTGTGACTCTGGAAGTACTCAGCCTGGCAGAATGCCTTGGTTTAAAAATGTAACCGTGGTTCATAGAGACAACATTATGAGTTCTTCTCTCAGACATCTGGGCTCTAAAAAGCACGTATTGTAATGCTCGAGGACATTTTAATGTTTAATTTGACGTGTGGGTTTTAGAACAATACAGTAACTTAGATGGTCGTGGAGAAAAGTGTGCTTCCATATGATGCCCTTTGACATGAGATTTCAATTGAGAAAACAACAACTGTCTACTGTCTTCAGCATTTTCAACTTATCTTTCAGTTCCAGATCTGATGACTTTTCATGACTCAAGCCAGAGACCATAGATCCAGTGGATTTTCCAGATTGTTTAGGATTTTTTTATTCAAGGTGATATTATCTGGACCCTCTCAGCTATAACCATACCTGTACAATAAATTGAAGGCAAGATTGCAAAACAAGGTTTTAAACAGTAGTATGATTATCAGTTAAAGAAAAAAAAAACATTCCCCACTGTTTTTCCGTCTTAAAATCTGTGAATATGAAGTGGGTTTTTTTTTCAAAGATGACAAAACTTTTAGAACACAAATACATCAATTTTAATCTGAGAAAATACAAAATGAAACCATGTACAATTTATGTACAAACGTTTTGTACAAGACAATATAATTATCACCGGATATCATATGACAGTCAGGTAGATCAACTCAGCACCATCAGTTTCTCCACTAATCCCTTGGCTGTAACAAAGGAAAATAAATTAGACTGCTGTGTCAAGCTCCTTTTTCCTGTAATGAAGAAGTGCCACAGACTTTCAATGAGAATTTATCCAAGACTCATTTTCCAGGCTTCCAAATTTTAATTCCGAGTTAAGACGTATATACCCAAATGATATGTGTTTTGTTTAATCATTCACAACTCCCAGTTAAATTAAAAGTCAACCTTTTAACCATTGACAAATGAAATGTTTGCAATAATGGTACACCAATGTGCGAAGGTCAAAAGATCAGGAGCTTACATGTACAAGTGAATGATCAGTCAATAAGCATGGGGAAAATGAATGAAATAATTAATACATGAATAAAAGTACATAATTATTAAGAGCTTCAGATCACACTAATGAGGCAATGAACTTGATATCCATCATGAGGTATGATACCCTGTGCTCATATTGTGCCATTCAGTCATTTTATAATGTAAGTCACTCATTCAGTAAAGGCCCCCCTTAAATTCAACAAGAAATCATATCGAACTAATCATACTGTACAAGAAGCAGCTATAAACACATTTTTCCAGTTGATGCATCGCATGTTTACTTTCTAATCGAAATATAGGCAACTATAATGCGCACCCGCTGATGCCACTTTTTGCTGTAGTGGGTCTTAAGGAATTCTCCCTTGGCCTAACATCCACTGCCTGGCATTGTTTTGGCAAAGAGGCTTTTTACGGCTTGGATGTTCTCTATGCCAGTCTAACATGCCACACCCTGATATCCCTGACTTTCCCTGGATTGTCTAATACCCCGTACATTACAAATGGCTGAATGACACACAGCAGAACACACAATGTGGTATTTCCGACAAGCAACGCCGATTGGCAACATACCCCATGTCCAAAAGACATACAGTACACTGCAATGGTTTTCCGGCCTACCTCAAATGAAATGACCTGATATGTGGGTGTAACTGGTAGAAATTAGAAAATAAGTTATCTTTGGTTATTAAAAAGTATATATATATACCTAAATATACCAAATTCAACTAAAATATTGTTCTAAAATGATTCAATGTACACATACCTCTGCACGTTTTTAGTGCTTCATTGTTTGTGCACTTGAGTGGGAGACATTTTTTAATCAAAATTGAAAGAAAGTGATCATATGCATGGGTCCTCTTACTGAAATATAACGATCAGATACAACAGCTTCAGACAGGCCATCGATGGGCTGGAGTAAGATGTAATTAAGTGGACAGTACGGAATGTAATCCACGTAGTTTTCCTCACGTGAGACATTTGAGAAGCTATACAGAGCTGCATGATTGAACAACAATTTGACAATGTGATTTCATTACAGGAAAAGGATAAAAATTATATAAAAACAATGAAGTGCAATGGAATAATCTAATTTCAAATGACACAATTAGCTTTCATTTTCCAATTCAGATGTAAAATGGGTAAATGCAATTTTTAAATTGTTAATTTTCAGGCTAGCAAGTGCATCATCAACTATCCAGTTATACATACATTATATTCACATTTTTATGTCTACTTGCTACAGAATGTAACAACATGTAATCACAATTAAAAAATTCACTGCAGTACATAGTCTATTGTATGTGGTTCCAGTATGAAAAGACCAGACCACATCCAGTAGACAGACATGAAAACTGAGTTAATTTTGATTTAAGAAATGTATTGTATAATGGACAGAATCTACACAGCTAATGTTGCCGTCAAGTATTACTTTTTTCCATGGATTGCAATATTGCAATAAACTTATTTGTAATTATCGACCTGCTTCTGACCCTGGGATTCTCAGATGTGATTCTGTGGCATATTCTGCAAAACAGTTTCTTATGTGAAACTTGCTTCAGTTCAAATATCAGTCATGGAAAGAAAACATTTTTGTGATACCCAAAAGTAGTAGCTGTGGGCAATCTAAAATGCAAACAATTCTTGCACATTTCTCTAAATGTTTTTGTTTGGATTATATCCCTTTAACGTTGAATTTTAAACTGTTTAATTTTCAATGTAGCTCAAGGATAAGACAGAAACAAAAGCGTGATGACGCTGCTTGGTGTTATATCGGTCTGTTAATAGCTAGACTCAAATCACTCTAAACAGTTCTGGCATGTGTATGGGGAAATGCAGTTTAGTAGCCTGTAAAATTTAAAAAGTCATGCTAAAATGTATAAAAACTAAGTACAAAATGGAATTTATGCTCATGTGAATAAATCAAGTGTGCATGAATGTGTGCGTGCGTGTGTGTGTGTGTGTGTGTGTGTGCGTTCCCGTCTAACAAAGTTTGAAGTCAGTTCAATGTCAATGTCCTCTGCAACTTTTCAACAACGCTGAGAATTGATTAACCAGAATGCTTGCAGTGCACCATTGCACATCGTGTACCAGAATAACTTGAATGTGACATTATCTCCCGGACACGCTTAACACGCCATATGACTGAGCTGCATTTTGAAAATCTATCGCAGCATCTCTCTTTTCTCAGGCCTCTTGGGGTGTGGCATCAGGACTGGTCATGGAGAACATCCAAGCACTCTATTGCCCCCATGCCAGTCCTGTGCCAGGCAGTGGCAGCAGCCAGAGGAGAACCCAGCAGTGGTGCCCACTTTACGCAATATGTGGCATCCAAAGACTTTTACATTGCAAACCGCAATCTTGTATACTATCTTGATTGATTTTATTTCTTAACGTTGAATTTTACATGCGTTGCATCATATATACTGTAGATTAATCCATTTAAATAGCTGCATTGATTTAGTGGACTGCATCCCTGAATATTCCAATTTACTACAGCTCAGTCATATTTGGGCTATTGGCAAACGTTTTAAGATGGATGGTGGGGTCAGTTAATTTCCCACTCAAAGGCCACCACTAAAGAACGGCCATAGTCAGCTCCGACCCATGCTTATGCCAAGAATTTTCTGGAAGTTTAAACAGCTGATGTCTGCAAACCATTTTTTTAACAAGGGCTTCGTCTCTAGGCATTGACAAAGGCAAGATGCCTAAGGATATTAGTGCATTGATCCAAGATGTACTGGCAATTTATATGGTGTGGAAAATAGCTTCAAAAACCTGGGCACCCGGTCAGAAGCCGTCTCCTTGGAGAATATGAATCTCACACTCTGCTGTGATTTGTGTGGTGGTTATGCTGAGAAACCACACTCAATGTCCAGTACAAGTAAGTCTCCAAGACACAATATACAGAAGACTAGATTATATCTGTTTGACAAGACATCATTGGCCATTTCACTTATTATCACTTTAACAGATGTATACAGACTTCACTGGATTCAAATCCAAACAATGCATATTAGCTTTTTAGCAGTTTTAAGGACATTATGAATGCGTAAATGAAGTCAGATAAAACCATGATAATGCATCTTGCTAGTTCAGAAGAATCTGAGCTTTTGAGAACCCGTGGTTCAACGACAAATGAAGCCGGACAAACAATGACAGGAAAAAAAAAAAAAAGAAGAACATGGACACATCCAACGACTTTGAAATTTCGGGGGGTAAATCTTAGTCAAAAAACAACTTCCTTAGTGCAAATAGTTAAAAGAAGTAGAAATGGGATATGCATAAAAATGTTTCCATTCATTACAGTTCGATTGTAACATTCTTCGGAAGCTGTCTTGGTTATGCTCACCAGAGACCCTTATTCTCCAAAACAGGTCATTACGGAGTGTGGCCACATACACGGTGCAGAGAAGTGTGGCCACACGGCGCAGTATTGCAAAGAAAGAAATTACAGGGAGTCATTTTTTTCCCCAAATAACTATTAAATTAAAATAATTTAAAAGTGCTATGGGCTGTACAATTCTCATTTGATTGTCTATATATATATATATATATATATATATATATATATACTATATATATATCCTTTATAAAGTAATGTCTGTCCAAAACGCATGGAGGTAACATATTAAATGTATACAGGCAGGAGGGTCCCTTCTATGTCACTGACATGCTCATTCTTGATCCTTGGTCTGTGGTACAAGTAAGCTAGGAACAACGCCGTGTCCACGCCGTCACTCTGATCCTCCCAAGACAATGTCCTGACTCTCCTGCGTTCCGTAATGTCATCAAGCCTGCATGGAATTCAGCATTCATCTTCAACTTCTCTGATTGGTGGAATCAGGTTGCTTGTGGATTTGTATTGATTGACTTGATTGGCCACGTGAGTGCTTATGGGCTTGATCTGAATGTTCCTTGGGTAGGCATTTTCTGGTTCATCTGTAAACCATTTCTTTTCTGGGAGGCAGCCAAGCAATCAAAAAAAGAAAGAAAGAAAAAAGCAGACAGGGGAGGGAAAAATATTCACATCAGTTTCAATACCTTTCATAACCTTACACTCATTATGCTTTCTGCCGTGATTGACTCGGTCTTAAATGCCATGTGCTTTTCAACTGTACAGCAGGTAGATGTACATTATTATTGTGTATCATTATTATTGTGTACGCCTGACACTTATACCCATGGTATACACTCAGTCGGTGTATTCCATGAGTGGAACAAAGAGGTTCTATTAAAATTTGTGTTCATGTGTGCACGTGTATCATGTTTCAACATTTAAAACATGTTCAAGCACATCTACAGAACTACTATGATGTGATATAGCAAAGGAAGAAACAGTTATGAATGTGTGTCTGATAACAGTGGTTCTACAATGGAAAACAATATAAAATAAACACAGAATAAAACAATATTTCCACTGAAGAAATGGCTTCTCTGTTTTCTAATTGGGCCTTTTCTTATTCATATCTCAGTGAATACAATTTGTCAATTTTTCCCCCTTTCTGTCATAAGGAGCTGCGATGGAGCGCCCCGTAATTCAGTGCAAACCTCGGTGTATAAGACAGCTTCCATGCAAAGGGGCTTAGTGTTGCAGCGCTGTTGTTTGATGTAAGTGTGGCAGTGCCTGAGGTGGTGTAAGATGTCAGTTCCTGCATCCTATTTCCCCCCGAGTACACTGCTGGCAGAGTGGACTTGCTCTGCAACCTCCTTTGTCTGCTATACAGTACACAGAGTTTAGAGTATACACACATGTATTCCCTCTGCAAGTGTACACGTGACTTCATCTTAAGGCTTTTTTCTCAATCGTAAAATTCCTTCTAAAGAAGGGGAGTACGGTGTATTTTATTTTGATTATGGGGTTATGTTAGTCAGTGCTGCATGATCAGTACACACATTATTTTCTACATTAAACAGTAAAAGTCTTCCTGCCCAGACACAGCTTATGAAATAGAGATTTTTTTAAACATCAAAAAATATATAATTGTCGAAAATCTTCTGTACGTCAAATAAATCGGCTAAACTGCGAAGCTTGAACAAGAGTGTGCTAATCTGTAGTTCTGTGTGCTAATCTATGTATTATGTTACATCAATAAAGATGCCTAGGAACCACAGCAAAGGAAAGTAGCCTGCCCTGGACTCTTTGAATGAAGGATATTGCATGAAGAGGGAGCCTTATCCACAGCGAGACATTGGACCATTGGTCATTTGGCTTCATTCCGTTGCACCAGAATGGTTCAATAAGACGCAGCTTCCATGCCACACATGCTTGGCCACCACCAACAAAGCGTTATTAAGAAGAGAAGCCCCACCCCCCACCCCCAAACCTGGCGTGTCTCAGTTTGACACCTAACCCTTTCCCCTGAGCGAGAGATAGGGCGATCCAGCTTCATCCTCCCCACTCAGAGGCCATAGCAAGGAGGCTCTCCAATAGCACTCAAGATGAGCCAGCAGTGTGTGCGTCTATAAGGACTGAACTGGAGGCCTGCGGCTGCATGACACGGTCACGTGACGCAGCCGTGGCACCGCCGTCACCGCTGCGGGGGAAAAGACCTGTATCTACAGGCCATAATCAAGAGCAACACCCACCCCAGCCAGAACTCTCCGATCTGCAAAGTCAGGCCGCTTGGTGGTTCCCCTCCAGAGGGGGCGCACTTCTCGCTCACGTGTGCTGGAATTAACTCCCCGTTGAGGTGTACACTGCTGAATCACTGGGTGTTTTCCGTCGCAGACTAAAATGTCACTTTTTAGGTCTTTTCACGGCGCTATAGCTTAGTTGTTCTAGTCTTATTGGCGCACCCTCAGCATGGGTGTTAGGTAGTATATGGTATATGGGACCAACATAATGCAAATAGGCCAGCAGATTAGTTCCTATTCAAATGTATAGCTGTGCGGGTAATCAATTTGTCTTGCTATTCATTTGTAATTTCTCCCTGTGTCGTCTTGGGGCTGTAAGTCGCTCTGGATTAGAGTGTTTGCTAAATGACCAAGTGTAACTGTAACTGGAAGAACGTGGGTCCTGCTCCTTAAAGCGCCTCACCGGTCACCAGTGCGTCCATCAGGGCCTGTGACCTCTCAAATGGCCTGTGCTGAACTCAAGGCTCATCCCGGCAATCAGCCAGTTAATGTGAGCCAAGGTCAGAGGTCAAATGTCAAAGTGTACGCCTGAAATCTCACCGGGGGAGAGCTCACATGGCTGCCATGCCCTTGGTGGACTACACCACCCATAAGGGAGGAGTATTACGGCAATCAGCATAGCACAGAAGATTGACAGGATCTACTGAAGGACAGAGAATCTATCACACAAAATTTCCTGGTTACCCATAATGCTGCTTGCTGGCTCTGAAATCATTGCACAGGCAAGGAAAACAGCCTCCAGAACCACCCAAAAAATACCTAAGCCATAATAAGCAATATTGAGTTCAGGGTCAGTACAGTAGTTCAGTAGTTCGTTTGTCACCATTTACTGAAATATCAGCGCATAGATCGTACTCCAGCATTTAGGCCTGCGCAGAATAAATAAAAAGTTTCTTTAAATTTCACTGAAAATGAAATACTGGAATTTTTTAAGGAACACAATTTTCCATGTTCAGAAATCACAAAAAAAGCAACACCATTAATTTTGGTTACATACTTTCAGTATGTAGTTTAAAAAAGTATTCCTTGTTTGAATTTTTTTAACCCAAAGCTGAGGACAAAGAAGTTGAACTGAACACTCTACTCAGTCATTCAGAAATAAGTCAGAAGGAAGTCCATTTTCTGAGTGCCTCAGGCATAGAGGCACTCTTCATGAATACAAGTCAAGCCATACAAGTCTAGACATCAGTAGTTCTGCGCTCTTATGTTAGTTGATTGGGAGTCAACAGTGGTAAGACACAGGGCTAACGGGGCTCAAACAGGGCTCCATAGGTTAGCATTGCAGTAGCGCCTCCCAATACAGTGAGAGACACATCCGATTGGTGCTCACTCTCCTATAGTACCACATATTCTGTAGAGTAGTGTGATAAAATGGTCACCAGTTCACGGTTGAATGTATCAGAGGAGTATACTACCAACCTGAATGGCGTGGGTAGCATAACAGTGACGTAATATCACAGTACAGTTGGTGGTTCCAAATTGAAGAACCAGGGAAGAAAAAAGAGGAATGATGACGGTCATGGTTGAATGTCCTACAGAAGTTCTTCAGCAATATCCTTCAGTAAGGGATGTCTTTGTCTCTGTGCTCTTCACACACATGACTGAATTTGGTTTAAAAAAAGGAAACAGATATGTGCTTTCATATAGAGCTCATAGGTTGCATGTAGTCTCAGATTAAACTAATTACCAAAACCCACAAAACCAAGTGGTAAATCGCGATTGAAACGAGAAGTAAAGATATAAAACATCAGTAGATCTGTGAGATAAAATACAGTAACAAAAATAAAACACAGATATTGTTTCAAAAAAGAAGGATTGGTTTTGCTTTAAATTGAAACGAGGAAGGTTCAAGTCTAGGAAAAAAAAAAAACGACCAAACAAACATGATCAACCGCATGCAATGCTGGGGTGATCTCAGGCAATGCGACAGCATGGCAGTAGGAGCAGCCACTTCACTTTCTGTTAGAAAGCAAAGAGATAAGGCATGACTGAACCAAAGAAAAATCACATGATCCCTTTTCATTGCAATTCTCCACAAGGACAAAGTTATGATTAAATCCACTGCAGTTGCTACTTCATGCATAGTCATTAACTTCAGTCATACCTTGGCCCATTCTATTCATCCTTGTTGCACTTTAGAAAAAGAAGTAATCTAAGTAAGATTAACAGTATTTAAAGTAAATGACAATGTCTCAAATGCATTCACTGACATGACCACATCCTCTGCCGTGCTCTGCTTTAGCCTGTTTTAGTCACTATGACTGTTTCAATAGGTTCTTAGTTTATAAGCAGTATAAAATTTGGGACAATCATTCCTAATCGCAAGTGACTAATAAACTATTGTACATGCCATCCCCATTTCAAGGTTGAAACCCTTTCTCTTTTATTGGGTTCAATCAGCCATTTAAAGAGCATTTGAAAGTTGTTCAAAACACAGCCAGTCATGTGTTGGTCCATAGTGTACTGAGTTTACTACACAGAGAAATGGGTGGACTGTCAGTCTAAGTGCAGTTATCAATCATTCTTTATGCAAATCAACTGACCTCATTTTAAGGAGCATACTCGAAAGGATTGTGAATATTATTTGCTGTCCTTCATGCCCTTACGTATACTTATATCAATGTTAAAAATGGTGTACAGGTATCTGAAGGCTGAAATAGGCCGTCTCAGAAACCAACATCATAAAATCCAGTGTGCGGAGGGAACACACAAAGGGCGACACCCACAACGCAATCTGGCGAGCCAGGTGCCGAAAATGGAGAGGTCACAGTTCTGAGCCGCGCGAGCGCTAACGTGGCAGTCTAAAAAATCAGCACCCGGAGGGAATGACACAATTGGTTCAACACTCTGAGGCTGGAGAGTGATGTGTGTCACCGTGCGATTCACAGGGGCTCTTTGTGTCCCAGCGGGGGTCCCTGGGATGCGCTTGCTCCGTGATGTCAGACCAAAAAGACCGCCTGAGCCCAAACCCCACGTTTCAAGTTCTAGCCGCCTCTCGATTTCCGCCGTCCGCACTTGACAAACAGCCTGAGTTACACCTGTGAGCTTTCAGCGTCGCTTCACTTTGGCTTAATGCAACAAAATTGCGATATCGGTTTTGCATTATACATTTGCCAATATGAAATACCAAGCTATTCATCAATTCCTTTTTTATCCATTTGCATTAAATCCTAGACGCGTATTGATGTTTGCCATTTTCAGCCCCAGACTATGATATTTACTTTCAGTCTAAATCACACTCTATAGCTCTTCAGTTGTAAAACCTGACAATATAAGGATATAAAAGAAGCATCTCTTGCACATGAACTGCAAGGAATTGAACATCATGCTTGTGTTATCTTTATTATTGTTGTTTATTCATATATAACATTTGGTCTGTAAGATTTTGGTCATGTCAGGAAAAATGCTCTGGTCTTAGAAACCAAGCTTCTCTAATCCAAGTTGAAACCAACTGAGAATGTATAATTAAAATACAGTATATGAAACTTAATACATGTACACATTTACATGTACAAGTTCATACAATAGTACACATACATATATTTATACACGTAAGTATGTGTGTCATAATGGACATATCAGGCAGAAACACTTTCCATGCACAGCATTTTACAAGCCATAAGATTAAACAATGTGGTTTGTGTGATATGAGTATATTTTATTTGAGTTTTATCCCATTATAAAATGCATTGCACATTGTTCCCAGATTACATGCAATCTTCATTTGAAATATATTAGCAAATTGCAGCTAGCCTTTAAAAATACTGAAATCATTTTGAAGGTAGGATGATAAAATAAAAAAAACCATAATAAAAATAAACTGTTCCAAAGTTGTTCAGCGCGTGCTTTTTACAGTGCTTTTATAATTATCTTATCCTGTACAGTACACTTCATAAGTACAAATTCAAGTATAAATCAAATGAAACAATTTCAGTATTTTGAAAGGTCACACACTCAAATAAAATAAAATTTCCTACGTACAGTATGGGTGCATGCTTGCAAAAGATGATGGTTGTGTTTCTGAATTGTGGTCAAAGATCTTTTACACCACACGGTTCGTGAATACTAATACGCTCATTATTTTTGTTTGGTTTGTACTGAAACATTGGTAACAACTAAGAGATGTTTCATGCTCCGCCATGTTTTTCATACAGTAAAACTTTTGATATCATCGCATTAGTGGGACGTGGATTACAATTAGTAGTTACATCATGCCTGTATAGTCATTGGCAGGGCGAAATGCATCTTGTTTGTGACGGCCCATAGTCCCAGTCATTTATATCACCCTCAAGATGCGGTGACACTTTGACTAATTCTCTACCCCCCTCCCCACCCCACCCCCCACCACCTCCTGAATCAGACAGTCCTGACAGTTTATTGGATAAATCAGGATGACTGGCCGAAGAAGGCTGACGGTAAGCCACCAATGTTCTTCTAAGACGATACCTCACCCATCTTAGATGTTACTGGATGTGTCAGGAATGTCAATGGCACACAGATGAACAGTAGTCCTGGGCCTTGTCACTCCCCTACTGTACCCGGGAAGGCCCATGCCCTGAGTGCTGTCAATTTTATGGTCCGAGGTACATCTCTGAAACTCATTTCTAAATGAGGTGATCTTTGGCTGAAGTTACCCTTTGGATTTCCATTTTGTTTGAGAGTCTCATTTGTCTATGAGATCATTACCAGAAATTGGCTTGTATTGTTAAACTTCAGTAAGACAACTTATGGATAATAATTGATCCTATAACAAGATATTCAAGAACTTGTATTGAGCTTTTGTGACAGTGCCTTGACCTGAGGCAATCATTTACAGTTTGTAATTTTGGGTAAAAATAGAAAAATCAAAGCATTTATAGCTCTGTAGCATTTATATTCTGGCAGTCAGGAACCACGTGCAATTAATATGAATTAGCAATTTTCTCAACTGACTTGTTAAGTCTATCAGATGGTATCGGACAGTAACATATACAATTGTAAAACAATATTTTAGGCAGATAAAAGACATGCTTACTAAAGACATTCATCGTAGCTTATTTGTAGAAATTACAATCAAACCATTATGTCTGTTTTTTTATATAGTCAAAAACCCCTGCATTCGATTTTTCAGATAAAACTTTAAATATTATACACACCTAAATACATTAAGCACAAGAATCACAGTGTTTTTAAGTATTTGATGAACACGTATATCAGATCAATAGATATAAACAACAATTATAAGAGCAAATGTTTCAGTACTGGAGAGTATTGTATCAATGTGATCATTTGAAAGGTACTTTAAGTTCAAATGAACAGAACACTTTGTGCAGTGTAACCTTTGTAGAAGTGCCATTGACTGTATGCCACTGTAGGCCGGATGAGTAGGATTACATTAACAATTACAGTAAATCTGAACAGAAATGCATTACCGCTTCAAGTATTATCACATGGTTGTCCATTGCCGTATCATTATCGGTAATGTCCGTAAATAGCGCACAGGTTCCTTAAGCTAATGCTATTTGTGAACACACTGGTGCAGGACCATTAAGTCCCTTTAAGACAGCTGTTGTGCGGAAGCATCGAGACCACTGGTGATGATGATGACGACGACGACGATGATGGTGATGATGATGATGATGATGGTGATGGTGATGATGTTGATGAAGACGCTCGACGCAACGTCTAAATCAGACTGAGGGTCACATGCAAACGGCCGAAGCCCAAACAGGATGCATCACAAAGGCACGCATAGCGGAGTCTCTGGTAAGTGAATGCGTTTGAAAGGGACGACGGCAGTTACAAAACAGCGTCTCTCTTTCACACACTCGTGCACGCACACACGCGCGCGCGCGCGCACACACACACGTGCGTAAGGGTGGAGTCTCTCTACGGGGGCACGTACTTCTGTTTGTCCCTGGATTCGCGCGCCTTGCTGCGGTTCTGCCGATTCACCGTGGGTATAGAATGGACGGACGAGCTCTTTTTACTGGAGGAATGGGAGGAGTGAGACGAGTGGGAGAGGCTGGCGCGTGATTGGCCGGCGTTGTGGTCGAACTGCATCAGGCAGAAGATCAGGTCCGTAGGCACCAGCTCAAATTCGTACGGCGGGTTCGTTATGACATACCTGCAGAGGGAATCAAAAGGGTGCAGAAGATAAATATTAAACTGTAAAATATACTCAAATAAATTGCCATTATGTGAGTGTAAATCTGTACTGGCATTTTTATGTACATTGATGATGCCATGCGTTAGTAACTACCTACTATTCGGCAAGTACGCTTTTCACAGCCGCTTATTCATACTGTGTATATGTAGTATGAAATATTCATAACTTTGAAAGTGATGGACAATACACCAAATCAAAAACATTTAAATTTAAAATTTATTGATTGGAACAGTGTAGAGGTAGCCTGTTTTTAAATGGCACCTCTACAATCCTACGGTAATACCCAAAAATCAAACCAGCAATAATCAGAATCTAATTAGAATAACAATGGGAAGTTTTAGTTTAATGCTCTCATTTTTGTAGGGCAATAACAAAGAGCTTGATGTGGCGTAACTGGTTCATACACGATTTGGGCAGTCAGTCAGTCAATAACTTAGGTCTGAGATTCTATATAAAGTTATATAGTTTGGAACTCTGAGATTCTATATACGTACTGTATGTGTGTGTGTGTGTGTGTGTGTGTGTGTGTGTGTGTGTGTGTGTGTGTGTGTGTGTGTGTGTGTGTGTGTGTGTGTGTGAATCCATCTATACAGTGTGTATGCGTACATTATATTGTAGAATAATGCACACTTCCGTATATATCATACAGTGCTCTACAGGACTACTTGGAGATGACGTACCGCTTCGTGCATTGGCTTTGGTAACTTAGATGCGCATCTCGTAATCGGTAAATTCCAAAGCACAACATGTTATATGTTTTTAATGCTTTACAAAACAGGTCACCGTAGCAGCCTCCATCCTGAAAAAAACAACAACAAATAATGTTCAAATGTAAAGCAAAATATGATTATGCTTTATGGATTCTGCTTTACAATTCTAGAAACAGCATTTTTGCCTTTTGTTTGATTGTATGTTATGTAAATGCATTGAGTTTACTAGTCTTTATCAACCAAAAAACATGGAACAACCATTTTTAGTTTTGTGATTTCAAGCAATGTAAACACAAACTCTCATGACTATTAATTCCTGATCTACAAATTTGCAGTTATCCAGTTATTCGCAGTTATTGCTATTATCTCTTCATGTAAAGCACACTGCAACACAGAATTAATTACTAATAATACGAAAACCTCTGATAACAGCATTGCTAAAGAGCCTGTTGTTTTATAGGTGAACCCACAGCGATATACGGTACAGGCTCTGTTCCTGCTTCTGCACGCACAAACAAGAGTAGGGCCCCGAAAGCGCGCCGTAGCGAGGCGGCGACAAAACCAATCAGCTCTTTTCAAAATGTCTGCTTACCCCCAAGTCTGCGAAGGGCCCGTCGTACAACGCCAGCTGCGCAACGCGACACCTGTCCCTGTTCGCGAGGGTCTGCGGCGTGCTGTAGCCCCCTCTCAGCGCGTTCTCCTCCGCCAGCAGCCCCTCCAGCTCCGGTGTAGCGCCCCCCGTCACCAGCGTCCGGATCAGAGTGAGGATATTATCATTGAAGTACGTCTGCCGAGATAAAAAAAGAAGAACAGAAAAAAAAAAGTCTTTAAGCAAACACCATTAAAGTCACAACTGAAGACACATCCAAGCGGTGAGTTATCCTGAGTTCTGTTATTTAAACCCAGAGCTGTCTCTTCAAATAGCTCTGTCTCTTCTGCGAGAAGCGAAAAGACAGCGCAACCCAATTACTGCGGGGTTTTTAACTTCCATTAGCCGTCACCGGTGCTTCAACCCAAACACATATTCAAGCTGCAGCTATTATTCTTATTATGTAAGAAATTAATAAAAAAGTCTTGTCTACATAACTGTAAAAATATACCAGTACAAGCATGGCACAGGCATGAAGACAGGCACAGATAGCTTTTCCTTCCATGCAAATTAAATTCTACTCTCATTCACCTAGAATAAACCCCAGCAGCTAATATGAAGGATAGAATAGAATAGAATAACTTTTATTTTCCCGTTAGGGAACTTCAGTTGTAGTTTCCAGCAGTAAAACAGACATAGACAGTGGGGCAGACCCACAAACACAAACAAACATGCGTTTTAGTTTTTTTAAGCCAGGTTTATTTTACAGTTTTTAATCATGGAATATGTCATCTATAAAAAGTAAGTGGTGAAAGAAATAAAGTGTCAGCTTGTTTTTTTCTGCTTGTGTTCTAGCCTTCACACTTGGATAAAAACAGCGCATTGTGTCTAAAACTAGCAATGAAGGCCTGGCAGAAATACATTGCATCTTGTTCTATGGACACTGTGGACCAGTCAGTCCATCATGGAACATCAAGATGAAACGAATTCTGAATGCATCCGATATGAAAACAACACCCAAGCACAGCCAACGCTGGCATACCGCGCTGACATGCCAGGAGAAGGCGAACCACACACAGGGCTGTCTAATTTGTGTGATCCAGAGCCTCTGTACTCCTCTCTCTTCCCTTGCCCTTGGAAGAAGAGCTGCTCTGGAAAGGTGATGTCTGCATCCAAAGGAAGATCAGTCTAGTACTGCCACCTAGCACCTTATTTTTATAACTTCCACAAAAACTAAAAAACTGTCCAGGCTGATACTGTATCTATGCTCTAAACAGATACATACTCTCCAGTTAATTTCAACAAATGCGTTAAATATGTGGGGGCTTGTTTTTTGTCCATTCAGCATTTTACAACAGTATGGGAATCGACGAGCGCTTAGCTCCAGTTTTTTTTTTGTTTTTTTGTTGCCGCTAGAGACTGGCCTTTTAAATTTATTTATATATTTGCACGTCGAACAATCACGTCTCCGCCGGCTTGTCCTGTACCGTGACATCTTTCTGGGAGGCTGGCAGGACGGCCGAGCTGAATGATGGATGAGTGCCGTCTATTAGGAAGCATTATCTTTGTCCAGTGCGCAGTGCACTTGAAGGCTGCTTTGTTCTAACCTCACTCAGACTGAGAGGTAGACAAATGAAACCATCATAGCGGGGGGGGGGGGGGGGGGGGGTGCGCTCTTTGTCTCGGCCCCCATCTCAAACCCGGGCTAATATCGCCGGCAAAATGAAAGGTCTTGCGTCCGGGTCCACCTTTACATGTCAGGCAAGTCATTAAAAGGAGACCCCATTCGGCGCTCATCTTGTTAAAACATCGAATGTGACACTTGAAAATCCATTTGATGACACGTTCTTTTCCGAGAGGGGGGCCCTGAAAATAACTTCCCTTTGACGACGGCGTGTATCCGGTAGTTCTGTCTGATCGATGTAGCGTCTCGTTTCCCAACTTCTCTCTGCGAGTGGAACTTGAGCAGACCATCTGAGTGGCCGCCAGCCTTCAAGGACACGTCTTAACTACGCAATATGAACAACGAGCCAAGAGCTCTACCTGCACAATGTGTAGGTGTGCTTTCATGTAGAGTGATAAACAGGTGAGAAGATTTGCAAACATGTTCAAATGTTCTTGCTATTTTTTCTTCCCCGGGAAAACAATAGAGAGGTAGAGCACTGATCTCAGGTGGAACATCTGGGTTTCCCGCCTCTAGAAAAGCCACTTGAATGTCAATACGCCGTCATCAAAATTAAATGTAGGGCATGTGAATTGGTTAGCAATTTATGACACTGTGCAGCTCTTATAAGGCCTGCAGGCACTTTCTCAACAACCTTAAAAATATATAATTGACGATGGTACAGACAGACACTAGTAGTGAAACAGCTTTAAATCAAAAGTACAAACATACTTGAACTATGATTAAAATAGAACATTTTAATGGTGCTTGTGCTACCTGGTTGAGGCTAACTGAAGCACAAGCAACATTAGTTGAGACTGTCTAATGGAAAGGTTATGAAACTTTTGACTCAAATATGACAATTTCAACATACAAAGTCCACTTACAATTTATGTCCAAGCAAAGAGAATGGGAATTTTAAAACTTTCTATTTTCAATTTTTAACACTAAAATCAGGGAAAACTGACTATTCACTATGCTATTAAAATTTCTTAAATTAATTAATTTCAAGTAAGCACAAGCTTCTGAATAGTATTACCTTGTTACTTGGCAAGCTAACTAGAATTTTACAAATTTACTGCCTACCAATATCATTTTGCTAACTACTAGGTGTTGTTCAGTGGACATATAGCTGTTGGCTAGCAATATACAACTGGTTACCTAGGAAGCTTTAACTCATTAGACATGGGTCAGGTCATCATTCATCTTAAGATAACTTACGATAATTGACAATGTCAGCTGGCTTGTTGCAATTGCCACTGCAAATGTGTCTCTCTCTCTCACTCACTCACTCAACACACATTTAAGCTGGCTCGGAGATACAACATTGGAGATACATGACTCGGGCTGGCATAGCAGACATAAATTGATCTCATAAACATTTATAAGTCATCCCTTGTCTTACATTCACTTGAGATTTTACAGAAGCCAAGCATGAGATGGCTCTCACCATTGGATATAATGAGTGAGCTTTCACTTAGATCTGCGGTGATGCTAAAGTACAGTTCTGTCACAGAGTAAGATTTATCACCATGGGTACCCCAATAATTATTTATACACTTTTCAGCATTGTAAAAACTGAATGAACAAAGATTATCTGTCTGTCGTAAGAGCTGCACTCATTTTCTGTGGTTTCAGAAAAAGTATATCCCCTTTCCAGTGTCACTTTAAGTGAATAGGATGGTAAGATGAAAGCTGGAACTCTACTTCAAGATTGTGGTTAGTCCTTAAACTGAATTCAAGAAAATGGCACTTGCAGCATTATGTTAAAAATTGGTTTGTGAATTGTTCACTTACAGTGAAAACAAACCAGAGGTTAACCAAAGGGTTAAGCCGAAGAAATACAATATTTTTATTCTGTCAAAATTACACGACTTTAGCTATTTTAAGATAACAATAAGAAATATCAAACAGTGCTGGTGATGATGTTGTTTGTTGTTGTTGTTATGGTGATGATTATTATTAGCATTATTATGAACATGAACAGGTGATACATTTATTAAACCATCACAAATATTGTTTAATCTTCCCAATGTTCTATTTGGCGAGCAAAGCTATGAATAAGAAACTATAGCTTTTCCTGTAGCTCGCTAAGCTAATTGGCTATATTCACCCAACATTGGTCAGTTAGTGAATGGGTTAATGACACTGTGGGTTCCAGTGACTGACTGGATCTGCCGGCACACAAAGGTGCATGCATATTCTTAATGCCCCTCAGTGATGGCTGCTCTAATGGCTAAACCAGGATACATAGGGAATAAATGCCTTCCCGCAAAAGAAGCAGTAGGCTATATTACCTGAATTCCAATAGCCAAATTCGAGCAATGAAGGATCCTTCAGAAGGCAAATATTTCCCAGGCAGCCATGCTAAGGACCATTCAAATTCCTTATATTGAAAAGGAAAGGAGCTTTACGATTCCTTTTATCCATCCTTTCACCAGGGATGTTCTGGACTATCCTTTTCAGAAGGAAGGTAGTAATATTCACGCCCCACAATGCAATGCTGTCACTGAAAAGGGGATATACTTTTTCTACCCCCCCCCCCCAATTCCCATAGAGATCCATTCAAATGCAGAAAGGTTATAGTATTACTTGTACGAGTACCAGAAAATAAGATATCAACAGTGTTTTGATATTGCTGGGTCACAGACATCAGGAAGTCATGGCATGCAAAGGATATGTGACCAAATATTAAAAATGATTACTTTACTCTACATTATGTTAAACTGTCCAACATTTTTTGATGCCCGAAAATGGGGGGGACTATGTACAAAAGGTTCTATAATTTCTAAACGGTTCATCCAATATGTATGGAAATACGCTCAAATTAAATCTGATAGTCTGCACTTCAACCTCATTATCATTGCATCCTTTCAAAATGCTAGAGTACAGAACCAAAATAACAAAAAATGTGTCACTATCCAATGAATTATGGTGCTCACTGTATTTATTTGACAATCCGAATGCAGCCATTGTTAGCTGGCTACCTGTGCTGAGTAAAACCCGGAAACCCCCCAAATATGGAATATGAGCTAGCAAAAACACTGTCCTGGGTATTACTCAGTCCAGTTAGCCAGCTAACACAGCTAGCCTGCTACGAGGGAGAGGGCAGGATACAGATACAAACAGGAAAAGCTGGTTCATACAATGTGTGTGTGTGTGTGTGTGTGTGTGTGTGTGTGTGTGTGTGCAAATAAAGTGCATTTAAGGGAGCCTTTAATTTAAAACAATACACAGAATATCTAGGATAATGTGACTCTGTTCAAAATGTGTGAATATGAGGTTTTGCACATGGTTTCAAAATCACATTTTAGTTGAATGGGGGAATCATATTTACTGTTGTCAAGGAGATTAACTGTGCAAGAACAAGACCTGTACTGTATATGTATTGATTGCATGCAAAAATACTTGGCTTTTTTTCTGGGTTGCGTTACAGTGTTCCATGTGAACTTGGCTGTCGATATTTATGTCCCCGGGCTAAGAACAGGTCAGGTCTCACTGAGGCGATTGCGTACTTTCTTTTGCACCAGCCTGACAAAAGTGCACTCAAAAACACAAGCTCAGGACCCAAGGGCCAGGCCACAGTGAACTGAACAATAGCAGTGCCACCATGAACTGATTTAATAATGGTTAAACAATTCATTTGTATAGATGAATCTATTTGTATCTATGAATCCTATTGTTGATGAAACAGAAATCCTTCCTTGTTCCTTTTCCTTATTATTTTCTCCAAATGCTAAATTCTCCAGTAGTACCTCCAGATATAGTAGCGATGTGCAACGTATATAGTGGGTATTGCCCTTTAACTTGGTTTTGGGGGGCCTGAAGATGGCTCTCACGGGTGTTCCTTCTGAGAACGTGTGTTCCTTCTGAGATAGTGTTGAACCTTCGATAGCTAACTCTCCGGAGCATTATCCCTATTCCATAGTTCCTATTCTAAGCTGATTACTGCCTAGGATATATGGTATTCCCCAAGAGTGTTTCCTTGGCTGTTCTCTTGAGTTTGTTCACTCACTGATCATTCTTAGAGAAAGAAATATCTGAACAAGGACTTCTTGCATCTTTCCATATACTATATGAGCTAGCTAGGAAGCGAAGAGGAGATCGGTTGTAACAAATTTGTCACTACTAAGAGTTATAGCAAACAAACTCTTACTATATTCTAAAATGTATAATATACAATATAACTGTTCTCATGGCCTCATTTGTCCATAAGTAATAGTTTGTGCGTGTTTTCCTTCTTCATAAGCACAGCTTGTTTAGTTCATTTTGGTGATTACACAATTTGACATTTGTGAATGAATATGAAAAATGGCCTTTAATTGTCAGACAAAGTTCAACAAAAATGTCAATTGAATCTTGGCCTACCTGTATGTCCTCATAAAAATGCAGACCTCTTTTGTTAGGACAGCTGCATTGAGCACAGCCAGGGTGCTTATTAATGCAACTCATCGCTACACTTTTATCAATTGCGAAATCTCCCTGGTTTTAAATTGCTTTTCATTTTCGAGCAATTAATTTCCCTAACAGCTAAAAGGAGCGATGCATCCCACTTTAATTTACCCACAGTGCAGTTGTGACCTACCGCGCTCATTAAGGAGTCCAGCACACTGACGGCGAACGCGGTCCCGCAGGCGAACGGCTGCGTGAGGTACAGCTCCGTGTCGGGATCGTCGTCGTCGTCTTGGTCCAGGAACTGAACGTTGGAGTCGTTCACTGCGGACGCAAAGGGAACATGCAGTTGCTGCGGTCTGAAAACGGCAGGGGACGCTGAAAACCCAGCTTGCTTTCTGCCAAAAGTGACAGCAATGGGCAAACCTTATCCAAGCTCTTTATTTCAGTGCACTGAGCAACAAAATGAACAGTAAATCTCCGTGTGGCTGCAAATAATTCAAAGAGCCTGACGTTTCGGAGGTTGAACACAAGCGGCTTCTTATTCGGACTTCTGGTGCATGTTTTGTTTTAATGATGTATGGGATGTTATTATCAAGCGTTGAAACAGTGGAAGGAGTATGCTTACACTAAACGTGGGTTTTGGGAGGTTTGTCAAAACATGACAACTGTAATAATGAGGGTTTCGAATAACTTGTCATGATTTTTTTTTCCACCTTTTATCAATTGTTTGTCTTGGCGATACATTTGCATGAATAAACTGACACTTTTAGTCAGAATTTGGTTGTAAACCATAATCTCTTTCAGTTACTGTAAGTTACATCCCACGTTCATGTAATTCATGCAGTTTTAGGACCATGCATTCCCAGAGCTTGAAGCTAAAATTGAAGGAAGGAAACGCGTTTCACTTTTCACCAGCTTGGTTATACTCTATTGAATATCTGGGGTGGCTTTCCCGATTCCAATGTGTTTTCAGAATTGACGACACTCTTCACAATCTTTTTGAAGACATGTCTTGAAATTTTCACGACTCTTTCCGAAAGTATACATTGTGGACTGAATATTTCAAGACACACTTTCACAACAAACTTTGAGTAACACAGACCCGACAGGTCGATGTAGAAAAGCCGATTCACACCACAGAAAGCATAACACATCGTTATCAGCCACTTTCCCAAAAGCATCATAGAGTTATGATCATCTTTGAATATCTTTTTCTTTGCTTTTCATTTTAAATCTGATCAAACCTAACTGACAAAAAAATACAGAGACAAAGAGAAGAGCAAGAAAGAAAAATAAATATAATAAGTAAATAATAGGCTCGTCAGGCAGCCTAACTCCTCCGCTAACAGTGAATTCATCTTTGGTGCGGCGGTTAGCACTGTGGCCTCTCCCCCTGAAGTTCAGTGGTTCGAGCCTCGCCAGCACCTTGTTCGTTACACAGGCAACAAAAGAAAAACAAGATGATCTAATATTACTATATGATGCTTTTGGCAAACTGATAGGATCCATTTATTGCTGTCTACATTTATTTCAATTATTTTGCCTATTGTGAATGTACAATGTAGGCTACATGTCAGCGCAGGTCACAATAAGTCCTTATAAACCCTATGATGGGATAATTGAGTACACCTGCTCTAGACTAAGTTGTTGTTGTTGTATCTATTGCGTAGATTAGCGGCCTCGTGAATGGCAAGTACGTATATCTTCACGACATACTTTTCGCTACGACATGCTTTGGGAAAGCCACCCCAGCTTGGTAAAGAGCGTTTATATTGAGAATACACTCTATATAAAGTGTTTCACATGGTATATCATTGAAAAACACAGAATTCCATATTTTGAGATTATATCAAACTTCACAAGTCCTATGGAGACATATAGCACACACAGTAAAAATTTATATTGAATAATTACATTAATTAATGGTGAGGGAATTTATTGTCAGTCAGCATAATGTACTACAATGCAGACTTGAGGTGCTTTATTATAATAGGATATTACGCCCAGATGATTGACTCAAGAAAAGAATGAATGCGTTTCTTTTATTTCAGACCATACTTACTTCAAATAAAAGAACAAATTAACATTCTAAACGTCTGCTTCGTGAGTCTGTGGCATCGTCTGCCACAATGTTATTTTCAACAACTTAGAGCACCACTGGACATTATTCTCCAATAAACACCAAAATCCTATTTCATTTGAAAAGTGCATGAAAAAAAGCTTTCTTTGTGTGCTATAGCTTCAAGAGGGTATCTACGCTTCGAAGGAATCTAGGAAAACAATAAAAAATAAACAGCTAAAAGGAAGGTTTGATCTCGAGTTTTGTTTTTGAAATTTTATTTCTTCCGAGACTTCCTGCGAGCAGCGAGAAAGAAACGTCTGTCATATTGACACGGGGCTGATGAAAAGGAGCCAGGCCAAAAGGAGGAACTGTGAGGAGATGCTATGGAAACAGCCACGAGGACAGACTGGTGTGATCAAAGGCCTAGCAATGCTCAAAAAAAATCATTAAAAAAAGGCCAAAACAAGACAGTCAATTTCAACCAGAACCGAGAATAGAAATGTGTTCAAAGTGATGCCATGGGATCGGCCCTCTACTGTAGCCAGATAAATCAAGAGAAGCTGATGAAGGAGAAAGAGATACGACACTGCAGAAAGTAAGGACAAAGGCAGGCTTACCCAGTTCAGTTATCATTTGAATGTTGGTTCCCATGTTTTTGTCCTGACTGAATGATACCAAAGGCTGTAGTTTGCCAGGTTTGGCTAATGATGCCGTGTTGGGGCAGGGGAGGGAGGTAGGGGGAATAGTTATTGAAACATTATTCATAAAGAATTAACCATTTCGAAGACTGTAGAGTTGACTGGAGAATTATTAAACAAAAAAAACCACCACCACAATTCATGTAGGCACAGCACACGCCGAATGATTGACCTGCCTTTGTGTGTGACTAAAAGCTACATAAAAAGTCCTACTTTCCTACACTGACACATAATCAAAAGAAAGCTGTTACTTCTAGCTCTGTCAGTGGAAAAATATTATTATTATTATTTCATCTGTTTAAGAAAGTGAATTCTTAGAACTAAATATTTCCTTTTCTCTCTCGATTGTCGCAAACTACTCCTCACGCTGAAAGGGTCAGTCAATACAACTGATAAGCAGCTTCATTTGAACTTCCAGCACACATACGGGGTGTAAGTTTTTTTTTTTACAGCATTTATTGACTGTGTATTTCTTTTATTACTATTTTCCTCCTCGATGCTTTGAGAATTCTTTGCGCATGCAGCTCTCGCACGATTCAAAGAAAATTTGGAACGGTTAAAAAATAGAGGATATATTCACAGTAAACTTTTACATCGCCGGCACTCTCACTCCCCGGCTTCGGTAGCGTAGCGCTCCAAGAGTGGCATTGGAAGGTTAGATGAAATCCCGTTTTATGTCTCCGTTTTTAGAGCCCCTCTTTGTAACGATGCGTTCTAATTGGGTCAGGGGAGAGTTATGGTCGCCGGTCTCCAGTGCTTTAGTGCCTACAGAGATCTGAAACTTTCATGAGTCCCAGTGCCTAGGGAATACTGGCACATTCATTGGTATTAATAAATGGACCCACTTTGCTACTCCAATTTTTTATTTATTTTTTTGTTGTCAAGGCAGCTTTTCTACTTCTACTTAACAACTCCTCTTCCCACTAAACGCTATTTGTTTCTTGCATTCATCACCAAACTTCACACATGTGTAAAGAGTTTAAAAATGTAGCCCGTTAGCATGTACAGCACATGACATCCTTGGTCATTGTAGCAAATAGGCAGGTATTAAATATAGATATAGATTGCAGATACAATTTTTTAAGATAAATGCCTGGACTCAATCAACATTTTGTCCATAACTGACTCAATGAAAGATATTTCGTTTTCTGCACCAGGAGAGGTTGGCAAGGTCAGGGATTATCAAACTGGATTTAAAAATGTGGTTGCAAAAGTAATTCTTGAGACAAGGTTAGAAGTTTAATGACAAAAGTTAAAGCCAAACTTAAGGACAAATGTTGAAAACAAGCCATTGTATTTTGCAGCTGAAAATATTGGTAGCGATTCAACCACCAGCTTTTGGTACTGAAATACATTTGAGGCGGGGTTATCATTGGCATACCTAGTTCAGTTATGATTGGGATGTTTGCTCCAGTTGTAATGGAAGCCTGTCGGACAAGTCCATGAACTGGACTGTTGTCTGGGGATGACCTGTCCATCCCAGGCGGCGTGAAACCTTTACATAAAAAAAGAAAGTCATGCTTAGATGCACGCACATCAACACAGTTATAATTTATGACACTTGCTGAAATTCAAATTTAATATGGATTTCAAGTATTCCATTGAATGCATTCTAAATTATCAAGGGGGAAAAGTCAAACTGGTTGAAATGAATAACATTTACCTGAAATGCTTTATGCTGTAATTAAGGAGAGAAACTACAAGCAGTCATTTTCGCTAACAATCCAAGTTTAGATCCGTTAGTTTGGATGTCAAAAAGTCTAAACTCCACAGCTTAAAAGAACAATGACAATCAATTGTTACCATAAACAGTACACCTTTTCCTTTTTAGCACAGACAAAGAAATCACAGTAGGCTCTGTAAATACTACTGTAATTCAGTATTGATCTTTAAAGGTAAGGCTTTGATCGACAGCTTCATGTCTGTGAAAGACTACAAAGATTACAATGAAGAAAAGAAAGATTACAACACTGGTGCTGAGTTTGCAAATAGAGATTAGCAACTCATTCATTCCTGTACCTGTGTCCATTTACCACAAGATGAACATACAATCTTATGGTTGGCAACATGATAAATAGCCATTGCACACCACTGCACATATATTCTGCATTTAATTAAAGTGAATGTGTACATTTTCAGGTGGCCGGTTGGAGGTAAAAGGGGACTAAGGTAGAAATTATTCAGATACTTGCCTAAATATTGCAATAGGGACATATATTCTGCTTTTAGGAGCTTATTTAGCATTTATAGCCTTCCATCAACTACCCCATATAAATTTTACATGTTGGTCATTTTGTTACCATAAAAGTGGTGAAGTGCAACCTGCAAACCTTTTATGGGGGAAAAAGTGCCACTCGGATGCTTGAAACACACTACAAGCCACACGGGCATGAATACACACAACTTGACATTTTTGCATTTCTCCAAGCTGACAAGTAAACACCTTAAATCAGTAATGCTACAGTACTGTATATGCATAATACATAGCCTGTGTTTTGACATCCGTCATTTAATGCTGACTTTGGAAAAACGCAAGCTTATAGTTTTACGGTGGCAACCGTATTGCGGGGGAATGGGATTCAGGTCACAAAGTTTTTTAAAATGCTACACGGATGCATTGCCATTTTCTGTCAGGACATTTAAGGCAGCAATGCACTGCAGCGTGGTTGGATAGCCTTGGAAAACAAAGACGCTAACTATACCAGCACTACCTTCTGAAGGTAGAATTGGAGAAAGTGAACTTGAGCCGCGAAATTAGCATAGAAGCCATTGGTCCAACACTGTTTACCGCCATCGCTGCTAACTCAAGCTGTCAGAAATGAAAAACTATAAAGAAAATTCAACTGAAAAAAGAAGATATACTCGAGTTAGGACGAGGCAGTGAGGGCTATTTTAAAATGTTTGGTCTTGTAAAGGGGGACTGGAGCTGCCTGAGGCCAACAAAAAACACTGGCATTACAGAGTTTGTGTCCAATAACCCAGAGTGTTTATTAAACAATTGATTTACAGAGATATTTCATGCCTCCCGACAAGGCATGTGCTCCATTTCTTAACTTCGCCACGGCAACAAGATATAACAGGAGCCGTGGAACTACATTTCTCCCCCAGGCAATTTCTGAGGCTCACAAGTTTCCCCTTGTGACCAAGTTGTGTATTTATTAATTTGCACTTGTTGCTCTGAATCTCTTACTGTTATTGGAATTGTTTTGATTTATACAATGATTGAACACCTTTATTGAAGCACACCCATGATCGGATTCAGCACATAACATGTGCCATTCTTATTTGAATGGAGGAATGGCATATAGACTACTCACGTGGTGAGTACAGTTAAAAATTTAAATGTCTCCCTTTATATTCAAAAAAATCTAATTATAATTTAAATTGCACCAGGCAGGTTACATAATAATTGTTACATAGTTCGATAATAGTAATCATCTTCAGTCATGGTTTTAAATACTGTATAACTACCATAACTGTAAACTAGTACTACACTTTTTAAAAAAACAAAAATGTTTTTAAGAGAATGACTCTCGATGCTTTCATTAAACACTTTTGATTAATTGTCTTCTTTAAAAGAAGCCCTTTCAACAAGTATCAACCTCTTAATGGCATTAGGGGAGAAATCTCCAGGACGGATAATTTTCTTAATGGACGGCATCGGGAAAAACGTGGCACTCGCGAATTATACCGCTCGGTTAATGAGTATGCATCCTGATGGGCACAAGAGGTTACGTGTTTATCTGAATTTATAAACAATCTGTTCGACTCCATTTGTCTGCGAGTAGAGCTGCGGCTGCAGATGTTAACGGCGTCGAATGACATCGATCATAATGACTGTTATTTCCCCACCGTAGTATTTCAATTACAGGAGGAAGCTGAGCGCGCGACATCGCCGTATACACTAAAGACCACTATATAACACCGTAGCATCGCTACAGCGAGCTTTCAGCTCCCATTGTCTATGTGCGGTGCCAGACAGGGCAATCTGAGAGGCGTTTTATGTAAATGCTTCACTTTCCCACCCTCCCCTTCAATTTGGGTTAAACCAGCTGCCAAGTCCATTTATGCTCTTATGATAATATTTATTCATAATGATGGCACAGAGGGGGAAAAAACAGAAAAGGCAGGCTGTCTATAAAAAAAAACCTGAGGAGTAATCAGCAGGTTTAACTGTCAAGCAAGCTGATGTGAGGTACTTTAAATCACCCAATGAGGGATATTCTTCTTGCCAGGTCCTGTCCCCTGTAGGCAGTGCAGTGAAGTATGATAGGGCAGTTCTTACCTTGGGAATTAGCCTGCAAGACCCCAATGCTGTCATCAAACTGCATAGATTTGATGTTGAGCGATGCCAAGATGCATTCCTTGTCCTGCAGTGAGGCATCGTCGATATTGTTCTGATTGGCTGACAGGATAACGCACATGTCGCAGAGGTTGATGTTGACAGCCCTCAAATCAGCCCGACTTAATGGCGTACCCTTCAGCACAAAAAAAAAAGAGAAAAAAAAACAAAACAAATTAAATATTGAGAACAGAGCTTTGGGAAATTAGTTAACGAGTATTCTTTTTTTTTCTTTTTTTTAACGGCATGACATTCAGCAGATGTAAGTACGTGCTGGGAAATCGGAGATGTGCACTAATCTAAAGGGTAGATGGTGCTGATGGCAGCGTTTTGGGTTTGGTTTTAATATTCCGCCAAGCCATTCCTAACCGGGAGCAGAGCGGGCGCAATGCCAGCATTTCACATCTTGCTGTACATACGCCAAGCAATTTATTTACATTACGCAAACTTCAGTTCTGCAACACAAACGGTCTCTGGCACAGATTAAAATCTAGAAATGTGATTCTAAAGATTTAGTACCAAGTTTTAGTATAAACTAGTGTTTGTGCCTATTTTAAATATGTTAAGCACCGAAGGTGTATCCAATAAAAATGAAACAAAAGCAATTCTTTTAAGAATTTATGGTTTTTACACGTACACACGTTTGTGGCTGAGCTATGGCGACCAGAGCCTATAAGTCTGTCCTGCTGTTCCTTCAAGTTATGAAAATGATATATTCAGAGTTAGACAGCTACATGGCTGTGACTCTAAAATGGTCAGATATCTCCGTTAATTTCATTTGTTAAGACCGAACGAACATATCCAAGCAAATATCTTTGATAAAATAATTAACATCTTCTTTCCCGGCAACATGAAATGCTTGTGGATAATGGGCTATTGATGTATTCAATAGATATTTAAACACAAGCAACAATGTCTTTTGCAAACATGATCTATAGACGCGGATGTGGCTGCTTCCATAAACAGACCAGTATTAATTTATATTGCTATGAAAAATTGCAGAAAGAGGGATACAAAATTATTCTGCCAATCATTTAGAGGCAATTTTTCACATCAACCTATCATGTTTACTTCACTATGGAAACATGGAGGTGACACTAATATATATATATATATATATATATATATATATATATATATATATATATATATATCTCAGAATACTCTGTGACAGACTGCAGGCTACTGATACAGTTTCATACAAACTGGAATGTTTAACAGACAGACCTGCCATTAGTTACTGTAGCTCAGAATTTTATTCAGCAATATTAATGTTTAGTCTGAAAAGTTCTGCAAATGAAAATACATCCCCAGGTAAAATACTCTGCAGCAGGAGGTAAAGTTAAGGCATTTTAACATAAATATTCCATACTGCCACACAAGGCCCATTTCAGTTCAAGAAAAACAAAAACAAATGATAAAATCTAGATATAATATAGCCAAGCATTCAATTTAAAGCCACATAGGCTTGTGGTAGCAACTCGTGAAATATTATAGCAAAGGTGTACGTAATACAGACAAACGTTAGTACTGTCTTAAATTAAACTTTCTCAGGTTCTACCACTGTAGCGCCTGAATTTGCAGTTAGATTGAACCCATCACACTAGGTATGTAGTTTCTACGTTTACCCATATTGTTTAAGGATCTACGGTTAGTCTCAAAATGAAAATCTGTCCGTACTCACAGGTAAGATGGAAACCTTTGGGAAGTTGTGAAGGGTTTCCCATTCCCGCTTCAGGTATTCCAAGGAGCCCACGAACACGATGGGCTTCAGTTCGTGATAGTGGAAGTTGCTCGCTCTCAAAGGCATGACCAGGTTTCGCAAGCCCACCAGGGCCGACTTGACGTCTCCGAATATGCAGACCACCACGTGGCCGCTCAGGACCGTCATGGCCGCCTCACTGCGGGTCTGAGGAAGCGAAGGGAGGGGAGAAAAAAAAAACTGTGAAATGTGACAGAATGATAATGATGAATTGTGTCAGTGGCAGGAAGGAAAATAGCCCGAGAAGCCAAGTATTCAAGCTGAACAGAATGGCTGCAACAAACAGTCGTCTTCTCTGACACACCAGCTGTGACAGTGCCCCTTATAAGGCAACGCAGATGCACTCACCTTCGAACAATAAAGTAGCATTAAGTAAGACATAAGCATATTATTAGGGATACCGTTTAAAAAGTACAGTAAGTGATGCTCCAGTAATAGTCTTTACGAATTAACAAAATTAAGATTTTGTGTTATGTCAGAAACATCATAGTTGGGTTGGAGCATGATTGAGTTATAATAGAAAAATGGATGCATACAGTAATTGTCGAAGAAAAATATTTTGATATTGTGAAAACAGATATGCAATTAAATCGTGGCCATAGTATGACTACAATAAGGATTGTTTTCACCGCGGTTTCTTTGTATTCCATTATGGTGAAATCATAATCAAGATATTTCTCAAAAATGAATTAATTTATTTTAATAAAATATTTTGTGAACTGGATAAAATAATATGCATGTACAGCATGGGTGATTTCAGGTCCCTACTAAATAAAGGAATAAACATGGCTGACTGTTATAAATAGCATGTCACACAAGTTATGATGTTTTTAAATGCCACACCTGTACGTGTCAGCATTTGCGATACAGCGCTTTGTGAAGCGTCTCTCAAGAGGCAGTGTGAAAACTGGCTCACTTCCTATGACCCTTTGCCCCGCCCCTCTGAGGCAATCATACCCACCAAGATAACCTTCTCAATGTCTTTGGACTGACACCAGTGGAACATCCCTGTGGAGTCATATTTCTTCACGTTAACGTCCATGTTCTCGATTTGCTCGTTTCCTGGAATGAGCAAGGGGTCGTGCCTGTTCAGACAAAAAAAAAAAAAAGACAAAACTTGTGAGGCCCAGGATCCCGCAAAACATTCTCTGCATTGTCAAATATATTTAAATATATTCACCCAGTATTTTTGACATTTTCTTTTAATTGTTACATTAATTTGACGATTTAATATCTCGGAGGCTTGTCCAATGGAGTCACAGCAAAGAACAACTTTACTACAAACAAAATACTTAAGGTATGTCTTTGAAAATACTGTAATCGCCCATATATAAACTTAAAACACTGACTTTCAACCGCCCACAGAACCAACAGTAAAAAAAGCTGCGATATTTAAATATGTCGTAATGAGATTAAGAACTTGAGACATTTTTTTTTTTAAAGTTGCTTCAGTTACTGTTGAAATGAAATATACTGGCTCCTTGTACTTGTCTTCTGTTTTCCATGTTTACTCCTGTCACTATCCATCTCTCAAACTGCCACAAATGCAGAGTCATCAAATGGCCGACATCAGCATCAGCAGTGGGGTGGAAAGGAGGGAAACCGGCACACGGCGTGGTGACTGACTGGCATGAGAATGGAGAGCCAATTACGCGCTTTCACCGCATACAACTTCTGACGCGATGCTCTTCGCCGTAAAAGCTTTAACAGGCCACACTTTAAATATTTTAGCAATTTGCCCAATCACATTTTGCTTTCCAAACTGAAGGCCATTAAAGTTTCAGCGGTGCGTCAAGACCAAACAAGCTCATTTATGTCAGCGTGCATGAACAGCAGAGTTTGATTCTGCGGAACACCGGCCATAAAGACGGTCCCACAAGTGGGGGGGGGGGGGGGGGTGGGGGGGGGGTGGCTGTGGTTTGACCATGTTTACCTTTCCGTCCAGGTTTATGATCTTTGAAGCCTTTTATATGCATATGCACTTTCCATTTAACTGGACATTAAACAAGACTGTAGTATTGACATTGAACAAGAGTTGTATCATGGAACAGTTAACTTTAGATAACTGGCTTTCAGTAGATATCAAAAAGCATCTGTTCGTCTGTTCTTTATTCCCTCACCATAATCAATATGATTATTTGAACTGTAGAAAGCAGAACTGGAAAGAAAATACATTCTTATCTTGCTCAGCCCATCAATAATTAATCTCTTTTATCCACACAGGCTCCTTCAGAATTATACCTTAGGAAGCAGTTTAAGTATGTATGATGATGTCAGGAAAAACTGTAGTTCCTAAGGCTTCAAGAAGAATGGGTCAAAATGGCTGCCTTTAAGGTAATAGCCTAAGGCTAGACTACAAAGCCTCCTTTTAGTAAAGTGGCTTCAGGGAAACATCTCTCTTCGCTCCTTAACATGCCCTGCACTTCCTAACCCCCACACAGAAACAATACCATCAGTACTAATGACCTCGATATCAATGCGAAACACAACAGAGCCTGGCTTTAAATGGGGTGTGCTGAAGGCTAGCTCTAGTTTTTAACACTGATTAAGTCTTCTCATGACCCTGGCTTTGATGCACTGTATTACAGACTTTATGGTAGCAGACCACACAGACAAACCGAGGTTCCTTCCTCAGCAGACCGCAGGTTTTACTGTGTTTGGAATATGTATGTAAACCCTTTCATCCATAACAGAAAGCCGCATCTTGAAGTGGAGCAATGGTATTTTGTGTCTGCAGTTAAGCACTTTGTTCAGAGAAAGACCCAGTCATCCACTAAGGGCTGGGTGATTGTGCTTTATTTTTGGATATTGGGTTCTGTGCATGTATTTATTTATTGAGTTTCGCTGGCTAATTAAAGAACTACGGACATCTCTGTGTACGATACTTACAGTGCAACACAAACCTGAATTAAATCCATATTTATCAATATATCCCTGGCATGTTGTATATACTGTACTCTGCGCAGGGGTGTCTTTTACGAACTGGTGCTTAACGCAGTCCACCCTACTGTATATATTATATAAAAGATAATAGTACATGTGTCATCTTAATGTGAATGAACTTCTCAATGTTAAACAAACATACTTTTACCATTTTATAAATATTTCTCAATATGAGACAAATGCACAACTACATAATTTGAGTTGATAAGAAACCACTCATTTCATTTGATTACTACTTAAAACACTGACTTGCTCTGCAATCAGACAAAAAAATACACACACACACATACACACACACAAGCCTTCTGATCCTCAAACATGCTTCTCTCTTAATCACTTTGCTTTACTTCAACAATCTTTTTACCCCACACCACCCCCCCCCCCCCCCCGCCCCATCACAACACACACACACACACGGTTTGCTTAACTTCAACAATCAATTCATCTTCCACCCACCACAACACCCCCCCCCCCCTCTCTGCACCCTTTTTCTTTCTATTCAAATGAACAAATATCGAGTAAAAAAATTAAAAAAAACAGCGTCAATTAATATGCGTGGTAATATGCGTGGTAGAGGCACGGAAATCAGCAAGTACAGGTGCTAATAACAGTGAAAGCATTTAGTGCTTTTACACCCCAGCTGAATATTTCATTATGAGTTCCGTGTCTCACGACTCACTCTGTGGACCCCTGTCACTTCAATCACCCCTCACCACAGTGACTGCCGCTACGCCGCTCTGCCAAGATAGCTATCTTTCACAGACTGTCAGCCGTGACTGCCTGTCACAAGGCGACTCCGCCGATCGCAGCGACTCGGGGGTACCAGACATGACATTTGTGCCACAGCGCTAGGAGATCTGAACAAATGCATTGTGACTTTCCACAATTAGATGCATCTCAGGGCCCATCAAAGGGTCCATGGGAATGGTGTTAATTTTCAGGAAGAGAATTTCTCTTTGTGCAGACGAATTCGAAAGAACTTGTTACTTCAACGCCACGTCTGACGGCGCGTGGGCGGGGGGAATGGCTTTATTTATGTAGCGGCTTGTTTTATTGGGCTGTTTATTCACGCCACCCCCCCCCCCCACACACACACACACACACACACACACACACAGCTGCCAGCCTACCTAGTTGTGCAGTCCTTTTGTTTTCAGCATTTGTGTGTGCACGACCAATACCACCAGCCTCTAAAATGGACTGAAGAAATCTAATAGATTTATCTAAATATTTATACAATACATTAAATTAATGCATCACCCTTGTTAGTTATTAGTATTGTATCAGATCTACAAAATACTACATACTTATTTTATATTTTGTGTGTATGTCGTATGCGTTTTATATATGTATTTTCTCCTATTTATATTACTTTAAATATGTGTGAAACTGCTGTGACTAGTCTATGTACAAATTCACGAGGCAGCTGAAATCTGGGTAAAAATTGCCCTCAAAGCTGCTCTCGCTTTTGGTTTATTTTTCAAAACGCATTTAGCTATTCCGGCGCGCAGCTCGGCAGACGTGCTAGCCTGGGACAAGCGCGTTCCCTCAATCCCTCTTCAGCAGGCAATGAAAGCGAGCTTCGCTTTGAAAATTTTCCCCATCATGCAAACTGACAAAGGCATGCTTTTCAAAAACCCACAGCCAATCTGTTGATCATTACTTATTTACAAAGGCCTTGAGGCTCTGAGGCCTCTAAAAACCTTACTTGATACGATATACACAATTCTTTTTTCTGCTTGTAGAATAAAGTATCCCTAAGGCTACCTCAAACAATCACTTTCTATCGTGCATAAAATGCACCTTGTAACACTGAAGTATTTAATATATATGGTATAATATATCTACAGGAAATGTATTTGTGTAGAAGCAGGCAAGGTCTATGTTTGGTAATTTGATGTTTTGCTGAGGGCTACGACTTGGAAAAAAGGGGAAAAAAACCCTGCACCTAGTACAGAGGACCTGTCATCTCAGTACCCAAGAGCCCGCAGAATACAGAGGCGCCCTAAAGCAGCGAAACTTTGACACTGCTTTGAAGCACACCAAAACTGTAAATAACTCCCAAGAATTATTATAACTCAAAGATCAAAGAAAGGATGCATTCATTACATGGCAAATGGGGATGCTCCCTTTTGCACAAAACAGATTTTCTCCTTAAAGTTTATGGATGACACTTAATATCTTTACGAACATTCAGTTATCGGAAAACTAAGCAGAATATATATATATATATATATTTGGTTTGAGAGGATGGCAGTCCTTTGAGTTTTACCATGGGCATTCTGAACAACACTCTCTTGTGTAATATATTCCAAGAGGCTAGAAACCTTTATATGGTTAATGGTTTGGAACCCCTGGAGGTTGGTTAAACAATATATCTTATAAAAAAGATTATTTCAAGTCCTTTTTCACATCTCTGGAGTCTTAAATAATAAATATCACTATTCTGGTGTGAGGCTCGCCACATCATTATTCCCACAACATACATAAAATGCAGAAATCATAAAACCATGTCTGTTTAAGGAATGGTTTAATAATCCATTTACTTTGAAACCCCTCAAGAAGACTGCCCTAAAATAAAAAACAATAACAAGGAAGACTGTGTTATCTACATTGTACGTATTTTGAATGTTGTAGTTCAATTACAATAACAGAACAACTGTGATACGTCATGACCGTCAACACAATATGATGAATCAATGAATAGTTTATATACTGTATCTCTTTTGCTTACATACCACTACAGTAATCTGGCAAATTAAAGATCTGAATGAATGAAGAATTAAAGAATAATACCTAGTTCCATATTTAAAACAATCTGTGACAGAACTGCATACAGAATGGAACCAACTCCTTCCATGTATTTGTAAATGAATTCATAACAATATCTTGAATGAATTTCAGTTTACTTCCCATTGATCACTATGCTCATGCTAAATGAAGTTTTTCCATAAAACCACAGGCTATATACTTTACAAAAAAAGTTAGGGCAAAAATACACAGGCATGTTTTAAGTGGAAGGAGCTTGGCCATTGACGGCCTTCCTGAAGTCTTAACACAATGCCTGCAGCCCCGTATTTTCAAGCGCGACTTCTTGAATGCATTTTTTATCAACGCTTATTATACTTCATATCATGGCCACATGTGTTGAGTCTCCGTCCTTTTATCAGTCAAAATCAATTAACAGCAGCTTAATTCCAGAGGACAAGATAAAAGGAAGGTAATATTTGAATTCATTTTTGATTGCGACGATACATCTCACACGTGGCCTTAAGTGCCAAGCGCAGCACTCTGAGGGACTCTGACAATAGACGAATGGCCCGGGGCGATGTAACCACACGAGGCCCTGTGATTGGTTAGCGCTGTCATTAGTGCCACTGCTATTTAAGAAATACATGCGGACGGGACCGGGGTGACAGCTGAGACTTTAAAGCAAGAGTATTTTTCAAACAGCTTTTCATCGTTTTTTTCCATGACAGAAATATCTCGGCTCTATCATTAACCGCTGACAAGCTGACAGAATAAATGCTTCAGCCTTAAAGGGTCTCCCCTTTTCTCTCTCTACCCCTACCCCCCTTACCCCCCCTACCCCCCTCCACCCAAGACACACACACACACACACGCACATATACACATACACACACACACACACACACACTTCCCATTCCCCGTTTCCCAGTTTCTCATTTTGAAGGCTAGAAGGCTTTCTCAAAGCTGTCGTCTTACCTCATCATTTTGGGCGAGCAGTTGGGCGAATTTCTCATGCCTCCGTTACGCTGCTTCTTTTTGGGCGAGAGCGTTGACGGATGCTCTTCTTCGACTGAAAACATATGCAAAGGTGTCACATCGTGAATGGCCGGGACTGTAATGCGTAACGGAAATGACACATTAAAGAACACTGAAACCAACACTCAAACAGCCATGGAGAAGCGCCCCCCCCCCCCCCCACCCCTCAAAAACAGAGCAAGACTCTTAAGCCAAGTTAGTAGGGAAATGGATTAATTTGCAGAGGGCAAGAAGGGTACATGGAGTGGCGTTTACGCCTGGCCACAATATTCACAAAACGCTTTTTTTTATTTTTTTTAGAGATATCAAAGTGCTGTTCCATCACAATGAGAGCACACGTGTGTGGCTGCTCCTGTAGAAGCTTGAATCAGGGCCACCGTGTGACCAGATGCCAATGCCAGGCCCATTTCAAATACGGCAGGCCCCCATTGTCCGTAGACATGAACCGAAGCGAAAGGTAACTGATCGCCAAACAGAAATTATGCTTTGTTTTAGGCGTGCAAAATGACTCCATGGCCTCTATTCAATTCGGTACACTTTGTCCTTAAGTTTTAGTAAAGAAATCGATGCTTGCGTTGGTTGTCCCCCTTATTTTATTACACAACATTAATAGTTACTTGCAGCAGTTGCATAACCAAAAGTGTCGCGTAAAAATAAAGGAAAAAGTAACTCAGTCAAGTTTGTTGTTACAGGTTGCTGACCAAATTGATTTGAGTTGAGTAAAATGAATAGAGGCCTTTATCACAAACGAATAATCATTCAGTCTAGAACCTGTTTGTACACAGGAGCTCGGGGATGCCCAGTTCATGTTGAAACAGCACTTGAATAATGCTAGCTTCCTCATAATAACCACATAGATTATTAGTTAACTCACCACACATGAGGAAAAGGTCAGTTATATTATGCCTGCCAGACAATATACTTAAACAAGTAGTTCAACCAGAGGAAAAATAAAAGCCCCTAAGCTCTCCCTGTCTCCCAATATAATGTGTCACCCGACTATACAATCAGCATCCAAACTGAAACACAAAACTATAAGAGTAAGAATGCAAAGTTTTTCATTAATTCTAAAATCAAATAATCTAATGTATTATTCATGTGTTTGCTTGCAAAGTATTGCACCTGACACAATACCCCTTCCTTTTGTATTATTAATTCTTCACATTATTGGGTTTCAAAACTTTCTCCAAAAATGCTCAGCAGAATCCACTTTTATGTTAAAAGAAAAATCAATCTGTCATTGAGTGCACCACAGAAATTACACACAAAACTACAAAGCTGCACAGATCATCAGACGTTGAACCAAGAAGAAAGGAATATATACAGGATTCTCAGAATATTTCGCCTTCGTACCAGCAACATCTCCAAGACTCATTTGCCAAAAAATCTAACATCCTGAAAAATATCTAATATCCATACCTGATTCTATACTGACAAAACAGATTTACAGAAGAACTTACTCTTACTTCTAAAATCACATTCTCACTTAAAATTCTGTATCACACGGTATTAGTAAACACACAGGTACACGCGTTCTACAAGCAATTACTCAACAGGAAATTGTTTTGTTGTTTTAAGCACCTGTTTCATGCTGTGTGTTAATTCACGTTAAATAAGAATAAACGGTACTCCAGTCTTTCAGCACTGCAAAATTATTTCACTCAAATTGAACCCTTTTTTAAATGGTTGTTTTTTTTTTCTAAAATAAAACTGCTCACATGGCAATAAACGTGGCCCCGTGAAACCCCCGTGTCCTCTGTTATGCTCCATAAATGCATTCGAACTCAGATTGCTGGACCTGCTTAATCTTGTGACTGGCGCCCTTGGCTCTCTAAATTAGGTTGGTCCAAGTGCCAGCGTGATTTATGGACAGCACGCTCGCCCTTCAGTCAGTTACTTTTACAGTGGAGCAACTTACACAGCTACGCAAAACCGGGAGTGTTTGACAGCTTGGAGTGCCATTACAGCACTTTTACATCACCAGCCATTATAAATAAGCACGTACGTATATAACCCAGCAAATCAGAACACGGTTTTGTACGCAAAGAAAAATCAACAAGAAGGAACAAAAAATAACTAGCTCCGAGACATTCAGCTGATAGGACTTTGAAGTAGCCTGGCTTACGATAGAGTGTGTTTTGTGTACTACCTACATATGACAAACCAATAAAATGAAGCCATTCAGTTATTATGAGTTGTACTAAATGAATATACAGCAGTCACCAATGGTCATACTACATTGTATATTAAATAAAGTGAAGCTAGCATGCGAAAGAACCGTTAAAGGCCCTGTGGACTATTGTAGTGATGTGAAGTCTTGACCCCCCACATTCACATGAGAAAATAAAACACTGCCAGCTATGGACACAAGATGTTTGCAGGATGCTACATTAGCGAACGCCTAGGCCTACATATAGTAACAGTCACTTTTAGTGCTTGACTTTTAGTGTAAACAGACGTAAACTCTGTCCCCAACATCATACAGACACTACTATGGAAACGCGGAAACAATATCCGCAGTGGTGGCGTCGTACTTGCGGCCCCTCTTTAACATGTAATTGAACGTCGTTTTGTCGAGAAGGCAGGGGTTCGAGAGTCACACACACACACACGGGGTCATTAGTGAACAACTGCGTGCATGATGCAGCACACTCCAACTCCGGCGTAGCGCGAACGCATGCACCGCGGCTCGCCCGCCGACCGATGCGTCCGGCTAACGGGGAGACCTACATGTCCTGAGGCTGTGCGCGGTGCCGCTGGGGTGGTATCTGTACTTGACCGGCAGGCTGCAGGCCCTCTGCAAGAGTCCCGTCTGCCCGGGCCTCGTAAAGCCCAGGCGGAGAGAGGGGTCAGCGGGCGGGAGCAGGCTTCCTTTACGGTTATTAACTAGCGGGACGGGCTCGGACGCTCCTCCGCGGGGGCTCGCTTTGTGCACCGCGTTAGCGTTAGCCGTGCTGTTGCTCATTTTAATCGACTGCTTTTCATAAGTTGGCCTGGCTTCATCTGTTACTGCCAAACAATGAAAAACAATTAAATAAATATATATATATATATATATATATACACACACACATCTATAAAAAATACATACACACAGCAGTCTTTTTGGCTCATTTTGAAGTGCGCTGCCACAAAACTGTCTGATTTTATAGCGCAGTTAAGTAAATTCTGCCAATGTAAATATTTTTAATTCAGTAATGGCCGTTAATGTAACACGCTGCTCTTGGGGTAAAACTCCGTGACTTAGTGCCAAAACACTGAAGGGCCTGAGCTGTAGCCTAACTATATGGTAGACCAACAATTCATGTGATTAATTATGCGAATATAAATGTAGTGTCAAGTTCAGCATACTGCAGTTATTTTCCTTTTCAATCGTTATTTACGGTTTAAAAGTTACTTGGTTGTGTCACAAAAGATACTGTCACTTTTTAATAATCAAATAAGACATCTCATTTTTATTAAACACCACTTAACCACTTGGTGTACACTTAAAATGAAATGTTGGATATGACACATACTTTGCTATTCATAATAACCATGAATTAATTAAAGGCCTGCTCTTGTTCCCTTCCTATTCTTTTCCCACAAAGGGAAACCGAGTCGTGACAGTACAGAAGTCGGCACCATTGTCGGAAAAAGAAAGTGTACAGAACAGAGAAAGAACCATTTTTCCCTTCCATCACGTCACTACCATACAAGCTACAATCCACTTGAAATCTGGTCACATAAAACAATATTTAGGACTGGGAATTAGTAATAAAATCACACAAGTTGTGTAGATAAGGTGAATGAACCGTAGGCTCATTTTTGGTTTTGTTTTACAGAGCTGTGCACCTGTGGTACAAGTGTGTTAGCTGTGAGTATGGTTCATTATTCCATTGAACTGTTTATCTAAGGTTGGCTGCAGATATTGAGACTTGACTCTACCCTGGAGGACCTCGTTGTTACACCAAGACAACAAGCAGACACAAAAGACACCTGCATTGTGTGGATACACGGTGGCACAGCTCCTTATACAAGGGACACCAGGCCAGCTCCACACCTCTTAGGTATAGTTTTACTACCACTGTAATTCAAATCTGGTGGCCGCATGAAAAGAGGTTAGCCTGTGCATAAAAAAAAAAACTGTTTCAACCCTTCCCAAAACTAGCTCTGAGCAATATAAAGATGATTATTCCTACCGTCAGCTGCCGCAAAGATTTAAACCCCTGTACCGATAACTCCTGGATTCATCTGCCCCTTGTCAAAGATATATAGCATTACTTTAGGAACACACAGTGTGGCAGCTCTGCTGTGGATCCAGACGGCAACTGTCTCTTCCTACACTGCAAATCTAATGACATGTTTGTAATGCGATTCTTATCAAGCAGGCCTGTAAATGGGGAAAAATAATATAACATAATTCAGAGCTATATATTTTTGTGCATCTCCCATGAATGTATTTTCTGTGGAATACAGTTTTTATTTTTATTAATTTTTTTACAATTTCATTATTTAAATAGTTTTTTCAAATATGAAGAGAGATAGCATGTCATGTGTTTTATACCATGATCTTTCTTCAATAAACTAATACTTCTAGAATTTATTTTATGCACTATTGGCAAAAAAGTTAACAATAACAGTTAACAAGAGAGATAACAAGGAGCGATAAGTATATTGCATGCATGCATAAAAAAGTATATATATATATATTTATATATGAATAGAAAATACATAACGAGTGCCTTCAGAACATCTTAAGTATTAGATTACAGTGAAATATTTCTGCTAGAAATAGAAAATATATATTTATTTTTAATTAATAATTGCTCTGCATGTCATAAATAACCAATACATTTTTCTTGACAAAGAAACTACCTACATAATGACACAAACTTACTGTTTGACCATGGTTCAGTGAAATGCAGTGACATTGAAGCTACTCAAATTGAAATCTTTATTACATGCATTTTATTTAGACCTCACTGTAACCATATACATTTCTCCCTGGAGTTGCAGCACCACCTACTGCTCAAAACACCGCCACACAATATAAACCTTTCAAAAGATCTATCCAGAAACAATACATAACACTATATATAGCCAATGCTAAGACACATTTGCACCAAGAGCCCATTGTTATTGCTTGTGAATAACATGATTTGAAGCAAGAAAATGTGTGTTATGATAAAATAGAAAGGGGCTACTCAGAAAGAAAAGTAAAGAGCACAGCACAATAAAGAAACAATGAGAAATAAATGAATAACTTACTTGCTCTGATATATCCATTATAATAATTTTTAGCTGAGAAAAATGCACAAAAAAAAAAATAATATGACTTGTTACCAGGAGGAAAATGTTACAGATGAATAGCAAACGTAAGGTTGGTAATGGGGGAAAAACCTGTTAGTATTTAAGACACGTCTTAAAAGGGTGCCTGAAAGACAAAGAAAATATGTCCAAAAAAAAGAATAAGGGTTAATGAATGAATGCTGTAATTAACACACAGAAACTGAAAGTGTCGAGGATAATCCTCACCACATCCTACAAAACAGCCTGTTTCTTCACTATAGTTTACTCTGTACCCAAAATGCATTACAGTGGTTGCCTATATCTGGACTGTCAAAAGAATACTATTTATTTGTTTAAATAAGTACTTTTTATCGTTTCCACACATAGGGCCTGATTTACTAAGACCTTTAGCATGTGTGAAGCCTTTTAGCACACACAAAATCAATAACATGACCGATGATTGGTCAAGGTATTTGTTTTGCACCAACCACTGGTTGTGTTATTAGTTATACGAAGGCCTTAGTAATTCAGGCCCATAGTTTATAGTGTTTTGAAAATAGATATGATTTTTTTTTTTACATCACCACACATGATCTAATTATTGTACCAAAATGTAATCCTCAAAAGTGTAAAACTGCTTTTTTAGAGGAAAGACCCTCCCAATGGAACAAATATTCAAACTGAAAAGCCAAAATATGCCCAAGAAAAGATTGGGGACGTTTCCGATGCAGGTGGGTTTTGGGGAGGGGGGGGGGCGGGGGAGTCGTGGTGCCGCAGGAATCTGCTCCCAGCCTGCTTAGGATCAAGAGCCCGCTTGTCCGGTAGTACTTTATCTCATCCCAATTCACATGATAAAGGTCACAGCTGGAGCTCCAGGCAGTGACGGTGACAGAAATGTTCGACCAGGAACCACGCTGGCCCTGGCATCTGTCGCTTGCGATCGGTCGGCGGGGAGAGAGTCGGAGGACTAACTGGCTAGCATCTGTCCCGCACCGCGGAGGGTAGAGGGGGACTCGGCTGCCTGGTGGTAAGGAACTGTCAGCCCGAGTTTCGTGACAACCAGTAGCACTCAAGAAATAAAAAACGCAAACATAATTTCCATGTCACCCCGCATAAGGCACGGCGCTCGGCTCCCTCCGCACCGCGCAAACGGCGTCTTCTCGAGCTTATTCCCATCATACCCGGCCTGCCGCGTTAGTCACTTCCGCCTGACCCTGGCGGAAAACACTAGAGGGGGTGTGGGGGCGGGGGGAGGGGATGATGCCCACGGAGATTTGAAAAAAAAAAAAAAAAAAACGAAAAGAAAAAAAGATACACCGACATGCTTTTCCACGAGAATATGTCTACTGTTCGATCTCTGTGACTCAACATTTTGATCCGGAGACAAACGAAATTACACGCGCGCGATTCTCAGATGGGCCCCGAGATGCCAAGTGCAAGAACACAGCACCTGTGATCTCAGTCTATGACACATCAAAGAGAAAGACACCGGCTTATTCTTTAAATTCACACTGGGAGTAGTACAACTACAGCAGCCAATGATATAGTATTTCATCATTTTAACAACGCATTGCGCATAATTGCGACTGCATCTGTAATTCTCACCTCTGATTTCATGCCTTGTGGAACAAGCTTCCCAATGAAGCCAAAAGCAAATATCCTAAAACTCAACTGGAAAAATTCTAACAAATGACTTTTATTTGGCTTTATATACTTTTGGCAAATATATTCTCTGCTTACAGTACATTATTGTGTCAAAACAAAACTGCCGGATGACGTGGGAAATCACTGCCTTTTAATTCACAAGAACCAGGGGGTAGCCTATACTAAGCTATACACAAGAACCAGGGGGTAGCCTATACTAAGCTATACACAAGAACCAGGGGGTAGCCTATACTAAGCTATACACAAGAACCAGGGGGTAGCCTATACTAAGCTATACACAAGAACCAGGGGGTAGCCTATACTAAGCTATACACAAGAACCAGGGGGTAGCCTATACTAAGCTATACACAAGAACCAGGGGGTAGCCTATACTAAGCTATACACAAGAACCAGGGGGTAGCCTATACTAAGCTATACACAAGAACCAGGGGGTAGCCTATACTAAGCTATACACAAGAACCAGGGGGTAGCCTATACTAAGCTATACACAAGAACCAGGGGGTAGCCTATACTAAGCTATACACAAGAACCAGGGGGTAGCCTATACTAAGCTATACACAAGAACCAGGGGGTAGCCTATACTAAGCTATACACAAGAACCAGGGGGTAGCCTATACTAAGCTATACACAAGAACCAGGGGGTAGCCTATACTAAGCTATACACAAGAACCAGGGGGTAGCCTATACTAAGCTATACACAAGAACCAGGGGGTAGCCTATACTAAGCTATACACAAGAACCAGGGGGTAGCCTATACTAAGCTATACACAAGAACCAGGGGGTAGCCTATACTAAGCTATACACAAGAACCAGGGGGTAGCCTATACTAAGCTATACACAAGAACCAGGGGGTAGCCTATACTAAGCTATACACAAGAACCAGGGGGTAGCCTATACTAAGCTATACACAAGAACCAGGGGGTAGCCTATACTAAGCAGGGTTACTGAGTTAGCTGGATAACTGCACTGAGTAAAACCCAGAACCATCCCAAATCTGGAACATGGACTGAAGCAAAAAGAGCTTTTCCGGGTTTTACTCAGTGCAGTCATCCAGCTAACTCAGTAATCCTACTTCATAGTATACCCCCCAGGTCTCTTAGAGAAAATATACTTTGTAACTTTACGCAAACAATAAGAGAGAGTTTAAAATCTCCCATATGAAAGGCCTTACAGTATAATGGCAGAATCAATTAAATACTGGGAGGTCAAACAGTTTTGTCTGAACACATTCTGCAGTGTAGTGTAGGCCTGCAGTCAGTTAATACCATGGCCTATACCATATAACAGCCCTCTTTAGCTTCTCAGAGACAAACTCAACAAGTAAATCCTGAAATGTCCTAACAATGCATTGCTACTCTTAGTTATAAGGTTGCCTGGGGGTATCTGAAAAGTTGCTAAATTGGCAACAATGTTGGGAACACTGTGGAAGAGACTTTCCTTGGGGGAAGAGATGACAAGCCGGCTGTAGTCCAGACAAACTGATCTGGTGACACATTTTCTTCATCTTTATGCTATGTCTGTACTACACACCAATAACAAACCGCTGCTTACCACACATGCCCACATTGAGCAATGAACGCTCTGGCAACGCTACTATACCACAATTCCAGATAAATCTATCGATCTGACTCAATATTCCAAGTATGTTAGCTAGCTAGGTACAAGCTAGCTGGCTACTGTTACATTTCAAGCATCGAAAATGACAAACAAATATAATAATACATACTGAATTAAATCAACTTGCACGGCTGTTTCAAATTCTTTGACTGCAGAATGATAATAACAGAATAACTTACTGTTTGAGTGGACATCCTAAAATCTTCTATTCCCAACAACATTCAAAGTGGACTCAGATGGAAATCCATAAACACAGAATGCATTCATTGTGGAACGAGAAAGAACACTTCCAGTACTCAAACCAAAGCAAGAAAAAGTTTATAGAACACAGTAATAGCATATAAGCATTTTCAGAAACATTTTTCATCAAAACATTAGGCAATATGTACTTTATACACCAAACATCACCAGCACGAGACTGTACACTGACAGAGCATGCTTCAGCCCGACTATAAAACCCACAGAAGCAACACAAAAGCCATACCACTGAAAAAATTAAAACATCCCAAGAACACCACCAATAAAACCAATTACGGTTAAATAAACCTGATTGAAACTGGCAAATCAACATAACAATTATGGGACTTACAGCTCAGTTACACGGCACATGGAGGACGTCACACGTCACAGACACGGAACGGCATGTGTTGGGTGTCGGAACTTACAGGCACGTAAATTGGTGGAGCAATCATTTACAGAGACAGAGGAAAGCGGGCAGGCTCGCTGGAGGGTGTCCATGTTACTATGTACACTGCCTGACATGCACGCGCAGTCGCGCTCAGAACGTCCGCAATCAAAACAACATGCCAGCCTCATTCTTTTGTAGATGGACATCTTGGCTATAATCAGGGATTTGGGATGAGAGGAGAGGAAAAGCAGGAGGTTAATGGCAAAAAGGTAAAACTGAACCGGGGGGTGGGGAGGGGGAGTGTTGGAAGGTTGGTTCTTCATAGGGGGGAAAAAGTGCTGGCCTTAGATGGGGGGGGGCTTTCACAGGCTTGACCCTGACTGGGAGAATCATCACTTTTTAAACCTCCTAGAGGTCAAATGTCAGGGGGACCGGGTAACCCAGGGGTAGGCAACCCTGGTTCTGGACTGCCAGTGACGTTTCTGGTTTTTGTTCCATCTGCGCTTGGTCGCAGGAGTTTGATGGATGATTTAAAAGTCCTGAGGTTCTGAGCCTGACTATTCTGAATGGTGAAAAGCTGAGCGCCTCCAGCACATGGTCACCTGCATTCATTAAACCCGATTAATTAAAATAATCCAGTTATGCAGTTGGAGGTTTGGATGGAGCAAAAACCAGGACTGGCTCGGGCACTCCAGAACCAGGGTTGCCTACCCTCCGTGTAACACCAAAGGATTAATTTTCATTGTGAAAACACCGCAAGAATATTTTTTTTAAATGTACTTTTGTAAATTTCCGATAATATGCACGTTAACAATATCACAAGGACGCACCTCGCGGCTTGGGAATAAATAGGGTCTCCAGGGTCAAGCTCTGCTCTAAGGCCGTTCATGTTAATACCGACAGGTCAAGAGGTCAAAACATGACAGAGGAAGGGAACACTCAAGGGGATGCATGGGTGATGTCTTCAGCAGCGAACCCCATTGTCAGGACCTCTCGATCGCCTTCCCGGATCGCAGTCCATCATGCAGTAGCAGCCCAGTCCATGGCATAGCACTATACATTACATTCTACGCAAAGGCCCGCATTCAATCCAACCGCAATGCACTTTGTCCTTATCCCCGGAACAAAGTGTTCATTTCTTAGCCCTTTATGTTTATTTATTTTAATGTTTCATGTTTTGTTAATTCCAGCAACTGCTAGCTAAGTAATGCGTTAGAAACAAAATCGGATTAGCATTTGCTCACTCAAAACGAAGGACAAATCTGCATTGCATCTAGATTGAAGATACCTACATCACTGTTGTTTCACAACAGCGCCCCCTTCAGTTACTTCAACACGTCTTTCTTATTGACTGACTATGGTTTAATTCCTGAATCACCTGATTGCTTAATCTGTGAGTAAAACTAAATTCTGGACGCACCATAACGTGTTGCATGTTTATTTGCACAAGCGCCAAATTTTATTGTTTTAACTACACATACACTGCTTATCATACGTTTGATAATGATTAGTTTCATATGAAAACAGAAATCTGGAAAGAATTCCCAAAACTATATGCTAATGGAATGTATATTCTTGTATACAAAAATGTGTATTTTTGTAGACTAAGATAACTTTTCCTGGATACAACCAACATTTCTCCTTAACTATACTTATACTTACTGTATATATAAACTATACTTAACTAAACATCTTATATTTAAAGTCAAAGATAAGGACAAACCTTGATTGAATCGCTAGGTTAATGAACGAATAATATGGACTAATGTGTGCATTGAGCAGATTCCCTTGTATTCCTGAGATCCATTACCTGTTTTTAGCTGAGCAGGGAGGAAGCAGTAGAGAATAGCTAAGCCTCCACACACAGGGACACTGTTGTGAAACAGCACAGAGGCTAGGGAGGAACAGTCTCTGGTATTCACTCTCATGGTGCCGATTCGTAAACCAACCGTAATCGAGTCTGGCACTTTATAAAGAAATACAATCTTTGGGGGAAAGGGGGCTTTTTGAATTTCATTTGTGGAAATGAACACAAATTAAGTGGCCAATTTAAGCTCCCTTCTCAGGAGGGAAAAGGGCACAAGACATGACTTTAAAACAAAGACCTCAGGGACTGTTGTTCGTACAAGACCATGCATAATTCTTTTTTTTTCTTTTTCCTTTTTTTTTGGAATTAGCCGTCGTTAGCATGCAGCAAAGTGGTTTGACCCTTAATAAGGAACCGTTTCAGCTGTTGTCAGGGGTGAAACAGTATGAGCAATCACGCACAAGAGCAGTGGGACTGTGATATATTCGAGATCATGCCGGAGTCCATTACTGCATATATTTTTCATTAGACATTCTGAAACAGCACAGGATGTTGTAATGCTAGTCAGAGATAACACAAAGGGGAATGGGACACGAGACAGAACGATGTCACATGACTGAAATGATTTCACACGCAACCCGACCCCTGAATCCTCAAAGATTAATGGAAACTTCACTTGCACAGAATGCTACCAGCAGCTTCATTTTCCCTTTGCTGAATGGAAAATATTAATGTTCAACCTGTTATAATATGCTTCTTCATAGAAATGCATTAACATTGTCATTATCATATCAATTATAAAGGTGATACTAAACATAACTCAGAATATCTACATGTACTGTATATGTTTCAGATTCTGATAATTGACGACATGCCTAAATAAAATAAAAAATAAAAATAATTCAGGGCAATTATACTGCTAAAAAATATTTGTGTGGCAGGTGCCCTACTCCAGGGTGTCTGACACAATAATTTACATGTAATCCATTTTAAAGTGTATGTATTGAAGAAATTAATGTTAAGTACATTACCTTGCTGATGGGTACAGCAACAATGCTGTACCAAATAATCTGGCAATGTATGTCTAGTTATGATATGGCATATATATATATATATGATATATATAAATGTATCAAATGAATTACAAGAGATTATTCAATTAATTTAATTCCTCAATGTCTGCACTGGGCATATGTTTTCAAATACAGAGAAATACATTACCATGAAAACATTATATAAAGTGAAAAAAAAAAATCAGGCCCTGTAATTGATATAGACATTAGGTTAAGAAAAGCAAAATTGTTCTCTTATTTGATGAAATGTCTGCTGATAGCATTCCCACAAATAGGATTTTTTTGAGAAGCCCAGTGTTTACGTTCAGAATTCACGGAAGTAAACAATAGAACTATGAGGACATCTAGTGGCAGTTTACTGTAAAGCAGCTACTTCGACAGTATGAGATAATCTGAGAAGTAAAAAAAAAAAAAAAAGGCCCCAGCTACTGTCGAGAATTGAAATGGGGACATTGTCATTTCAATTCGCCAAGTTCCTATGATCCCTATATACAAGAAAGAAGCTATGCAAAATACCGGGGCAGGGAGAGGCTTGAAGCTAAATTGGGGACCAGATTGTTTTGATTGTGTTTTGGCGACACTCTTCATTAAGCCTAAGAATTTGAAGAACTTCCCACAGAACTTTTCCGCTTTCTGGAAATACGGCGGCGTGTAAAATTGGTTCTGACAGCGGGCAGATGAATTGAAACGGCCCGAGTCGCTTTCTTTCCCTCTCTTTTGGCTCCCTTAAACCCATGACTAATGTTACCAATATCAATCTGCGTGTATGACATTTTAGGTTGTCACCGGTTTCGTTTATTCTTTTCTTTCCCCAATCCTCTGCGTTTACTGGGTTAAGGACTCGCGAGGAGCACCGGTAACATGATGTTAAGCTCGGGGGTTGAAATAGAAAGTTAACTTCCATGGGTATATATGTTTCATGGGCAATTTTACATACAATGAGGTGAATAAAGAGCGCCCGTCATTTGAAATCTAGCGCGCTAACGGTTTATTAATATTCACATTTTGAGGTAATGAAATGGCGGTTTAGGTTTGTTCTCTGCTGTATGCTTTCTGATCTGAGATGAGAGGCGTGGGAGGGGTGCAGTAGTTACATTGGTTACATGCAACATAGATATAAAAAACTATCTGCTTGAGAAAGACAGTTGGACTACACTCTGGGCAAAAGGGAACCCGTTTTTACTCACAAGTTATCACTATCAGTGGGAAGTTAAATATATAGTTTTGTATTCCAAGGCAGCAAGGAAAAAAAAATACATCAAAAAAGGTCAATGGTCACAAAATATAAGTTTTCACAACAGTGATGGGCTTGTCATTTTCCATTTTGTCAAGCTGTTGAAACTTCAGTGAAAAAGCAAAACAAAATTAACATCAGTAAAACCATTTAAATTTTAACAATAACATCACATTACATTATGTGTAGGATTAGAAATGTTGAATAAATAAATACATAAAAAGAGGTCACATTAAGATCGGTTACATTCTTTTTGTCACATGTAACTGGAAGGTTGAAACTTCTACAGGAGACATTTAGCATGCATAATGGTTAAAATGACAATATCCTTTGTAAATAATTGAAAGCAAATTGAAAGAAAAAAGATGGTGAGTTTTCAGGTTGTCTGAAACTGTTTGTTTATGAGTAGGCTGCTTAAAGTAATTATGTGACCTTTACAGATGCACCGAGTTTCATAAGCTGAATTATTAATATTGGGCCTAACTGGTCTGGACAACTGCCTATGTAGGTCAGGTAATAACAATTTGACATTCCTATGTTAAGGTTAATGGTAGCTCTACTAGGAATGAACACAGAAAGACTATGCACTTTTCATCTAACATAAAATGGCTTTTAATAAATTTCACCTGAAAGTTATTTTGTTTAGTTTTAATTTCGATGACTTTTTAAAATATAAAATTGCCTCAGCATGACTAGAGGGAAAGATAGATATCATTAGTCCTCAATAAAAGTGAACCCAATTCATATTTTTGAAGCAGGCACTGAGAGCTGGTTTCCTAGTAAATATAGTCAAATCCTATATAATGTTTTTTGTTTCATTTGTACTCAAAGTTGAGCCTAACAGTGGCGTACTAAAGCATTGGGGAATCGGCCCTGCTTAGTGCATTTCTGTCCAACCAGCTCGCACAGCCTGCGGCGTTTGATCGGAACAGGAGAAAATCTGCACTACAGAGGCGCTGGGAGCCAGCGCTCGCGCGGTTGATATTATCGCTACAAAGATAAGGCCAATGGGGTGTTTTGCCCCTGCGATTTGGGGGCTCCGAGAGGCGGAGAGCAGAACGGAGACGAGCCTTTGTTTTTCCACCTGACTGGGAGCATTACCGCCGCCTCCTTCAAAGAGAAGCCATTGGGTTCTGACAGACTCCTTCTTCAGCCTCGCTAATCACGTCGTTTCGCCTCTGCGTCCCGCCTGATGCGGCGTCATTAACATGCTGATGCGTGGCGGCGGTGTCTTAGGCCGTCTCCAGAGCCCCGGCGGCACTGGGGTTTCACCGCCGCTACCGCGCATCCCTTCCTTCTACGCTTCCTCAGGAGAAGTATTCTGTCTTATTCCTCTACAGTTTACACGGTCACTTTTAAGGCCTGGCCAATATATTTTTTAAGGCTCATTCAACTTTGTTTACTCTCTCAAACTGTGGATTTTGTTTGCCTACAAACGTCACAGCCAGAATATATATGTTTTTAATCATACGAGGACTTGCACTGAATGTAGAATTGAAACTGAAGACAATTGTAGAATGATGCATATCACACAGTACCTTATATTTTATGTGGCAAATGAATGCACTTCTTTAAAAATAAAAAACAGGACATTTATCTTCCTAAATTGAGTGTTTTTATTCTAAAATGTGTAAAATTATGCAAAAGAAATGCACAATATCCTTTTCTAAATGAAACAGATGATGCTGAAGAGCGAGACAGGAATAGGAATGTGTACTTACGCCGTTTGCAGCCGCATTTTTTAATCCGTTTGGGGTCTGTGATGTCATCGTGACAAGCTTTGCAGTAAAAAAACGCCCTGAAGAAAGACATGGCAAAGAAAAGTGACAATGGCCTTAATTCACACAAATTGGATTACCCCTCACAACATCAGTGCCCAAAGATCCCATCCTAATGAAATCTGCCAAAGTTAATTATTCATTTGCGTGTGTGTACGGATTTTCGGCACGGAAACACTAGTCCCGCAGATGAACAAATCCTTCTATTTCAACCCAAAACACAAGTCAATTCCGGTGTGTTCATTTACGGTGAAGTCTCACACTGTGCACTAAATGTGTTGGTTGGCGTACACCATAATGCACTTTTTGGCCTTGTTTTCTTATTTACACAGTACCCACAATCCTTTGGATACAGAGGCAGCAGAGCAGTAGACCAGAAGCATGTAGCAAGACAAGAAACCCACAGAAGCCATTCCGCTAAATCATTATTTTATGCACTTCAGTCCCCCCGCGAACGAGGGAGGAATTACCTCTTTACTTCTTTGGCATCACTGGCAATAAAGAATCCTAGAGTTCCTTCTTGCATCTTGACATGGTTTCCAGGGTTGATAAGGGTGCTGCTCGATTGAAAAGAAAACAACTCCTGTGAATTTCATTAGGTCCTTTTAACCATCCACAATCTAGTCTCTAATCAAGAGGAATGGTACACACAAATATATGGTTTGACATGTTGGTTTGTCGTAATTGGACTGGAGCACTAATGGGAGGCGGTCTGTACTACTGGTCCGAATGCGAGCAGATTCCATCGAACTGCGTCGCGTCACCGCCGAACTGCTCGGGGTTTTCGGCCTTAATCACGAACGAACAAAATGCACAACAGCAGAGTCGGTCACATTTTAATTATCCCGCGGAGGAGTAATTAAAATGGCTGTTATGGAGCGGGTTTTAGGTTGAAGCATTCAAACACACAACCGAATCAAACAGATGAGTTGTGCTTAACTTTTAGTCCGGTCTCCGGATCCTTACAGTGTGTTAGTACTTGATGAAATGCAAGGGAATGAACAGTTCCTACTAAAGTCTGGAAAAACTCTTGGTGCTCATTTCAACCATCCTGTATACAGGAGCAACATTCCTGCATTCCTTTCCTCCGAATGTATAGTCTTCATTTTTATACATGACTAAAGTCTGACATATTGTGTGTTTTGGTAAAGAAAAACTAAAGTTAATTTCCAAAAGATGCTTATTGCATGTGCATAGTATGCTTACACCTGCACATGTGGTGTTATTTGTTTTTTAAATAACATAATAAATATTGAATATATTACATGAATCAGAATATTAAACCAACATGGTTTAAATGTCATGGCAAAGATAGTGATTTTTGAGCCAATCGGTTTGAAGATACAAAAACCAATGCAAAGGCCCTAGCAAAACACTGTATCATTCCCCATTAATTAGACTGAGACAGGACAAGACAGCGCTCATTAATGGTTGCCTAGGAGAAGGAATCATCAATGACTGTATCCATGGAGACGGTGACACTTATCAAACGAAACAGCTGGTCATGTCTGCAACTGTAACTGTCAAAGAGCCCAGATGAAAGTCATTTAGAGCTTCATGAATCGGTCAGGTGACCATGCAGGGGTTTTCAGAAGGTACTGCAGTCATATTATAGAAAACTAGGCAAACTAAAAGTAGCACGCACACATACAGATGACTATAACAGAGCATACACCCATGCAGACACTATTGGTATTTCGACACTTTCCTCTGGGCTCATCATGGGGCATTATTGTAATGAAAAATGCAAAAATGTACGCATTCTTTTCAAATTATGAAAACAGAAGAAAATAATATATAGTCAAATAGTCTGCATGCTTTAAAAGTAGAACTACGCTGCAAAACAATGCATGCTGGTCCCCAAAACTGAGATTTTAATAGCTTCCCAATAACCAATTAAAAAGAGTCCTCCATTCTATAGGAGGGAATTTGAATAGAACATTAAATCGTATTTAGACTTCACCAATGTTGCTTCAAAACCTCACATTTTGGGGAATAAGACGATGACTGCACATCATTCTCACGTAACCACATAGTCAAGCATGCTGTCACCAAGTGCGTTGAAGGACTATGTTTAAAAGAAGAGTCGCAACCATCACAGACTAATAGATACTGTAGATGCTAACACTTGCAGTAACTTCTCTGCAGTTGGATTGCGAAACACCAAACTGACAGGAAGTGACCTTGCTTTAGGAACATCTACTCAGCCATTCAGGTGTAGAATGAGGAAGAGTGGCCCACACGAACACACACGAATGGAACAAGGATTTAGTGAACAGCGGGAATGAATGTGATTTATAGCAAGCTCTGTTGTGTAAAATGTAACTTCGAAATACAGAAAATTTGGGTAATAATATTGGTTTATCCTAAAACACATTGCTTCCTTGACATTGTAATATCATCCAATCCATAGCGTGAAAAACGTGGTATGGAAGTATATAAATACAAAATAGTAACATAATATTAAAAACAGAACACAGGTGACATATTTTAAGTCAGACGATTATATGTCATCATGTGACAAGCTGTAAGAGAACTAGATCTCAATTACAGTTATTTGATGTCAGTAAAAAAAAATAAAACAATGATCATGTATCTGGACAAACTATTATTACATTCAAGTGCTTTAGGAGCGGTTGAAAGACGACAAAATTTCAGTTTCTCAACTCGATGAATGAGGAATGAGGTAATGCTGTGTTCAGACACAGAAAAAAAGACAAAAGTATTTGTACAAACATAACGTTGTGCACATTAACAGCTGACAGACTCTAGGAGAAGACGCACAGTTATGAAATAATAAAAATGCCGGACAGACGTGAAAAGTTTTTGGGGAAAAGTAGAGTGGACGTCAAAATGGAGAGGCGTGGAAGCCTGGTGTACACCAACAGCGCCAAAGACAGAATAAGAAATACTATTTCCCTTTGCCTGCAAAGAAGTTAGTGCATTAGGCACAATGATCACAACAGAAATATACTGAGAAGATAGAGCATTCTGAAAGGGGGGAAAAGGGCATATCCTTAATAACGGGAAGAGGTTGGAGAAGCTAAAGTAGCGGAGATGGGGGTTGAGCTTTTGTAGGAAAGATAATGTCGAGGGCATACCGCTTTCGGTTTCTGCAAACAACAAGAGAAATATTTTGAATCAAACATTTATAGGAAATACAGAATGTAAAGATAAGTTGTGACATTTCGTAGCGAGTGTCAGTAAATTAAGGGCAGATGTTTGTACTGTGTAAGTGAACACAATGTTCCTCACTGAACTGACAGTAGATACAATAATATATAGTTTTTGGCTTCCAAATGCGTAAATGCTTACTTTTTGTCAAATTGAAAACAAGTTCCACAGTAACATGAGCAAAAAGCATTACACTCAAATTAGTGACACTACTTACGAGATGCGATACTAACTAAAAAGTTTTTTCAGGCATAACATTAACAGTCATTGAAAAGGAGGTTATAAAAGCTGACAAAAAAAGATTATGAAATACTTTTAAAATTAGTATATGCATCAAACATAAGAGGATAGAGACATAAATATGCCTACCATGTCTACACAACCAGTACACAATTCCATGGCAACAGAACTCTTAAAAGAAAAGTATTCATGAATTCCTGCAGCTATATATTACTTATGTCAATGTCAATAAATCATTGTATTTCATCTAAGTGCAAGATTTCACTTTTATTTTTATTTTACCCACTGCAAAACTCAAAAGGTTTAAGTAATAATGTCAAATTTTGGTTGTATGTTTCAAGCAACAGTAAATAAATACTGTAAATAAAAGCACTAATCAATTGTTCTTAAATGAATGCCGATATTCATCCGGGTTGATGTATTAAGACCTACATAAGGCTATGCACCAATCAACTAAATTAATAAACGTTAACTGACTATATAGACATAAGCCTGCTTAAAAAGCAACCATAATATTTAATAGAAATTTGTGGGATTCATTCGCATTATTAAATATTTCTCAAAAATATTTAAAACCTGAATGACTCAAATCAAATTGTATTTGTATTGTGCATTTGATTAATAATTTCACCAATATGCCTCGCAGCACACGCTGGGCTATTTATGAATGCAGTGCTTATGATTATGAATGTTATGGAATAGCTTATACATGAGGTTATACGTGAAGGGTATAGCAATGTTGGTGTATATAAACAAGCTAATTTGCTATCTGTTAAAGAGAAAGACAAATCCATCCATACTGAACAGCGAAACCTGAGCTACTCGTAATAATGGAAGTGGATGGGAGAGAGTTACATTTAGTATTTTTTGTTCTTACCATCATGTGGGTGTTTGTGTTATTACTGTAAATTCTAAAAAAAATAATACTTGTTCACAAAAATAAAAACTGAAATATGGATTTTGCATATGCAGTGCTACTTTGTTTAATACCACAGGAATACATATATCAAAACCAAGAACATAGATGAGGCTCACAGCACCTCAGTTCAGCTTGAACGGTTTGCAAGAAGTGGCACTCATATTATTACAACACAATGGTGTTAATAAGAAATAATGATCAAGAAATCTGTAAAATAAATAAAGGCAGATGATAAAAGGGTCATGGAAATGAATGTTTTTCCACTTCTGCAGCTCACATGGGAATACACGGGAATGCTCACCTGCTTTCCCTTTGATCTGACTTGTACTCAATGGCAATCAGCAAGAGCTTCAACTTCACGTAACACAGTCTGGGGGAGGAGAAAATACACACTTAACTTGTGGTTAAAATGTGGAATCACATGTTTATTTAACCAGGGTGATGTCCTGTAACCAAAGACTCTATATAAGACTCGTACAAGAAGTAGGATTCTCCACACTCAAAAAGCTCCATCAGAATTCCAGAATTGAGCAGAATTCCTGAGCCAGATGAGGAGATAATACCGAAGGAGTTTGCAATGATAAATGATCCTAAATGATAAGTAGTCGGATGTTAATGTGCTTCATAAAACACAAGTTTTAAACATACAGTATGTCTGGATTGAAACCACATTTGTCCTTTAACTAAAAGTAGTAACTATTATTTTTTTCACAATCATTTATTTTTCGGGTTCCGCAAACGCAACAATGAAGTCAGCAAACTGTATGTGTATGAAAAGCAAACACTTTTTTATTTATTTCAAAGAAAAATGACTGAGCCCAGATATACAAAATCGGATTTAAAAAAGCCCAACCATATCAACAGCCTGTACATGTGTGTATGCCCATATGTACGTATATTGTATATGTTAGCATGTGTTTTCTGAGAGTGTCTGTGTGTGTGTGTATGTGTGAGAGAGAGAGAGAGAGAGAGAGAGAGAGAGAGAGAGAGAGAGAGAGAGAGAGAGAGAGAGAGAGAGAGAGAGAGAGAGAGAGAGAGAGAGAGAGAGAGAGAGAGAGAGAGAGAGAGAGAGAGAGAGAGAGAGAGAGAGAGAGAGAGAGCTTAAGCAAAGTAATAGATGTAAGACAGGTGTACTTACTCACAAACCATTGGAAATGAAAGGCCCACAAAGGCACTGGACAGATACTCCGTGTACATCTCATTGGCTACTCCTTCCAAATAGTACTTCTGCCAAGTGTCCTCTTCAATCTGACAATGATTATGTTTTAAAATGTAAAAAACAAAAAAGATGACATCATCCCCAGCCACTGATTAATATATACATACTGGGCCTGATTTGCTAAGACCTTTAGCGGGTGCAAAAACCATTAGCACACACAAACCTAATAACACAACCAATGATTAGTGCAAAACAAATACCATGACCAATCATTTGTCATGTTATTGGTTTTGCGTGTGCTAAAAGGTTTTGCACCTGCTAAAATCTTAGTAAATCAGGCCCACTGTGTCTTCCAAGTACTCAAATATTCTCGTCTCAATATGTGGCAATGTCTGTTCATAAGGCAAAACATTCCTAATCAAATTAATAATGAAATCGCAATCTGTGGAGTTAGTAAACGCGCCAAAGGTCAAAGCTATCTTAAATTTTGTCAACTTATATAATGTGTCAGGATGTCATTAAAATATTTCTGAAGGTGTCACGTCCTGCCTCAGGTTTTGCTACAAGCCTTACCTATGCAAGGGTGGCAGGCCAATTACTCAATTTCACATGACATTGTCAAATATAATCAAACGTTCACATGCACTTCAACTCACGTGCAAAAAAATCTGCCTGTTAAAATATATAGAGCAAAGCACTGCAAATTACCAGGTAACAAGATTTCAGTTCAACGCAAAAATATACAAATGCATTAGTAGTGAGCGATGCAGACTGCTTATTTCAGTATGCGCAGAATGCAGGTAGCTTAGATATGGCATATGCGCGGCATATTTAATTGCATATGGGGTGATGCCGGTTCACATTGCCTGCATTTGAATACTTATTGTGGGGAATGAAATGCCAGAAATCCCATTAAGTTCTATAGCATTGCCAGTGCTCGTGCTCACATTGACAGCTCTGCACTAACACGCGTTTCAGAAACACCCTATTACAGAGATACTTGAACTCTTCAAAAGGCTGCCGTTTCGTCTTGAAATAAAGCAATTGCACACAAGCAAGCAGTTTTTTTTTTTTCTTTTTCGTGAAGCATCTTGAGAGTGCTCTAATAGACGGAGGAGCCTTGTCATTTACTGCTAAGGAAATGGCATTTATTTGTTTCGGGTCTCGGCAAATTATGCCGTACAAATGTGTACTTCCTGTCAGTGCAGATCTGCATTCTGCACTTGACTTGCCTTCTCCTTAGCTTGTCTCCCTAAACAATTATTTCTCCTGGATCCTCTGGACCGATGACTCCACAGCATATACTTTTATTTAATCCCGTTAGCCTTTATTGTGCTCATTTATTTAGAGTTTGAGACAATCCGAAAGGTAACACGCTCTGATTCACTTATTGAGAATGAGAAATAAAACCAGGGATGGAAGAATCTGTGGCTATGTAGCAGGCCTATCTTTCTCGTCATTTTGTTTTCGCGGGCGCCTCAAAAACAAAGACCGCACCGCACATATGTATTCACGGCACATCCGCATTTATAAACTCTCTCGATACATTTACTCTCAGGGCCGCGAGTGGAGAAATTAAGACTTTATGCTGCGTAGGACATTTTGAGTAAAAGCGCAGCAGAGAGGTTAATAGGAATTTGAAGTAATTATCACGCCGCACAAAGCCGCCGATGACACCGCTGTTACTCCATCAGCGCACATTTCCTTATCTTGTCGTCCACTGTCTGCGTCGTCGGTTCGCCGGGATAGCGACTGAGATCTAACAACCGTTTGCCCGTTTCAAGTTCATCTCATTAGCACCTCCGAGTGGCCTTCTGGTCTACTTCCTGTGAGCCCGTTCAAATCATCCATGAAAAGCTCTCACATGGCCTCACTCTACAGGGAGTCACGATCACACGTCTACCCTACTGCATTTATCCTTAATGTACGGCACATTGTAATGTGTTAAAGATATTGCTCTGACCCAATTTTCAACGACTTCTCCACCACTACGTTTAAATTCGACCTCTAACCAAATATCTAGGGTAAATAACCCATCATGTCAGACAGCCATTGTGTTGCAGTGCCTGAAATCTAATTTCTTTATTTATAAAAAAAATTCCCAAGACTACCACAAGAATATGCACAAGGGGATTTCCTGCTCTTGGAAATGTATAAAGTTTTAAAGATGGTGTTCAAAAATAGATGGGAAAAGACAAGTTGATTACAGGACATTTTAATTACTGTATAATTCATCAAATGCAACCCTACTAAATGGCTCCCTGTAGAATATTTTCATCAAAGCTGCATGCCATAATTCATATTGGCATCATGCATCTGTTTAATGTCTTGCCAGAAGTTATGCCAACGAAGATATAAAAGCTTCCATGTGTGATATTTCTATTGAAAAATACAATGACATACAATATGACATTTTGGTTTCTTTGTTTGTTTTAAATGAACCATTGTCCTTGTGGTCTTTATAAAACATTGCATTGCAAGCAAAATGTCAGTCAAACACAATGAACGACAATTATTTTGCTTCAGAATGTGTGTTTTCAAGGGGGCAAGGAGATTCAAGATTCTGACCAAATAACTTGTGTAAGAAATGTGATAAAATTAGTGAAATGGTGATTCTGACCTGAACAGGATTGCTCATTTTCTGGAGTTTTTGATATAACTTCAGTTTTAGTGTATGTTTTTTATTGACAACTTTTATATGCAATGAAGAATATTTTAGATATTACAGAAGTTTCTGACGAGCAGCTGGCTTTACAGTGGTTGCCGGTATACGTGCGGTCGGGGGTTCATGGTCAAAAGCAATAAAATGAACTTCAGGTAACTCCAAAGCAGCTTGTAACATAATGTTATGTTCCAGAAGCTGTAAATATGAACACAATGATAACATTGATTTACAGTTTTAAGATTAAATATATTTCTTATATTGTGTCAGATCTTCTTTTCCTTTCATGCACCATAGGAATAGTTGTAACCAAAAAGAAAAAAAACAAAGGAGAAACATAATTTTTGAAGGATAACTCGGTAATACACATCTATGTTCCATAGCTAAAATGAAACAAAAATTAGCATATTCCCACACAAATGTAATACGGCCTAAAATACAGTTTTCTCCAGGACTGCTTTGACTGGAAAAGGCATTTTTTTGTAGATTGGGTTGGACCTAAAGTTGCCTTTCTCAAAAAGGGCGCTGATACAGTACATATGCGTACAATTTAGTTCCCCTGCCACAGCCCTGGGCCAGTCACATACACTTAACCATCATCGTCTTCATCATCTCAGTAATGTGTGTCTCTCAGTCATGGAAACTCTACCAAGGCAAGGAGGTCTGGACGTTATTTTAAATGTGTCCTGATCTGCTATGACACATACACAAGAAGATAAATAATAACAGAATGTGACATTTGACTTATTAATGTAAACTGCACGGTGTCAATAAAGGCAATGTGCCCTGTCAAGTTTAAAGATGTATCAATGCACAGAGAAGCTTTTGCAACAAATGCAGACTGCTAAATGTTTTGCATTCACAGCAAATGTTGCCTGTTCCTTAAATGCATACAGTGTTCTCATTTAAATTGAAGAGAATTTCCATAACTGCTTTTACTTCAGAACATGACCTAGTAATATGTGCCAAAAGTTAAAAACTCAAGTGGGTCCTGATGCTGGTTTGTGACCACGGAACGGACACATGGTTCGGATTTCACTGCTACGAGAGTGGTCTCGGGTGGCAAACGTTAAAGACCAAGACCACTAATTTCTCTCTTCTTTGGTGGTGCTGAGCCATAGACTTAATTGCATCACAATACCGAAAGAAATAACTGCCTGCAGAGATGCATGTGGTGTGGATGATGACAGAACACCGGGTCTTCATTTGACTGGGAATATTATGTCAAACACTGTTCTAGTGACTACGAGTTAAAGAATTTGGCGAGATTTACGCGTGTTGGAGCGCGGCTAAAAGAAGAACCACACAACGGTGCTGCTGTCCCAGCCCTGGTCCAGTGCGGTTTATCTAAACCAGCGGGGCGAATGGATGACCAGCCGGCGGGGGAAAACTCTTAATAAAAGATGACGGCACCTTGATGAAGGACCGCATGGAGAAGAGGTTGGCCAGCATGGTGGAGAGACCTTGGGCCAGGCAGCTCTGGGCAATGAAGCCCAGCTTCAGCTCGGCCAGGCAAATGGCGTCGTCGCCCTCCTTCCAGTTCCAGCTGGGAATGTTTAACAGATGGGCCTAACGTGGAGAACGAGGAGAAGAAAGGTCAACATGTACACCGTCACTTTCGCTACAGCGGACCTTGACGTTTTTACTTATCGTAAGCTTGGGTCCATCGTCTATACTGTTGAAAAGCATTGATAAATAAAACACAATTAAGTGCAATAGTTTATTTTTTATTTATTTTTTTACTTATCCTTGAAGACCCAGTGTGAATTAATTTATAACTAACTGTTTCAAAAAGTATAAGTGGTACATTTGAGTTTGGCTTTATAAATGAATGCTTTTTTTTAACATATTAGATATCTAACCCTTTAATGGCCACTCAACCGTTTGGTAGAGCACGTTTTGAGTCTTGATATCTTGTTGAAAAATATGTTGGACTTAACTCCACCTGATTGAGCCATCTCTATCGGCGTACGTGGTAGAGATGGCTCAATCAGGTGGAGTTAAGTCCAACATATTTTTCAACAAGATATCAAGACACAAAAGAGTGCTCAACCAAACGGTTGAGTGGCCATAAAAGGGTTAAAGTAGAAAGTACAATCACACAATAATTTAACCAAAACACAAAATTCTTGCTACTTGTTAATCTGAGATTCATATCTGTTCATAAACAAATATTTAAAAAGTAATTCTTACAAAGCAGAAATGTATTTTGCTGGTATATACAGGCCCTTAAACTAAGTGTTGAGATGTGTTTATTTTGTTGCCTGGAATAAAGATAATAACCGCAGGCAGAATTAAATCATGATTTACAGTGATGAGATCATAATGAAAGGGCTTATGTAGTTTGGTCCTTGTTCTTACCTTGTTGTGGTACTGCAACATCTGTGTGATGATACGTATCTTTGGATGGTAATTCTTGATGGAGATTACTCTATAAAATCAGAACATGGCGATATAAAATAGGGCTATTAAACACTGCATATAAACAGCAGTGCACAGCAGAGCTGAATCACTCCCAGTCCCCCATAAGAATCAACAGTGCGTTACGTTGAGTAAATTCTATAAACTTTTCCAAATGCCAATTGATGCATTGCTCTGGAAACTCACAATGCAGCGTTGTTTCAGTTACATGCTAACAAACTTTTTGAAATGCATTCACTTCTCGTGTGTCTTGGAGGCAACTGAAACTAATTCCTTCCTTCAGGGCTCAGGTTTTTCCCACTGACTTCCAAGTTAAACATCTGTGATTGGAAGCGCTTAGCAGGCCACGTAGCTCTGCTCTGGTAAACCTCATTCACACTTCATTTTCCCATCTGAAGGAGATGACAAGAATCAGCTCTCCAAACATCCGCCATGAACCTGCCTTCCAGGAGTTGATATATTATCCACTGACAACATTACCGTGGATAATTTGGCCTATTACTTGCTATTCATGTGCTTTTAGCTGACATTGGCATATCCCTACAGATATGTTCTGTGCAGCTGTGTAGTTGGACTCCTATGCAAATTAACCAAAGGGTCAAAGGGCAAATATCGCCATTCTCTTGAAAAGCACATCGGTAGTTGCAATTACATTTACAATTCAATGTGTATATCTAATTGGATGTTTCCTGTCCTTATTCAGTTTCCTGTGAAAATCATGCATCTGTTAAAACCAAATAATTTCCCCTGTCAGGCCCCCAAGGGCCCCCAACCAAACACATGCCCCGTCTTTTATTTAGTTCGAGAAAATATTTTAAAAACACAGGAGCCTTTTTACTTTTAGCATATCTAAAAAGCAGCGAAGGTGACCGCACATTAAGTGATTACATAATGAGTAGGGCGCTGAAATACGCCACAGTCTCTCTCTAATATAGATTGGGCTGAGGTAAGGCCAGTGGCTCGGCTGTACCTCATGATATTGGAGGCGTCCTCAGCATCAGGATCAGGGCAGTACTTATTGGCCAGGATGAGGCAGGCATCTGCTGACTCTATCTGAGCACGGAGAGAGGGAGAGAGAGAGAGGGAGAGAGAGTGAATGTGCTGACTCTATCTGAGCACAGAGAGAGGGAGTGAGAGGGAGAGAGAGTGAATGTGCTGACTCTATCTGAGCATGGATAGAGGGAGTGAGAGGGGAGAGAGAGAGAGTGAATGTTCTGATTCTATCTGAGCACGGAGAGAGGGAGTGAGGGAGAGAGAGAGAGAGAATGTTCTGATTCTATCTGAGCATGGAGAAAGGGAGAGAGAGGGAGAGAGAGGAGTGAGAGAGTGAATGTTCTGATTCTATCTGAGCACAGAGAGAGGGAGTGAGAGGGAGAGAGAGAGAGTGAACAGCACGGAGGCAACCTGTCCGCTGAAGAAGGAGGAGCAGCTGCCCTGTTCCCCCACACCGCCATCGATCTTCTCACCGCGTAAGGACACAGAGGCCCGAGCGTTACCTCTCTGCCCATAGCGCTCCTGTAGCTCTCCTGTAATAAGTGTAGACTGGTGAGGCCTGCACGGTAAAGAGGCAGTTACCTTCACTCTGGCCAGATCGTGTGGATTGAGAACAGATCCTTGGTAAAATTCCACCTGAGTGAAGTGCCGCTTGAATAAGGCTTCCAGCTCAAGATTAGGGGAAATACTGCCAAAGGAAAAAAGAAATGGAGGATAAGGATTTTTGGTCAGTCTTGCTCAGGTGCATTTTTCTTTATGTAAAACTGCACATGTCATTTCACTTTTCAAATCATCTTGTACATTTCATGGTCTTTTTCATGTATTGTACATTTAATCATTCATCAAATGCATCATAATAATGCACAACTTGAGGCAAAGTCGAGGTTTAAAACCTCCGCTCTATATTTTTACTGTTGCATAGGTTAATCATCTTTCTTTAACTCTTACAAAGTGTGGATATTGACAGTCAGATTACTTAAGATAATTACTTACTTATGAAGAAAAACAATTTCTACATTGACATCATCCCTGTCCTTGTGTAGGAAGTCTTTCAGGAAGTTGGATACACTTTCAAGTGTTATATGACCACAGACCACAATGTGCCTATAAGATAAATTAAACACATTGTGATTGACGTACATAAAACGAAAACAAACCGTCTCAACCAAAAAGTAATAAAGCCCCGTCTCATTGCGCAGTCAAAAATATATGTCAACAAATGGCTTTTGAATACAAACAGTGTCTTCGGTTTGCACGACGGCTCTTTTCCATGGCTCTGTTGAAAGCGAGTATTTTTTTCTCAGCGTGCAATTCTTAGGCGAAAATCAAAATAGGAAATCTCAGCCGTGATCAACAGTGAAAGACATTATTGGCATTGTCTCAACACTCAAATCAGAGCTGTCTCAATTATTTTTACCCACACAGTACACTTCAAACCTTTCTCAGATCATGCACACATGGCATTGGTAAAGGCCTGCAGCCTTTCCCGTGCATATCCTAGGTTTTCTCAAATTAACTTTCCCCCTTTTTTAATAGCAAATCATGCAAATGTAAGTGGTTTTGGACGATGACTGAGTTCGCGACCCCACGAGGCACGTTTGTCCTACGATTACATCCTCAGTTTGATTTACCAGCGGAGATGGAGCTCTGAGCTATGGCCTCGGAGTGGACTGGAACATTAAGAGAATTTTCCTCGGTCACCTCGGTCTCAGTCCAATTCAAACAAAAAAAAGGCCTGTCGCGTTAGCCGTCAAGTCTAACGTCGATTCAAGTGCTTAACGACTGCAGCCCTGCACAAGCACTTTTTGTACTATAGCATACGGTACAGGTTGTGGCCTCTGCTCGTTTAAAAGAGTTCAAGAATGAATAGCAGCGTGGTACTCAAAGCTAAATGATAAATGCTTTGGGCAGTGATGGCCTGAAAAACCAACAGTGACTGCATGACGGAGCCGACTGCGGCTACGGCTTCCACCCGCGGAGGAAGAGTTTCAGTCACCAGACTACTCCACGTCTCATTGTGTATTATCCTTAATCAGGTGACTTCAGCGTAGTGGCAGCTCATCTGGGGAACTGCAGAGCGACAGAAGGGGCAGCTTGCTTGCTGCGTGTGCTTCAGAGGACGAGCGCGCCAATATAGGAGCGCTCCCGAGTTCACGAGAGGAGGCTGCAGCAATGAGACCGGTCTACGGACATAACCTGGCATTCCAAACCGGACGAAACGTGGGGGGGAATTTAATAACTGGGGAAAAAATGTGGTCATAAAAAGAATCAATAAAATTATGTTTCCTTAATTCGTAAAAAATGTTTGGCTTGCTGTGAATGTTTTGCTAATGTCAACTCATATCTCCAAGCATATTTATGATTATGGTTATGAAAATATATATATATATATTTTTTTTAAAAGCCCCACTCCTTACTTGGTTATTGGCAATAAAGGCAGTTTTCTTGATATTTTTAACATGTTCTTATCAGATATACAAACAAATCATTTTAATTTTGGTGGAGGTTAGTCTAATGCGAAAGCCAAAGAAGCATACCACAGTGGGGGTGCTTTTGATGTTCATGAGATAAGTAACGCCCGGGGTCAAAGGTCAGGTCTTAGAATACAATTCCAGCCATTCATTTACTTGTGCTATTATTGCTCTCATATATTAAACCGATTTTATTACATCAAATAGATGTTGCTACAGACATCTGTTAACTTAAATTATTAGGACTGCAAGGGGAAAGTCATTTTTCTAAACAGCTCTCTAAAATTATGGTAATGCTATCCATCCTAACTAATGAAGAAAAGATTATTGCATAAAACGCAACAAGGCAACTGCTGAAAAAAAACACCATCAGAAGATCTAGTTTGGTACAGTGGTACTTTGAAAATCCATTCCAATAATTTAAAGAACTGTAAAACAATCTGCTTAAGCAACATTATACACGGTGTATATTTTACTTTTAATATGTAATTAACAAAAGAGACGGCAGCAGCCATTTTATTTAAGCAGGCTATGGGGGCAGCTTGCACATCAACATGCAAGAAAAAGTTAACCTCGTCATTACTCTTCATTCATTTTCATTGCTTTGTTTTCATGATAGCTTATTGAAATGTATTCCAAAGAAAGCTAACGCAAGACTTTTTGCCTGTGGTCCAGTAAGATAATCATACAGTAAAAAAAAAAAGTTTATACTGCTGCAAGCCTCCTTTTTTCAGGCCAAATTTTGAAGAAAGGGGAGCAACACTGGAGCGCCATTCAGAGGAACTGAACTGGACTTCGAGGCAAGCAGTCTAATTGCTCCAGAAAACTCGTAAGACAATCTGCAAAACAACAGCACTTTACTCTGCGAGCTAGCCAAAGCACTATGCCAACAGGCAATTAGGAGACTGACATCCAGCCGTCTGGACATGTAGAATATTAAACATCTCCATACTGGATTACTGATGAACTACTGCAGCTGATTTTTGATGACTATGTTCCTGAGAGGAAATCAATCACTTTCTGTTGAAACATCAGCTCACTCCCAGAAGCCATGCTCTCTCTCTCTCTCAGGAAAATAGTCATTCCTTATTGTTTGGCAGCTACAGCAGTGAAAGTAAGTTTGTTATTTCTCAGGTGTATGTCAAAACATAATGGAGGCTATTTTGGCTCTGAATAGCGAACAGATCATTAGGAAACGAGCCAAACGGCAGAAGCGGCCGGGTTTTCTGCGGAGAGGGTAAACGTCTGCGGTCTGCTGTCAGGCGCTATCGAGCACAGTGGCTCTGCGGATTCATCCTTTGATGACCCGGAGACGGAGGAACATTTGGCTCCTAAAGACGAGGCGATGGCGTGAGTTCGGCTCGGCTGACGTCTCAGCGGCTGCGGAAAACAAGGGCGTCTTTCAGTCCGAAGAGCCTCGCGTATTATTTCGATTTTAAACGGTGTCTTTAGAGAGAAAACAATTACAACCGGGTGCGACAAGAGGCTCTCCGCCGTATGATTGGACGCACCGCTGCTACACGCATGCTCGGTCCCACAGCATAGCTCAAAGACATCTTGTGTCCATGTTTACCACTGGAGCGTGACTGAGCTACCGATCGTATTTCTTCACCGCAAACTTTTTCCTGTTTTACTGTGGTTGACTTTGTTTACTTTCTTTGTCTCTTTTTCTTTGTACTAATGGAGGGTTTTTTCCCCCTCTTTTTTTACCATTTCTGACCCTTTGTCCTTAACATATTGCCTTATAGCAATGGTTCCCAAACCGATCCTCGGGTACCCGCAGCCGGATGCAGATATTTGACGTGTTCCACCTCAAGCACACCTGACATAAGTAACTAATCAAGCCCTTGATTAGTTGTATCAGGTGTGCTTGAGATGGAACGCGTCAAATACCCGGATCCGGCTGCGGGTACCCGAGGATCGGTTTGGGAACCACTGCCTTACAGCATTAAATGGTACTTGTCCAAATACATCTCACACATTATTTTAAAACATGTAAACCACTGTGATTTAACTGAGGACCTCACCCTTCAAGATCACCATCTGTGTATTACAATAGGATTATAGTAGGTTGTGGAGTCAGTCACAATTTTAAAAAAAATAAAAACTATTTATATATTTTTAATTAACTGAACTTATATATTTTTAATGAAGTTTCCCCCCCTTTTTCTGTCCAATTGGGATGCCATATACCCAGTGGTATATAGCACTGATTGCTGCAATCTCCTCTGTCATGTCAGGAGAGTGCATACATGCATGTACTCTCCTAAAGCAAGCACTGCCGATCACTGCTACAGTACCGCCGTTGGACATGCTTCGGCTGAACAGGCACACTCGTAGGCGCCCGAATGATCACTTGCTAGTGCGTGATGAGACACTGTCATCCCTGTTGGATTTTAAGCCATATTTAAAACAATAGGAAATAGCATTGGTTCTTAGACTTTTTAACATCGGGACCCAAAGTAGAAATACTTTTTAATATCTAAATAGAAATTTAGGACCTCTTCAGGGACCCATCAAGTACACATACTAGCATAGCCTAGTGGACTACAGACTGACTTGCCATTTTGGGTCCTGACCTATGGTTTAAAAAACCCTGATCTAAAGTCTTAGGGCCTGATTTACTAAGACATTTAGGGTGCGCGAAACATTTTAGCACAAACAAAACCAATAACATCACAAATGATTGGTCATGGTATTTGTTTTTCACCAATAATTAGTTGTGTTATTAGTTTTGCATGTGCTAAACATTTTTGCACCCACTAAAGGTCTTAGTAAATCAGGCCCTTAGTGTTTATTTAATATTTTGTTATTAAACTATTTAATGTAAAATTTGATATATTTTTTTTACATTTGCATATACAATTACAGCATCTTTTAATTTATTTATCAAATCCATACTGCCCTGAAAAACAAATAATATTCTTTAAATAATTGATATTTAATGTAATAGATCTAATAACATATTTCATGCAAGATGGTGAACCTATAAAACACAGCCTCATCATACTAAGGACACGTAACACAATCACACAATAAGAAAAACACAAAAACGTAAGAAACTTGGTGATAACACAAAATTGACAAGCAGAGACACAAGGAATTGAATAGAATGCAAAATGAGAAAACAGTCAATGACATTATCTTAACAATGACGGATGTTTTCTCTGAGAACAGGCCATTCAGCACATCTAGGTTCATCTTTTCTCATAGTGTCCCTTAGAGAATATCCAACACTGGGTCAAGCCTAGTCTTATTCACCTCAAGGGTCTCAGACTCTCTACTTCTAGTCCTGGTGAGCCATTTAAAATTCTCTGGCCCTGCCTGAAATGTTTATGGGTGGTTTTGACTCTGCAAAACCAAAACTGTGCAGTCGTTTTACTCAACATAAGAAAATAATTTTTTAAGATTAATTATTTCACCACTCCAGTCAGCAGCCATCGTAGTCACTTATTCACATTTAATTATGTTTGCCTATGACCTAAGTTCATAATGTAATTAAGCACCTGCATTAAAAAAAGACCTGGAGCAATCAAAAAAAAATCATACAATGTATTTGGTTTAAACTTTTGGATTCTTGCCATTCTCAAAGCAAATTATATAGGAACCATACATTTTTCAATCATTCATTTTGTTCAAGTCACAGAACCAACTCCATATACCACCACCTTTCTAAACCTTACAAAACTACCCTCTATGGTCCTTTCTTATGCTGAGGAATATCTATCTGAAATGGCCGCCGCAATGCGCTTTATGAATCCCTTTTTAAAATGAGTAATTACTACTTTTCTTGATTACACTCACACATTTCTGTACTCTAAACTATTCATGGAATCCATTAAAAGAAACAGTACAGCAAATCAGGCATGAGGGAAATTAATACGCTGCTCAGCATTAGACTGGGTAGGTTTTAGGCCCGCATTAAATCAGCATGTGCCCTTAAATTTGATTCCCAATTAAATGCAAGTGTTCCTTTTTTTTCTCCTCACAGTTTCACAATCAACAAAATTAACTTGCCAAACTGCGCCATGGAATAATAGATTCCTAAAATTACACATATACTGGATTGGACGCTTTCAATTACATTTAAAAACTGAGAGAAACTTATTACATTCATTCAGCAGGCACTCTTATCCAGAGTGACTTTGTTATTATTTTGCCAAAGAAAAGAATCACATGTCTAATTTACATTGCATAATAAGTTAACTTGTCTAATATATTCTACTAAAGTTCCTGTAGCAGTGTTAAAGCTTGGGCTTGCCCATTTAAAGTGCTTTTTGCAACAAAAAAATAATAATAATAATTAAACAAAATGACATAAATGCCCTCAGCTTAAGGTACCTTGGCTTTCAGAGTGCAGTTTGGAAAGCTCAAATAGCTTAGTGAATGTACATCATAAAACATTTTGTAAATAATTTTTTTTGTTCATTTAATTCATATTTTGGCCCCATTTAATGGCCATCACAAGAACAGGAATAAAATTAACTGATTTTATTTCAGAGAATTTGCATGTTTTCGAGTGGTATTTTAATTATATTAAGTGATTCCATATAAAAAGTTTAGTTTGATTCCTTTTGGTACTCTTGTTACACAATGTACTTCTGTTGCCCTTGGCTTTGAGAGTATATACACTCATATGCTATAAGTACATATAAAATAGGCTTTGAGAGTATATACACTCATATGCTATAAGTACATATAAAATAGGCTTTGAGAGTATATACACTCATATGCTATAAGTACATATAAAATAGTTATTTTGCATGCTCAAAGATGTCATCACTATACTGTTAATATAATGTTTCCTTTAAATCGAATATGGCTATTTTAAAGTGTATTAAAACAGAGATTTTTATATTTTGTGCCATATTATTCACATAATTCTGAATAATATTTTCACCTTTTGCTGTAGCAAGTTGCCCAAAATGTATTGAAAAGTTAAGTGAATTTCTAGTTGTACCTAATATATACAGTATATTGCCTCACAGCAATGTCATTGCAGTATATTGCCTTACAGTAATGTTATTTCTGTGAGTATGTTGACTGAATAACATAATTGTATTTATTTAATTTATTTAAAAACACTAAGCTAAGCTAATTTCAAAGCCAAGTGCTACATATACAATGTAGACCACTGGAACAACTGTGTACCTAGTGGGACTCAGTGGACCTGGAAGTAGCTAGTGTCCCTGAGCGTGGCGCTTAGGGGAATACTTAGAAAGAATTTGTATTAAGTTAATAACTATTATTTATACCTTGGGATGAGCCCATGTCACATTCTCCGCTTAATGTACATGGGTGAACTAGATTCTAGATACCAGTCATCATGGATGCTATCCAAGTCTATATTCGTTTCTCCCTTTAAGAAGAAAAGTGAAATGCACTAAAATCCAACCATATAGATATTGCATGATCCTGCTGATATTCAAACTGTGTTTAATAGCGATGGGGACTCAAAACTAAATAGTCTGGCTGCACTTAATCTCCAAAGACTGTGATGTATCTGATAATAGCCGAGCAATATCCGCTAATAATATAGCCCTGGCATCAGGCTGATATAAATGCTGAAGCTGCTGTATGTAAAAGCCATTTGCCAATAAAAGAAGAAAATGGCAGCAAATAAAATACTCGAGGTATAAAATTATTTGCATTGCCATGATTAGTGTGGCCATAAGTGTCTAGTAACGACCTGGTTACAAACCGGAATGTGTAGAAATATGAGCCAGAATCCTGAATGGCCTGTGAATCGCTACGTGTCTGCGTGTTAGCCACGGATAACGCCTTGTGCATTTCACACGCCCGAGCTGTGTGACAGCGCGAGGGAGACGATGAAAACCTGCTTTTAATTAAATGAACAATGTGCGCATATTAATTTTCACATGGAGAATAAATTAATCATTCCCTTGTCGGATTACAATTCGTACTATTTTACGTTTGTGAACTCAACGGACAGGAGTGATACTTGCATGGTAACATGCAGTATGAAGTATAACTCAGCTTTTAAAAAGTTGGCAGGACTGACAATTTTTTTAATTCTGGAAAATCGCTTCCATAGAGAAACGCATTCATATGCTCTTGAGGCATATCTGCAACCTGGTTTTTGTCTGCAGTTATCAGAGACCTTTTCACAGGAAAAATTACTGTTTTCACAAAACATGTCAACCTTTACCAGTGAGTTACTCCAGATGCTTCAATCTGCAGACGTCAGCAAGTGTGTCACCATTATGAGTGGTGGACTCTCGACCTCGCATGGCCAATCCAAACTGATAGTTAAGTATTTGGATGAAGTAACAATGAAAACAGAAATAGAAATTAGGCAGCTAGCTCAATAGTGCCCTAAGGTGAAGAAAGTAATCAATACCGTTTTGTGGCATTTAAGAGGCTTTAATGTGCCAGGCTATTTAATTATGACATAGAGAGGTCCTGTGATGTTTCTTAATGCAAAAACTAAAACTAGGCTACCTAACCAGGCTTGTTGTTAATGCAATTTTCTATGGGAAAATGTACTTTTTAATGAAACTATCAAAATAAGTAGATACTCAGAATTTTGTAGATAATACGAAAATACAGTAAACAAAATTTTACTAATAGCTAGCTAAGAAATAAAAGCAGGCTGTCTACCAGTTTTTCCCTGATGCATAGAAGGTCTACTGTTTGTGGAATGGAATGTCTTTTTTATGAAATTCATATTTATGAAATTTTCCTAAAACATGAACAATTTTCAAACAAAACTGTCTGACGTACTTGTTTATTATTCACTGACATACTGTAAAAGCCCATTCTGCATATCAATAATGATATGTATACATTATGCTACCTAGAGTAAAAACTCAATTCATGCTTCAGAATGTTTATACTGTGTTGCACATATTTATTTAGGATCATAATGTAGTTGTACAGCAGTGCATAGCTCCCTGCAGAGCTGAAGCAACAGGACATTTTTGGACCAGACAGACTTTTTTATTATTCCATTTAAAAACCTCACTACGTTATACTAGCCCTTACTTACTTAACGTTTCTGAACGGTAGGTAAGTTATGTGTGGATACAGTCTATGTAGGCTTGGCTACAGATTTTCAGGTTGCGTACCTCTAATTGCAATCACATGCAATGGGAGAGAAGTTCAGTGGATCTGACAGCATGTTCTCTCAACACCGGACTGCATATCCCCATAGCAGAACTCGGGCCAAACATAACATTTCATCAATCTTGTTTCACTGACAGGAAAACAGGCTCAAACAAAAGGGCGCTAATGGCTCTTTGCACTCCTGGTGCCCTTTAAGCCAGATGATGAAAGCTATTCGTGACCAAAGGGCCTGTTCCTGAGCCATTAGAGTAGTGACTTCAGACCAGCTGCAGGAAACTGGATGCAAATAAGAGAATCTGTGTGCTGATGCAGAGTTTTAAGTCAGGAAGCAGGAGGAAAGTCAAGAGCAGTGACAGAAACGTTAAGGGAAAAGAAAAAAACCTACTGGACAGACACCGTCTACGGAGAGGAGACACAAAGAACGAGGACGTGCGGGTAGGCAAGCCGCACACAATCGAGGTCTGCTCTGAGAGTCGAGGCACTCAGACGTTCAGGGTGCGGGGCGGACTGACTGAAGATCAGGGCCAAATGTAAGGGAAGCAGTGACTGATGGGTATGTGGACGCGGTGAAGACAGCTTGCCAGGGAAGCTGCATGCACATGCAAAAGCCGTAAGAGCTCGAGACACAATGAGCGGGCAGGGAATCACGTAAAAAGCACATTGAAACAGATACTACGCACAGCAAAACTCCACCTCTATCAGTGTTAATATGAGTCTAAACTACACCTCTATCAGTGTTAATATGAGTCTAAACTACACCTCTATCAGTGTTAATATGAGTCTAAACTCCACCTCTATCAGTGTTAATATGAGTCTAAACTACACCTCTATCAGTGTTAATATGAGTCTAAACTCTACCTCTATCAGTGTTAATATGAGTCTAAACTCTACCTCTATCAGTGTTAATATGAGTCTAAACTCCACCTCTATGAGTGTTAATAGGAGTCTAAACTCCACCTCTATCAGTGTTAATATGAGTCTAATAGGATCATAACTCTATTAGAGATAAAAGTACTCTATCAGAGTTGATTTAAAACTGAACTAAAAAATAAATATGCAAAACAAATTAGAGACCCCGATTATATTGCAATAGCAGTGGAAATCATCCTCAACTTCAAGCAATTTATTATTATTATTATTATTATTATTATCATTAATAATAATGTTTCTTTCTTATTATAACCTATGAAAAGCATGGTGTTAATTATTAAGGTTGCTATTAAATGTTCAGAATGAATCCTTAACTTTGACTAACACACTAAAGCAATACTAGGTTACTCATTGTTTCCTTTACAATGAATGCAATTGCATTCATCTCTTCAACTTATAGTTTAGTAACAAAATAGTTAGTTAGAATTGTTAATCAAAGTTTTGATCAAACAACAAAAAATGTCTATAGTTGAGAGGAAAGCCTCACACTAATGATGTAGTCACATGGTGTGGCTACTATAGACCTGAAGATGTCATAGCTTTGCAAAGCATTACAGCACACAATACACAAATGAACAAAAACATTAAATCAATACTCAAAGCACAGAGAACAGCAAATATTCATGAGAACTGAAGTTTCACATGAAATTTAAAAAAGCAGCGGTCATATATGCATTAAATTAAAAAGAAGCACAGCGATGGCCAGACACATAACATTAAGCAGCAGCATGACATATACACCCTTTTAATGGCCAAGGTCTCCAGTCACTTACAGTGTGACTTATTTCTTCATTGTTTAAAAAAAAACTCTGACATCACAGCGAACAAAAAGCATGTCCCTGTGGGGTCAGAGCCTAGCTACCCTCCATAGAGGGGTTCTTGTCACACAACCACACCTCGTTTTATTTTTTTTAATTTTTTGGTTTTTGACTTACTTTCTGCCTCTTGTCGAGTTATAACTCCCTCCGTATTTCTTCCGATTAAGGATGAGTGCAGCGATTTCGGGCACGTAGCGTGCAAACATGGCCTACATGGTGTGAAGACAGAGAAAGAAAATGGCATGCAGACTGTGTTCTACTGCGGCTAAGACAGCACGGCCCCATGGGATACTTACTTTCTTCCATTAACCGCACTATAGGAACCACCATATTTCTTGCGGTTTCCTATTAACTCTATGATTTCAGGGACGTAGCTGGCAAACATGGCCTAAGGAGGAGATAGGAGACAGAAGAGAAGGCTAAAAAAGATAGGCCTAAGGGCAGTGTATCATTCTTTAAAGATACATCTGTAAGATCTGAAAAAAAAAACTAAACAAAAGTGTGAGATTGACTGAGAAGAAAATGTAGATGTTAAATATATTTAGATATATTTTAAACAAGAAAAACTGGGGAATTAAAATGTGTCATGTCAATATATTTTCTGTTATTCTGAATAGCTTAAATGTAAAAAAAAAAAAAATTTAAAAGGCAAATATTAACATTAAAGGGTATAATCTGAATTTTCAAGAAGAAATCATATCCAAAAAGGTTTTGCTAGAAAAAAGCCCCAGTTTTTCAGATACGGGTTTTGGAGGGGAAAAAAAGCTGATAAAAATGTTTTCACACAGCTGACTTTTTGTCATTCTGTGACAGAAAAAAAGAAAAGTTATGAAAAGGGGGAGAAAAAAAAACCTATGTGCCATGTTTTGTCCAACAAACACTTGTGTCAGGTTGATGTGAATAGTGCAGTCTGACGGTACACAGCTGCGAAATGCATTAAGACTCATTAGGATCTCTGTAAAATGAGCTGGATGCATTTTGTAGCCTGATAAAACTCTAAATGAAAAATGTGTTCGGCTTTCTCTCCGTTCCAGGGCTTGTCTCGCTCTAGGAAAATAGAGAAAACACCAACTTCATTAAGGAAAAGACAACAACGGGCTGTCATGAGTTGTCCCCGGTTGTTTCCAAGTACAATATTTAATCTTGGCATTAATGTGCTCAAGACTGATGGTTTACAACATTTTTACACTCGACTAATTAACTGTGGTTTTGATGCAAAATAAATAAGTACAATAATAAAAAAATTATGTCTAGAAATGAGCTGGCATTGGAAAGACTTAAAACAAAACAAAAAAGTGCTTTTTTTTATGGGAACGGTTCCGAATGAGGCTATGTTTACAGTTGTCTAAGACGGATTTAATTATAACAGATTTAATTATAAAGCCCTAAATCAAGTTCAGTTTCGTCTTCATGAGAGCTTTGAGACAGTTAAGCGGCCCGAAGGTGGACGGTTGCCGCTGTGACAGTCAGACTGGGCTAGGGGCACATCTCACTGCCACCGTGTTTGTTGGAATTTGGGAAAGGAACACAGAAGGGTAGGGTCTCCTGAAACCGCATACTCCTTTAAAGAAACAGCAACAGCATTATCCAACTGCAACAGACATATTCCATTCCTCCACTGCTAGCATCACAACAGGAAATCTCTGTAGGGAACGTGCATAACATTGGCTTCATCTATAATGCATGTACTGTACATGATAGGTCCATAACATTAGCAAGATGGCAAGATATCGATAATATGTGGATAAATAGTTGGTGCACAGTACATTTACTAAACAGGGAGTAACAAAGCACCCTGCATGTTTCCCTGACAAACTTATCAGCAGTTCACGTAACTGTTATTATTTTTAACATTTAGATATTTGTAGGGGGTTGAAATTACAACTGCCAGGGAAAGTACATGGTTGTACACAGCAAAGATTATACCAAGTAGTGTTTTACAAATCCTTTCCCTGGCTTTACGTGTGTATTTCAGAAAAGAAATTGTGCTAATGCTAATTATATTAGCATTATTAGCATTAATTAGCATTAATTAGCATTAGCACATAGTTTGTGCGTGGCCTATATTTACAGTGACTGAAGGTGTGGAAAAGTGGATGAGGAGAGGTGAGGAGGAGGGGCAGGGGTTGAGGGGGGTGCGGGGTGGGTAATAATAAACTTATTTTTTACCAAACCGCCAAGGATGAAGAAGACCATGAAAAGGCGCCCGAGGGTGGTTTTTGCATAAACATCTCCGTATCCCACAGTGGACATAGTAACCATGAGCAAGTAGACACATTCCCAGTAGGAAAGTGCTTGGGAATTTTGGAAGTTTTCCCAAGGGTCCCCTGAGTTTTCCACCTGGAATAGATGTTAAAAAGTACAGTATTTACCTGAAGAAAAAAAATCAGTTCATTAAAAAGTCTAACCTGGTCATTCAATGAGTCCGTATGGTACATACACAGTTTGTTGCATTGCCAACGTGTATCCATTTTGAAAGACTGCAATGAGGGGTACTGAATATTCCAGTTTTGTCTGTGGCATGAAATACCCATTGCTAATACCGAAACGTAGGGCTTTCTGACCAAAATGGCTACGCTACCATCTAGTGGCAGTTTTAATAATAATTCCCTATTTCAAACTGAACTTAAATTTTAGATGCTACTTGTGTACATTTTTGCCTACAATTTCAACATAAAGGTCCCTTTACAATAAAAAAAAAAATACTGTAGGCATTACTGTACTGCATTACTTGTCAGTGTACAGTATAGTGTCCAGCAGTGGTCCCCAACCCTGGTCCTGGAGATCTACTGTCCTGTAGGGGTGCGTCCCAATAGTCGAAAAATGCCACCTTTCCTCCTCCACTACCACTCCTCTACTCCGTGCTCCGGAAACGGATCTTTGTGTTTTAATCTAATGTCGCTGATTACATCTTAATTACGTATTAATGCTTACATATTAATTCATGTCTCGACGCAAACTGCAATGTCATGTACATTGGATACAGTACATGCAAATACTTGTACTCAAAACGTTCAGGCAGTTTTGCATATTTCCGGGTAGGAGAGGAGTGGTAGTGGGGGAGTGGAGGTGGGAAGTGAAGAATATTGGGACGCAGACCCCGTTTTCATTTCAACCCTAATTTGGAACACCTGAATCAACTAATTAGCAGCTCAAAGAGATCTCTAGCTCAGGGGTCTTCAACCTTATCCCGCAAGGGCCGGTGTGGGTGCTGGCTTTTGTTCCAACCAAGCAGTTACACACCTGATTCTACTAATCAAGGCCCTTAGCAAAGACTCTAGTGATTGATTAGTAGAATCAGGTGTGTAACTGCTTGGTTGGAACAAAAGCCCGCACCCACACCAGCCCTTGCGGGATAAGGTTGAAGACCCCCTGCTCTAGCTGTTGAAGGAGGTGTGCTTTGTTAGGGTTGGAGTGAAAACCTACAGGAGAGTAGATCTCCAGGAACAGGGTTGGGGACCACTGGTGTACAGTACATAGTGATACTCTGGGTATAACTGCAACACTGAAGGCAGACCCATGGGGGAGTATCCTTGTGCTTCACATATACATTAAATATACATTCATTGCAGCACCTTCTGAGGAAGTGTCGTGTGTGGGAAACAAATCCACAACATACACAAATCCACACCAAGTCCAATGCCTCACCAAAAACTTACCCAAAACTCAAGCACAGCAGTCACCACAAAATGGCTTCTCACAGATCTGAAGTGCATGTTGTTGTTGTTTTTGCCCCGCAATATCAACTTACCAAATGAATGAAGCCGGCTGCAGTTAGCCACGTGCTGATAAAGATGGAACACAAGTTCACAAGCTTGATGGAATTGCTATTGGAGAGATGGAACAAGACCACATTCCTCCGTCAGTAACTCAGAAACCGAGCCGCGCGATTCTTCAGCAGTGATTTGTTCTTGAGCAGCGCACATCGAAATGTGGATCAGTATTCAGATACGAAATGCGCAAAGCTTGATTGCAAGGTTTGAATGATTACACATGTCCTGCTCGAAGATTTTTATGATTATTCATTTCAAACACACACTGGATGAATTGCTCACGAGGGTGGCGCTAGTTATGGCGAAGGGAAAGAAAATCTGGATTGTTGGAGAGTTGTACACAAACCAAAGGACATATTTTCATTTATCCACTATTAATAGAAAGGGGATTTATTGCCTTTTTAGGCTAAGCACAGGATTTTCTTTTCATGATTTCTCAGGGATAGAGGGCACTCACTCTCTGAATATGATGATGAATGACCAGCTACTGTAGAGTATTCTGGGGGCAATTGTAACAGGGGGGCAATTGCAACACCATAAAATAAAATTGCACCAAGCTAGAGCTGAGATTCTATCCAGCAAGCTAGCTAGTTTCATGTGTTCAGGGTTGGGGGCAATTGTAACAAACAATTGTGTTACAATTGACCCCTGTTACAATTGCCCCCAGAATACTCCTATATAAGGGTATTATATGAGAGCAGAGAAGGGGGTTTCTCGAGTCTGTCTTTACTTAAATTAAGTTATTTTTTCTTTGTTTGCTTATCTGTGTTATGCTCAGAAAGTAAAAGTCCTCCCCAGTATTTGGTTCCAATCACCTGGATTTGCTAATTAACACAATGCTTCAGGGTTGATGCTAGATTGGATAGCCCGGAGGGACCTGGGCGGACCACTATCTTAACAGTTCGGGCATGAGCCCGAGTTACGTGAACTCCTGTGAGGTTATGTTTAGGGGTTGGGAAAAGGTTGATGCTAGATTAACAACCAATCACAGCAGAGCGTCCCTCCCAGGGTCCCGCCCAGGTCCCTCCGGGCTATCCAATCTAGCATCAACCATTCTTCAGCCAGGTGGTAGAACTAATTAGTGAAATCAGCTGGCTGAGTTCAAGGTTGGAAGAAATACACGGCAGGACTTTTACTTTCTGACCCCCTGGATTTTACACCTCTGGTTATGCTTCAACATTTATATTATATTCCAAGTCATTAGCCTTAACAACAGATGTCTTCCTGGACTTGCTGAAAATTTTGAGATCACTTTGTAGCATTTTATTCATTCGTTCATTCAGTCGTTCATTCGTCCGTTCATGCGAGGCTATCTCTGTCCTTACTACCACCGGACTAAATTGAGTAAAGGATTATTCTAAAACATTTTGTTGAGCTATAAGCTCTTCCTGACATCTGTGCTGAAGCTTTAATTCTGTGGGTCGAGGTCTGCTGCATGATGGGCATGGATTTTCAGCAAGAAAAACACAAGTGTGATTTACTTTTTTCTGTTTATTTATAGAATCCTTTCTTTGAATGCAGAGGGCAGAAAAAACCCCACTACGGGAACCAATAAATGGGTACTATTACACAATATTAAGCTACTTATCTCTTTCGTGATAACCTCTAACACTAGAATGACATGCGTATCATTAGGTATACATACAAACACATGCAAAGACATACAAACAGTACCTAAAAATGTGTTAGTGAGATTGTTAATAACATGACAAAATATTTTACAATGAAAACTGTTCATACAAAAGTAACGCATAGCGGCACATACATAATGCAAGTCATTAAGTTTCCATATTTATAGGGTTATTATGCTACAAGATGAGACTACATTTCATATTTCTTTTATCAGGGTAAAAGAAACAATATTAAATGGCAAAACAAGTCGAAAGAAGGCACAAGACTTTTTCTTGATTGCCCTTCGTGGCATAATAAGCCTAACTTACTGATTTAAGGAATTAAATGTTCATTTAAAAATAATACTACTTCCTGCCCCTTGATTCACTTATCATTCAAAATGGCCGGTGTTAATCAATATGGCACAAACAGACATGGCAGCGTATCTACAACTGGTGTGCCATGATGGTGCCATTGATTTATAGCAATATCGCTTATTAAAAGCGACGAATAATGAAACCATGTTCTATTCCAGGGGTGAGCAATCCCGGTACTGGAGGGCCGGTTTTTATCTCTACCAATTACCCTGGCTAAATGACCCTGGCTAAATGAGCTAATTGGTTGTATGCACCAACACTGGTTCACTTGTAGATTAGATCACAGTAAGACATTTCATATAGCAGGGGCACAAGTACAGTCTTTGGCTGTCATTCACCTGCTTATCAAGAACTGCAGCTAAAATGTGACATGGAGTCAATGTTAGGGCTGATTAAGTAATTAAGGCCAGAAATTGGCATGTAAACCAGAAACAGATACGGCCCTCTTTGCCCAGCTCTGTTCTACTCTGAACACATTATAACCTAATGCATCATATATAGATGAATATGCAGACATATTAAACTCACAGGAAAACAAACTTACCTTGTTTTTAAGATATTCAAAAACTGTAAAATTTCTGAGAACTGTATCAGTCTTAAGGCCCTTAAAAACCTTAAACCTGAGGGAAGGAACACAAATGGACAAACATTACTGAGAATAATTTTACCTTATGAATATTATGAATGCAGTGTGCCAATACGTCAGAAACAAATCAACTGCAGAGTGCTAAAGCATCATACCTTTAAAATGTTAATTTATATTTAACAGCTTAACTGCTTTTCTTTCTCTTTAAGATCAATGCATGCCCCCACCAAAAGAAGCTTTGCAAAAAATTTTAAAAGTTTAAAAGGAAGTGCAAAATTCACAATAAGAACCACTCATGAAAAGTAAACAAAACTATCAAAATCAAGAATCAAGGTTAAAAACAAGGAAGGCTAAAAATAAACTGCAATAAATATAAAAAATATCACAATTAGGAGAGACCTCGTCTAGCAAGCAAATTATTGAATTTTAAGAGTATAAAATTAAAACTGTGGGTGAATAAACCTGGATTAGACTGCATGCAGGTGGGAAGACACAACTGGAAGGGCAACTTCAATGATGTAAAACCAAAAAATTGTAACCATTTGGAAACCGTTACATTTGAAAATGGGGGTCACGGGGTCAAGGGCAAGTGTGTACAGAGCCATGGGCACTAGGAGCTTTGTGCCATCTCATAACCCCGATGAACCAGTCAAAACCCCTCGACCGCGATCCCCACCCGCTGCACACACATTTCACAAGTCCATTCATCAAAGTCACAGGCATGCACAATGTTATCATCCACAGGTAAAATGACAAAGTGCTAATCGACTTTCGCCTGTGGCCTGGTCTTACGCATTGAGAGAATACGCAAAATCACACGCGCGATCACTTCACAATACCGATCTCATCAATTGTGTTGGAGTGCCTGCTATTTTCCTCTGATTAACAACTCAGTTCACAATGTACCTAAAGCACTGTGATTAACATATTTTCTGAGCCTGTCCAACATCGAGCTTGTGCAAAACAAATTCTTCAGACCAGAAATGTTCAGACCAAAAGCACACAAAAACTCCTTTTACTGTCGTGAGATAAAGGACGGTGACAGTTTGGAGAAATTATGTGGGTGTGATGTAGTGTGAAAAAACAATACTCAAGAACCTCTGCACAATGTCATTTTTGTTGTTTCTGAGTGTATATGCGAAAGAGAAGATTATGGATTTAATGACACATTAAAACTCGGTCTGTCTAAGGAAGAGGTTGCGTAACACCCAATTTGTCCCTGTCCAGATTAGTGTGTGTACTGTGTACTGTGTACTGTGAGCCCATTTCTAATTACTTTAGTCATTCAGTCAGAGACAGGTTCTGCTTAGAAGGGCAGCAAACCGTTGTGGCCTTTTAATCGCGTCATAATTAAAAAAACATATTGCAATAATCCAGGTGCTTCTGCAGCCGTCAGTCGAATATTCTCTCGGCCCTGAAGCTGCTAGTATGGCTCCTGTGCCATTCGTTTCCCACTTTAAGTAGTAATGCACAACAAGAAGCTAAGACATCCCCTTGAAAAAAAAAAAAAACAACTAAAACCAAACCCACTTTCTGCACTGATTCCTCTGGAGCAAACAGACAGAAAGCAATTAGCTCAGCTGTTAAGTTCACGGCTATTTCTCAAGATAAAGCAATGAAGGCTCTGAAAATAAATCAACGTTTGCTTTCAAGCCCCATTGCATGTTGGGAAACCTTTAAGCAGCTCCTATTTTACGCACGGCAGCAATGCCACAAGGTAAAGCCACTTCCACAGGTGGCTGTACAATGAGCCTTGTGCGTGGAAACAGAAGCGACGATCCCGCTACCCCGCTGCAGCCCGGCTGGGTTCTCCAAACGCAGGGTCCTTACCCCAGTAAGAGATCACGTGGAAACAGGAAGTGAGATTGGAGTGGAAGCTGTCCGGGTCCTCTTTGTCCGCCGCCTGTCTGTGGCCCCCCTTGACCCTGTACCCATTGTGAAATAGTTCCCCGCAGGATTTCTTGCGTCTCCTGGTGGTCCATAACGCTTCCGTGTGAGTCCCGCCGTCCGGCCCCCGGTACACTAGCATCTTGGTGGGGATCATGTCTCGGTGCAGCCCTGCCGCTCCCGGCGCAGGCGTCGAAAGTCCTACGGTCGGTGTGTCGCGCAGTCCTCCGGCTCCGGGGACGATGGCTCGGCTCCGGGACGCTCACCGGGATCGAGGAACGCCGTTGCCGACGCGGCCTCCCGCTGGATTTCCGGCTCCTTCCGTTCCTCCTGCCGGCAGAACGACGGTATCCCCGGGCCGGACGCTCTCCACCGGCGGACGCGCGAAACGCGGGCTGAGCATGTCGGCGCGCAGCTGCGGAATGAGAACGCGGTCTCTGTGGGGAAACGTCTGGACCAGATTTCACAGGGATACTCATGCCCTCCCAGTCGTGATCAGTCATGTAGCCTACTGAAGCTTAAAAAAGCCCTTTTCCATCAGGATATTACACCATAAGCTCCTTTAGGCAATCACCCAGGGAGAGGCAGGCCAAACAACCCCGCACACTCAATATACATGTATCTCATCTGCTGCGATACCGTTTTTTCATCATTACCATTTTATTTTTGCAATCTATGGGCCGATGCTCCGGCAGCTTTTCCCTCTTTCTATTTAGTAGGACTAAAAGAAAGCCGCGTGTGTTTTACAACCACCAGCAAAGCCCTATTTAGAGCTGAAGGGTCATTGCAATTATTGAACTGTTCTTCAGATTTAGACGTTAAAATATATTCGTGAATTAATCGCAACTGATGTACTAAACACTGGTTGCTTTCTATTTTGCAGCTGAAAATGTGCTACAACAATACATCCCAAACCTGTTACATAAATACAATGCCTGGCCAAACAAAAAAGTTGCCGTTGCACCAGTCATGCATAGTGCCCACTGTACAAGCCTCTGGAAGTAGTGTTATGATCTGGGGTTGCTTCAATTGGTCAGGTCTAGGCTCAGCAATGTTATGCAGCAATAAAATGAAGTCACCTAAGTACCTGAATGTACTGAATGACCAGGTTATCCCATCATCGGGCATATTCCAGGACGACAATGGCAAGATTCATCGGGCTCAAATTGTGAGAGAGTGGTTCAGGGAGTATGAGGAATCATTTTCACACATGAATTGGCCACCAGAGTCCTGACCTTAACCCCATTGAAAGTCTTTGGGATGTGCTGGAGAAGACTTTACAGAGTGGTTCGACTCTCCCGTCGTCAATACAAGATCTCGGTCAAAAGTTAATGAACAGAAATAAATGTTGTGACGTTGCATAAGGTTGTCAATACAATGCCACGACGAATGTGCGCCGTAATCAAAGCTAAAGGCGGTCCAACAAAATATTAGAGTGTGCGAATTTTTTTGGCCAGGCAGTGTATAAGGTCATTAAAAACCTCAATATACTCCATGAAGGGTTTTATGAGAAGCATTTTAATGAGTGATTTAATAAAAACAATAATAATAATAGTTTTTACTATTAAATGTCCATGTTTCCTCTGGTAGCTTGGGTGCCTGTATCCAGCTTGTACAAACTGCAAATGAAGCATTCTCTTAACCAATGACTGCACAGCTCATCTGGCGAACTGTGTACTGTAAAGTGTGAACAAGTCTTGGCTGCATTATGGGCTCTGAAAGAGCGTTTTTACATATCTGCGTTTTTACATGCGTTTTTATGCGTTTTTACATGTCTGCATTCTCCCAATTAGACATTGCAGTGGGACAAGCCTATGGGTATTATTGGGCATTTTAAATCAAGAGAACGACATTTAAAAAATTAAGGGGTGAAAATTTGTTTGGAAAAAAAAAAACTAATTGAAATCTGCGAAGGATGTAATCATTGCATACACGAGTCTCCATTATGTGTATAATAGGTGGTTAAGTGCATGGAGTTAGCCTACAACATGCTTTTTATTGTTTTAGGTATATTAAGTATTTTGCTTTTATCCTGTAAAAAAGCAGACATTCAGATTAGCCCCACAGACTTTTTCAGTATTTTCAGTGACACAAACTGTAAATTGCAAAGCAGTTCTTTTTTTTTTTTTTAAAAGCACCAATTTTAACCTCTAACAAACAGTGCTTGTTGCGACTTAACAATCCATATCACTTTTTACAAAGTTCCTGTGTCAACCATGTAATTATATTATATTGAAAATAAATTGGTATGTGGTTCTGAGGTAGCCTATAGCAGGTAAATATATAAGCAAATATATAATTTTTATTATATGTTATAATTTTTGTCTAAAATAAGCTTTTCTTTTGGAATGTATACAACAGTCAAATATAAAAGGGAAAAATGCCATGTGATACCACAGAGCTGGACACGGTCAACAGTGTAAACGGCCACCCGTTCGGAGCCGGATCCCGAGTTCATTGAAAAGGCCAGCTTATGCAAGGGCCACAGACACGCAGGGCCACGTGCTCGCTGAACCCGGCAGCGCCGGTCGCTTTTCTCAATCAACGGGGATAAACGTCCGAGGGACCGCCCACGGCACGGATTATTCCCAGCCGCTAAGTGTTTTCACAGATTTCAGATGCGAACATGACTTGCGTGCACAAGAGCTTCTTTTTTTTTGTTGCCGGATCACTTCTTTGCGAAGGGAAGTAATGCATGAAAAGGGCTTAACCGTGGTTTTTATACTTACTGTAAACCTCTGAATATGTTTGGGTCAGGGAGACTTCATGTCAGGAAGCTTTGGCTTAAAGTGCATGTTTTTACCGTGTGTAGCTACATGTTAAAGTGCAAGCCTGTATTCTTAGTGTATTTTTAGTTTTAGTCTGCATACCTTTTAATCTGTATACTTAATGTGCATGCTGTACTGTAACCCGTATCTTTCTCGTTAAATTTGTTGTCACGGTCACACAACACAGACCCCTTTCCTTAATGAAAAGGTCTCACTGCCTTCAGTACAATGTGCCTACCATGCATTTAGAGTACACCCATGGTAAGGTTTGTTTGCAGCTATATGAAACATCTGACTATGACATAATTAAAATGATAGAAGAGAGAGCACTGCTACTGAAGTGTGGGCTCAGACCGCTTTGAAGCGAATCCGATATGGTTGTGATGTTGGTCCACCAAACATATTTGCACTACGACAGAAAACATTCAAGTTGAAGTGGAATGAAGCAGAACCAGAACCAAACTGTGGTGCAGCCATCTCCCGTAAATTTATTTCGCTGTAAATTACACTGGAACAGTATGGAACACATGGTTGGCTGAATGGGTTTGAAGTCATCAAGGGTCTGACGTATCAAACAAGCCTTAAACCATCACTCTGCAGCCAGATATGCAGTAGATATGGATGGATCACTTGAAGGGTTTCTTCTCCTGACTTATTTTTCCACAGAGTTCAATAGAAAAATTTGTCAGGAGAAACAAACCTTTAAAGTGATCATCCATATCTACTGCATATCGGGCAGCAGAGTGATGGTTTGAGGTTCCTTGTTTATATAGCCGGCTTGTAGCGCGTTTGGGATCACCCCCTTTTTACATGGTTTGAGGCTCGTTTGATACCTCAGACCCTTGATGACTTACAGCCATTTCGCCAACCATGTATTCCATATTGTTCCAGCATAATTTACAGCTAAATCTAGTCCCACCCCCCAATTCCCATAGAGATCCATTCAAATGCAGAGAAGTTATACTATCGCTTGTAAGAATACCAGAAAATAAGATATCAAGAGTCTTTTGATATTGTTGGGTCAGACATCAGGAAGTCATGGCATGCAAAGGATATGTGACCAAATATTAAAAAATCATTACTTTATTTTACTAATATGTTTTGATGCCCGAAAATGGGAGGACTGTGTACAAAAGGTTCTATAATTTCGAAACAGTTCATCCGATTAGAGTACAGAACCAAAATAACAAAAAATGTGTCACTGTCCAATGAATTATGGTGCTCACTGTATATTCAAGATTGCTTTGAAATAACTGATCGGAAACATAAATTGAATTTTAAAAATAGGTTCTTTTAAAAAGTGCACTAGGCTGCAAATCATTTAAGATTTTATTGTGAAAGCATCATTAAATGGGATTAAAAAAAGGTATCAAAAAACTCAAAGCATTACATCAATGTAACCACTAGATGGCAACAGTAGTATAATGTATATAGTGCGCAAAAATGCTATATTTTTTGAGAACCATGGTTCTTACCATGGTTCTCAAAACAAACCAATAAATGCATGATAGATGATGCTGATTTATGATTGTGCTTTTTATTCCAAGGGAGCCCGTCATATTAAGGATACGTAGAGTTGTATCCGAGTGGTGTTGCTCCCAGTCAAGTAGATAGGTAATTAACTTGCATACAGCCCGGATGGTTCATTTGTACTGTATTATACTGTAAGACTGCAGATCTGACCACGAGGAGAGGAAATCAAGGCAAGCTGAGCAGGGATCATCGTTAGCAGATCATCATTCAAATCCTCAACGGACTCTCTCAAAAGTGATTTGCAGGAAACGTCGCCCAGGAGATTAATTTCTATTTGAAGTGAGCAGCTTCAACAGCTCATTCCTGAATATTTTTTTCATCAAGCCCCATTTTACCAGCAGAAATTGGCAAGGCAGCTTCTAAATGAGAGGGATGGAATATGCAATTACAATTTTTCTCAGAAGAATTACATAAAGGAGTCTTTTAACACTGTTATGAGCAATGAATACAACGCAGATATAGTTATCAGTGGACAAGGCCTATTCATTCAGCAACTTCAAGGGCTATGAAGTGGAGGTATTAAGTTTTCAGTCTAACAATTTAGAGGAGATTGCCCATAAAGCTATAGAGTGGCAGTATGTTTTAAGTTTTCACAGTTAATAACCTCTTAAATAATTACCACAGATTAAAAGAGACAAGCAATGCCGATGCCTATGGGCCTACACTTTGAACCTATTGAAGTAAAAGGGCAGTAGTACTGCTATGTCTTTATTCGTAGTCCATTCCTCTTTTATCATGTTCATAGCACTTGTTTACCTAATCTGAGGCGTGCATAGCTGCCTGAAGGTCTCCAATATTCCAGTACAAACATAATTTTGACGGTGCTAATTCTTCAGCTAAACAGAGCGTAGCCCTGTGTTTCCTGATTGACATCCATCTGGAACAGAACATCTGTGGAATTCTCACTGTTTATAATGCGGCCGTTGGCTCTTCCAAAAACCTCCAGCTGCGTTCATTTTAGCGGGAACCGAGAGTGTGTTTTCCCCAAGGGGCCAAGACTGAGCTTTCGTTTTGAAGCTCACTTCCTGGTTGGGCTGGGAGCGGCAATTGTGCCGTTGCTCACTAGCGCCACTGCGATTGGCTCCAGTATAGGTCTTTCACCATGAAAGTCAATGGCAGCAATGTGGTCAAAATACTCAATAAAATTTTTCCCACAAAAATATGTAATTGCAATAGGTGCCTTTCCTTCATCTAATGCCTCTGCATGTGCTGATTTTTTAAAATATTGTGTCGTTTGGACAGGGTATTAACATTTGTTCAGGACCAATCAGAGGGACAGGTTGAGTCCTCTTCGGCTCCACGGAGCAGGTGCAGTTTGTACAAACGGGCGGCGAAAAAGACATCCAGAGCTTCAATTCAGTTTTTACGAGGCCGTGGAAAGGCAATGGATGACGTCAAAGTGGCTTTGTCCATATTTTTTATACAGTCTATGGTTTTCCCCCAAGCCGAAAACTGACGAGCTCGAGCTGTCGTCAACGGCGCGCACACTGGACAAACCGCGGGTCCGCGTCGGCTCCGCCTACAGTTTTTTCTCCCGCATGCGTGCATTATACCTCCAGCCGAATTAAGGGTGGAGTCTGTTAATCTTGGCCCTGTTTAAGGACACATCGGCCTTGTGGGGGGGGGTTTGGGGGGGGGGGCGGTGTCCTGAGCTACATTTAGCGAGAAACCAATCAGAAAATCCATTTAAACAATGGTGGGATTTCAAACGGATCTGTCTGTGACTAATTCCCACTGTGTCAAGGGCCTTCAGCCTGCTAAAATCACAAATCCCTGCTTCTCATTGACTAAGCTGATGGAGAGATTTAGAGAGGGAGAGAGTGTGTGCGTGCATGTGTGTGTGTGTGTGTGTGTGTGTGTGTGTGTGTGTGTGTGCACTGGTGATTGGGACTCGGAAGAGACTGATTAAAAGTGCATGTGGATTAGGTTGATCACAGGTAACGTTCACACCAGGGACCAGGATGACCTCAGAGTGTAAAAATAACAATAATATCGTAGAGTGCCACTCGTTGAAAAATACACAGGAAAATGTGGCCTTCAAAAGAACAAAGCAATCCCCATGGTTTTACAGCAAGTGCTGGCCCTGTCATTAGTGTGAGTGTTAAAATACTATCAAGGGTGCCTTCCTATCAAGATAGCAATCAATTAATTTCCCCTAGATAATTTCCATGACAACTCCATTCATGTGGAATTCCACATTCCATTACGGAAAATCTAATTTGACCAAATGTGTACCACCTACTTTGGCCTCTAATGCCAGTAAGGCAAAGAGGGTAGGCGGAGCAAGAGGTGTAACTTCGGGGGCTGGAACATCCGCAGTTGGAACTTATTAGATGGACAACAGGCGCAACTGAATAACTGCAGGTTTACAAAACTGTTCGCCAAACGGGTCAATTCCAGACAGAAAGAATCAAAAATCTCCCTTTTCTTTTTAGATTATGTATGCCTAGGTTGTCAGGACCCAGTAATAGTCCTTACAACCCGTTATGATTTTGACAATCCACTGAAAACCAATTTTAACTTAGTAACTAAAGTTAGGTAACTTTAGTTACTGAGCTAACTGAAAACATTACTGCGTATGCCTGATCACTTCCCCTTGTGCGGACAAAAAAAAACAATAGGGAAAAGCGCCAGTTGCGTATCTTGTCAAATCTAAAATCTTTGCAGTAAGGTGCCAGTGGAGTGGGTCTCACAGTGCACAGAGTTCCAGCATTTCTAATGCCCGTGGAGCGGGACGGCCGCTAATGCTTCCAGTCCGTATTAGCAACGCTGGGAGTGGGAGCCTTTATGACGCCGTCTAACTGAAATGTGCGTCCGTGTGCATCACCAAAGCCTTCTGCAGGTGAATTACGTCCCTGCTCCGCCCGGACCGAGCGACCCAGGTCACCTCGCCCCCCCTGACGGTGCACTTGTGCCTCGCCCCATTTGCGTGACTGCAGGGCCTGAGGCGGACTCGGAGCGACTCATTACTCTCAGGGGAAGAAATAACTCAGACGCCGTCGGCCCGCCACCGGGGTACAGCACAAACCCATTACTGCCGTCCCAGCGAGTGACAGCAGACGCTTGCTCTGAGCCCAGAGAGGGAGGAGAGGGGAGCGCGGGGCGTGACACCGCAGGCGCGGGCGTCGTGCATCCGGAACATTCCGCGTCGCCGAACGTAGGGAGCTCGAACAACAGCGGCGGTCGTTTTGTGTTTGTTTCAAATTACGTGTGTCACGCGTTGCACATTCTTATCATAAACATGCCTGCAAACTTGTGAAATGCTCCTTATACCACAATATTTTTACTTTAAAACTAGGCATATTTACATGCGTATTATTATATTACAAAAGATTTGCAAACAATGTTAATCAAATACTACACCAATGGGGCTAAAGCCCTTAAAAAAATCACTGGCCTGAGCCACTTGCAATAAGGCTTACTTTTCTCAACAAGAAAACAAAAAAAGATGACGTCACCACTCCGCATAATGAGAGCAGGAGGTCTGTAGCTTCAGCAAAGTCAACAATAAACAAGGGCTCCGCCTCCCATCACGTGGCCCTGCTCAAGGCTGCCCACTGCTGCTCCTGAAGGGCCACAGTCCCCTTTTACGCCAGAGCACTTAAGAACTTGATTAAATTATTTACCACCTTAAAAGAGACACTGGAGCACTTCATTTATTTACTGCCTGAATTGAAACAACCGACAGTTTTGAGGTTTTTAATCATAGAGATAGAGCTGTAAAAATCGGTCTGACTTCATGTCAGTATCTGGCTCAAAAGCAAATCAATGAATGCAGAGATTAATTCAATAACATAAAGATGTATCAGCCTTTTCCATCTCTCACAAAGACAAAAACCTCAGCCAGTTCTGACTGTAATTAGCTAGTTCGCCAAAGATTAAATTTTAAATTCAGCCATTCTAAAACACTGGTACAGATTACATAATTTTACTTTCTGTTAGTTACACAACTAATGGCCACTAGGTGGCACCATAGTGTTTTTGTTTTTCAATAAATATACCCGTGTTAAAACCTCAGATAAAACTTCACGGATTGGGATTTTTTTTTCTATTTGCACTTTCTGATCCTTGTCTAGAAATGTTCTGTTATCTCCTTAGATCATGGTTTAGATCTACACAGAATGGCTAAGTGTCACATTGAATGACAGGAGAATGCTGACTCTAATCCCAGGACACAAATTCACAGAAATAATAGGGAGAAAAGGAGACTTACCAAGCCAGCTTCTGTTTAAATACACAGAAACAAACACCGGGGGAACGGTGAAGAAGTCCACCACGGAGTTTACTTCCAACCAGAACCACAGCTTATCATTGGCTGCAATGAACTGTAGAAACAGAGGAACGTTTCATTCAGAATGGATTTCTCCACACCCGTTACAGATAGATGGTTTAAACCTCTTAAAAATAACAGTCAGTAGTTACCAGATTAACGTTCGGTATAGGGGTTTGTTGGTTGCAAAAAATAAATAATAATAAATAAACAACTAAATACAAATTGGCAAAACATTACATAGACCTGGGGGGTATTTCACAAAGCAGGATTACTGAGTGAGCTGGATAACTGCACTGAGTAAAACCCGGAACGCTCCAAAATCTGGAACATGGACTGAAGTAAAAAGAGCTGTTCCAGGGTTTACTCAGTGCAGTTATCCAGCTAACTCAGTAATCCTGCTTTGTGAAATTCCCCCCTTAGTCTCCATTTAATGTTTCTGAAAGTTAGCTACATGGGACAGTGTGTCTGTGAGAAATCGTGACCTGTATGTACTTACACGCAGGCCAAAGTACAATAAGAAGAACACGTTGAAAGCCATGTCGATCTGTAGCGTGAAATCTTTGTAGAAATACTGACAGGATTCAATGTCGCTATTAAAACAACAGGAGAAAAGATTTTTTTAAACATACGTTCAGCATATTTCATAATCTAAATACTGTACATTTTCTTCCTCATGAAACCAAGTACTTTACTTAATGTCTCACAAATACCCCGCAAAAGATGCACCCTTCTTTCCTGGAAATGCTCTTAATGAAAACCTCAAACTAAGAAACATTTCACAGTTGCACTGTCATTGTCAAGACCGTTCTCTGTAGGAAAAAGGAACATGCATAAATCGTCACACAGGCAAGTTGTGTTGATACATTTCGATACCCCTGATTAACCCTTAAAGAACCAAGCCCCAGATTCTTAGGCCCCAGCTTCCATTACATGTCATTACCAAAAAAGGAATATGGAACGATATTTACAACGGGCATAAATTGAATGAGATGGAGACAAAACTGTATATTATATGTCTGTTCTATACCTAAATTGACAAGTCATCAATTTGAGATGCGACATTGAAGCGACACTCTCAACGTCCGAAGTGTGAATAGAGTTGCAATTAGGAGGAGGATGCAAGCTGTGAAAATCGACAGGGGCGGGGGGGTGGGGGGGGTGGGGGGGGCAGTACTTTAAGGGTTAATTGACGCATGCAGGGTGGGCGTTCATTGTATTTGTTCAAGCAGCCATAGCAAATACCAGCGTTTAGTGCAGTCTCATCCTTAGTGCCTGCATCTGGCACTAAGAATCAAAATGGAGGAAATGTAATGACTTGGTAGATAACCAGAATGCCCAAGGGTTCATGCCCCAGAGTCCTGCTTTTAAACCACACGTCATCAGGTGCTGCAGACATAATAACTGGCTCCACTATCAGGTCATTACACATGCAATTTGTTGATAGCTTTTTAGCTTGAGGAAGCATCGCAACACACCCACATTCGCGAGGCACCCAAGGATTTTTGCATATGCACAAAAAAAAAAGAAAATCAATAAATAAATGGAAGAAATTCCCTGTATTACAGAAATTTGGCAAACACAGTGTTTTTACATCAAGATGCTCTTTTTTAGAAGGTTCCAAAAGTCCCCTTTTTCTTTCCGCATATTCCAAATTGTCATCTTAAAAATACCACAGTGCACAAAATTATACTTGCAAGGTTTCAGATTGATCATACTGTGTCCTTATATACTGTTAGACTTGAGACAGTAGACAAAATTAATTTAGCACACACAGGTTCCACTTGCAGTAAATTGCCAAATAGTAATACTTTGACTGTTGTAGTTCAGCCCAATAAAATGACGGTGATAGACAATATTTCACTTATTTACCCTTCCTTGGAACGAAATGAACTCCTTATACAGAAATTAAACGTTAAAACCTAAATGCCCAGAAAGTTGATGAAATGTAAATGAGGATTATGCAGGTTTTTAAATATAAATTAATTCAAATTATGTTACCTATTCACTTGTTTTTGGAGGACAATAAAGGATATCAGACAATATTATCCCATATACTGTGGCAGATATATACTTTCTCTTTTTCCAAGATTAGTATTTTTTAACAGAAACAACATTGACAAGAACAGCGGCAACAACAACAGCATGCTACACTGAAGCTAACAGGTCCCAGACATACAGTACCAGTCAAAAGTTTGGACACACCTACTCATAGGTTTTTTAAAGTTTTTTTTACTGTTTTCCACATTTTAGAATAGTAAAGTCATCAAAACAATGAGATAACACATTAAATTATGCAAACAAATCAAAAAAAGTGTTTATATTATAGAATAAATATTTTAGATTCTTCAAAGTAGCCACCCTTTGCCTTGATAACGGCTTTGCACATTCTTGCCATTCTCTCAACCAACTTCTGTGGTAAACAGGTATTCCACAGGTAAACAGGTGATGCTATCATGACTCTGTATAAAAGGATATCGAAAGACTCTTGATACCTTATTTCCAGGTAGAATGTGCAAAGCTGTTATCAAGGCAAAGGGTGGCTACTTTGAAGAATCTAAAATATAAGACGTTTTTTATTTGTTTTACAAATAAAACAAATACATTTTTTATTTTGTTTTTTGGGTCTTTGCATAATTCCATTTGTGTTATCTGATAGTGTTAATGTCTTTACTATTCTAAAATGTGGAAAACAGTAAAAATAACGGAAAAAAAACTTTCTACGAGTAGGTGTGTCCAAACTTTTGACTGGTACTGTATATATTCATGAGGTGAAAGAGAGAGACGCTTACGAATAGTACATGTGAAATGAAAACAGTCAATGGCACATATAGCAATCAATATTAAAATGAAGACATGCTAAAGCATCTACCAAGAAGAGTCTTCAAAGAACTTTCTTGGAAATCAGACTGTAGACATGAAGTACTCCTTTTTTTTTTTACCACAACAATTTCAATAAAAATGGCAGGTTCTTCAATGTTCCTACTAGCGGTATGTCCTTAACTTCAGGTAATACTTAATTCAATTTCACAGTTGCACGCAGGGAAAGCACTTTTGCTGAACAGCCCCTCACCATGTATTAGGTTTCGCTTCTGCAAACCGAAGAGTTTTTTGACTGGTGCTACTACAAAAAGAACTGAGTGTAGTATTTAATCACACCATATCACATCTTGGAGCATTGTGTGTAATTTCTATAGTGGTGGGATCCACACTTTAACATTTATGGAGTCTTTTCTAAGAGCTATCTTGGTGTTTTGACAGAAAGACCAAAATTGTCTAGAAAGTCTATAAACAGCCATTAGAATTAGTAGAAATTGCCATGTGCCATGAATATAACAGCCAAAGGAATGTTATGGCAAATCTATTTTACCTCTATCTGAAGTTAATCTGCTAAAGTATCCCAAGTACTCCTAAGTGCCACAAGTCTTGTTTGTACAATCAGAACTGTTCGCAATATGTAATTGAGGGGGAAAAAGGATAATTGTGAGTTGTTATTAGTGTCCAATGCAATGATGACATGGAATTATTAACACACAGAATTGAACTTCCAGTATGCAGTCCAATTAGCAATTAAGTATGCTATAAGCATGCTATAAGTCTATCAAGTGTGGAGTATATTAGCGTAACCAAAAAACATTATGCTATCAATATAAATCTTTCCAGTAAGAACATGTACAATATACAATTTGGCTTCTAGATGCCAGCATTAATAATGCATATTCAAATATAATCATAAATTGTTCATTCGATACTCATCCATTTCATTTTTGAATTTAGGTATTCATATATAGTCCACACTGATAACACTTTCTCAGGCTAGAAACTAACAGCAGCCATCACTCAATCAATACAAACATCACATCGCATCACTTATTTTAAAATCCACAAATACATATACAACATACAGTACAACACATAGAGAAATTCACAAAAACTTCACAAATATCACAAAATACAAAGACCGCATATTTACACGGTGGCCATGAGAATTACAAGTTCCCAAATGGAATCAGTTGGTGTATAATGGGTTCCCATTTTCTTGTGACGTATGCAGTCCTTCAGAACAGCACAACAAAAGCAACAGTACCAAGACACGTGACAGGACAATAGATTGAAAATGAAAACAGCATTCATTAAAATGAAAAAATAACATTACATACAGCAAAAAATCCCTGGTATAGATTGGAGAAAACCTAAATATTACTTATGAATTCTAATGTATTACTAATATGTGAGTAGGCATAGCATACGTGCACATAATGGAAAACATATCATTTATCAATACACCTAAAAAGAGTGAGTATGAGCTGAGATTAGCAATACTCCTTAAATTCATCCAGTTTTCAGTTAACATAGAATATCCACATATCCATAAGCCTCACATTCCTGCATAAGACAAAGTTGTATTTTTTTTAGACATTTCTTTTAAATTTACTGTGATTTTACTAATAAAAGGTGTCTGTAGTCACACTCCCCCTTGTAATATGTTTTCACAAAGGGAAAGAGGGAATAAAAAATACAATATTCTTTAGGTCACTTAATTGTATGCATGTAGAGCGCTGGTTAGCTTAGAACTGTGTATAATGAAACTAAACTGTATTTTATAGTCCCATGCCAGTCCCTATTTCTTTATAAAAGTGGACAGTGACATTCCTCCCCAATACGCCTCCCTCAATCTGACATGAAGTACACCAAACCAGTATACTACTTTATGATATTATAAAAAATTCACCTGAGTGAATTTTACCCATCTTTTTAATAATATCTTAAAATAATTTATGTTCATGCTAATAATCCATATTCAATTATATCGGTGCTATCAAACAAACAGAAACAGAAACAGACTGCATGTACTTCCTGATTCTCGCTTAAATCAACAGAATATTGATTTTAAGTAGAATAGGGCCTGTAGAAAAATAAAGTTAAGCGAAGATGAAATGTGATAGGCTAATCTTGTGACACACAGCTGCATCTTTATGTTTTGTGTCTTCCTTTCTGAAAACTACCACACAAAACACAGTTGTGAACATTATACAGACAAACCCCGTTAGGGCGTAGTACCGGGTTAGTTCAGTTCCGTCAAAGAACAAAAATGCTGGTTCGTATTATATTTGACGAAAGGCCGCAAATATAATGATAACGCTCGTTCCGTTTGAGCACGTTCTTTGCTTGAAAAAAAAAATATATACATATAGGGGAGAGTTTCGTAAAAGAAAAAAAACTCAAAGAAAATAGGTTCACATTAAAATGGACGCATGCATAATCATTCACTGCGCAAGCCATTAGGTTAGATGTATTAGCAGGCGGAGGCGATGCGGTCGGCTTTGGTGGGTTACAGGAAGTTGAGAGCGCATGCAACTGGTCCACGGCTTGGCTGCCATGCAGTAAAAAACCTACATCAATGAGCCTGCGGTATGTCTCCTGGGCAAGAGATGGTACGAAACAGGGCCAGGTTAATACATCAATGATAGATTTGGGCCAAAACACTACTGCTATAAAAAGAATGATTTAGCACCTGCTAAGAATCTGGACAAATAAGAGAATGGAAGGACTAAAATATCCTCAACATTTTTGTCTTCATACTTGAGGTGCTTCTCTCTGTAGCTATAATGGCATGTCATTTATTTTTGCACAGACCACTGTAATGAGGTACAGATTTAGTCAGTGTCCCTCTTATCCTGTTATATATTATGCAGCAATCTCCTCCATCTTACCTCTTATCTTAAAAGCACTCGCATCATGCACTATAAGGCAATGTATTAAATTACAGTGCTCAAGTGAAGGCACAGATCGCCAGGATAATCACAGCATAAATGCAAGAATCTATCGATGCTCACAAAATTAATTTCTGACCAAAGCTATTATAGCATACTTCACTTATTATTCAGTGAAGAGAGAAAGAAAACACCCAATGTCGCTTATGAATATTCACAGATGACTCAATATGACTCAAATTTACTGCACAAATCAACAAAATACAATTGTGTAGTGACAGAAATATTTTGAATGGCTCATCCAGTAAACAAAATATATGTTTCCTGTTTGCAGGCATTGCATTTATGGAAAAGGAAATATACTGCCTTCAAAATTGCCTTCACAATACATTTAAAATATACTGCAGTATATTGCATTTCCATGAGGTTGATAACATTTCATTCACAGTGCGCAGCAGTGTATGCGACGGTACGGCTAATATATAACTTGCTGTCATTACAAGATAGCTGTTCTGTTATTCCGTCTTAGTAATGTGACAAGGGAGACAGCGATGAACAGAATCGAGTCACTTTGTTGCATGAGTAACTGAAACAAAAACTGACTCTGGCTCCATTGTGTAAGTGATGAGGGAGGGACCCTCTGCTGATTTCAAAGCAAGACAAGCAGGCCATTACTGTGTGCTACTTTAATCTTCAGTGCTACGGGGAGAATTCACTCAAACATCTGAACCACGTTGTTGTAGAAGAAAGTCCAAATAAAATGCACGCAAACCATTCCTCCACAACGACAGAGCAATCAGTGTAGAATAATAATGTGAAATTCTCCATTTGAAATATAATAATAATAATCATAATGCCTTTTTATGCGTTTATATAGCGCCTTTCCCACACTCAAAGCGTGAGAACGCTTTACAATGATGAAAGGGAAACTCGCCTCAACCACCACCAATGTGTAGCACCCACTCCAGGTGCAGCCGTTTTGCACCTGAATGCTCGCCACACATCAGCTCTCAGAGGTGGAGAGCGAGAGAACAGTTTTTTAGCCAATTAAACTGGGGGATGATTAGGTGGCAGGTTGAAAGAGGCAGGTTGGGAATTTAGCCAGGAAACTGGGGAAACCCCAAGTCTTTGCGATAAACGCCATGGGATCTTTAATGACCATAGTGAGTCAGGACCTCTGTTTTTACATCTCATCCGAAAGACAGCCTACATGCATCACTGCACTGGGGGTTTATTTGATTAGAGGGAAGACTGCCCCCTGCTGGCCCACCAACACCACTTCCAGCAGTAGTGGTGTTGGTGGTTCCTGTTGGTTCCTGTTTTCCCAGGAGGTCACCCATAAAGGTACTAAGCAAGCCCACACCTGCTTAGCTTCAGCCATTCGGCAGGAGGAGAGCACATGGTGGTATGGCTGTGGGCCATATATAGCACTTTAATGTTACAAACTTTTAAAAACCACAATCCAGTGACATTTCCTATTAGAAGAAACGAGAAGCAGCAATAATTTAGCCATGATCAGTTTAAATAAATGAAAGATAGTTTTCTTGCTGCAGAAAACACTAACAAATGTTCATCATCAACCATATTGATTATATGGGTAATGGCTTGTTCATTGAGACCTGATGAATTTACATAGATTCTTCCCAGGTGCTCCAGTCTAGAGCATTATGAAATATGAAACACTAATCATATGGAAAGATAATATCTATTTCACAATTTTGGCATGCAGAAATGTGATACCCTAGAACAATCTAGAATAATATATAGCCAGGAACCTCTTTAGGCATTGTGTGGAGGAAAACGGGTCCATAAAAATTTAATAAGCCCTAAAAATGCATTAGAAACATGTTCTGGAAGAGGCAATAGCTTTCTGACTTCAGGCATAATAAAAGTCCCTGCTCATCTTTTAAGTGCTGCCACTGTGTCCGGGTCCCACCAGAGAAGTCTTTATTTCGGACTTGTGTCCATTGGGTTGCATCGCATTACCAAATGAAAAGCCAAGAGCAATATTGAGAAATGTAAAAATGTTATTAAAAACGTCCCCTTTTAAACCATGGCAGCACCACTTTGGATAGCTTTTCAAATTTCGAATTCCCCGAGGCAAGATGGCCAACTCAACTTCATTGAGGAAAGAATGATGGATATATCACTGACACAAAGTTTTCCAGACAATTTGAAATTTGTCAGTGTTGCTAATAGCTGGGCAGATTGCTATTCTTGGCTCATACTGGAAGGACCTGTTTTAAGAAAGTTTCTACTACAAAGACTGTACTACAAAATACTGTAATAACCACAGTGTTCAGCCCAGTGTTAAATCAATTCTAATAGAGTATATTTAGAGTATTATAGAGTATGTGATTCCTCTTGGGTTCATAGAAATTCATGTTTTTGTTCAATTCATGAATTACCATGAACATTTTACTTTCTACAGGCAAGCATGCATGTGGATGAACAAGTGTAATTATCTGCCAGTCTGATGGTGCATTTGAAGCTTTTAACATGATGTTAAGAACTTTGTTAAGAATTTATTAATGGAGAGACAGATTCATGATTTGTGCAAATTCTCTTATTAAACCTGTATGAGAGATTAAATAAACTTTCATGTGCTTTTTTTGTTTGTTTAGTTCAGTTGTCTTTGTCATAAAAAATGAATAATAAAATGTATCATAAAAAATGAATAATAATTTCCTTGATGCTTAAATCTGCAAAAGGCTATAATTATCCCCAACTTAGTAAAATCTGAGAAAAAATAAGGTAAGAGAGGCAGAATGTTGAAGACTGCCATTTTCAGTCAAGACACTGTTCCACATCATTACAAGGACAGCAGAAGCATACTGTGCAGATAGAATAGCCATGTCTGTAACTCAACCCGCCTGCTCAGATTTCAAAATTAGTCTCTAGTTTACAGCGACATCCCAACTGACCCAGTCATGGCACAAACTCCCCGCTGACGCATTACACGTTAATAATGCAGCAGTGGCTGGGTTGAGCGTAATTAACACATCCGGCCTTAATGAGACCAGCGAGGGGCGCCAGGAGAGCTCATTGAGCGGGCGTGGCCGTGCTGGTGATCAGTGCTCCCAAGTGCCGGGGTAAACCACACTGCAGAAGGAAGCTTCTAAGCCTCATTACTGACCTCACTTCCCAACTCCCAGCAGCCAGACTAATGTCCCTTTTAGGCTAATTTCCTTCTTTTTAAAACCGCGTATTCCCTCCGCGTCAGGCTCAAGTGAGTACCTCACAAATAAAAAAAAGCGTCTGTATTGTTCTGGATTTTGAGCGCCAACATTGTTGTTGTCGTTTGTTTTATGTTTTCTGTTTGTTTTGCGTTTGTCTGGGAAAGCTCACGCTACTAGCAGATGCTAAATGCATTGCTTTTCCCCCGTTCAACTTGCTGATGCAAGCAACAATTGGGACATTGGCCCAAACCAACAGAGGCACCGCTACTTACTGCAAATGCACACAGCCTAATTTACAAGGCAGCCAGCTTCCTCCCGCATAATGAGTGATGGTGATTGCACAGACAGGAACTTGGCTCTTTCCTCTTCCTCCACAGACCTGACCCTTGCATTATAGAGATTAAACCATTTCATCCACGCGGTCGGATTTGCTGCCCATTGAAATTTACGGAAAACCTCTACCGTGGTTCATTCAGTAGATGGATTTATGCAAAATAAATAGGGGTCAAGAGGCAGCATCCACTCCGTGTCCCGGAAACGAATCTTTGTGTTTTTAATCTAATGTCGCTGATTATAGTCATCCACTTGGACACAAACAAATGCCACTAGGTTCTGGTAAATTAAAACTTCAGGCACACAGGCATTTAATTTCCCCTGAAGAATGTACAGGGACTACAAAGATGTGTTTTTACAGAAAAACAATCTTTCTGGAAGAGAATTGGGGATAAAGTGGGTATCCATAACGACAACAAACCTTTGTTTTTTTTCATGGTTTTAAAACCCAGAGGCTTTGTCCTAAGGCATGGATATACCACATAGCTTTGAAGGGCAGTTTCTGCATGGCCCTCAATCAGCACACATGTAATAAGGGCTACCAGCTGACCTGGTGTCCCATTGAAATCGGCATGCCAATTTAACATTTTCTCAACTTAAAACTAAAGTAGAATTAAAACTAGCCCAACCTCATCCCTTGTGAAACATCTAGGAGGCATAGATTGACAAAATTACAAACTATTTTTGCCATTTGTTTAATGTTATTCTGGGGCAATATATTGAGATCTATTTTGCAAAACCAAAAATGCCCTGTGAAATGTAAACATTTACTCATTCACTAGCGAGAGAACCAGAGCTAATTCATGAATTACAGCTATGTATAAATATAACACGTCAAGCACCCATTTTATTAGAATTGTAAAAATATATATTTTTTAATTCAAAAACCTATATTTGAGTAACAGTAGTTAATTAACATAATGAACAATCATTATAAAAACCTATGCCCATAGGTCTCATTTGATAGGCAACATACAAAAATTCTAAAATACCATTATATCACTCTAAAATTAAAATGATATCACTCATTATATAACTCTTGCTATAATGGCAATATTGCAGTGTTGAGATTCTGCATTTAATTAGTGTCCATGTAACAGATGAATACCCGAGACCGGATCAAATTCATTCGAAAAATTAAATTAATTGAAAATCAAATGAACCACATTGAGCTAACTGAAGCTTATTTGTGCATGGTGCTGAAGCTCTCAGTGCTAACACCGAGTGCCAAAACAGTCATTTGTAATTGCACGGCAAACACCCACCAAACTTGTGTTCCGAAATTAGGCGGAAAAAAAAAAAGGACTTTGAATACATTAAATCCATGTGTATGGAAACAGCTATTCTGCACGGTGACAGAACACTCAATAATGTATCCCTCCCTTTCCAAAATGAGTGACTCTAAAGCCAATGTAATAAATATGAGATACACAAATTATGACAAAGGTGGCACTTTACAGTTTCATCAATAGAGAAATAGCTATTATGAATCATACTATGTAATAGGTTCACAGCCACGGCGAGCTACTCCTCTAATGGAATTGCGCGCTCATTGAAGTTCTATTCAATTTCACTCCTTAAATCCTGACGCGCGAATGAATAGACGTGAACGCCTTTGCAGCGAGGGTTTCTACCCATAAAGCCGAGTCATGATGAGCATACTCTAGGGTGACCCTGAGGGCAGACTAACGGCCATAAAAAAAGCTGGGATTCCCTCCCAGAACTGAAGCACCCAATCACCATTTCACAGCTTTTCTGGACTATAGGCTTAATTAGAGCAGCGCACACCAAACGTGTTCACAGCAAGAGCCCTGTACATGAACTATGATATCTGTCACAATATGCTTAATGAAAAAATAAATAAAGAAATACCCCAGAAAGAAATTCAACAGTGCCTCTCCATTGCAGCTGATTATAAGCACGATTAAACGGACGTAAACAAATGGTAGCAAAAATGTAAGCCTTTGTGTAAAATGCACATCTTATACAGTGAGCACCATAATTAATTGGACAATAACAATGAGCTTGAGGTGCAAACTGTCAGCTTTAATTTGAGGGTATTTTCATCCATATCAAGAGTCTTTTGATATTGTTGGGTCACAGACATCAGGAAGTCATGGCATGCAAAGGATATGCGACCAAATATTACAAATGATTACTTTATTCTACATTTTGTTAAACTGCCAAAATTTTTTGATGCCCGAAAATGGGAGGGGGGGGGACTATGTACAAAAGGTTCTCTAATTTCTAAACGGTTCATCCGGTATGGATGAAAATACTCAAATTAAAGCTGACAGTCTGCTGAGTGCTAGAGTACAGAACCAAAATAAAAAGTCACTGTCCAATTAATTGTGGTGCTCACTGTATATCACGCATAACAAAAATATTTAAAGGTCAAAAGGTGGACATCACATTTTTTGAGAGAAAGCAATCTTTTTTTTTTTTCTTCTAATTTTATTTTATTTTTTTAATTCTGATTTGATTTATCCACTAAAGATACAGAAAACTAAACATATATTAATAAAACAACGGCCCTCACTTAAGTATACTAACCAATTCAAACATGGCAGCCATACCTATACATGCATTAACAACAACGAATCTATGAAAGGCATTCTCAGGTTAGCAATCGTACTGTAAATTTGGAAATGAAACCTATTGATTAACTGCAAAGCATTAACTGCCAATGCAATAAAACCTTAAAGTACAGTGTGGAGAATGGCAAATCCAGCTTTGTTCTTCAATGGCCGTCCTGTTTTATTAGAAATAAAAAAATACGCAAATAAAAAATAAAGGAACGGGCACTAAAAAACCAAAAAAAAAAGCTCATGCAAATCTTACCTTGATGTACTAAAATATACATTTAGGGGGAATGAATGAGAAAACCAGGATTAGAAAGTTTGTTTTGCTTTTATACTGTATATAGCGTGAATATTTCTGAAGAATGGATTAATTTCATTGGGGGGTGACTTTCAATACTTCAGAAAATGCAGTAGAGGACAGTCGGGCATCATTAAGATGATATATGAACAATTATATATCACCATACAATATTAAAACTGTGAATTAGGTCATTTATCTTCAGTTCACTGCATAAACCTTTTATGCAGTCATTAGAGACAGTGATGAGGCCATAGAACTACCAAGGCTTGGGATAACTGAGAATATAAACCTAGTCTAAAAATATAGGACAAGAAGCTTCATTGTGAAATATTACTGCACATGCTAGCATGTTACATAGACATTACAATAATAACCATGTATTACTTGATTTGAGGTTGGTTACATCTGAAAACAGTTCAGCCATTGGAGAAATGTTCGTTTCAGTTACCCATTTCCAGCAAGATGTTACATTCTGACAGTGTATCAGGCTATTTGAACTGAAGAAACTAAAAATGACAAAAAGACATCCTGTTTATACCATCAGTTGCATATTATGCAGTGAAACAATGAAAAGGAGTACACTTTATATTGATTACACTTTGTACATGCCATTTAACTTTAATAGGCCCAATCACTTAAAGGAGACTTGCATGAATACACACTGTTTTCAATGTTTTATACCACAAAAAAAAAAAAAAAAAAAAACTAACAAAAAACATACATACACAATAGCTACACAAAGGGCCTTTCATTTCATGTATGTGGGTGTAATCCTAACACAGTGGTATCCATCGGATGGACAGTTCTGGAAAGAATTGACCACCGGTCTCAAGAAAGCAAAGGAAGGGGACAATCCTGAGGTAATTTGCCTGCAGTTGTCATGGAAACTGCTTCATGTTGCTTGGGCTCCATTGAACAAAAAAAGTCATAATTATGTAGCCAAGCAGAGGAGTGCATTACAGTGAGGAGTAAAATTCTGTTATACCAGCACAATATTTTCTCCTTGACACATTGGCAATTATACAATAGTTTATACATGATATCTTAAAGATCACACAAGCCTATTGCTCTACATTGGGCATATAGTACATATATGTGTACATAATATTTGAAATGAATACTGTTCTTATAATACAGATACCTGATTGAGTGCATACATAATGCACAAAGCCATCAGCAGACCATGCATATAAATATACCAGGCACTCCGGTTAAATCGATTTACCGTTGATTTAATTCAAACGAAAGGCAAAGCAGTACGTACATTAATTCAATTCATTATGGGCATTTCAAAACTATTCGTTTCAAGAGTAATGATTATTAAGATAGCAACACTTGGCAGAGGCATTGACCGACATGATACCAAGTAAAAATGATTTCAGAAGATTACATTATCATTCAGTTCATATCATTCAACAATCAGTCATAACATGCATAGCCACTTATTTCCACAACAGGTCAAAGAGATCGAAACTCTGAAATTCTTAAATCTCTATATCCTTGTCAGTGGCAATCAGAAGGTACCACCACCACGAGTGTGGTTATATGGACTTACATAGGGTTATGAATGGTTCAAATGTCGTAAATGTCATCTTATGTAAAGTAGCACTTGTGCAAGCATTATGCATGTCTGTCTGTGTAAGGTCCCTTTCAAGTCAAGCATTAATATAATGGTCATACTACGCTATGGCAACTTTACAGAAGGAGACCATGTTTCAAAAAAGAAAAAATGCTAATCATACACATGTTTTTTAAAGACTGCTTATGATATACTTTAGTATCTAGTACTGTGATAACATGGAAACAATAACAGTGACAGCAGTAAAATTACATCATTAATAGTGACATGTATTATCATATAAGGAAGTACTTACTCAGACGAGTCTATGAAGTATATTACAAGTGCGCCGATGCTGAGCGCAAACACTAGCACAACCTGTAAGGAGAGAGATCACATGTAAGAACATGAACGGCCACCGTGTACATCACTCACACAATAACGTTATTTAATTACTCCTTTTAGCAATACATTATCCATTCAATACCTGCCCAGCTTCTGCCAGACATTAGCGTGGCTGATTTTAAAGTTGGTGCAGTTTTAATTTTGCATAGTCACAGCTGCATTCAGTCAACATTCGTTCTTATATTTGGCTTTACTAAAAAAAAATGTCAGTGTTATACTTCTTCGACAGTTAGAGGCATTGATTTCTGAACTCACCAATCCGAAAATTATTATTTTTAACTGTTGGCAAATTTAAGGACAAATGTTGATTGAATCCCAGCCACTGTCTATTAAGACAAATGTTTGAATTCCGTAAATAAGGTACAACAAGCTCATTACTGAACTGAAACGCGAACTAGAGGATATATAGACTTTCCTGGGAGCCAGAAGGCTATAAGCCCTCCGTATTCTAATCTGTAATTAATTTGGAGCTACTCAATACATGTCAGGGACAGACTTTTTTTTAAAGCAGAGAATAAATAATTCATAGCCGACTGTTAGAGAATACGGAGGGGCAGCGACTGCTTACAGCAGAGTGAAAACACAGGCATTTGGAAACCGAACTCGGCTCGGCATGCGAATTGGAAGTGCTCTTCTGAGGTGGGTTGAAAAGCCAATAGTATGAATCGTTTGGTCCTGTATTTTAACACGTGCTGTGCTATTATTTTAGGTCTGCAGTTAACCCCAAACACCAGTTGAAATGTCACCAGGTTTTTCCAAAAATTTACTTAAAACTTTATGACTTACTTGAAGTAAAGTGTTTACAATGAATGGTTCAGAGACATGGATGGAGGTGTTCAGATAGGACATTGGGCTTGCAACCAGAATGTTGCAGCGGGGTCAAATCCATTGCTAGGGACTGCCATTTTACCAAAGAACTTTCCTCAGTGAATTTTCAGCTAAATAAATGCTAAATACACACAATTTGCTCTACAGTATGAGAGCATTAATAATAATAATAACTACTATGATAAAGGTGGACATGTTCAGTCCTCAGTCAAGTCATGCAAACGGTTTCATTGTTGTCATTTTCATTTTCATTTCATAATGGTTTCCTGTCAGCATGGTTCTCAGTCTTAAAGAGGTCAGTTTGGATAAGGACCCAAGGACAAGACGGTGGGGGGGTCTACTAAGCGCCTGCAAGCCTTTCAGCCACAAAACCTAAAAAAAATTATAGGGTGCTCTTACATTACAGTGCATTGTATACACTGTCTACTAGGGGTGTCACGATTCTCCAAATCCGCGATTCGATTTGACTTTCGATTTTAAGGTCACGATTCGATTCGATTCTCGATTTTTTTCCAGCACTATTTTTTTTTCCAGCACTATTTTTTTTTCCAGCACTATAGTCTAACTAATGGCTATGTCATTGTTAGACTATCGAGTCTTGACTTGTAAAGAAAAATACTTGTTTCTCAATAAGTAACTTTTATTTGAATAATAACAATTATAAATAATAACAAAAATATGAGAATATTTAAACACACCTAAACAGTTAAGAGCTTTATCAAAACTAGACTCTAGAATAAACAGTTGAACATTTACCACGCTATTAACAATTTACACATTGGTTTTATGCCCTGACAATGGTCATTTACATTTTCAAATTCTTCTTTAAAAAGATGAGCGTGTTCACATTCTTTGAACAGTTAAGAGCTTTAACAAACTAATATCTGAAATAATAAACAGTTGAACATGTACCACGCTATTAACTATTTACACATTTTTTTCATGCCCTGACAACTGTCATTTGGGTTGTCATTTGAGTTGCCTGTGTCAATGTTTTTTTTCCCAGTCAAATCTATTTCTTTGTGATGCCTGCGAATGTGTCCTGCCATATTTGACGTGTTGCCTGAGGTGGCGTATGGTACTCGCGTGTAGCATAGCCGACAAACTGTCGTTTTTTTGTCAATGCCGCGTTCGTTGTTTATATAACTCACGGGGAAGGCAAAATGTTGCCACACCGGTGACTTGAGGGAAGCAGGAGGATTTTCCAGTTCTGTTTCTCCATCTCCGACTCCGGCAGTGCCATGGTGTGTCAAAAAGTAATGCAGGCTACCGGTAAGCTAACGTTAACTATCAGCTGTGTCTTCTTTGAAATATCGTTGTGAAATATCGGACGCACGCCTGCGTGGACGAACAAAATGCAGTGGAAGGCGTCAAGTTTCGTTTTGTCGGAAACGCTTACATTAGAGATAGCCAAGTAGGCTACTTTTTTTTTTACATTTTACCCATCACATGAAAGGCTAAGAAGAGCGCACGGGGGGCGGGGGTGAAGAGAAAAAAAAAACTTTGAGAATCGCGAACCAGCTTGTGATTTCGAAGTTCGAAATTGAACGCTCATTTCGATCGATTTTCGATTTCGAATCGGTATCGTGACACCCCTACTGTCTACTGTATACATTATATATCAAGGGCAGGTGACATAATAGCATTTTATATTAACCCTTTTTAGTTTTAAGAGCCGTTATTATATTCAAAGTGCAAAACATTCATTTAATTAAGAGGATTCGATTTGGTCATCCCTGCTCTGATTTCAAAGCGGTTAACAATGATTAATTATGACCTGAATTCTTCTGTCAACATTGTCCTGAACTATGACTCACTCACCAAAGCACAAATGTTGATTTATAATCTTTGCCTACGTTGTCTAATAACAGAAAAAATCAAAGATTTTGAATTCGCAGCAAATCCCTCTTGGCCCTTCCCTCGCCGTGTTCAAACTCGCGTCCGCAAACTCGAGATCCGAATGGACACGCTCAGGTTTGTCAACAGCAGGGTCAGGGGTGTCAGCGAGACAAAGCGCTCGCCGCCGGCCGGTGGGTTCGAGCGGCAGCCGCAGGGTCTCAGTGGAACCCAAGCTGAGGTCTGCCATATCCAGTGTCGGATTCAGGAAACTGAAGATAGCAGGTGGAGGTGGGTCCCCACCGAGATCAATGGACTTAGCGTCCCTTCTTACGCCTGGCTATTCATTTAGCCCTTCTCCTGCTAACAGAGTGCTAACACTTCTCTGGTTTCGTCGAACATTTAATTGTTACGTTCTCTAATCTGTGATGATGGACATCGCTTGGACGGAGAGATGGGCTGAATCCCATGCGCATTCTCGTTAAGTCCATGAGTGCTTAGGGCTGCCCCACTGTGAAAACAACGTTTGTGGCAAGTGCTCTTATGCAGACTTTACCCGCATTTTCTGCAAGTCCGCATCAATGCAGACTTACCTGCACCGGAAATACGCCATTAATGTCTGCAAGTCCACAGTCCACGAGTCGATAAGGGCTCAGTTTGGGATTCAGCCCAAGTCTGTTTTATCCTTCACTAATCAAATATTAGTACTGTTAGTACTGTATACAGCCATAAACTATTGTACTGTATAGAGCAGGGGTCACCAACCCTGCTCCTGGAGAGCTGCTGCCCTGCATGTTTTAGGAATCGCCACACCCGAACACACCTGATTCTAATTATTAACTCGTTATCAAGCCTTTGACAAGATTCAGCTGCGTGATAACAAGTTGATAATTAGAATCTGGTGTGTTCGAGTGTGGAGATACCTAAAACATGCAGGGCAGTAGCTCTCCAGGAGCAGGGTTGGTGACCCCTGGTATAGAGCCATACACAGATGGCTAAAGTTATGGACATATCAAATAATTTCTCACATATTTGTGTATAAAACTACTCACAAAAGTGTGCAGCATTTGGACTTTCCTCATTCATGTTGATTTTCCATGTTATATTTATCAAAAAATAAAGAAAAGTTATTATACCCTGTTGTGCAAGTAGACTTTTGCACGTATATTATCGGCATATTAAAGTCATATTCATTCATGTCAATTAGACATTGATTGTAGAGATGCAATATGATTATTACTCCACTGACTTACTCAAGCACACAAGCAAATCTAATAAACAGAATTACATATTTAATGAGAGCCCACTTATCTTGATAAGTTCTTGTAAGCTTCCCTTGCAGTTATACGTGGTTAATACTGCTTTTTAAAGAACTCACGAATGTCTGGCCTGGATTCAGTAAACATACGTCCTTGAGCCTAACTCACAATAAAAGAAAGAACAGCTTTTCCCCCTCACAAAATGCTTGCCAAGTTCAGGAATCCGCTAAATTATCAACCTTAAAAGATTAGTGGCTTTGGACATTATCGCATGGATACCTTAGTCATTAAAAGGGTATGAACAACAGATTTCACTGTCGCTTCATGGGGCTTTCTCCTTTAACGCATGCATTTATTTATAAGTGTCAATTAAGGATAATCACTGACCAAATCCAGGGCCAATATCAGACCCTGTAGACTATCATACACTGTGCTCAGTGAGGCGTCCCATTAAAAGGGAGGGGCAGACACTCACACACTAAACTGAGGCATCTTTTTCATTCAGTTCCTTGTTGGCAAGAAACCATATCAATCTGAGATACTTGCATGGTAAAAAAAATAAATCATAATTTGTATTTGCTGAGAGGATAAATGAGATTTACTATATCTATGGTATATAGTCAGGCCGTGGGCACTAAATGTCCTGTATTTTTATTATTCCTTCCACATTAACAAAAAATCTTTCAAAATGTCACAGGGGGGGCAATTACCAATATAATGCCACTGTCTCCAAGTACACGGCCACAAAAAAAGACACAAAGACAAGGGTGATAAAGGCAGGATGAAAAAAAGGTTACACACACGGGGCACACAAACGTTTGACAATTTGTTAAAGAATGCCACAGTGACCGTGTCTTTGCTATTTAGATATTACACAATGGGTGTTGAGAAAGGGCGGTTCACGGCATACATAATGGATGACGGTCAGCTGATTACTTTTTCCAAGACGGATATTTGGACCGTCGCTGCCCTTTGTCGTCCCACCACTGCGCAAAAAGCCCCGCGATGCATTTTTAATCAGCGGCCTTTCCATTTCAGTCCCGAATATCTATGGGTAGGCGCACCCCCGCGCGGGCATCCGGAGTCTGAGCCTCTCCAGCCGGACCTGTGTGCATCTCTGACAGCGAACGGAGACCCCTTTAACGTAAACGCACACCACGATGACTTGTGTGCGTGGGCAAGTGTAGGAAACATTCATTTTTACTCCCATCATAATTTGAGGGGGAAAAATAATCATTAAGCGATTACCCTGGAAACTGCACACGTCGTTTGTTTTCATTAGCGGATGTCTACGCATCAGCACGGAGATGTTTCTGTTGCAGAACCATTCTCCATTGTGTTGTTTTTTTTACTGTCTGCTTCCACAAGGGGGTGTGATTAGCTCATATAGAATGTTTAAGGAAGCATTACTTACATCACCCAGTGGGGCTACATCGATCCGTTCCCTTTCAATAAGCTTTAAAGCCAAGGGAGACCCACGCACTTCATGAGCAGTACACTGTTTGTATTAACTCAAGATAAGATGTAGGCCTACATTTGCATCAAGCTACGGCTGACTTCTGGAGATCAGTAGGCCTAGGCCTTAGGCCTATGTGTAAAGACAGTGTAGGCCTGCATCATTGCATCAGAGTAAAATGAAGGTAGCCTTGCCCGGCACAATTAAAAACGGGATATGTTGGCGCGCGAATATTAGCCTAATATGCCTAATCTAAGCACCATTTATTGTCTTACTGTGATGCTAAGCCTTAGTACTAAAAAGCAAAGAAAAAGACCTCTCCTGTAGGTCCTGTAGGCTAACAAACGGAACCCAATGATTAAAATCCCCACCTTGACCTGACCCAGTTATTCACCTGTAAATTCTGGTCACAACTGCTCTTGCCTTGAACTAAAGTCTATAAAAGAGTAGCTACTTCATGGCCTGTGGAGACAACTGGGGTAATTAGGGTTTCTCCTCTTGTTTACACATTTAAAGGCATTGCCTTGATGCGAGCCGACACCCGTACACAGCCTTGACCATCGGCGAACTGAAATTGCGGTATGGCTGCCCTGAAATCAAGGCAGACAGACAATAGTGTTCACGCGTTAAACGGTTCACCTGCGTGGGATTAGAACGGACAGCCTGTTCCCGCTCCACGCAGGTCCACGGCTTCCGCCAAACACCAAAATGCCAGGTTCGTTCAACTGCTTTTACCGACGACTGATGCTATGCTTCCCCCTGTGTGTCCGTCCTGCTCAAAGAAAACAGTGCTCCCGTTGCCGCCCCACTTATCAGAGTAGCCTATGTTCACCCACTTTGCAGGCTAGTTAGCCAGAGGAAAATCACCTCATTTCGAAAATCTTTGCCTACTGCAAAGCGGCCAGACAGCACTTCCGCCGGGGTGATTTTAGACGTGCGTTTGGATATTTTAGGATTTAAATGTTCTTCAGTGACCACACACATTCTGGAAAATAGCAACTGAAATCAACACAAGATGAAATAACCAAAACAATTTACGACACACAACACCCTTCACCAAATGTACTGAATCAAAGAGGAGTGGGGTGGACTCCTTTTCCAGGCGACAGACGAAGAGCGTCAGCGTTGGTCCGACACCGATCTATTGAATTCAGTTGAAATTTTCCTCGGATGACGAGGCATTTAGTTCCCGTGGTGAGCGGCGGCAGTGGGAACGGAACGTAGGCCTACACAGATCTGTGTTGCTAGGCGAAGAACGGCGCTGCTCGCGGTGGCTTGGGTTCTCCCTGCCTTCAGCACGCGGCGGAGAGGGGGGGGGGGGGCTTGGGGGGTTGTGGGCGCGCTTTGCCCGATGAGCCGTGTTAACAGGCCCCCATCAGCCAGACCTCCCCAGCCCCGCGTCGGGCAGCCCCCACCCTCCCTGGGGCTCTCCGTGACTGACTCACCCACATTCACAGAAACGCACGCGGCGTGCGGCACAAAAACACAGCCCCGTGCGTGGGGGGTTTCCCTCGTTCGTCGAGGGATAAATCCGAGATAAACGGGAGAGAGAAAACCGGCACCGCTGCACATTTAAAACGGGAATCATCCGCTAAGTTGTTTTCCTCATTATGCGCGCACTACATTCACTTAGGCTACATTGTGTTCCTTGAGCAATTGCTTAGCGCACTGCACCACAGCGCCCGCTGGCTTTACGTGCCATTGCTGTTAAGATGGAGGTTGACATTCCTACGGATGGCAAGAGAAGGCAACCATGGTTGAGCAATCACAGTGGCCCTGAAATCCCTGTCAGTGTGCCATCACACTTATAGCCAAACACGAAAACAGTAGGCCTTCATTTAAAGACCCTGTGCAATCAAAATCATAATTTAAACAGCTACTTCATATTAAATACAACAAATACTGAATAATTACTTGATATTTTCAATGAGTTTTATTATCTGGAAAGAGATAGGACCTAGTAACTTGGAGGTCATGATTCTTGAAAAAGTGGCATGTATTTAATGGTCAAGTTTAAAGACTCTAAAATTGCACGCATTGAAGTCATGTCCTTAAAAAGAGAACACCAAGGTGACGTGGTAAACGCATGGATGAATTGTGATTCATTTAAATCGCTTGTAAGGACTGGCGCAATGTAAGTTCTGACTTCTGAGACGCCAAGTTGTAAAAGTTACCGTCTGGCATTACACACAGTACAAGGCATGTTCAAGGGCTGACAAATGTCTTACCCTTCTGTTGGAGGCAAATCGTGGGGGTGACACAATGAAGATTACATCTTGGCGAGGACAATTTCAAATCTCTGTCAGAAATCGAAAGTCTGTAAACCCCTGACACATTGCAGAGCACATTTTACTGCCAGGGGTGAAATCCTTTCAACACGTCAAGAAATCTCATTTCTCTTTACTGTAGGTGAGTTCCCCAGTCAGTAAATGCAAAGGTATAATGGCAAATTCACATCATTCTGCGGCTATCTGGATTCTAGACCAGGGAAATGTGGGAAAAAAAGCATTTGAATTGGGTGTCCTTTGACAGTAGGCTACTCAATGACAATCGTTCACTGTAGAAGTTCAGAGATGTGATGATTAAACTATTGAAAGTGTTTGCACCTCTGGTGCAACAGACTCAGCAGGCGGTTCAGTTCTGAAAAGTATTAATTCCACATCCATGTGTAGTTATGGCCTCAGTAATAATCCTATACTGCCATGTTTCATGTCATAGTTTTCAAGTGTTAACAATTAGAAATTCTATATTAGAAATAAAGACTTTGTGAATGGCCTTGAGACCTTTTATATTATTGCACATATAATATTACCACAGAGAAAAGGCTCTTCACAGAACCTGCGGTTTTTATTAAAATTAATATTTTAATTGAATTTTATTGAATGCATAGTGAAACACAGCACTCCTTTTTTTAATTAGAGATATGTGGCATGTTAAAGGCATATGGGATTACCTCGTGCTAAATAATGTCTCCTTTTTCCTTGATCACTGGTACATAACAATTGAGTCTTTCCTTGTTAAACAATTATAGAATTTCTGGCAGATGAATATAGACATTGTGCAGAAGGGGTTATTTAGATAATAGACGATGTTCTGTGTGAATGAACAGGGCGGCATTATTGGTGACATGAATTTTGCTGAAGGGAATTCCTTCCTTTCAGTGGCGTGTTGTGCAGTGATTTCATAATAACTGACAACAAAACACATTTAACGGACCAATACTGCCAGTTTGAATAGTTTTTTTTATTATTTTGTTTGTGGTTGGTGGATTCAAATCCTCTTCAAGTCCTCTTCAAAATCTCATTGAACCAACTTTTGTTGTTTTACATTAAAAATAGGATTTCCTTTATGAAGGAGAGCTCATTTGTATTTGTAGAGGGTGAGCCATTGTGGAGGAGGATTTGTGTTGCCAGTTTTAAACCATGTCAGGGATTCCAGGGGTCAAAGCTAATCTGCAATCTCCATTTTTACAACGTAGCATAGCCTTCTTGGTGCCAACATGGGTCATTCCTGACCTGTGAATGACCCATGAGTCATGGTTCCCTGTGATATCCTTAGAGTATGTCCTCTTCCCATCTGTGTCCTTTATCTGGGGGGTCAATTGTCAACAAAAAATCTGATTTTAAAAAAGTGTCACTTATTTTAATTAGCCAGTAGCAGTCAGTGATTGACAGGTGGTGAGTAGCCAATGGGAGCTCATTAAACAAGTCATTCACACTCAATCATCTAATGAGACCGTTATGTGTTTGCCTAAGGTCATCACCATGAGGAGTGTCATATCCCTGATGCAAATGGATAATTCTGACAAGTGCCTGGGTGCTAATATATGAAAAATGTAACTGTGGCCTGGATTGAATTCAATCAGCAATTGTCCATAATTTTGACTCTCAATTAAATGCAAGTTTTTTTTTTTTTTTTCCACACAAACAGTTGGAAAATCACCCAACTGAACTCACCAAATTCATTGAGAAAAATAAAAGACTTGTAATTTATACTTAAGTCAACGTTAAGGACAAATTTTGACTCTATTCAGTTTTTCTAACAAAAAAATAAAGAAGATACACATACATTCAGAAAAGCCTAGCCTATTTTAAGCTTTCCTTTTAAATTAATCTTTTGTCCATTTGGTCTTATTATTAGGTAATGAAATGAGAATGCCATTATTTCAACCATCAAATAAACAAAGAATCTTCAATTTTTTTTTACCAACATGGCATTTATTTTACTTTTTTTTTGTTACAACAGTCGCAGGAGTCGGTGCTGGCTGGCCAATAGTTTCTTATGGATATCAAAGTGAAATAACAGAAGCTAGGGCCTAATGCAGAGTTTTTTAATTATATACGAAGCGCACAGCCCCGTCTTGATACCAATACTCAGCTCTGTTATCACAGCAGTGTAAAGTCTCTTTCCTGCTGAGAGCAGCTGCCACACTGTTTCCAATGCCCGTTCCCATCTCTCCACTTGCCCTATTTGTTCCATGACAGGGAGCTTAGAACAACGTTCGCCAATTATAATCTCAGGGAACCAGCACGCGGAACATCTCTTTCACTTTGTGTTGTGGTTCCAAATATTATAGAAAAAAAAAACATTGGTCAATTATTGGTCCATATAGATTTTGAGTTGAGCACGTTTCATTTTCTAAGCGGTTCCAAATATTGCAATATAAATAAACGGTTTGGGAAAATGCCCTCCCTATTTGGGAAAATGTTTCAGAAGCATTCCAAGAGTTTGCAATTGTAATTATTGTATTACAACATAGGCTCTCGTGGAGAGCTCATGCACCGAATGTCACTTGGTGCGGTAATGAAAAATGCTGATAAAAGCACCTTTGGGCATTGCACATCACCGAACACCGCAATTGCAACTGCACATATTCACCCTGAACTAATCATTCCTTGTAGAAGAAATTGAGACATTTATAAAAAATAATTGACGTGGTACCAGTATGAAATAGGCTAGGGCCATTATGGATTACGGCTAAGGAAAGTTGAGCCTAAGTAATTGCTATTTTTTTTTCTTCCACCAGCCAAATCTGCAGGGATTTTTTTTGATTAAAGGTGAACTATGCATAACCTGTAAAAGAGGCAGGACTGAAACATGACATTATTTGAGTCAGAATTTAAGTACTTCCAGCCAAAGGTCATTTTTTCTCTGAAACTGCTGGAAAGGGACAGAGGACTGGCGACACGGTTCTAAACCCATGGGGGGAATGAAACCGGCTCTTACAAAGCAAACTTTGTCTTCGTTATCAATGTTTATTAAAATTGCTTTTAACCCTTAGGTGCACTACATATTCAAACCCCTTAAAATGCACAACACGGGTCAAAAATGACCCATATACGCAAAAGTGTGATTTTTAAAATTACAGTATATTAGTCATTTTGTTAAAGTAATTGTTTTGGCAATGATTAGGACAACACAAGGATGCCTTGACATTTAAAAAAAAGATAACCAGATAACCATGAAACTTCAATATAAAAACTATAAGGAACTTTAGTGAATTGTAATGTAAACATTCTTTTAAAAAATACCTCAACACCTTGACCTAAGATCTCACCAGATCTCAGCAGTAACAACATGATCCTGTTCCTCAAAAAGTCTGCAAAACCTCGGAAACTGTTGTGACAAGCCATGGAAACACTGCGGATGAAGAAACCTATACACGAAAATATTTTAATATGCACCTCAAAATATTTTTGACCATTTGACCCATTCTTATACAGGTCATTTTTGACCCATGTCGTGAATTCTAGGGTTGATAAGCATTAAAAGCAATATGATAGCAACCAATGCAGTTAAATCCTATGTACATGTATGCACAGGTTGCTTGCTGAAAAAAAAGAGAGGAAAAAACTAGAACTAGCATCAGTTCCTTTGAAATATCGGCAAATTCTGACAAAACGGGTATTTAATCATCCTTTCATTGTTCAGATCCATTAAAACAAATCACAACCAGCTCATTCTAGGATGTTATACATTTTCAAACTCCTAATAAAGGTCACCCCATCAAAAAATCCAAATCACAGGCTTTTTGTTTCCCAACACAGTATAGCAACCAAAATATCTTTCCTGCTTATTTTGTATCACAGCACGTGAGTTAAACGTTTAGAAATATCTGGTAATTCATATTGGTAGAAGAAAGACTTATGGGAGGTGGTACAAAGTTAATGCAGGCCGTCTGGACTATTTTTTAGCCCTCGTATTAAAACACTGCCCACAGGAGAATGTCTTAACAGGAACACAAGGAAGCCACACAAATCAGTTTTATGAAAACCTAAAGTGAACACTAATGCAATTCCACGCGAAGAGGAGTTCAGCATCACTGTTTACGATATGACGTCACCTGTTTTGTGTAATGCAGCAGCATACAAGGAAAGGATGTAAAGAACCTCCAGGTTGAAAAGGGCATTGTATTCATACACTATTCTAGGACCTCTCCTATACTGTTAAAATGTAATCAGTGGCTGTCTATGTGTTTTTCCAAGTGTAATAAAAAACAATTTTCAGGGAGGTACAATGGTGTCTGGAAACCACTTCCACGGCGCAATTTCTTCAATTTCTTTTGGCCTGCACCCGATGAAGGAATGTATGAGCATACTTATTCATCTGGGCACCGAGGTAAAGTACTACACATATGCAAGTTTGTACTGATTCAGCCCTACCACACTGATAACAATACCGTTTTCCATAACTTATCTTTCCTTCCTGTCTTAAGTCCCCAGATGTGCAAGACTACCATAAAGCATCACTTGCAAACTACACTTTGTATTCTTTGATGTCCATCGACAGGTCAGGTTTATATTTATATTTCAGGCATTCCGAAGATGCTTTTATTCATAGTGATTTACACAGCTTACACTATTTTTTGAAAATACAAACCATTCATACAGCTGGATATTTACTGAAGCAACTTCGTTTATGCAACATCTTCAATGGAACAACAGCAAAGCCCCACCTGGAACTCAAACCTACAACCTGAAAGTTACAAGTCAGCTCCCAAACCATTAAGCCAACACTACCACTTTTTGCATAATTTTAAACTAGTCGAACCAGACAGTCAGAGCTTGACTTAGACATTATTTTGTAAACGTAACTTATTATACAAGTAGTTAGACAGGCTTCCCATAGACCATGCCGTATCAGTATAAATGCTGAACAGTATACATATAATTATGGCTTTCTAGCTAAAGTGAAACTAACGTGCCTACGACTATCTGTCATGTTTTTCTTTTCGACCATAAGTGCACAAACACTAAATAGAGGACCATTGTGCTCTAAAGTTTCTCCAGTCGCTGGGCATAGATACTGGATCCATGCCCGCCCCTCACCTCAGGAGAAACTGCGTACATGCAAGACTCCATTTAATTCATGGCATGTAATTACACAGGGACTTGGATCTAACACGCAGAACAGCGCTACCTGCATAAGGTGTGTGTGTTCACCCGGAGACGCCACGCATGCAGAGCAAAGTCAGGCTTATCACCAGGTGCACAGCTGTACAATTTGCTCTCCTGCAATGCGGTGTGGTCCAGGGACTTCAGATTGTCAAGAGGTAAATAAAAAATGCTTTCAAGCAGAAAAAGCTAATTACCGGGTTGCTTTTTCATTCTCGTCCTGCTGGGGTACCACACAACACCACCATATCTAATATTATGCAAGTTATGATGATTACCATAATCTGGTGTTCAGGTCTCGACTTTGTGTCAACATTGTAATAGGGAAAGGGAATTAGATGTTATTTGTTTGTTTTCCAAAATAGAGTATGATTTTACTCAGTATTCTGGCAGTTTCATTAAAAGTTCCATTGCTGTGCCAGTGGCCGGCAGCCCTACAGGGGCGGCACACAATTGGCTTCACGTCCCCAAGGGGATATATGGGAGGGAATCAGTCAGAGCATTGTGCATTGCTCAAGTGACCCCTGTTGGCCACCGGGGGCACTCGTGGCTTGCTCTCTGCGCACGAGTATGATTGGGTCTCCTCCACCCACGCTCTGTGTATGGGTGGCTTGTAACCAGCATAACCCAAAAACTATGGGGCTAGCTACAGTCTAGGGAAACTATAAGCAGACATTAAGCTAAATTTCTTTTGTCAGCAAAGTATATTATTAATAAGAGGAATGATAAATAAAAGAAAACTAGAGAGAGACAAGAACTATTCCAAGGCATTCCAAAACTGACTTCACGCGGAACCAACAAATAGTAAGAAAGGAAGACATACAAGAATATACTATCATTTCAGGGCTCAGGAGGAGGACAAAAAAGCCAATAACACATCTCCAACCCACAGCTCAAACTGCAAAATTAAAACATTATTCTCAGAGACTTCACTTGCATTACTGCACCTCACATACCAAGGTGTTATATTCTGCATTGCACAACCCTGCATCTCTATTGTGCAGTCTCATACAGTATTAATATGTGGGAAGAAATTTAGGGTCAACACCCATGAAACCATTGTGACTTCTCATGAGTATTATCTTGTTCAGAAAAGCTTTCAATTTCAAAAATATGTGAAATGGGAGCAACATAAAAACATCCATCATTTTAAAATGCTACAGAATGACATTTTTACTTTCAATGGCTTTCGAAAGAAAGCATGATTTTCTTAATTGCTTTCTTTGACCCATATCCCACTCAATGCAGCCTAAAAATACTCATCAGACTGCAATGAAGGGAAAAAGCAGTTTTGGTACAGTTGGTACAGAAAAAGAAACTAGTTTTAAAAATGTACATCAAAGACAGATAAATTAGGCTGGGGAATAATTTATCAAAGCAGTTTATTCACCTTTTTGCAGTACCATTGTTCTGCTTTCCAAATCTTTCCCTCTCACTGAAATTAAAACAAACAACAGAACAGTTCTAAACAGACAGCTGCTTTCCAATTAAAACTGGGCTGGTATTTACCGTCAGTTTATGATTTGGGCCTGCAGTCATTACAGTCCACCCAGTCTGAATACTAATTAGGCCAGGGAAAAACATCCTTTCAGCAGAATTGGCCTCCGCGACAAGATTCTTAATATATCCTACACGGCACACCTCGGTTTAACACGCGGAACTGCAGCCGAACACCAGCCTGTGAAGACACGTTCACAGATCCCGATCCAGGCACCGCCGTCTCCGGAATGACCGAGTAGATTTGATTGTACAACAAAATTAATCGAAAAGGATGTTCCGTTGTAACGTGCCTGCGGAGATCGACCTCGGGGACTACTGTAGGAGATTTTTGATCACATTTGTCACCGACGTTCCCCGTGATAGTTCCATCATCACATGAACGATGGGCCGAAATCAATTTGAAAGCCATTTCATCTCAGGTTATGGAATTGGCATTCCAAGATGAGCTTTCTGAAGGAAAACAACAACAAAGCAAACACAGAGAGTAAAGAACAAAGGATTGACATGGAAGGCTTTGTTGTGTTGCTCCACAAAACAAGAACCTTTACCATATAGCAACCTTTACCATGTAGCAGGGCACGTACAGTAGCTAACTGATTAGAATGGTTAGCACTTGCCTGCTATGTCAGAAACAATCATCAACACTGCTAAAGCCTTGGCTACATTAAGAGTGTTAAGAGTAGGTTCATGGCAGTATGTAGCCTGCTGCATCAGAGTGACAGACGGCAAGAATGTTCACAAATCCACTAAGAAATCTGCACCTGTCAGATGTGTAACTGCCTGAGCGATCGTATTTGAATTTTTACACTACCTTACCCTGCACATGAAGTGTCAGCACCAACACCTCCACTACTGTCCTTTGGTTGCTGGAATATTATCCTGACGAAACTGTATTATAGCCAACCTAACAAACTGCTTGCAGTAGAATAATATACAGTATGTTGTCTTTCACAAATGATATACATACTCCTAATGACTTTCAAATGTTTTGCTGAACTATTTTAGATTACCACAGATGCCCAATCACGTGTATTTCAAGTATTTTGTGATGTTTACCAAACAAAACCTCTCTCATTTTATCTCACTGGGTGGCTCATTCTGTTAAAGCACAACTGAGCTTTGGTAGAACTTTGGGAACTTTTGATCATCCAGAATAGGGTATTTGTCACTCTCCATTCACTTCTATAGGTATAAAACAGTCTCAAAATGACACTTCTAGCACGTAAACGTGAACTAAGCGGATTCTGCCAATACAAACAATAACCAGTCCTCGTACGTATTTTTGGAAGTCTGATATTGAATCTGGACTGTGCCAGCCCCCGCTGATGCATAACTGGCAATAGTGTTACCCATGACCGTGTCACATCGTGCAACAGCGGCCCCTGCTGGTCAACTAGGCACCCACACTTTGCTCAGTAAAGCTGCACATGATGCATCTTCCTCCTACTCATGTCTGTATAAGCGAGGCTTGATTTCACCTGTTTCAGACAAGAGCAAGGCTCACAAACTTTAAGCAGGGGTTACAACAGTGAGCCGAACAGGCGAGTACCATTGGATATTCCAAATTTGGACAAGAAGCGTAGAAAGAATAAAAATAAATTAATTAAAGTAGTAAAGCAGAGGTAGGAATACCGGCACTATAATGGTTGAGAAAGGCTTATTCCATGAATTACTCTGTTTAAAAAGGATATGTAAAGAGGGTAATTTACCATGTGTAAATCATTTCCTTCATGCTCTTGAGGACATCAGTGTGTCCAACCATCAAATTTAGAGTTATGGCTAATTTACTTAAGTGCTCTTTTGAGTTTTAAATTGACATCTGGGATAGACAGTCGGACAGATTTCAGACGGTCTCCCATGCATACTAAGATCCTCAGAAACTCTTTTATTCTGCCAAAAACCTAAAACGTTCACCCCCCCCCCATGGGAGCTGTTTCTGGGCGGCAGTGTAGTATAATGGTTAAGGAACTGGCCTTGTAACCGAAAGGTTGCAAGTTTGATTCTCAGGTACACTGCCGCTGTACCCTTGAGCAAGGTACTTAACCTGAATCACTTCAGTATATATCCAGCTGTTTAAATGGATAATGTGTAAAAAATGCTAAAAAGTTGTGTAAGTCGCTGTGGATAAGAGCGTCTGCTAAATGCCTGTACTGTAATGTTTCTAAAGTACACCCTCCTACCTACCCCAGCCTGTCTCTTCCAAAGGTACAGTACCTCTTAAATACCTGCAGGAGGTCAACAGCATCCTTATAATGGCCAGGTGCAATCCTTTCCTCAGTCTCTCTGCCAAAGAAGATACCAACAACATAGACGCCACGCACGTGCTGTACCGCGTTAGTGAAATCCATTTCAATAGATACCATAAGTGCATTATCCTCGTCTGGAGCCCTTACAATCTAATATGTCCTGGTAATCGCATCCCGTGTGCGACCGGCATCTGTGGTCTCGGGCACCGGCAGCAGCAGCGGTTTCACCCTGAAGGGCATCTCCGCTGACGCCCTCCCTCCGAAAGGAAGTGCGCTATAGCGCGCTGCTCACAGCCCTCACTGGGTGACATCACCGAGAGCGCCACATGGCCCGCCATACCGCCATAAGCAGGCTCAATGAGCCGCCCGAGGATTCGGACAGCGCGGCCTGGGTTCAATCAACATATATCTGAAACTTTCACTTACAGATAAATGCTGGCATCCCCCCTCCCCCTATAAATGTAGTTTCTTAGTTAATTTCATCATCGATGAACTCACCAAACTGCATTTATTAAGTAGGGAGTAACCCTTTAATCTACCTGAAGAGTGTTTTTCCAAACCTCACCAACTCCAGTTTTGATAAACCATATTTCTCAAGGTGGGCATAATTCTTCAGATAAATGGGCAGATATTTGCTATTTTACTTTTACACTATTATTCTTTGGGAAATAAACAAAAATGGGGATTTTCTCAAAACTGGTAAAAGTGGGCTGAGTGAGTTTTGGAAGAACACTCTTCAAAGTATTGTGAATCCTGCCCTGTGTATCTTACTGGAAGTGGTGTTGGTGGACCAGTAGGGGGCAATCTTACCTCTGGTCAAATAAATCCCAATGCCCCAGTACAGTGATGGGGACACTGTGCTGTAGGAGATGCCGTCTTTCGGATGAGACGTTAAACCGAGGTCCTGACTCACTGTGGTCATTAAAGATCCCATGACACTTATCGCAAAGAGTAGAGGTTTCCCCGTTGTCCTGGCTAAATTCCCAACCTGGCTCTTTCAATCTGCCACCTAATCATACCCCAGTTTAAATTGGCTATTAAATTGGCTCCCTCTGCACCTCAGCTGATGTGTGGTGAGCATTCTGGCGCAAAATGGCTGCCGCTGCATCACCCAGGTGGGTGCTACACATTGGTGGTAGTAGAGGCGAGTTTCCACCTCATCACTGTAAGCGCTTTGAGTATTGAGAAAGGCGCTATATAAATGCAAGGTATTAATTAATTAATTAATTAATTAATTAATTAAAAATGTACCGTAAATGATAATTCTTTCACTTACATATGCCTCATTTGGGATAGGAACCTGCAACCTTCTGGTACACTTACCATGGGCATTTATCTAGTCACTTCCCCCCAAAAGCCCTTTCCTCTCTCTTGTTAATTAAGCTCCCTTTTATACTTCAAATCAGTTTAATCCGGGACAAAGGCACTGAACATAAAGCTTTAAGAGGATTAATTTCTCTTTTAAACTCTGTAAAAATTCTGAGATGGGGGGGATTCTCCATTAGTACTTTACTTATCATAAATACGCATAGTGGGGGGGGGTCTATGTGGGGTCAGAATGAATGATTATGCTGTGAATCCAAAGAGCCAAAGAGGGCACAATATTCCAGTATTTCTTTACTCTGAAATAACTAAAAACTAGACGGTGGCAATTAAAAATTCAAATTGTACAGGCTGGCTTTTAGGCCCTAAATCCAGAAAAGGCCAATTAAAGATTAACAGAGCAACGAGCAAGTTTCAAAATTAAAAACTTTTTCTTTTCTTTTTTTTTTGCTGCCTCAGCTATGCTATTTTCTGAAAAACCAATAAAAGTTCTTACCATGCGTTCATTCACAAAATGGGTCAAAGTAGGTTTTTGGCAGCAAGAGCACCCTGCCCTGCCTTGGCTGAGAAAGTAGATTGGAAAGTCTTAAAGAACATCAAATGACTTTGAAGATGTGGCCACTAATCATAAAACCCCTCTTACATATCCATATCAAAAAGTGCATCAATAGATATAAGAAATGACCATATAATATTGTAAAAACCAGCTAATTAAAAAATATGGTTGATTTATGATGTTTTCAAAGGAGGGGGGAGGGGGGGGGGTTTCATTTAGATTGTAGGTGTTTTCTCTGCTCTTAAGTTACTATAAAATGTAGCAAAAAAACTAAGGTCTCGATTAAATTAATATTCCTACTTAACTTTGATTCACAAATTCATGTAGGTGTAACCCTTTCTTTCAGCGACACAGGTTAGCGAGTTAATTTTGCAGATGTCTGAAAACACCAAGGGTGTTCAGGACAAATATTGTGAAATGGCAGTGAGAAAAAAAAAAGTCTTGAAATTTGCAGCTGCTGAAAATCAGATACCTGTACCTGCCTTAAGACTGTCAGCTACCATCATTAACTAAGTACTGATTGGACTGTGCCGACTTTTAACAGTGCACCCAACGGCATGTGTGAGGACACATCTGTTAATATTTTAAATACCTCACAGTGGCAGTAGGAAATGAAGACGGAGTGTATTCTGGAAAATATTAATGAATTACATCATTAGTGAGCATGACACATTGCTATTACCATCTTAAGCAGAAGCCAGATTGCAGAGCCTGGGTGTTATTTCAGTGACTCATCGCTCTGAGAGGAAACTGCAGGGCATCAGCTTCAGATCAAATCGGCTGCTCTGTATTCGCAATTACAGCGGCCGCATTAAATGAAAGGCACGGCTGAAGAAGGGGGCCGCGCATTCGCGTGCGCGCGCACGCACGCGTGTGCAGACAGGCGCACACGCATGTAGGTGCGCATAGTGCATAAACACTGAGGGACAAAACGTATGCAAGATGTAGGGAAATCTCACCGTCCTACACCGAGCCATCGCTCTGAGTGACTAAACGCAAAGCGAAGACGAGCGGGAGAACGTAATGAATGGGGCCCGTCAGTTTCAAAGCCAGCGGCGTGTAGCGCCAACCATCTGTGACCCGCGCCTTCGCCACAACGCTCGGGGTACACAACAATCAAACACCCAGAGCACCCTGCCACAGCCAGCCTTCTGAAACTCGTAAATTTAAAGGCAGCGAGGGATGCTACAAGGTCCTCGTTATCGCGAGAGCTCATTGAAAAGATCGAAAAAGGGGCACAAGCTTAAGCGTTCAATGTCTTGTGATCCGCGGGTTTCGGTGCCGTGCGCCATGATCAAACAAGGTACACCGCTGAAGCGCTACAGACAAAGTAGCCCGTCTATAAACTTCTCTGAGGTTTCTCCTTCAAACTGTGAGGAATGATTAGAACGCTGGTGTTTACAACGGAGTCTGTTATTGATCTCCGCTGGAGCAATCACGTAACAACAGGACAGAAAATGCCAGTTTCATTTATTCATTTTTCTTTGATGCCAGAGCAGTGCTGATCAGAGGGCAATGCTATCCCTTTGTCCTACAGGCCCACATTAAATGGACGTCCTAGAGACCTGAGGTGTTCAAGGCAACAAAAAAAAAAAGGCTGGCTGTCAATCGCAAATAACCCTGTAAAAACATAAATATTAACTAAGACAGAAATCAGTATAACCAAAAATAACATAGGGTCTACCCATTCCGAAACTCTCTATATGAGATTTGGACTTTCCTGCAGAGGAATTATACAGTAAATGTGAAAATCAGTTGAATTAGAAAAGGCAGGACAGCCCATAAATTCCAGTCAGGTAGAATTTGTAGATGAGAAGAATTCAGAGTGGGACTTGGACCAGACAGGACAAATTAATGACATGTACTGGAATTAAATTTGTCTGTCTTATTATTTTGCCAATGTCCACCGGTGTTAATATTATATTAGGCACCCGGCTAAACAAAACTGACGTAGAGACAAACATGGCGCATATAAAGATTAGTCTTTTGTTTTCCTTATTCCGGCTGTTTCAGTATTTTAACAGATAATGCCCTGAGCCCCAGAAGTCATTCCTATCACACATCTTTCATAACCAAACAAATAAACACAATTTGCAAGACAGAGCACATGCAGTTAAATGCCTTCCCCATCCATAAATTAAGGGATAATTGAAGGAATGGTTTGACCCCAGTTTTTGATGTTGTCCATTTCCCGTTTGAAAGTATATCATTATTCCATATGATCCATTCCAAAGGATGGCTGGGATAGAAGATGGCACTTCATTCAAATTCCCCACACATCTTACTCGGGAGAAATGTGTTGTTCGCCAATACATTATCTCTCTCTTAACGCTTTACATTCCACTTAATGAGAAAACTGTCAGTTTGATACATGCCATCTACAATTCCCCATTTATCTTCTGCAAAGAGATGGAAAAAGGCTTAAAACGATGACAGAGTAGCCAGCATTTTGCAGGTTTTAGTAAAGCAGCAAGCATGACTTACATTGATAACCTATTTATAAATACAGAGGAATACTACCGTCGAGCTGTGGAAAAACAGAGCTGCGGGCTTCAAACCGCATTGGATCTGATGTAATAGGAACCGTGTCGCTTATTAGGGAGTTTATTAAAAGGAATACCAATGAGCTTTGAGAGAAACCAGCACAATCATATAGCAGAGCCGAATAGAGCCATCGCAGCTTCCAGGATTGTTTTTTTTTTTACAGGAAAGCAGCATCTTTCTGTCAGATGGCCTTCAAAAAGATGTCGTGCAGACTGCAGATTTCTCACTCTGTGGGAACGGAGTAGAGTGGGCTTTTTGTGATTCTATCAGTCTGCCGTCTGGAGATCTGCCAAAACAGGCAACAGGTAAAAGACCTCACGTCCACACAAATACGCTACAAACCAAGCAACCGGTAAAAGGGTGAAGCACCCTCAAATGAAGCGCTGCTGTAATTAGAGAGAAGCAAAAATCCGTCCAAGCTGGGCTGTTTGAGAGAAATATGGCCTAAACCACCCCGATGTAAAACCGCGGGCTAATTAAAATCAATTCGTCATTCAAATGAGCCGCCGAATCTCTGCATAGTGTCGTTAGCGCCTTATAAATAAAACATTCGACGCCACATTTCATTATCTAGTACATCACGTTTCGTGTGCGGGTACAAATGCCGATCCTTTCTGTTGTCAGGAGTGGAGAGGACATAATAAATCGCTGTTCCGGGGGAAGGCTTGTTCGTGAATCCTTGTGGCGTGATGGGTTCGGCTCGCTCGGTGGCCGAGCCTCGGGGGGAGTGGATCTGGCCTGTAAGTCTGAGCGCCCGACTCGCAAACTAAACATTACCTTTAGCAGTGGCTACTGAGACTGTCGGCGACATAACGGCCTCCCCGTCACTAGACACGTGACCTATTGTGCTGGACATTGACAATGACCTCACAGGGGGGAAATAAAGCAGTTAATAAAGGAAGTGGCGAAGGACACAGTAGGGTACATTCTCTCCCCGTTTCTCCAGAGCTGGTCGGCATCCAGGGAGCTATGCATCAAAGCCCTCAGTGTTAAATCAACAATAATAGAGTTAATATGAGCCCAATAGGGGCCGCATGTACTCTAACGGAGTTAAATATACTCTATCCATTGTACAATTTTGCTGTGGGGGTCCAGTAAGCAGAAAGGAGGATTAAATCCGGAATGGGGTACAGCTGTCGAACGCTGGGTTGGGGTAACCTGAAAAGCTTCAGTAAATGTTCAGCCGTACACTGTAAAAGGATGTGATAAAAACAGGATAGTTTATATAAATTTACCCTGTACAAAAGCAACCACTGAGCAAACGAATCAGCGATGACCTGTAACTGAGGTAGGACCAAAAAAAGAAACGATGCTTTTTTTTTAATAAAGAATAAAACTGGATTTTATTACTTTTTTTTTTGTGAATTCACAGCTGTAATCACATACCGATATGGCTCGTCACATCCGCGCATCTACCCGTGTCACGCAATTTATGTCTGCTCACGTACCGCGGACATTTCTGGACCAACAGCACATAAGTCTTAACTTTTAAAGCCTGCCGTCAACAATTTTATTCCGTCGCGTAATAAATTGCAAAAAAGAGGAAGGTCACAGAGGAGCCTTTTCACTTTGTGCACGCCGCTCCTCTCCGGCAGCCCCGCTGCATTGTGGGGGATTCTGACGTTGATGCACTTCACAGCAAAAGGAACGAAACGCATACATCGTGTCTTTGCGATAACATTCTGGCTTTTCCCCACATTTCCGTGACTGAAGCCGCCACAGGTATATCGATCACAGCAGACTATCCGTCATGACATGTTTTGTTCTAATCGTAGTCCACAAACAATGTCATAAGCCTGGAGGAACAGATGGCGGAGCGACACTACTGCTCCGCTAGTTAATCTAAATTCATTTTTTACTAATTAAGCTAACAAAGCATGTAAGGGTCTAGTGATTTATGTTACAGTCCCTTGTTCCAGGCATGCATTGAATTACACGTCACATGACGGCACGTGAAATCAAATTGCTGTGAAACTGAACAGCGCCATAGCGAAATGTGGGCAAGGCACTGTGAAAGACGGGAGGGCTTTTCGATTTGTCTTCAGCATTTTGAAACTGAATTGAGCAATGCATTCATTGCCCACATACAACGTTTGTCATTCAAGTCTGCTATTGTCAAATTCATAATGCAAGTGGAAAAAAAAAGGAACCCTTCCTTTAAACGTGTTGCTTGAAATCGCAAACAGAATATGGCACTGGGACTCAATATCTTTTCCCGAGCCTGACCGAGCTGGCTACTGTATTCCTATAGTGAGGAACGCAGCTCTTTGGTGTTGTATGTGAGGTTTTTCAGATAAAGATCCATGCGTATCCGTCCACAGAGACACCCCCAATTTCACTCCAACTCAGCGTGCGCTATATTCCCGTCGCATACACAAACAGGTGTTGCCTGGCGAATGAATCATTTATGTGAGCAGAATCAATTATTTACAGAGCGCCCATTCTAGTTATGAGCAGCCAGTCTCCAGCCAATCGATATTCGTGACGCGCCCGAGCCGCGAGTCCAAAGGAGGTGACACAAAGCACCTGGCGTTCCCGGAGGGTGCGTGGGCCGTTTGGTGCGTGTGAGTGACGGGTCGTGCGGAGAAACGAGGCCCCCGTCTCTCGCTCTCCTGACAAGGCGGGTGAAAAGTGCGCGAATGACACACTTCCCCAGTTCCTCCTGGCAAATTTGCACGAACGACGGCGCTGACGGGCCGAGCCGGGCACCGGGCCAAGAGCGAGAGGCTCCGCTGGCCCGGGAGGTTAATTCACAAAGCTCCCCAGCACCTCCGCCGGCGGGGGGGGGGGGGGGCGGGGCCTAGGGAGGCGGGAACGTTCAAAGGAGAACGCGTCTGACTGTCGGCGCAAATCGCCGTCAGGCTGGAGCGCGGCATCGCAGTATCGCCCCCCCCCCAGCTCACGCTGTGGCAGGGGTAGGCCGTTATCCCGAGGTCAGCAGGCCACGCCCTGCGTCAGCCGTTCGGCCGCCTCGGTCTGTCGGCACACACGCGCCCACACAAAGACACGCATGCTTGCACATAAAAAAGGACCGAAAATTAACTTGAAACTGCGGTTCCAGATTCACCACTGAGAGTATGAGGCTCCACGAAGCCGTCCCTAAACATGGAACTTTTATTTCCTTCCGGTTAGTTTCCAGTTTGATTAAGCTTTGTAGATTTGTTCAATTTGGCCTGTAGTGCTAGACAGTATGCGTGATTCCTTGTTGACTTCACTGGTCCCAAGCGAGACCATCCCCCCTGGTGTTTTCAGTCTTTTTGGCGAGTCAGATAAAAAGGGAATTGGCACCGAAGTTCCAACAGTGAACTGAAGATAAGGATTACAAAACAAATGGTCGTAGTTTACCAAGTGGGCATTTATTCAGTAACAAGTGGAGCCTTTTGTATTTAAAAAAAAAAATTTGGTATGCTAAATGCATCCTCAGTTAAAAGTATTGATATGTAATAGTCTAAAGCATTAATATGTATTGGTCAGACATTCACAGTCATGATATACACACACACAGTAAAGAGTGCAATAAATTTTGCTTTAGCTTTAATCATGTGCAATATAACCATTTCATTTTTGCACCGGTGATGCCTATACCCTGACCACACAGCACTGTATGTTGAACCTTATAAACTGTGTGCTTTATATTGCAGTGCAGAACTCAAAACTGCAGAAATAATTATAATTGTAATATAATAAGTATGGTTTGTTTCTTTGATTCTGCTCCATGCCTTGTGTACACAGAAAAAAATCCTGAATGAAAATAGTTTTGTTTCTTTTCGTCAATGAAGGAGGATCATTTTTGGCTGTTCTCCCCCCTTTAGAGTCTGGTTTAGAGGCAGAACCCTATGAAAGGTAAGAATTCTATGCTGAAGCACAGTCGGTCTGAAATAAAATTCTTTGTGCTGACAGTTGTAAAATTTATAGAACTAAGGTTGCTTGACAGACAAAATCTTGTCACAACGAAGAACGCTTACTTGGCACAGTATCACTTGTGCGTTTTCAAAAAAAATACAGAGATTCTGTCTTGAGATTCAGATAACTCCATCTGAATTCAACAAGCGCCAAAACCTCCTCTGCTCATAGTTATAATATGAAGGTGATATGACGGCAGGGTTATCGCAAAAAATGTGCAACTCTCACTGCACTGCTTAAGCAGCCGAGCCTCGGTAATTATAGGTCATAGCCTCTATAGCTACTCTGAAGATGGTTGGTGACCATTCTCGTCCACTATGTCCCCTATCTTCAGGCTCCCCTTCGGGGAGAAGGTTTTACAGTTTTGAACCGAACGGTTCAAGTCTAGAATGTTCCCTGAGCCTATTTGGTCTCAGAATGGCGAATGGCCCGATTAATAGGATCCTAGCTAGAGGCGGACACTTTGCACTGAATGTACTGTTGTCCTATTGTAGGATAACACATTTTTATATTTATGCTATTTATTACGCGCATTGTTTACAACCAGAAATTCAACTGTAATGTGTACGTGTACCGTGCGTATTCTGAATGTATGCAACGTATTGCTTTTCTCATTATTACCGTTTTTCCACAAATTACGTTTTTGATGAGCTCACCAAGACAAATTCCATGATTTGTGTGCCTTTGGTATGTGCATGATTTATCCAAAGCAGTTGCGTGCAAGACCGTCATCTTCCACGAGATCCATAATTGACTTAAACAGTCGCGCCGCATGTTGTCAAACAAACACATTTCACTTTCAGCGCGGAGCGCGACGTAGCCTACGCTACACGCACGGGCCTGGGAATTATTTACACAGCATTTAATTACACAGTAGAATCACTTAGCAATTAATCAGAATTGTAGAAAATGCAACCAAATCAAAATAAAAACAGCGGCAAATGAGCATTCTATTTTCATAGAATCAGTGTTCCGGCAGTTTCTTAGGAGCCACGCCCTACCGCTGTTAATCTTGGGCCGAACAGAAGAACGACGAACAAAACGGCGACAATGCATCGGGAGAGACCGACAGAATTGTCCTATTCTGTGAATTGAGGGACCTGGTCTGTACACACACATACAGTATGTACTGTATAGTGGACAACATACTAAATTATTAATCAATAATATTGCACTTTTGGGAACACCAACAGTCATTGCCCATTTTTAGAAAATGGTAGCATAGCTGTGTATTGAGGTTACGTCAATTGCATGCTCAAAGCCTCCTACTGCACCAAGCAACTGCTGGCTTGTAAAGGCCTCTTGTTTGTCCGGCAGGTGCAGGAACGTATCGGCGATGCAGAGGCGGCGGTTTGAGATGAGTGATTTATTAAGGGAACACCACAAACTGCCTGAATGTTAGCCATGGGTCAGAGCAACAGTTGGGCCCTTAATACATTCCTGCTAGTCCCTGCCCTTCACCACTCCAGAACATACTTTCTGTCACTGACACTGAAAACAGTCAGACGCCTCAGTTTGGACAGCTAGTAATCAAAAAAGTAGGAACGCATTTCTAAACTCCCGAACAAAGAAACAACAAGTTTAGAAACTAAAACCATCGATCATTATTCTCCTCGGTTGCAATGCTGCTGCTGCCATTGTGTTGTGCTTAAGAGCGTGCGCGGTTCTTTGCAAAGTACGGATTCCATGAAAGCCATCTGATGGCATTTGAGAGGCTATATTATACAGCCATCCATCATCTAACCCGCTTATTCCTGGTCACGGTCACAGGCGGGCTGGAGCCTATCCCAGCATGCATTGGGCGAGACGCAGGAATATACCCTGGACAGGTCGCCAACCCATCGCAGGGCGCACACACCATTCACTCACACACTCATACCTATGGGAAATTTAACGTCTCCAATTAGCCTAACCTGCATGTCTTTGGACTGCGGGAGGAAACCGGAGTACCCGGAGGAAACCCAGACACGGGGAGAACAGGCAAACTCCACACAGATTCAAACTCGGTACCTTCTTGCTGTGAGGCGACAGTGCTAACCACTGCACCACCGTGCCACCCGTATTGTACATAGCATGCTTTAAAACTGTGGTACTGAGTACAGACAGAATGAATTATAAAACAAAGCATGTCTACTCTATTCAAGCTGCACGGCACATCAAAGCTTGTCATGTTGCCTGCTGTCAAGAGAGCTCCCAACACTGTATCAAACCTAATAATATGCATCAATGCGCCGCAATACATATTTTGCCAGCTATAGGACCCTCATTTACATTGGCTAAAGAACACCCAGGCGTAAAGGAATTGCGGCTTGTATGGACAGACACTTCAATTGGCTTTGCACCGTTTCACTGTTATTGTGTGATGCTGCATTACTGCCGTACGTTCAAGGACTATGCGTACTACGAGTGCTCGATTCCTTGCAGCCTACCCCTATGGAAAAAGCATATACTGCAGTATATTGTAAATATATCAAAATTATCTTCACAATATATCTAAAATATACTGCAGTATATTACATTTCCATAAGGGTAACTCTGTTCTATGGCAGAATGGGAATAAATAAATGCTCTCTCTCTCTTTTCTGTCATGAAAACAAGACATTTCTGGAAATCGTACACAGCGTTTCTCCTCCGTTCGTCCGAATCAGGGTCGGCTCGGCATACGGGGGAACACGCGAAACAGAGATACGATAAACACTGGAATGTTCTCCGCTAAAAAAAAGGAGCATCTGTAAAACCGAGGCTGGTCACGTGGAACGGGAGGCGGGAGGAACTGCTGTGGACGACGGACAGATTCTGCGTTTGCGTCCGTGAGGATCACTGCCAGAGGTTCCCCGTGTCACACGGCCTACAGCGCCACGCTCGATGTCACACGCTTTCCTTCCCCCCCTCAAAAGGGGGCTGAGTAATATAGTCACAGCGTATCCTGTGTGCCACCAGGCACAAAACATCAAAATGTCCTCTACGAGGATTACGGAAAACAGAGTCAGTCCCCATCATTGCGTTACATTACATTCATTTGGCAGATGCTTTTAGTCAAAGCGACGTGCAATAAGCACATAAGGAAGGTCATTGAAGCAACTACAGACAGGTCAGATAAATTACATTTCTATCATAACGTGGCAGCTATCCACAGACATGAACATTGAGTCTAGTACACACAGTAAGCAATGGCTGAGACTTAAGGCCAAGTCAGTAAGACTTGATAAACTACGACACCGCAAATCAAAAATTAAGGTACAGGATTCAAGCAAAAAAAACAAGAAACAATTGCTATGTGAAAATGGTACTTGATTGGTGGATCAATCAAGGCAGAGTCTGAAGGGGTGTGCCTTCACTCTTCAGACCACGGTGGAAGGAGGCGGTCACCATTACAATGTCTGCAAATTCAATTCCGTCACTCAGAGTTTCTGAGGATTAACGAAGCAGACACTGTGGTGAAGCCCATCCACTTTTAGCTGTTTTTGGCCACAAAAACAGTTTGTGGAATACAGCACAAGACATTTTTACAGACATTTATAAACAAAAGACATTTTTAAGCATGGTTTATTTCTTGCATAAATTAACTCAGGAGTACGGACTTCATGCATCTGCACAATACGTGTATCACTAAACAACAAAGCAGGATTAGATTTTCACTCATTTTATCAAGTCCTATAATTTGCTAGCGGTCAGTCCATGTAGAAACCAAACACTGACTCAGTGCCACAGCAGACACCCTATCTTACGCCCGGTTATCTCCCACCCATAATAATTAGTGAAGTAGCTCAGAGTCTGATATTTCACACGGTTCTTGAACTTAGGTGTAAATGTCATGTTGAACAAGGTTTGTTTATGTCAACACTCCAGAACTTGTGCCAAAAACAAGCAGATTTCCAAAAAACGCTAGCATAAACAGTGCAGTACATTAGCACATTGAAGACTTTGTGTGGTCCCTCTCACAGGCTTGGCCTTCACATGGTGTTCTTAATGGCTCAAAGGGTTCTGTAATGGGTTGGAAAGCCCTAAGAGTGGAGATAGGTGCCGGGTGCACCTCGCATCTCATGGAATCTGAAGACTCAGATGACCCCAATTGAGCAGTCGAGCTGGGTAATATTCCTCAAATTAAGCATAACACTATACCGATCAGGTAGCATGTCACCTGAAACCCCTCCCCTCAGTTCAACCCACACGTTCCCCACGATTCTTGTGGATTTCTTCTGCATTTTTTCCCAAGTGTTTCTCATGGCGTGATGTGGATTTATCATTGGGGTATTGCGAGTGTGATACACAGTGGCTTCTCACATTGGGTGTGTTGATTGCACACAGTGTCAAAGTTCTCCAAAACAGACTAAACGTGTGCCTTACTTAATTTGTACGATCACCCGCTTTCTTTCAGTTGAGTTAATGTGTAAGTGCTTAATGCAGGGAACCGCAGACTAGATACGAAGTGGAATTTCCCGCTGCTGCTGTCAATCAACCACAGGTCAAAAGGGCCTCTGGGAAACGTATGAATCTCCAGAACAAAGAGAACACTGTGCGCTTGGTGTTCCACTCCGCGCACTGCATTATGACATCACAGTCCCTTGAATGGATTTGTAAGAATTAAGATAAGGCAAGGCTCCAAAGTTACAGTGCTGTGTGAGGGATCGCAGCTCAAAACAGCTGAACATCTGTCACATGTCATTCCTACTGTGGCTCTGTCTCTGGTTGCTGCCTATGCTCAGATCTGTCATTCAGCAACTTGAAACCCCATGTACTGTATTGGACCCCACCTGTGTTACTGCTTCTGTAATATTACAGTAATCAAAAATAAACTGATCTAATTTACGGTTAAGCTGGATAAGTGCTAATTAGGTTTTAACTTCCGGTAATTAAATACTGGATGGAGGAAACTGAAAGTAAGATGCGAACAAATATCCCAGGGAAGGGGTTTTTAATCTGAACTGGAGAAATCAAACATGGTTTTGATTGGTGAAAGGTCATTGCAATTAGCAGCATGATAAATCTTGTTAGTTTAGACTGAAATATGTGAGAAGGCTGAACATAAGGGGTTGTTGGTGACCTGTCCAGCTGGTGGCATTCCCATTTCAGTGGCATTCCCCATGAGCTGGAATCAAATCATGCGCCGATATTCATATAAATATTAATTTAGCGCATAATGAATAAGGCCAGAATATTGGCAGGGAAAGCCAGTCCTAGATCAGCAGTCCAGTTTTGACACTCTTTATGACTACAGCCCCTGACCATGGCAACCATATTGTGGGGGGGAGGGGGGGTTAACCCTGGAAAACTTTGTGCTTTTTTTGGAATGTTTTTTTCAAAATTCTAAGTCTGTGTTCTAGAACTCCGTTGCTTTCAATTACCAGTAGTGATTGTTACATTGGCATTAGAATGTTCAGTTAAGCACATTCTAATCGCACATTTGTGATCTTACACCCAGTGGTCCCCAACCCTGTTCCTGGAGATCTACAGTCCTGTAGGTTTTCATTTCAACCCTAAGAAAGCACTCCATCATTCAACAGTCAGAGATCTCATTGGGCTGCTAATTATTCGAATCAGGTATGCCAAATTAGGGTTGGAGTGAAAACCTACAGGATCGTAGATGTCTAGGAACAGGGTCGGGGACCACTGCCTTAAAGGGTAAAGGGACAATTAAAAAATAATACTGATTATATAACATTATAGTCTGGAGAGCAACCTGATCCCATTCTGAGTTTCTATGTTTCTGACGCGTGGGCCACACATGCATGCACTGACGTGTCACGCATCCTCAAATTCACCCTGAAAAGCTTGCTGCCCCCATAAATTCGAGGAGTGGCCAGGGGAAGGGGAGAGGGTACCCAACAGCAGTCGTTTCCAAATACGCACACAAACATCAGGGATCTGTGTTCTTTTTAAAATGACCTTTTAAATTTTGCTAATAATGTCTGAGGCATTATGCTCAGCCATGGAGCAATTCCAAGAGTGATTTTAACCAGCACAGCCCACAGGGAGGGCCCCTTTCCGCAGCCAGAAGAATAATAAACGGCCTGTTAATTATATATCAACCCTCACATTATGTTCACATTTTATGACGCCTTTTATGTTCGGGGTCAAATTGACCACAAAGTTTAAACTGACACAAAACTATTGCAATAGAAACATTTTTGACATGTCCTGTGTCAGCTTTTATGTGTCATCCAATTGACTAGCCTTTCATCCCTATATTAAAAATATGTGATTATCATCAACATCTCATTTTAGAGCCTGAAGAAAGTGAAAGTTTCTGAAGTTCAAAAACTGTATGGAAAAATGCCACCAGAATGACCCACAAAAAAAGCCAAGATAAAAGCTAAAAAAAGGTTACATATTTATATTTTTTTACATTTAATACAGCTACCCCACAACTCACCCCACACAACAGCTTTGTATACAAAGATGGTTCAGGACTTTTGAACATGTACCATTATGTTTATTGTGTGTTTACTATTTAATCCCAACAAATTAGGAAAAATCCTGTAGTGTCAAGATGAAAAAATAATGTTAACTGGTTTTTTTAGAGACGTCAAACATTGGATCGGTTCAAATTGACCAGGAACATAATATTAAGAATTTAAAGGGTTAAGAATGCTTTCATTTGGACCAGTTCATAAACAAACAACTAATAAAACTAACAAGACATTGTAAGTACAAATAAATTACTAATAAAATATCTATACAACTTTTCTCAGAAAATGACTACATTGTATTGAACTATGATTATAACCCTTATGGAAATGTAATTTAAATATATTGTAAGATGTTTGTTTAATCACTGAATAATAACCATTCAGTTATCATTCATTATTCTGAATGCTGATACCATATTTCAGGAAGCAGCAGCCTGTGACTGGTAGCTACTCTGATAAGTCACATCCACGTACTGCACAAGGCTGCCCACAGAGAATGTAGCAGTTTGAGACTGTACACAGTATAGTAAAATGCTCAGTCTTAATTTGACTCTGTTTACATGAATGCAGTAGGAATTACACGTCCACGTGTATCAGGGTAAAATGTGCTCAGAGACAATTTAACACTGAACAATTTACTGTGCAGCACGGCTTTTGAAACAACAGATGCACAGATACCATCGGGCTTGCATTTCCTCAAAATCTCTTTAGAACTTTAATGCTTGGACATCATGTACAAGAAAATGCACAATTTTTAATGATGTTACATTTTAACCTGCATGAGCATCACTTACAGAGTTAGGACGTTATGTTGTCCAGCCAGCAGAGCAATGTTAGAGATTCGAGTCTGCAGTTCATTTATGACGTAAAAGCTTTTTATAACAATCTTCTACAGTACATCTTTCTTGCCTTTTTATAGCATGTCAACCCGAAAATAGGATAATCTGATAGATACCCACAGTGCACAGTAAGTATACCCCATCACTGCCCAAGCAGAGCAGGAAGCAGACACTGCTCTGCTGAGAAACAGGTGCCCAAGGTCGAAGACGTGACACAAACAAAACAGGGGAGCTCAGGAGCACAGGGGGATGCAAAGGAATTTGTTACAAAACAAAAATCTTAAATCTCACCGTTGTCAAGGCAAGACTTAAAGCTACTCTGGAAGCTTTCCAGTTACTCCAGCAGGGCGGGGCGAAACACTAAAAGGGTTTAAGACGCACCGAGGAAAACACCGCGCCTGGCATCATTTCACCCGCCTTCTCTTTTTATCACTTTTCTTTGAAACATTTTATGCTTTATTTAACAATTCCGTTTGCATCGCTTGACAATTTTTAAGGAAATCGGAAACATTTTAGAACGACGAGCGGTATTTTTTTTTACTCATAAAAAGTCCACCAATTATAGAAACTAGGACATTCCATTTCTAACTAAGGTTTATTTATTTTTATTCTTAATGTGAGCACTATAAATAGTTATACAACAGTTTATTCTGACCGCGCATTGTGATTGGCTGAGACGCATTCCATGAGTGCTGATATACAGTATAAGTAAGTAAGTAAAATTTTATTTATATAGCACCCTTCTCAGCACGAGTGCACAGAGTGCTTTACAACAATAATAAAATCAGAACATCAATAAAAAAAAAAAAATAATAATAATAATTTAAAATCATCCATAAAAGACAGGAAAAATCACAAGAAACAGACATTAAATACATAAAAACAGTGGTTGGCTAGGGATGGCCAAATGCCTGCCTGAACAAATGGGTCTTTAGCTGACTTTTGAAATATAAAACATCACTCGGACCTCATCACCGGCCAGGATCACTCCACTTTGTTTACATTCTAATTGATACATTGTTGGAAAAAAATCTTTTAAATGGGAATGGAAATTCTGAAGGAACTATATTTGCTGGTGGAGCCAAATAAACAATAAAATAACTGTTGTATTAAAGCAATATCACAATCGAGATCATGCTATAGATCAGTATGGCTGTGATTATCTTTGGCTACCGAACAACGGAATCACAGCCGTGCTGCTATGTAGTATAACAGCACTCCCTCTCGTGTGATATTGCTTAAATAACTACTGATCAATGTCAAAACAAATCTCATCACAGAAGGAGAGTCTATGTTTGTCTCAGTTTACAATACATTGTCTGTTTATATTACAATTAAAATGCAAGCATTTACGTAGCTGACACTTCTATCCAGAGTGACACAGCTGACATTCTTTATGTACAATCCATTTATACAGCTGGATATTTTCTAAAGCAATCAGATTAAGTACCTCGCTCAAGGGTACATTGACAGCCCCCCGCCTGGGAATCAAACCCACATCCAAGCTGTGTTATAAGCCCAGTTCTCTAACCATTATGCTACATTGCTGCCCTAAATACATCCTGGGTTTTTAGCAGAGCAAGCACAGTTTATAGAGTTTATGTCTGATCCTTTAAAGTCTTTATGGCAGAAAATTCAGTGAAGCAGTTCGGGTGAAGCGCTTTGCCCAAGGGTACAACCGCTGTTCGAACACATGACCTTGTGGTTGCAGACCAGTTGCGCCGTACAGCAGCACTGTTTAACATGCTACTGGTCACATGTATGATGGGAGTGTACTCTCATCCAGTGAATATTCAGAATGTAAAGAAATAGGCCCCTACTGAATAACAGTCCCGTCTGCCATATTTCAACGGTTCTTAGCTCCACCGAGTCTTAGCAACTCAGCTACTTAATTATTTTTTTTCCAAGCAATGTGCAGCTTGAATTGTAATACGCATGTAGGTTATAATAACTTGGCAGATAGTACTTCCCATTTGCACATAAAGTATGTATTTTTATACTGTAATGCACAAATCCATAATGAAAAACTGATATAATGCCAGAACCCATTTTCAAAATGTAAATCATTATAAGCAGTGTTTCATGGTATTACCTGTATACAGGTAATGCAATCCAAGATCAAACAAGCACCATTGCACAAAGGACCATGCAACAGCAATAGTCCCACTATTGACTGAGAATCAATGACGTGATGAAATACAATGATAAAACAACATAAAAGGTTATACAACATAAAACACATACAAATGGAAATATTTCCAGTGTGTTTACCATTAATTTGTTTCCAAAGAAAATATGTAACAAAGCAATCTGCCAGACAAGGAACATGAGAAAATACAACATATAATCCATCATACTGTATGTACAAGGAAAAATATCGGTCCTCCGGTACTGATGACAGTATTGATGAATTATGTATTATAAGTGTTTCATAGACGGGCCACTTTTTTTGCACAGAATTTTTCTGTCAGTTTACATTGATTAGCATCACTTTATCTATCACTGTAAGAGCAGGGGATGTGACCCTGTGAAGGCGGTCAAACAAGTCGGTCACACTTCTAAATGTGGCTCTGCCACGCCTTTGACCTGACCGTAAACTAAACAGTGATCAGCTGGGTGGAAATAAGACAGGTGGCTGTTGGGAAATCTAATACGCGCGACATGTGACATTACCTGTCATGTGGGCACAATATGACCGTAAATGAGGACTTGTGGCGGAATGCGTCTCCCGCTCGCATCAACCTGAACTTTAATCACAGAACTTGACCACGTTATTAACATTATGCGGTCTAGCTGCTTTTGTAGCGACAATTTTGAACCATTTAACAAATAGTATGAAAAGTACATGTCTGTTTTCAGTAATCGTGATACTCTCAACAAATCGGCAGTTGAACAACACACCTCTCATTCAGACCTGACAACTGTAAAGATACGTCTGAAAAGAGCGAAATGTGAAAATCGAGAACCGCCATGGCTCTTCCTGGGCGCTGCGGTCTATCCTCGAGTTACAGGACGACACACAAAAACACAAAGACAAGCAAGATGTTTCAATTGACCTGGTTAATTATGCCGTGAGTCACTCAGCAGGCTCTAATGGAGAAGGGCGTGGTGAGGAGGGCCTGTTTAAAGCCTCGGCTCGCTCAACCTTTGATGCGTTAACACTTTGAAGTCGATATTAACGCAACTTCAGACGTGGGCTGAGCAGCTGAACAAACAGTCGAATTACTGCAGAACCGGCTGGGCCCCGGCTCCAGTCCATGTGACTAATTAACTAACGCACTTTTCATTTTCAAACAGACGCACTTTTATGCCCCGCTCCGCCAATTTTAGGAGAGATAAAAACGAGGATGAAAGGATGATGTCACTAAAGTGACCTTCAAATATCAGTTATCAGATATTTGCCACGGCGGGTACTCGCAGGGTCAAAGCCCATTAAACGGTACGGACAAACATAACCTTACGGACTGTTTACCCGTAGCATACAGTTTCATGCAATACTATCTGCATTGCAGGGGTGGAGAGTCCAGGTTCTGAAAGTAAAAGTCATCCAGGAGGTAGAAGTAGTGAAAATCAGCTGGCTGAGTTCACGGCTTGAAGAAACACACGCCAGGACTTTTACAATCTGACCCCTGGACTGTTCACCTCTGCTGCATTGCAGAGATGTTTGCGTTTACCTACTTGAAGCATGCTGTACATCGACAACCAATGGCAGATGAGCTACAAAAAGTGGCAGTAGAGGGATTGGATATAATCAATAACCTCCAATTACTGTCATTTTATTTAGGTTTATTTGGATTATTGGCAAGTATGCCAGTTTAAACCAGGACACCCAATAACAGCTGATTCACTTTATATGAACGCATCTTCAACTGAAATTATGTTCAAACAGAATCATCAGGTTGTGTTGGAACGCATTTCATGCGCTTTGTGCAATTGCAGTTACATAAGTGGACCGACGTAGGCCAAGGTAGGTAGCAGTATGGCATTACTCTATGATTCTGTCTTCAGGAACTGTTTATGTCGGAATGGTTAGATTGAGAAATGCAGAACATGTTACCCAGCAAACACAGCACGCAGAGCCAAGACCATCGGAAACCCAAGAGCCCTGACACAGGAGCCCAGACTCCAGGCAGCGCATGATAGGCTCTCTCCAGGATTCTCCGTGTAATGGCGGACATCGAATGCACTCTAATAAGCCTTGGATAAATATATACTCATTGCTACTCAAATCATTTAGCCCTCTAATCTCTGTACATCCATTACGATGCTGTTGTAAATATACAAGTCGTTGGATTGACAGTGCCATTACAATTTGGTTAAGGCTATTAATGTAGCCTAATTGGTTGCGGAAATGTGTGGAAATGAAGTGCGTCAAAGAAAATGAATATGTACACTCATGTATCGCATTTCACTATAGTACTGGTGATGACACCAGTTGATATCTGTATATATCGTACACTGTGCCCAGCTCATAGAAAACAGGCAAGACAAGTTATGTTAGAAAAAAAAAAGGAAATGTATCTTATGCATGAAGACCTATATAACTACTCTCAAACGAGTTTCCTTTATTGCCATGACATACATACATGCATTCATGAATGTACACAACAAATCTGAGCATTCATATAACTGACTGAGTCATTGTCCTATGTGAATGCAGTTTTCCCAAGAAGTGGGTTTTATAGTGAAGACATTTTTGTCTTGCATGGCATTAGCAATAATTACAATGCATTTTATTTTACTCTGAAGACCAACTCTGAACTCAGCCTCCAGAACAGAAAATCTAAACGTGAGACGGATTCCCAAGCGCTAAATATTGACAAAAGTACATGTTGACAGTTTGTATTCTGAAATGATGGTTTATTTTTATAACCTAACCACCGGGCATTCAATATTTGAAGTCGTTCATTCACATGATACCCCATATTATTCAACGGTCAATGGAATGCCTGTGAAAAAGCTCAGGTTGTGCTTATAATTAGCCTCCTCTGTTTGTTCTGAAGCTGGGCACTGCTGATCGAAAGACATCAAATGAAATGCATCAATGGCTACCTCTTAAATAATTAAACTGTTTTGGCTTCTGTATCTGCTGCAGTAAAAAAAAAAAATAAAAAATAAAAAGAATTCATGAGGTGTGACTATATTTCAATGGCGTCTCTTGGGAGAAATGCATTCTCCAGCAGTCACTACAATGCATTAATGCTATTACACCGCCGAGAATTCCGAAGGCAGAAATCCAATTTAATCTATGTATTATGACACCAGATTGATCTTTAACCCCCTTCCCGTAGGAGAACAGAAACCACTCAGAAATGATGTCGGCAGTCCGATAGCTTGTTACAGACTGTGAGACCCTCACAGTGGTGATACGTCCCTCGGATCGGGATGATAAATATAACACGCCGGTGACCTTGATCGGAGAGCTTTGCCATCATTTCCACAGAAATGAAAATGACTTCACAACTTCACCGCGCTGCATTCCATTAAAACTTTCCCCCGTAAGTACCGCGTTCGGTCAGGTGGGTCGGCCAGCTGTAGAGTATTCTGGGGGCAATTGTAACAGGGGGCAATTGCAACACCATAAAATTGCACAAATCTGAAACAAGCTAGAGCTGAGATTCTATCCAGCAAGCTAGCTAGTTTCATGTGTTCAGGGTTGGGGGCAATTGTAACAAAAAATTGTGTTACAATTGACCCCTGTTACAATTGCCCCCAGAATACTCTACCCGTTTGTGCTCTCAGCCCATTCTGAAGAGGTCTGAACCGGAGCAATAAACGCGAAGCGCCGTTTGAAAACATCTCGCGGCAGAGCGGCGGTGATCTGCCAATCACGGGAAACAAAGACAGGGGGACCATTCCGGCTCCTTCCGCCGACACCGGGCCATGTTTAATTACAATTTGGACTGTGACAATACAGGGAGAATTGCCATGGAATATACACAGGAGATTACAGGTACAACCACTTCCACAAATGAAAATACGGAACGCATTTTTTTACTTTCCAGTTCCGGGAAGATTCCGTATTTTACGGGACGGCTGGAAACCCATTTTCACCTACATAGAAAATGGACATTTAAGTAGAACACGGCATTAGCGAAGGTACAGCTCAAAGTTCAAAATCAATCAAAATGCATCAGGGCAGTGAAATTGACAACAAACAAGAAATAGCCCCAAGGTTGGCTGCTAATGAAATGGTCTGTATTGTTTTGCAATAAGTCATTGTTTGGGGCTGGTCATCTTAAATCAAGAGGACTGAACCAAGTGCGGTAAAGTTATAGAAGAAAATAAAACTTCATAGATTACCTTTTGTTCTCTGTGCGGCAACAGGGACTGTGATACTCAAACACAACAATGCATGGATGAATCTTCTATACCTTCTAAAATAAACAGAAGGTGCATGTAATCATAAAGTTTAGATCTCACGTAGAAGTAAAATAAAAATTAATAAAAATATATGACTTTGTGTCTGATTTCCATTACATTCTGTACGTGTGTTCTGTTGAAGGTCTGAAGGTCCACGTCTTTCTATAGAAAGTCGCATCCCAGTTGTGTACGTCGCTCGGGATAAGAGCGACTGCTAAAGGCCAGTAATGTAATGCAATGCAAATGCGGTAGGCGCACATACGTATGACAAAGGCACCTTTTAATATGAGGCAACCTGCCACGAGCGCAGATCAATGAGGCAAAGTGCTGGCCCTCTGGTTATGCGCCATTACTTACAGATGATGAGTCACTGCTCTGTCGGGGGTTTGAGCCGCTCTGTGATCTGAATTGAGTCCGTCCGCCCAGGCTGACGACACTCCTCACAGACCCGCAGAACCAAGGACAAACAACGGCGTCTTATGAAAGATTAGTCGGCGGGTACAGACCCGTCGGAGCGCTTCGCCCCCGTAGTCCACCTCTAACACTGGCTTAGAATTCAGAGCAACTTCAGAAAAGTGCACAGTCACTGCTACTGGTGAGCGTTAGCCCGAAGACCCTCATTATCTCGCTGCGGCCCGGCCGGAAGCCTCCGGAAATAAGAGCGAGTAAAGTAAAGAGAGGATTTCATGTCATTAAGTCAAATCGCATTTCAGCACAACCGCTTCAAAGAGAAACAGCATAGCCGAAAAGATGCTAATAACTTTGATGACTGGAAAAATTGAACTATGCCAAATTTGTCATGTATTTATGTGGCTGCCACCTGCCACAAGGGGTGAAATTCTTTGATTTGTACACTTGCACCATTGCTGTGCTTCTATTGTATATTTAGCAGTGCATTCGAAAAATGGAAGCTCATTATTTTAGAGTTTTTCCCCCTGAACTTTTAAATACTTAATAGGCTAGCCAGTTTTGAGCTTGTTGAAGGCTAGCTTGGTTGTAATTAGCTAAAGTGGGCTTGAATGACTCAAGTGAGCTACAAAAGCCAAATGGATGTTTGCATTTTAGGGGTGGGATGGCTGTCCTCTTCGGATGAATTCAAATCAAAATCTTCTGCTGAATGAAGTTAAATGGACAGGCAGGTGCTCACTGCATCCAATCATTTTCTATGGGGACTTTTCCATTAATGAATTTCAATTAATTTCCTAACTTGACTCAACTGAATTGGAATTGACCTTAAACCTGGTATTATGCAGGACCTTTGTAGGATTTGGCATAATAAAATGCATCAGGATGCGGTTGCGGATAGTAGTAATGTGAAATGCCCGCGGCAATCCAAATCCTGAGTGTCTAAAATTATTTCTGCAACCCTTATACACAGTCAAATAAATACACTGCCCGGCCAAAAAAAAAGTCGCAGTTGCACCAGTCATGCATAGTGCCCACTGTACAAGCCTCTGGAGGCAGTGTTATGATCTGGGGTTGCTTCAATTGGTCAGGTCTAGGCTCAGCAACGTCATGCAGCGATAAAATGAAGTCAGCTGAGTACCTGATTGTACTGAATGACCAGGTTATCCCATCATTGGGCAAATTCCAGGACGACAATGCCAAGATTCATCGGGCTCAAATTGTGAAAGAGTGGTTCAGGGAGCATGAGGAATCATTTTCATACATGAATTGGCCACCAGAGTCCTGACCTTAACCCCATTGAAAGTCTTTGGGATGTGCTGGAGAAGACTTCACGGAGTGGTTCGACTCTCCCGTCGTCAATACAAGATCTCGGCCAAAAATTAATGCAAGTCTGGACGGAAATAAATGTTGTGACGTTGCATAAGGTTGTCGAAACAATGCCACGACGAATGCGCACCATAATCAAAGCTAAAGGCGGTCCAACAAAATATTACAGTGTGCAACATTTTTTTTGGCCGGGCAGTGTATATACAATACAAATACAAAGTAATTATGAGCGTACTGTTATGACACTATACCTAAATATGGTTATGCACCTGTATGGTGTGGGTAAAATTCAACTAAAGATCCCAGCGTCTCATCTAATGACCTTCTAGGTTACTGCAGGGAAAGGGAGGTTGCTAATGTGACTCAATGTCATTGGTTCTGCTCTAATTAGTCTTTAAGCGATGGAACATTTAAGAATGTGTCATGGCCAATGAGGTATTGTAGTTAATGACCTTTCATGAAGAGGGAGAAAGAAAAAACTCTAGGAAATTGCACGTCCCCATGGGTCAATGCTCTAATGTTCTATCAATGAAGTTGTCATAGGCTAAAAATTTGCATTTGCAAAATTGACAGAACTCTACTTCTAGATGATGTTGCCCTAGCCAGTATTCTAAATATGCACTGTCTATAATGTAAAATTATACCATTTTAAATCATAACGCAGAACTATACTGTAAGATTTATAATATGTCCTGCAATAAAATCCATATTTACTGTTCCGCACCAGAAACTGATTTATTTTTGCGACTGTAACCTACTGCAATGTATTCATATGGTTGCACTATCAGACGCAATTCTTACCTGCCATTCACCTGCCTCTCTAAAATTAATTATTTTTCTACTCGTCAATACGCTAGTCTGAGAAAGACTATGGATTTCATATTGTTCCCCAGGTACCAAAGATTTTGTCAAAGCTATAAAGACATATTTTCTACTAAGCATTGCAGTACCTCATGTTACATAGTAGGCTACTCCTCCATTTCTAAGACCATTAATGGAATGGTAATCCTTATCAGGACATACTTCTTAATATATACAGTTGCCCTCAAAATTATTCAACCCCCTTCACTTTTTGTACACTTTATTGTGTTGTAGATTTAATTTTAAATGGATAAAATTGCCATTTTTGCCCATCAATCTACACTCAATAACCCATACTGACAAAGTGAAAACATGTTTTTAGAAATTTTTGCAAATGTATTAAAAATCAAAAACGGAAATCTCTCATGTGCATAAGTATTCATACCCTTTGCTTTAATGTATTTTTGAAGTATCATATTTCATATTTGGTTGCATATCCTTTGCATGCTGTTACATCCTGAAGTCTGTGACCCATCAACATCAAAAGACTCTCGATATCTTATTTTCAGGTACTGTTACAAGTGATGCTATAACCTCTCTGCATTTGAGTGGAACTCTATGGGAATTGGGGTGTGAGACTAGATTCAGCTGTGAATTACACTGGTACAGTATGGAATGACTGGCGAAATGGCTGTAAGTTATCAAGGGTCTGAGCTATTGAACAAGCCCCATCACTCTGTTGCCAGATATAGAGTAGATGTGGATGGATCACTGCAAGGGTTATTTCTCCGGACTAATTTTCCTATAGAACTCTATGGGGAAAAAAGTCAGGAGAAGAAACCCTTAAAGTGATCCATCCATATCTACTCCATATCTGGCCGTAGAGTGATGGTTTGGGGCTCGTTTGATACCTTAGACCCTTGATGACTTCCAGCCATTTCACCAGTCATGTGTTCCATACTGTACCAGCATAATGTACAGCTGAATCTAGTCTCACCCCCCAATTCTCATAGAGATCCATTCAAATGCAGAGAGGTTATAGTATCGCTTGTAACAGTACCTGAAAATAAGATATCGAGTGTCTTTTAATGTTGATGGGTCACAGACTTCAGGAAGTAACAGCATGCAAAGAATATGCGATCAAATATGAAATATGATACTTTAAAAATACATTAAAGCAAAGGGTATGAATACTTATACACGAGAGATTTAAGTTTTTGATTTTTAATACATTTGCAAAACGTTCTAAAAACATGTTTTCACTTTGTCATTATGGGTTACTGAGTGTAGATTGATGGGCAAAAATGGCAATTTTATCCATTTAAAATTAAATCTACAACACAATAAAGTGTGCAAAAAGTGAAGGGGGTTGAATAATTCTGAGTGCAACTGTATTTCTGGGTCCTTTTTCCGGTTACTGACCCGGAGAATTAGGAAGCACTGTTGCGTCTCCGGGGGCCCCATGGCCAGAGGCGGCAGACCTATCCATCTGTGCGAAACCGATACGTTTTGTTGGGAGGATCATGTGCTGTTTTCAAACAAACAGTGGCTCGCGGTCACGTCCCTGTCATCCGAAAGGCCCGCGGGTCGAGTCAAAAGGCCAAAGCCCCTTCCACTGACACCCTTCTGTTATACCACTCCCTCAGTCTAACGTTTCAGCCGGACAACCAAGCATGTGCACGCCCTCATATTGCCATATCGGGTTTAGTAAGGAAGGTCATGTCACAAAGGTCACATTGCCAGTAGGGTCCGGATTCCTTCTAAGCACAACAAAATTCATCTTTATTTTAAGTGACTAATTTCTGTGGGCCCCCCAATCGGCTCCATTGGTAGAGGTCCTTGCCACAAAACCAGTCTGGCCCTATAGCCTGGACCTATAGCCTGGACATGGCTAGCATAGTATGTCATTAGCCCAACTGGCCTTTTCCACTAAGGACAAAGTGGGTCAGAATTTACTGCATCTGCTTCCTCTGGCGACCTGCCAGGCACCTTTAATTTATCATATTGCGTCAATGGGAGACATCTCGATTGCTAGCACTCCAGTAGCATTCTGTACGGCTTGTCATCTACGGGCGATGGCTACGGTGCTAGCGTTGCCAGTAGCATGCAGTATGGCTTGTCAGGTACGGTAGATGCAGTGCTAGCATTCCAGTAGCATCTTGTATGGCTTGGCATCTATGGGGGATGACTCCAGTGCTAGCACTCCAGTAGCATTCTCCACAGCTTGTCATGAATGGGAGATGACTCCAGTGCTAGCACTCCAGTAGCATTCTCCACAGCTTGTCATGAATGGGAGACGACTACAGTGCTAACAGTCTAGTAGCATTCTGTATGGCTTGTCATGTGAAAAAAGCAACTGGGCTCCTTGCCAAGCGCATCAAAGGAGTTCACGTGCTTCAAAAACGGCGCTGTCTAAAGCCGATGCTCAAATCCGAGGACAGAGCCTGCCGCAGGTAGAGTGAGCATGGGCCTCAGTCATCAGCGTGACGCTGCTCATCTTTCACAACACCCGGTCGTGTGACTATACAGGGACCACGCCCACTGTAACAACCCGCACTACGCCTCCAGTTCCAACAACATCAGCGCCTTTTCATTACGCCACGCAGCTCATTTAATGGGAATTGATTAGTGAGTAGATGCACGTGATGATGACAAAGATATTCAGGGATAATTGCATTAGGATATGCAGAGATAATTGGCTATTTCATTCTGAAGATAATACAATAAAAAGAGGAAGAAGCATATTTAGCTCTGATATCGTTGGCATACCATAACCACAGTGTGTGAGGGTCTGTACCTACAGGTATGAAATGTGACTCATAATACTTTTCATCATAATACTTTTCAGCCATCATTAAAAAAATAAATGAATAATAATTCTATTAAACATAATAATACTAATAATAGTATAACCACATCATAATCTTAAAATCAAAACTTAAATTGAAATTATTTGTATATGAAGATCATGAAGCATGGAAATATGATTCTGCATGTATTACAGACATGGACACTGTAATGTCTTTGTTTTTGGTGCAACAATATATAATCAGGAATGCATTTTCCATTCAAGTCAGGGGTTCTTCTGTATTTTTTAACATCCTGACAAGAGGGAAACGGCTTTGGTTTTGTCTGTGTCAGCATCTGTATCTAGCATCTTTAATTTTCACAACATACTGTCAACATTTTGCTGAGAGAAATTTCATGAAATGCAGCTCTTTTTTTTCCAATGACATGCTACAAGCAAGTGAAGAGGGTACCTAGCAAGCTTCAAACAGAAACAACAATGCACCGGCGCTAGCTAGAGAACAGCTTGTGAATATCATCGCTATGGAGAAAATGGATCCAGGGCAGGTTGCACTCCCAGGGCTAATCACGTCAGAAAATACTAATCCATTACCTGTTCCATAGCCCCGTTACCTTACTGAACCCACTGAAAAAAGCCTTGCGCATGGACGAACACACATAAAGACAGGCGTCTATCAATACTGAAATACAGTGTTGTGGCATGAGCCTTGGCTTTGCACGGTATGCTTATTAGGTTCTTTATCATTGTTTCTGTGAACCAGGTTTATGGCAGCAGCATTGCTGTTGATAATTTTGCTGACAGCAACAGATTAACTTTAAATCATAAGTGCCCCCCATGGGAAATCTTAATTATCACCCTCCAGAGCCTGTGATCTGTGCCAGTAGCCTACCTGCGCTCCGCAGATTTGGCTCCATGTGCACGCAAGCGCAAGGATCAGGTAAATCCCACCCTGGAGGGAATACAGGTGCAGCTTCCAACAATGGCCCAGTTAAAAAGCACAGATCTGTGTGTGCGTGCGTGCGTGCGTGCCTGTGTGCTTGTATACGCGTCTCAGTGTGTGTGTGTGTGTGTGTGCGCGCGTGTGTGTGTAACATTTTTCCCTTCACCAAGATACTTCATGAATTTCAATTCAACACCTTTACAATTAAGAATTTGTTTTTTATTCAACATTTGCTTCAATAATTCAATACTTATATTTCTCACTTGGAGAAATGTACTTAAAGGACTTAACAGATGCTCCTAGGAAGGTTCCGGAAGGCTTTTCCAATCCTTTTACAACCTCTGTAGCTTTTTGCCCCCTAACAACTTCATCCTGAAGTTGATCACAGTGTGACTGATGAGATCTGTTGCTTCACTTGTGAGGTCTCAGAAAGCCGGTGATATTCAGCGTGCAATCACAGGTGGAACACAGGGGCATTCAAAATGTACTTCGATGGAGCTTGTTAACGTAATTTGTGTGATTTCTCAAGAAAGTGGAATGCATTGCCCCGATTTAAGAATAGTTTCGCAATGGATGTGAGTTACTATTCACATGAGCTGAGAAACTATTGAAATATAATCAGTGTTTCCCCTGGAGTTGTAGCAGCGGAGGTGAAGCACTTATATACATATATATATATATATATATATATATTATATATTTTTTAAAATTTGTGCACTCACAAAGCGAACCCTGTCGGGAGGTTTCTTTGCGTCTGCCGGCACCAGAAGGGCTCTCGAGGCCTAAGTACATGCAGTACAGTCAAGGACAACTACAGGCAGGGGCGTAGGTTTCATTTGAACATTGGGGGGGACCACAAACAGTAAATGTTCTTTGTGATGATAATGGAGGGGGATACTAATAATATAGCATCCAACAGTAGTGAACCATGACTATTGGACCGAGGCCCTCAACCATTCCCGTGAGGAAAGCAATACAAAGTATGGGGGGGTCTGGGGGTCCTCCCTCAGAAAAATTTGAGCCTTTTAAAACTAATTTCCTGCATTTCTACAAAACCTCACCCAGGGCATTTTCTAAAATAAAATGTTTTATTTATGAACATTTTGGAGGTATTTTTTTATTTTATTTTTATTTTTTTTTCAAAGCACTAGGCGAGATTTGAGATGCTTTCATATAAATCTAAAGCCATGGTAGGCTAATCAGTACATTAGTGGATAAGATAAGTTTATAACATTTTAAACTCCGTGGTTCTCAAACTCGGTCCTGGGGGTCCCCTGTGTATGCTGGTTTCCGTTCCAACCACAATTGCAATCCCAAAATTTTAACAAGCTGTTAATTTTTCTTAATTAGGTGTTTTTCATGTTTAGAAGGATTATTTACCCTCTTAAGACAAATTGTCAGAAATAGTTATGCACACCATGAAGACTATGCCATGTTCACATTGTGCTTACAGTGCTATCTTGCAAACAATAATACAAGGTAAAAAAAAATTTAAACTGATCAATTTAAAGACTGAGGTGAATCAATAGGCTCCTAATTCAGTAGTTGAACACTTGTGTTTTAAGTTCTTTAATTTTTCCTTAAACTTATTAACACAATGCAGGTTTGGCTCATTATCATTTGCTTTGTCTTTTGAATTGTTCATTATTTACCAAGTCTCTAGTTTTAGTTGCCAATGTGTCCACAATTTCACCAATTAGGAGCCTATTGATTCACCTCAGTCTTTAATTTGTTTAATTTGATCAGTTAAAACATTTTTACCTCTCTTTTTGTAATTGTTTGCAATATAGCACAATGTGAATATTTGACTTTTATTATTCATGATGCATAGCTATTGCTAACATAATGTGGCTTCAGAAGGGAAATAATCCCTCTAAACATGAAAAACACCTAATTAAGAAAAATCAACAACCTATTCAAATTCTGAGAATTGCAATTGTGATTGGAACGAAAACCAGCATATGCAGGGGACCCCAGGACCGAGTTTAAGAACCACTGCCTTTAGTGGTAGTCGTCGACATCCCAATTATGGTATTCACATTTCTCTGAACTTCTAAATTAGGTTAATTACAGTGTCTTACAGTGTCGCCGCTTGCGAATACATCAGCCTCTCATGTTGCACTGCAGGGCAATAAACATTTTAAGGAACCAAATAGCCTACATTTAAGAAGCTACAACTGTTTTCTGATGAACCCTGAAGAAATTCTCTATTCAATTGTCCAGCAACGTCGACATTTTCACAGTGCTACCTAACGTTATCGCACTCGCGGCTGTAATACATTGCTTGTTGTTGTGAAAAAACATGTACTTTTTTTAACGTATATATAAGGCATAGACTGTAGAAAAATAAGGAGTAGTTAGCTAGGTTAGGAACAGCGCCGAAAGTAGCCTCGCCTACCTGAATGGGGAAACTTCTGGGTCGGCGTTTCTTTTATTCACTGGGGATTTTGATTAGATTTTCAGTTGAGAGGACTGTTTCAGGTTAAACGTAGCAAAGGCCGCCTACATACCAACAAACCATCTGCTCTACCCCCGTAACGAGCGTCTCTATTTTATACTCCGTGAAGTTTCTCGTCTTTTTTTGCGGTCTGACTTCTCCATTGCAACCAACCTGATTATAACATATCCATAACGTTACACAAAACACTGGGCTATGGGAATTAAAGTCCATAGTATTATCGGCTTGAGCAATCACCCCTAATTGTTGACTACATATCCCATTTGTGCTTTTATAAACTCGAACTTGTCGTGGCCATGAGATAAACCATTGCTACTGTTTGAAGTAGCGAGGGGGTGGGGTCAATAATTCATACTATGTTTACGGGCGTTACATATCTTTCCGCATAAATTTAAGTCCTTTTTTACCGTTGTTGCAGCCTTTATTGACTGTAAGCTTTACATGGGAGAGGGATCAATTATGGTTGGGGGGGACAATTCGACTCTTTCCAAACATTGGCGGGGGACACATCCCCCGTTTCCCCCCATAATCCTACGCCCATGACTACAGGGCTGCGTTCAGATCCGAATTTAATTCTTTCTTCCTGTCGTTCCCTTCCCTTGATTCAAGGGAATTCACATTGAAGCAAGGGAAGGGAATGACAGGAAGAAAGCATTAATTTTGGATCGCAGTCCAGCACTTCAAAATGTTGTACATCTATGACCTTCTCTCGTCAGAACAGCTGCATTTGCTAGCTAGCACTGGCCATATACGACCTTGCTGAAAGTTAGCTTTGCTTAGAAAGTTTGGACACAATCGCATTTCAAATGAGTTTATGACAGCAACTTTTCCATGAAAGCGCTTTACGTTTAAAACGTTTTTACGTTACTCTAAAACGTTTACAAGGCCGTTTACTCCAGCATTTTGAAGGGGAGAGAGTGGATTGTTTTGTTTACAAAAAAGTTTTTTGTTTTTTTTTATAATTCAGAAGCGGCGGTCATATTTCAGGTGCATATAGGGGAAACTGATAATAATCTGCATTGTGGTTTATAACATCACAATCAAATCCGAGTACAAAGGTCATCTCTCTGCAAATACAATCATTTTCCTAAGCAAGCTTACACCATACCATAATATTAAAAATCAGCTTATCTCCTCTCATAATATAGGCTATATACTGTAACACGCGATATGAAAAAGGTGCATGCAAATACTCCAGCATAGAGCCGTCTGCACAGCGATGAAGCGATAAACGCTCTTACCGAAACCAGCAGGATGCCTGACCAACTCTCAAACTGACATTTTACAAATGTAGCTGCTGGCTAAGGAAATACCCTGGAGTGCATCGGGTCTCTCTAGCAAACGAAAAGAGCCACTCAGCGCATCCCTAAAGCAAGCGGCAGACAGGTGTTACGGTGTTACACAAACCAATCCTGCCATTTTGACGTGCGTTTTCTTTCAACGTATAATAATCATCTGAAGGGCTCAAAATGGAAAATTTATAATTTTACGCTGAAGAAAACATCACCACAAAATAGGGCCAGAAAAGGTACAGCATACATTTAAGCTTTTAAATACTGTGCATTTAAGACACTGCTAACCAAAAGAGATCTGCAAGTGCAAATGATGTTGCTTGAAAGATGTTCATCATTTTTTTAAATCTGCATAGTTTAGCATGTAACAAATAGCTGGGAGATTTAATTGGGAGATTATCATAAAATCTGAAATCTTAAAAAAGGGGCATCCCCTATGTGTTCTTTGTGAGACAGAAAGTGATTGAGACAGAACTACTACTACTAGTTTAGTACTTGTAAGGTTACTAATTGGCTTACTGTTGTGCATGCCAATGATTGATATCGTGTGGTCCCCCCCCCCCCCCAAAAAAAAAAAAAAATCATACTGACTGCGCCTGGTGTTTGAATTCGTATTTACCTTTTAGGGTTGTTTTAACGCACTTGTTTCAGGTTGGAAAATGCACTAATGTACGTCGCTCTGGATAAGAGCGTCTGCCAAATGTCTAAAATGTAAATGTAAAGAAAGCCTCAGCAGCACAGTCAAGGAACACATGGAGGCTGTACTACAGGAAGAAAACCCACACAAACCATGCAAATGACCCATGTGAAACTTCATAAAATAAACAAAAAGTAAGTCATAATGGGTGTTTGATGCGGACGTCATTTGCCCCGTGTGTGACAGATAATGAAAGCACTTCCTAGGGCTGGGGTTTGGCAGAAGAGTCCGACCGTCCCTCCCATCTCACGTCCCCCGCCCTGAACACCCCCGAGACAGTGGGGTGAGCAGCTGGTCTCCCCCAAAAATAGCCGGGGCGGCGAGGGCTCGTGGCGCTCAGCGTTTACCCCGTGCACGTCGGCGGCAGCGGGGAGAGCCGAACGGACGTTCGCGGGGTCCGCAAGGCCCCGCAGCCCCCGCGTGGCGCCCCGCCTGACCCCCCCCGATCCCCATCCGCTGACAGAAGGTGGCCGACGCGGAGGTGCCTCAGAAGACGGCGCGGAGAGCCGGTCCCGCCAGCGACGACACGAGAGACCCTCCGCCTGCCGGTGCTGGAGACGGCAGCCCGTCTTACCCAGCCACAGAACACACAGCTAGTGTGTGTAATCGTTCAGGATAAAACCGGACAAAGCGATAGGGTAGATTCACGCAAGATTATAGGCTAATGACGAGGTAAAATGGGCTTAACGGCCTAGTCCGGGCACATTAACCCATACTTATGTTCTTATGTGTGGAGTTCAATCCCCTGTGTAGGATAGGAGAAATTAGGACAGGGATTCAGAAATGATTCTGTATATATAAGAGCCTGGTCTAGTCGCATTAAACTATATTTATGTTCTTATGTCACCTGAAGGATGAAGGATGAAAGATATTATAATGTCTTTATTTGGTGTGTTTGTTTGTGTGTTGTGGGTCTGCCCCACTGTCTATGTCTTTTTTGTTGTTGCTGGTGGCTACAACTGAAGTTCCCGAAAGGGAAAGTAAAAGTTATTCTATTCTATTCTATTAGGACAGCGATTAAGAAAACGTAAGAGCACGTATGAGCTATAATTCTGGGCGGCAGTGTGGTATAATGGTTAAGGAATTGGACTTGTAACTGAAAGGTAGCAGGTTCGATTCCCAGGTAGGACACTGCCGTTGTACCCTTGAGCAAGGTACTTAACCTGAATTGCTTCAGTATATATCCAGCTGTATGAATGGATAAATGTAATAAGAAGTTGTGTAAGTCGCTCTGGATAAGAGCGTCTGCTAAATGCCTATAATGTAATGTAATGTATAATGCCCTCCTAATGGAAGGCCATTCACGTCACTGCGCAGACTGGTAGTTTGTTTGGGTTTTCTATTTTAAGACGTTACCTGGATCATCAAGTTGGCTTGCCGTGCCGTGTAATCACGGCACACAGCCAGGGGACAGGTTGATGAATGGCATCAAAAGCATAAAACGACACACTGCCGCTTATACCCGTCAACGAGACGGTCAGATCAGAAGCTAATTTAAGTGTGTCCCCCCCCCGGCTTTTCCGTCACGTCAGCGGCTAGCGACAGCGCGCACGCCCGCGGGCGCGACCTCCCTGCCCCGGTCGACGGGCGGACGCCGCCTCGCAATTAACGCCGTCTTTTCTTCTCTCTTCCCCCCCGCCTCTGGAACAGACGGCCGCCTGTATTTGCATTCGCGTCGTCCGTCTTTCGTCGAGCACAAAGCGTTTCGCCGTCCGTCCGCAGCTGCCGCTCGCCCAGAGACCTCGAAGCTCCATCAGCGCCGGCCTCACCCTCACCGCCAGCCCCTTTTGTGTGTGGGCCGGCTCTCCTCTTCAACCCGCTCCCGCTTAAATGAGAGAGAAGTAACACAAAGGAGCTGAATGCAGCTTGCTGAGGGGGGGGGGGGGGGGTTTCCATTAATGATTAAATCTCTGGAACCAGTGATTCATTTTCCATTTACCGCTGGCAGAACTGCGCTAGGAAAGGCTAACGCTGATGTTTTGTGAAATGTGGGAAACATATTACTTTGTTAGAGAGGTGACGCGCGGTGGTTTTGGCCCATTTCCACAAAATAAAAGGCCTCCAACCATCAATGCTACCAACCAAGTCATTGAATTCACGTCTGAATTATCTGTGCTCAGGGGATCCCGGGATAGTGCACACGGAAGCGACACTTTTCTGAGGGATGTCCCAGCGGTAGAGCGCTGTAGTAGGGTGTCTGTGGGGGGTTTGTCACTGCCCATGGCGCTGGACTACAGACCTTAGAACCCACGGCTTAAAGCCCAGATGAAGCATTACAGTCTTACCCTCGAGTCAAATGCTTGCTCCCTGTACCATTCAGCCAAATAAATGGGCTACAAAATGTGTACAGTGTAAGTCTGAATTATCGTAAGACCTGACAAAATGTCACCTCACGTACATGCACGTATGCATGCAGGAGCCTGCTGGGAAGTGCGTAGTGGATCTTGCAGACAATCTTGATTCCTCTGAGAATAAACCTGACACTCAGAAATGCCTTCTCTCCATTACAGCTAGACGTGGGATGTTTCCATTAGAAGTCCTTCTTGTGTGTTAGTGTAATCATGATTGTGTGCTATACAAATAATTGATACATTCTGCATTAACCTATAGGGATTGTACTCAAAGAATAAACATTCGACATTCAGACAGTCAGCGATTACACAGTAGCATGCCCCTATCCACTGGCTGAATAGGGGTTCGTTCACTGATATGAATGGGGATATTTTCATTTACAGCTCATCTTAAATATTCCCTTCATGACACAATGACACAAGCTCACTCCATTCCTTAAATACACAATACCTGGACGAGCTTCCATTCTGTGGCCACTGTGTCTAACGCTTCCGGGAAATGCGGACGGCAGGCACATGGGGTCAGAGGTCAAGTGAAAGGTCCCATTTTGGCACAATGCCACAAATAGAACTTCCTTCACGACGCAGCTTATTAGCAACATGCAAGCGCCCCCTATGGACACACGTGGTGCCGCGTGGGCGGGAAAAACTCACAGCGTGTCAGGCTCAGGAAAACAGGGAACCCCCTTGATGGAATCCACACCAAATGGAAAAAAAAACCCCCACGGAATTAAGAGACTAAATCAACCAGACTGAGAGGATCTGCTGTCTAATGTTTATCATCACTATTATATATTATTATTATATAATTACGAATTATAAGTGGCAGGAATGCAGCCTGCAGTAACTGTGATATTTACTTATATATACTGTAGTACATTTCGTACAGCTGCCACTGTATTAGGTACACTTTATTAGATATCTAGTACAGGGTAGGACCCCCTTTTGCCTCCAGAACAGCCCGAATTCTTCTTGGCGTAGATTCAACGAGGTGCTGGAAACATTCCTTGGGTATTTTGGTCCGTGCTGACGCGATAGGAGCACACAGTGCATGCAGATTCTTTGTCCATACATTTACGATCAGTTCCTCCCATTCAACCTCATGTCTAAGGTGCTCTATTGGATTGACATCTGGGGACTGTGCAGGCTATGGAGTAAACTGTCATTGTTCGTCGAACCAGCTTGAGACGATGCGTGCTTCGTGAAACTGAACATTATACTGCTGGAAGTATCCATTGGAAAAATGGTAGACTATGGCCATAAAGGGATGGACATTGGTCAGTCTCGGCAACAATGCTCAGGTACGCTACGACATTCAAATGATGCTCGATGTGTTCCAAGAAAACATTCCGCAGACCATTACACCATCGCCACCGGCCTGCACCGTTGACATGAGGCAGGACGGATCCATGAATTTGCACTGTTTACGCAAAATTCTGACCCTATCATCTGCGTGTCACAGCAGAAATCGAGATTCGTCAGACCAGGTTCTTCCAGTTTTGGAGGTCACGTGCCCACTGTAGCCTCATCTTCCGGTTCTTAGCTGACAGGAGTGGAGCCTTACGGGGTCTTGTGCTTATTTAGCCCGTCCGCTTCAAGGTTCAGCGCGTTTGTGCATTCAGAGATGCCCTTCTGTGCACCACAGCTGTTATTTGAGCATTTGTGGCCTTTCTGTTAGCTTGAGCGAGTCTGCCCATTCTCCTCTGACCTCTCTCATTAACAAGATGTTTTCACCCAAAGAACTGTCGCTCACTGGATGTGTTTTTTTCCTTTATCGCACCGTTTTTCTCTTTTTGTGAGATACTGGAACCACGATGTCTGGCGCCAACAATCATACCGCGGTCAAAGCCGCTTAGATCATGCATCTTGCCCATTTCTAATGTGCGGTCAAACAATAAATAAACCTTTTCACCATGTCTGCATTATTTATATAATAAGTTGCAGCCACACAATTCATTGTTTGGAGGAGCAGGCCATTTGCATTGATGAGCAGGTATACCTAATAAAGTGGCCACTGAGTACATACACATAAATACATACATACAGAGAAAGAGAGATAGATACATATGTGTGTTGAAGTATATACTACACATATATTATTTATATCAAGATTCAATATATATTTAATTATTGTCATTTAATATTTATTTCTTTTATTATTAATGTTTATGAACTTGTTTACTATGCTTTAGCAACACAATGTTATTTGTCATGCAAATAAAGCTCCATTTTAGAGAGAGAGGGGGGAAGAGAGAGAGATAGAGAGAGAGAGATAATGCATTACTCAAAAGGCCGTATTCATTTGACTTACAAAACTAATAAAGTTCAGGGCTTTCCCTTTTAAAATATTCCCCGTAATAAGCCACGCTGTCCACCTGCTTCACGGGCATGCGGCATGCATGTGCGCACCGTCAGAGGAGCAGGGCTCCAGTGACACAGGTTAAATGCATCAAGGAGCTCTCTGGCAAAATAAGGTATCGTATTATTCTGGCCCAATATGGTTACGGGGTATCATATACCGCTGATAGAGTAATAGATTAAGTCATGCATTAACCCCCGGCTGGGGAAGCCCTGTACGGGCATCTATCTGCCAACACCCCCACCCCCCCCCCCCCCCCCCACACCCCCCTGCCATCTTGTAAAAATATGACTAAAAATAACCATGACGTAATTCCCATTGTGCTCTGCAGCTAAATGGACCCTCGGTGGTGAACGAGGGTAAAGCCACGAGAGGCAGTGTTTTGAAAGATGCGGTAATTAAAGACGCTTCGGGCAGCGCTTGGTCTTTCACCACCAGTAAAGTCACCGAGCCCCAGTAGTGAATGAAGACTGTGGCCAACCTGGAGGCCACATCTTTTCTGTGTCACGGTGCAGACTGTGGACCAAAAAAATTTATAAATAAATGAATAAATATGTTCTTTTTTTTTTCCTCCTCCGTGTTCAGACACTTGGTTTTGTAACCCAGGGCCAAACTGCCTTGGGATGCCATGGAAATAGGTTTTAATTCCCCCCCCAAGGATCTAAACAAGCTGACATGGAATACACATCTGCTGCGCTTAGGTAAGCTGCCGTTGCTATGGTTACAAGCCAGGCTCGCTAAACACGGGCTCTTCTGTGCCATCATTGTTAAGCCGCAGAAGAACCCAAACAGAGGGCAGAAGTCTCCCTGCCCACGCAAAACGCACACGTGATAACCTCTTCGCAAGCGGAGAATCGCGGCCGCACAGTTATATATATTTTTCTCCACAGCCCGCCCCCCCCGATTAAGTCGAACGGTAATTTGCCGTCGCATCGGAGGCGAAGAGACTCGGCCGCGGCGAGTCACGGGGGACGCGGTCGTGATTTACGATGGCGAAAGGGGCCGTACGGCCGGAACAGGAGCCGGGCGCAGCCTACATTTGGGGAATAATGCGCCGGGCCCTCCGGTGCCCTGGGTACAATCCTCCCACTCAAGCAATTACATTATGCTACGCCACGAGCTAGTCCTCTCAGCACTTCAGTGGGATCACAGACAGGCGCAGCAAGCGGGGGCGGGGGTGGGTGCGGGTGCGGGGGCGGGGGTGGGTGCGGGGGTGGGGGCGGGGGCGGGGCTGGTGTCGCTAGATCCCCGCCGAAGCTCCACCTTGTGGAGACCTTGAACGGCAAAGGGTTTCAATTTTCACTTCACGTGCTGGGAAAGAGGCGAGTTAACACCGAGATGACCGGAAACACTAATCTCACGCAAGGCGAGTCTTATCTTAATCCCACGACACAATACAATAAGGATAGCCGTGGAGGAGGACGGGAGACGAGCGCGGCTTCCATGCAAAACCTGCAGTGTTCGTGACACGGGTGTCACAATGTCCTTTCACTGAATGTTTACCAGTTTTGTGCCTTTCCTTCAAGTAATAATGGAATAATTTGGAATCCCAAATGGGATCAGTATCCTCCAGAGGAAATCCGATACACAGAAGCAAGCTAAACGACTGCGTATTTAACAGTAATTTATGGACCGAGAGCATTTAACGAAAAACAATAAAAATGCAACCGGAGCTATAAAAAGAGAATAGACATACATATTCACTTTGAACAGAAGGAAGTCCAGTATTTACTGCTAGAGCAGGTCACACACTGAAATATGCCTGCACCCAAACTTACATGGCTCTGCTGAGCATCAACCGTTTGCTCCGACTTCAAACAGGCCTAGAGATAAATGACATGTACCTTGGGCGTGCTCATATGAAACAATGGTGGAAGGCTGACAAAAAGAGAGCGCTCCTCCACATTGTATAACTTACAATGAAATTAATTAAACTAAAAGTCCCACTTCAGGGACTCTGAAAACGTTGCATCAATTAAAATCTAATCGGCTTTATGTGCACTTACTAAAGCAATTTAAAATAAAACAACAAAAATCAAATTCTATGCATAATTTAATAGTATGAGACTTATTGTACATCATAAATCAATCCACACTGGCAACAGACCCTGTTGAAAGTGACTGTGAACCTGAGGTGGAAAGTCCAGGGGTCAGAAAGTAAAAGCCCTGCTATGTTTTTCTTCCACCCATGAACTCAGCCAGCTGATTTCACTAATTTGTTCTACCTCCTGGCCGAAGAATTGTGCTAATTTGCAAATCCAGAGTGGAACAAAATACTGGAGAGGACTTTTACTTTCTGAAACCTGGACTTTCCACCAATGAGCATTGCAAACATTTTAACGTGCACAGAGCAAGTTCTGTCAGGAAACTCTTATCATAGCCGACCATGGTACCATACTCAACCAATCACATGCACACCCCTCTAATGGAGCGCCCTTTTTAAGCCAAGAATAAGTTCTCTCTGTACTGCTTGAATGCTGAATGCTGCTCTTTGTTTGCTTACGGCTTTGAAGAAATTTGCTGTCACCCTCCACCACCCCAGCTTCCACCTGTTGTTTGGATCTGCTTTAGTATGGGGGGTTTCTGGTCATCTCCTGTTTAGCGGGGGGAGATGCCAGTGCTTCGGAGCAGTACTAAAGCAGATCCATTCACCGCCAAACTAAAATACTTATGCAGCACATTCATTCACTAAACATGTCATTTAATACGTGAGTTGTCCTGACTGAACTGCTGTGAACAGGGAGGCCGTTTTGAACAGGCGTGTGTTCTTCTGAACCTAATAAATGGGAGAGGAGTCCAGTTTCTCCACTTTGAACTCAAAACAATGTGCAGTCACCCCTGGCCTGAAGCACACACACGGCATACAGTATGTACCCTTCTCATCACCGGGCAGATACATCACTCAGACAGCCGTTACTCCACAGCTTTGCATGCTCCCGCTAACCGCTAACAGCTAACCATTCTTTGCCGCGTTCAATGTTCAGTGGTCAAGAGCAGATGTGCTGGCCTAACTGCCCCTAAAAAAAGGTGATCCCTTATGTGATAATAATGATAATAATAAAAAATAAAAAACACTTTATTTGTATAGCACCTTTCATAGAAAGATTTGCAATACAATGGTGTGCAATAATTAAAATAATAGAGCAATAATAGAGTATAATAGCAATGAATAAAAGGGTAGCCAGGTAAGATCAATATAAGGCAGAAAATAAATAAATAAAATAGTAAATAAATGGTTATGACAATAAAGAAAAAATACAGCAAACAATTGCATGCTTTGTTGTACTGCTCAAAAAATAAATATTCAATTCTGTCTATACCCAACGCAAACATTCTACAGACCAGAAGTGTCTAGAGGACACAGAACACACAGAAGTAGAAATCAATAATTTCCCTGACCGTAGGTCCCTTGACTCTTAATAAATGTATCCATATTACTTATGACTACGGATAACCTAAGCCCAGATTCAAACTGGCTGCAATGCAGTGTTCAGACAGTCCTAAAAACATCACAATATGCTAATGGAAAATTTAGTGTTAAAGAGCTTTTCATATCATCCTGGAGCTTTGGTTCAAGTGAAAAAATGGCTATTTTGTTCGAAGTATGCATATTTTAGGGTTTAAATGCGATTTTCCAGAGTTCTTGGTAAAACAATTTCCCACGTGATATGTTTTTGCATAATTTGTCAGAGTCGCAATCTGAATGTATACAGACAGGGGGCGGGGTTTGGGACTTTTCACAAAAGCTACGTCACTGCTCTTTGCTAAGGTTTTGTGGCCGTTTCAGTTACTAAAACCAGAGAGAACGCCGATGCGTGTGAGCCTTTAAGATGAAGCCGCTACAAATCTTACTCAAAGTTAGGACAAAGAATATTGATGCCATTTCCTTTATCATGTAGGAGAGCTGTAGTTTTAATTCACCAATCAGAAATATGCCTGACTGGTCAGATGAGTTAAAGGCGCTAAGTCAATGGCGGACTTGGGATGGAGTTTTAACCTAAGACCATGTAGCCTAGCAAGGCCTTCACGCTTAACGTCTAGAGAACGTCTCTGTCCTTGTTGAGGGTATGGGTGGATGGGGAGGCAATCGTCATGGGGAGGCAGGTTACCCATTACTCTCCCAGACATCTGAAAGAAGCGTGGGTCATGTAGTCATTTGGTCACGCAGTCGATGTGGGGATCGGGGATTACCGCTCGAGGAGAGGAGAAACTCAAGGAGGACTCACCAGGACTCTGCCCGTCAACGTCTGCGCCGATATCATGACCCCCGCCCAGTCTTTGACGGACGTCATCCAGCCCACTTCGCTGGCCGGCGCCTCGGGTGCTTTCTGTTCGGAGGTCTTGGCCGTCCCATCTGGCTGCTTACTTACAGGCTTGTTCACCTTATGTGCTTCCTACAATAGAGAGAGGGAGAGAGAGAGAGAGAGAGAGAGAGAGATTTTTAAAATTCATTCATCTGACATTCGGCAACACAAATACAACTTCACGATAACGCAAGCGGAGGAGGAAGAAAAGAGAGAGAGAGAGAGCAGCGCGCGAGTGCGAAGGCTCGTGGGGAAACGCGGTGCGCGTGAGGCCGCCTCTCCAAAACTCCGCGGCGGCATCCAGGCTTCCTCGAGCGCGCTCCTCTGGCGTGTGGGCCGTCAGATGGGGGCCAACGTGATTCATTTCACAGGAAATCAACGCGAGATCCAAAGGTCTCATCTGCCCGCTTACAAAAACCGCTTCCCTGTCGGGGTGGAGTGGCAAGGGTGAGCTCCTTCTCCAATGAACCCAAACACTGACGGGGCACTTAGCTCATCAAACGAATCCCCTGCACCTACTGACCAACTGACAGGGAGCATCTCTGGTTTCCTTTCAGGCGAAGGGGCCGAGACAGTATGTCCTTTGAGGAAAGGGCGCAATAGGCTTGAATGAGCACAGTCATTTTATGTATTCAGGCAAGCTGCTCTTATGTCATCGTTTGGGATTCGGTTAGATCAAGATGTTCCGTTCTGTGAAAAATGAAAAATGGTATTTTTGCCCTAGTTTTGTCTCGTCCACATGACGGTGCCTGAGAAATCGAACGATGGGGCAATGGAGAGCAATGGAGATCCAGAATCTTGTTCCCTCCATTTTGTTCACAACAAACTACGTTTGAATATCATTGAAGCAATTTAGCAGCTTGTAGACTACATGTTTTAACACCTTATTTAAACTAACATTTGCAACAAGGGGTATATTGTATTGTACAAACATGCATTATTGCTGTTGTATCGTTACAGCAGTAGTCAGGTTGGCTCCCTATATACTGTTCCAGAAAATGGCCAATTGTGGTCTATAAAACATTCACAGAAAAATGTATTATGTTGTGTAATTTTTACACTTGAAAACAGCTGGTATTTTGATAACTGGATTGATAAAATACAAATGATAAAGATTTAAGAAAATCTTTTTGTAACAATAAATGTCTATGTAGCTGATGGACACAGATTGTTCCATACCCAAAACTGAAACTACTATACCAATGGGTTGATTTTTAATTGGTGTCAGGTATAACTGAGACGCAATTCCAAATACCACCCTTCAAATGCCTCGACTGTGCACCCGCTAAATTGCAGACGTGGTTTCTCCCGTTCCATGGTTCACTAACAGTATTCTTTGGACCCAGCACACAATGTTGCCAGGGAGGATCTCCTTTCATTCTGATTGGATATCCTGCTTCAAAGAGCTCCTGGCATGCAACTATGTAGCATGTGCTCTGCCTTAGCTTGGCTATAAATCTCTGGAAGGGACAGGGATGCACCAGTTCAAGACAGAACAGAATCAAGGGACGTGAATGAAGGCAGCAGAAGGCAGTCCTACTGCGATAAACATTCAGACAACCAGGGGATGCGCTCTCTTTATAAGTTAACAGACACTCTCAAAATGCACTCCAAATCACAATGTGGCAAATCATCTTTTGAAACATTTCAAATTACACCGTTCAATTAGTTGCTTGCTCGAGCAATTGTACTGCTGAATGCGATCAAATGACGGTTGTGTAGGATTTTTTTTTACAAATCTTTCAGACGTATAAAGAAGGCCCAAATTATGGTTAATGTGCTGTGAAGTTCATAATCACTGGGCTAAAGAAATATTACATCTCGCCTGTGGGAGAAGTTTTTCAAAGTGTGAGCTCTTCATCCCAACCTCCATAAGACCACCATAACTAAGCATTCAAAAGGGTATCTGAGAGCAGCCACCTGGGAAAAGAGTCTATCACAGGATGGAACAACAATTCGGGTTTAAGATGGTGGCAGTATACCCTTATTGCATGAACGCAAGAGAGAAAGAGGAAGAGAGATAGAGAGAGAGCGCGAGTGAGAGTGAAAGAGAGAAAGAGTGAGAAGGGACAAAGATACATCAGCATACGCTATGAATTATTTATGGTGCCTAAAAAGGATGGCTGAACAGATCTGAGACGACAGCGTAAACACAAATCATTTCCACCCCATTTCAGGCGCGCGCGACGGATAGTCTGCTCCGTGCCGGGCGCAAGACGGGAGCGGGCCACTCCGGAATGCCACGGGACACTACATCTGCTATTTTTACACCCTCCATGTCAAACCGGGAATGAAGTTTCAAAACAGGCGTCGGTGCAGACATGTCCAGCGCCGCAGTCCAAACACACGCAGTCCCCTGCGCGGGACTCCTTCACCCCAGCCAACATTGTTCACATTGCAGCTGCACCGTCATTAGAGGGTTATAGGGTGGATTTGTTATGTCACAAAGTGGTGACCTGCCACGTGACACAGCCATATTTCTGCAATCAGCATTAAAGTCCTTTCTGATTACTGGATGCTGTCATTTTGCCATCTTGCTATCTTTTATTGTTTTAGTACAATGACTCTATCTCTCTCTATCTCTATCTATCTCTCTATCTCTCTCACACACACACACACACACACACACACACACACACACACACACACACACACACACACACACACACACACACACACACAAACATGAGTTACTCCCCCGCACTTCACTGCTAGACTTTCTCCACCAACGTTGAGTGAGAAAAAAAAAAACATAATGTCAATATTTCATTTGTTAAGTATGCGCAGAGCAACCTTACTCAGCCACTTGCGAACAAACATATGGGGGGTCTCTCAGTGAAGATAATTCAGAGAGGCAGAGCATACGGCAGCCCACAGTGCAAATACACAGGGGCAGTAATTTGTGGCATTAATGCAGCGGTTGAAGCCACCTGAGGAGAGTGTGTGTGTGTGTGTGTGTGTGTGTGTGTGTGTGTGTGTGTGTGTGTGTGTGTGTGTGTGTGTGTGTGTGTGTGTGTGTGTGTGTGTGTGTGTGTGTGTGTGTGTGTGTGTGTGTGTGTGTGTGTGTGTGTGTGTGTGTGTGTGTGTGTGTGTGTGTGTGTGTGTGTGTGTGTGTGTGTGTGTGTGTGAACGCGCCCCTTGGTTACGCGTCTACCAGCAGTGGGTTCGTTAATCCTGCCTAGCAGGGTCACTCTGACTGAGCCGCACTCTCCTCCATTGGAGGTAGGGAATTAAATCCACTTCATTCGTCACCCATTTCAAAAACACACGGGGCGACAAGCTGCAGAGCATTCATCTGAGTCCCCTGGGTTATTCATATCAGCAATGAAGCCTTCGGCCATCTCCCATTTCTATATGGGCACTTGCACTCTGTGTATACTACAGAAAAAATGAATGATCTACTTATAGAGCTGCACATAAAATTTTAATATATACATATTTATCCACAATAATGACTCTGCGGGGATTGACAATTATTGTAATTAATGTAACTGTATATTCAATGTTAAAAATAGAAATGATAAATAAAGCACTGGCAAATAAATGCCTGCCTGGTTTGGGCATGGCTTGTAAAAGTGCCAACAGCAACACCTTATAATGTGACTGACAGGGAAGGGGCCAGCGAAAGCCTACTCAGCTAGGCAAACACAAGTTAGCTAGCTTTGCTGCAGCTGTTACTTTGACTTTCATTTTACACCATTAGGGAATACCCTATTCCAGGGTGATTTTTTATTTTTAACCATTACCACGGAGACGGGAAACGAGTCAATCTGATAACAGCGCGTGGCACGCACATGTCCCTGTCGCTGCAGACCCGACCCCTTGTAAAAGGTCTTACAGTTTAACCGTTGGTCAGGAACTAACACGGTGATTGCAGTTCAACTCCGTTTCAAGGTAACGGAGGAGCACAAACCCCGAAAATTGTTCCCGTAAAAAAACGTCTCGGTGGATGCCGTTTTTGTTAAAAAAAAAAAAAGAAAACGATTCAATTGTGAACAGTAAGCCACCTGTCTGCCTTCTCCACTCAGTTGCTAAAAATCTTTCAAGCCACTCTGGAAATCATTGCTTGAAACTGCCACTTCCCCTCACAGGAGAGATCTGTTCAACATTAAGAGCAGTGCTGCAGTTCTATCAACTGTATTGAATAGTAATTAATAATAATAATTGATAATTTTATTGGTTGTCTTGGACAAAATTGGATCCTGATGGAAATTAAAGATTGAATGCAGAATATATACAGCATATGTGTTGTATGTGGGTTATTGTGAAGCTGAAACAAACAGTAATTTTTGCATAGGAGATTAAAAATATTATGCTTCTACAGTATACATCATTATTATCAAAATTAGCACGTCACAGTCAGATTGAATGAAAGCCTTGACAGTTGTAAAAAATAATAAGTATTCATAAATAATAATAATTGTAATAAGTTAACCATACTGGGGTATATTAGGGACAATCTCCTTCGTTTGTAAAGGGCCTAACTGTGGAGCAACATGTTCTTTAATGGCTCTACAGTCAAACCAATGAGGCACTGACAAAATATCAAAACTGCGACTGTAAACAATAGGCTATAGGAAACAGTGGATTAACCTATACATCTAATAAATACTGAGAGTATTGAAGTGGGAAAACACAATCAGGAATGACAAATCAGTCAGGCAGACATGCAGAGCAACAAAGAGGCCAAACATCTTTTTAAAAGCAGGGCATAACGGGGGTGATTTGTTCATGTGACCCCCTGCAAGTGTCGCTTTTAGCTGTGAGCACTGAAATGCATCAAGCTGTCAATGTCACAGAAAGGTTACCTATCTGCATGATCACATTTGCTTCAAAGTCTTTATACGTGAACTACTCTGAGTGCCACTAGTCTAAAGAGGATTAGATTATTTGACCATAGATGAAAAGCGTAGATGACATCAAAAATGTCAGATGAAGCTGTTAAGGCTGTCAAGCTGCGTGTTTGGTTCCTTGTAAATAAGGCTCCTTTTTTGAAGGATCCACCTTCCTGGTGATTCCTGGAAAGCCTGCCTTCAAAGAAGCTTCTAGCACACACGCCTGCCTTTGTGAACTGTCTCACAATATAACACAGTGAATATCAACACAAATGCAGCTCAGCGGTGCACGGTGGGGAAAGACGACTGCACGTATTTCAGACGAATATCCCTTAAGATGCCTCTGCTAACAAATGTCTGCCAGTTAGCCAGCTGCGTATTAGTGCCGTTGCTCTTACAAGACCGAACAGCTTAATGCACTGCTGCTTTCTAGAGAATTTTCATTCATACCAGCACGTCCATTGACGCTGGATTTTAAGCTCCACTGGTTTAAGCTAAATATAAACTACCCGTTGTAACGCAAGACTCACAAAGGGAAGGCCACAATACTCTAGCTCAATGGGTTTTTATTACCGAGTCTTTTTCAAGAAATGGCCGGAGAACAGTCTGAATGGAAGCGTATTGTAAACGCACTTATAAGAGAGGCCTTTCTGGCCGAATAACTAGTCACTGGAGGGCTTGCGTATCAAGAACTATAATATCCCACATTCCGATTTCCCAGCTCCCGGGCACTGAGGCGCTTTTCAAAAAAACGAGCCGGAATGATGAGAGGAATAGGAGACCTTGCACATCTGCGGTGACATTAAAGGAAAAAAGTAATGTTCCCTGTGAAAAACCCCATTGAGCTGGAGTATTGGTAATTTCACATCAATCGGAAGGGAAAGGTCAGGCGGGCGCAACGCTAGTTAGCGCAGGAAACCGAAGCAAATGTCATGCGCCAGACCATATAGACGGACACCGCAGAAATTTAACATCACAGACAAAGGCCTAAAGAGCAGCCGTAACAAAGCACTACAAAGCACGTCCATTCCCTATACCCCATACGACTGGTCTGCACATCAAACACTGACAGGAGCACAAAGCCATATTGCAACCAACAATTTTACCCACATCTCAGACACGTTAATAAGCACTCTCCCAACATTGACCACAATAAATAGACCAACAGAAATCATTCAAGAATGGTTTCCTCTTTGGAAAAATGACATGCCACTACTCTAACACTGGGCTATTCTGACAGACCAATATCTGGCCAATTTAGGCTTCTGATTGATATATGACAGGCCAATATAGTTAAATGTATGCTTTCCTGTTACGTTCACTTTCAGTGTCCATATTGAAGCAACTGTAAAGGGGATTCAAGGTGAATATTATTATTATTCTGTATGACAGATCCCAAAAATATAATTTCCAATGTTGTTGATTTCACAACAATATTACCATGTTATTGCTTTGATTGTGCAAATCGTTAAAAACCGAGAGTATATCCCAGAAGCTCTTTATTTTTGACGCGAGCACCATTATACAGCATTTAATTATACAGCGTTTAATCTCAAGCAACTGCAAGGGGAGTCTCGAGTCCTTTGTCTGCTTCCGATGCCTTCGGCTTGAGGAAAAACACACGAGAACTCTCGAGCAGCATAAATGGCTCAATTTTCTATTAGCTAACAGGGTTTTATTTCAAGGACAGGGGCAAACAAATGGGAGCCTTTAGGGTATGATTGATTTTCATTTCTTTCAGGCGAGAGACCTAAGTCGGCTTTGGTTGCCACGTCCATGAATCAGGGACTAATAGTGGCGTCCAGAGTTCTGTCTCCAGACCATGAAGACTCCAGCTGCTCTGCTCCCTCAGCAAAGGAAAATTCAGTTTTATAAAAGGAAAAAGGTAGGCCTACGTGTAAGCCTACGTTGTGCTTCGGCTACATTGAACGGTTCCGAATGTGGTCCACGCAGGGCTTGAAAACTGACCCTCTTCAATCAGATCTTACTGCCAGCCAGATATTTAATTACAGTCAACAGACACATGCAGACAACAGGTGAACAGTTGAAAGGAATTATGTCAAGACACCAATAGTCAAAGAGGGTTGACAGACCCCCTCCTCTCTGTCCTTTCAAAGCTCTTTTCAAAGCTCCTAATTTAGTTCAGTTGTTTTTTTGTTGCGTTTTAACACAAAACACATTTTTTTATCTCCCATGTTTTTTTTTCTTTCTACGCTGCGAATAAAACGGGCTAATGAGCCGTCCGTTAAGCGTCGCCCCCCCCCCGGCGCCCCTTCATTGGCACCGGTTGGATTTTGTTGTCGTTGTTGCTGCTGTTGCTCGTGTAAAGTGACATGTTTTCGAGACGGGAGGCATCTTCAGGACAGCGATTCCCCGAAACACTGGCTTTAAACCTTGGGTTTAAGGTGCATTCATTTTCTAAAGGCGCCTAATCGAATTCCCACTCCGCAGCTGTGAAAAAGAAGTGAAAACTTTTTGTTTTTTTAAAAAGACAACGCTGTTCCTCAGCTGAGGTTTTGAGCGGGAGTACTTTTGCTGAGTCTCTCAAACTCCAGTGCAAAGACAAAGCCCCCTTAAATGAGGGCTAGGACAGGGCCCAGAATTCCCTCAGAGTAGGCTACACCTACACCTTAGTGAGCGTAATGCAGGATCATGCTCGGAGTGGAGAGACGGTAATTTATGGCTTCTGGTGGTCAGTCATGTCTACTTTTGTTGCATACTGCATGGTTTGGCTGTTGGCACGGTCAGACTGGCCGTCTGGCAATACCGGCAAATGCCAGATGGACCGGTTCACTTTTTTGGGTCATGAGTCCCCAGGGGTCAAGGCGCAAAAATGCCAGAACCAAATTTTGCTCCCAGTCCGGCCCTGGCTGTAGGCTTACGTTTTGTTGGGTAAAAGAAGGGAAGGGCTTGTTTTCCACAGATGTCAGGCTCATCTGCTGTTAGGGTAATATTTTTTTACGAGTTAATATTGACTCTCGTTGAACAACATTGTGATGTCAATAATTAACTAACCTCTGTCTCCGTTCTTTAGTCTTTCTAAGTAATGGTATTACATTGAGCGTTCAGTCAATACATTTTGGCTAGACTTATATAGACATAATCATAATACATTTGAACAATAATTTTATAACCCTTTCTTCTTGCCAAAATGGGAAAATGTAGACTGCATTAGCATAAAGTAACAAGTGCTTATATGTTCTCTTTGAATCATATGAGTTAAAGGAAATTATTTTAAGCGAATGATGAACCAAGATTGACTGAGAGGTCTGTTGTCATCAGTAAATGTTGTTTCATCTGACAAAATATTATGTGTTAAACCGCTTTTTGTGTTATTCTTTCATTGTCTACGTATAGTAAGTGTATGACTGCATACGCCAGGTCCTTAATATAATGCAAGCACTGCGTGGGTGCGTGCGTGTGTATAGGTGAACTCTATTACCATGCTCACATACGCATGTCAGTCCCTGTGTGTATGAAGGCATGCGTGCAAGTGAACACTATTAGCAGAGACGATGATCAAGTAAACAGCGATTAAGGTAAGAGAGCTATGGGTGTTCTTAAAGGATGCCTAATTGGCTCCCTACAGTTGTCCTTCAGTCAGTAATAGCCTTGTTTAAAACTCTGGACTGAAGAAATACTTTTCATGTAGATATTTAATTTGAGAGAAAGCAAAGTTCAAAGATAAATGGCTTGCAGGAGTACCAGAAAACTCTTCCCAATTAACGCTGGTAAACCTTTCACATACATCAATAAAGAACAAAGCAAACAGCATCCTAACAGCGTCTCCTCCTCTATCAGTTCTGGGCAGCTTTGTATATCATATGGTCTGTAATTATATAAACCTATATGACTCATTCATTAATTCATTTGATGCCAAGCCCCCTGGGCAGTTTCTCCTAGGTAGCTAAATAAAGGTTACATACACAAAACTAGCCGTTTTAAAAAGTATATTTGTATATTACTGTTATACATCCATAGATGAGGGATATTTCTACAAATTCAGCCACTTGGGGTTACATTTTCCACAGGTTTTAAGGCGCAACATACTTTAAGCAAATTATGTTTCTTATTTCTAAGCACCAGAATACAAGAAAAAAAAATTAGACATGCCCTTTAAAAGGAAGCCATCTGCTCACCAGTAATTCATTCAGTAGAAAAATGTGTACGCGCATATTTCAGGTTCAGCCAACCAAACCCTCATCCAGTCATTCAATGAATTTCCATACACTCCAGGCAATATAATGCAGCCAACTCTCTGTGAGGTAAAAGCACTACATGAAGTGCATGACTGCAGTTCTACCATAATGCCAGCATATGTTTAAATGAGAATCTGCTTGCATAACCAACTTGACAATTTTCAAATTAATTTGTTTTGAAGTCTTAATTAAGTCGGTACAGTCCTGATTACTCCGTTTGCTGTTATTTTTTGTGGTTTCATTGCCCGTGGCTGTTGTGATTCTGTAGTATTTTTTTCAGTAATTTCTTGGCTCTTTGCAGTGAAATAACAAAATGGATGACAGAAATATCAAAAGCTTCAGCAAAACCACCTCTGGCGTTGACTCAATTCAGCTTTGGGTCGCAAAGATAACTTTAATTCTCTATAGTACCTTTTAAAAAATTATGTTGTTTTTTTCTTAGCCAGCTATACAATATTTGAGAGCCTCTTCATGCACTTTCCAATGCAGTTTCCTTTATATTTAACATTAAAAAAAAAACATATTTTAGTTTGGAAATTGTATACAAATAAAGAACATACCAGTTCCTTAAGCTTGTTGTTTAAAGTTAAGAAACAAGAGTGCTTTACGCAGTTAGTGTGATAATGTAAGAGCCTGATATTTGAAACATAGAGTATCTTCAGGTCGGACTGTTGCAAATCCTGCAATGTCACAGCACATTATCCAAAACGAAGATGCTCATTTTCAAATTCAAATATGTAAGCTGGTGACACACGGTGTCTAAGGCTGCCTTTACACTACCTGGTAAAAGTGACCCAATTACGATTTTTTGCTCACGTGGCACAGATCGGATATGTATTATGAACGTGTAAACAGGAAAAAAGCACATGGAATCGGATATTCTCAGATCCGTTTCAGGCCTCAATCATATGTGGAAATAAATCGGATATTAATCGGATATCTGCCAATGCGACTGCCATCTAAACGGACAGATCGGATATTCCCTGTCATTGTGATTCTCACGTCATTGAAAATGCGACGATCTTGTACTTTTTTGCATTTTAATGACGTATAACGTTACTTTCACGTGCACAACTACTCTCCGCTGGAAAAAAAACGGCACAAGTGAAATGGAGGACGAAGGCTCAGGCCAGTGGACACCTGCCGAGGTTACCTGTCTTTTAAGCCTTTGAATTATTATTTCGGTCTCGTTTGCGTCCATTGCGAGAAAGTGCCGGCTGGTTGTTTACTTTCGTTTTTCCGTTTCGGTAACCAAACCCTCTTGTACGCATGTGGGTTGTTTCAAGTGTTAAGCAAGTGTAAACACAGGTATCGGATATGGGTCACTTTCAAAAGTAGATGTAAACAGGCGGTCAAAAAAATCGGATATAGGCTAAAAATCGGAACTGGGCATCAAGACCTGCAGTGTAAATGCGGCCTTAATGTCAAAAATACCTTTCCCTTTCAGTTATGGAAATGGGCCCAAGATATCTTGACCAAAAATATGTAACATATTGGAAATCATACACTACCAGAAAGATTGCAAACATAAACTTGCAAATATTTAATGAAAGTAATATTGTGCAGAGTACAGTGTAGTACGTATTAGTGGATATATTAGTGGATGTGGAATGAAAACAGTGGAGTACAAACAGTACAATTTTGTAATAGCACTTCATTTGCAATCTTTCAAATCAGCCAAATTTTCTGTCGGGCATTATGCAAATAGAGCTTCGAAAGTTTTCCGAGGTACCCGAGTTGCCCACGAGTGTTCAGCAATTTGCCGTAAAAGAGGGACCCATTAGGTCTGGAGCAGACTCAATTTTACCTCGCCTTGGCATGTAATTGTGATGGGCACGTGGAGAAACAACATTTTTACAATGCTGGTACCCAGTTGATAAGGTCCCGTGTGGTAATACAAAGTGTTTGCATTGTTTTTGAGGGGTATTCTAAATAAAGTGGATCACTGGTAAAAAATATTTAATTAAACAGGATAAATTCAATTCAGCATGCACCTACTGCTTTTTACTGACCTTGTTCACAGTGTATGCGAATCTCATAAGAGAGCCATCTTCTGCAAACATCAGCTGGAGGCTAGATTGAAGCGACTTTACATAAAATTAATCTGTCATGTTTTTTTAAAAAAAGGATGGGCGCGGATTTCTATAAGATCAAAAACAGATTTTAGATATTTTTGTTTTTATATCTTCTGAAGTGATTCATATACTGTATGTTTTGCCCATGGGGACACACGCCATGTGATGCAAAGATACGTACAGAAGGGATCAGGGCTGTTCATGGTTTCCCCCCAATTCTTTCTGCTTTGTTGTTGCTACTTTTTTTTTTTTTTTTTTTTTAAAGCTGTGGATATTCCATCTTTGTGCTGCATATACTCATGACAGTTCGATCTACCACATACAGTTGAAGTCGGATGTTTACATACACTTAGGTTGAAGTCATTAAAACACATTTTTAACGACTCCACAGATTTCATGTTAGCAAACTAAGTCAGTTAGGACATCTACTTTGTGCATGACACAAGTAATTTTTCCAACAATTATTAAAAATTTAAAGGCACAGTCAACTTAGTGTATGTAAACTTCTGACCCACTGTAATTGTGATATAGTGAATTAAAAGTGAAATAATCTGTCTGTAAACAATTGTTGGAAAAATTACTAAAGTAGATGTCCTAATTGACTTGCCAACACTATAGTTTGCTAACATGAAATCTGTGGAGTGGTTAAAAATAAGTTTTAATGACTTCAACCTAAGTGTATGTAAACTTCAGACTTCAACTGTAGCTCTTTCTGTTTATATGGTAGCCTACACAACGTTTACATTAAAAAATACAATCTGTATTAAGTGGTATTGCATACTTGAAGCTGAGAACCAGTTACCATTGCACAATCTTACAAAATATTACCTCAATCCTAAGTACTGGAGTACTTAGAACATTATACAGCTTAGACAGCCTTTATTTATAATCAGGTAATATCTGTGTCCTTATAGTTATCCCAGTCTATCAAGACCAATCCAGATACACTAAGTGCCTTTTTGAACCCCACGTCTCAGTCGCACCCACTATAGCTGTGACAAACCTACATTTTCCATACAAGTTTCTCTTATTAATTTGGTACAGTAGGTCAACTTTCCATTACAAAACGATTCGTTAGGACAGACCAGTTTACGACTGGACCCTATCTATGATAAATTGGAAAAATATTTCACCACAATGCCTCCAATAACATATTATTTGTAAAGAGAGCTCCTATTAGACTCATATGAGTATTCCTTTAAAACTGTAGGGGAAAATGGCAGCATTTAGACTACAGGACATGTTTTATTCAAGAATTTGATGAATAAAAGAAACATAAGCAATGGAATGTATCTTACTTAGACTTCATCCCTCAGTCAAGATTTTTAGGGTATACCCACCAAGCATCACGGGACAAAAATTGATCTGTAAAAATTATGATTTTTCTATTGCTGTTTGGCAAATCATTTATATGTAATTATCAATCACAGTCATCACTGTGGAAAATACTGTACAATACTGTGGCAGGATTCTAGACAGTATTTATAGTAGTAATAGTTTATTTAAAGGCAAATTGTAACCCAGACAAGAAGCAAGACGTGGAACAGAAGTGCAGATTCCAATTCCCACAGAACATACTGCCGCGCAACAATAAGAGATTGTGGTTGTAGAACTCAGTAAAAACCTGTAAAATTCATGACTTTGTAGTAACAGCAGCTTTCAAACACTGCTGAAAAAGAGGCAGGGCAGTGCGCACTCTTGCTGTGGGGACTTTCTGACAGTAAAAATAAGGCCTATCTCCCAATTGAAAGTGAACCAGCTTATTTTGCATTCAGTGAATTTTACACGGACAGACGGGTTACAGTGTTATCGTCCATCCACGCAAAAAATAAGGCAAAGAAGCAAAATATACTATTTGGCAAACATACACAGAGCTCTCCATTCAATTTTTATTAACGGAAGCTGCGCTCTCACAGATTAGTATGTTGACTATTAATCAAAACACAAGTGTACAATAACTACTTCAACTGTGATTCAAAAAGGTCCCCATCTAAAGCTACATCAAAGATAGCTCAATGAGCACACATGATCAGGGTAAATTAGGATTCTGTAGGGACCTGAATAATGCTGGTGTCATGGGTCTGAGTTCATGATATTATACAGTATATTAATATTCTCACAAGGATATTTATAAAAGTACACGACATTGCCCTCTATGTAATAATGATTAACATTCTCCCCTCCAACGGAAAGATAAATATCAGTGGCCATTGTACAGTGTAGACAGCATGGCTTCGGTTTTGTTCTCTTAATCAATACAACATGGCTTTATGACTATACAAATGGCATCATTGCCAATGGCTAACAGTTAAAATTGGTCGAGTAAACTTATTTTAAAATAACAGACTTCATAGATTCAACCCCTGGCACTGTTGCACCATAAACGTTCATCAGCTGCCTAGACCAAGCATTCGTAATAGCACCAGGTATTCTGTACATCCCCTCCAGACAAATTTAATGAGCTAAGAACGGCACGGTCAATGTCCCATTGCATTATACATTCATACGTTAAAATCAAGTACCACGCTGGCCATTAGCAGGCAGTCAAAATGTATCTGCAAATCGGTGGTGATTTCTTCTAAGCAATCGTAGGGGCAAGTCAAAAACGACTGCAGTAATGCCTGACAGTGGAGCCCACGTCTTCACAGCTCACAGCCGCTTCAGTGTGGCAGTGTTCGACAGCACGCCGGTCTCAGTCACTGGACCTCATATTCAGCAGGCGCATGTATCAATTTTCCATTAATTTTCATATCTGGTGTCTCCAGGCTTCGCTCATAGGTTTCCTGAACGTCTCGAAACGCCGCTCTCGTGAGCGAGACCCTTCATCCCTTTCAATTTATACCTGCGTGTAATAATTCATGAACCGAGGCCGTAATATGCTACGGAGCCGTTAAGCGGCACTTTCATGCCACGCCGCAGAGCGCACGTGGGCGTGGCGCAGAGCTAAGTCAGGGGAAGGCAGTTAACGCTTCACGCGGAGCTTAACAGGCAGACTTGAAGGCGCCCATTTGGTCAGTTGGGGGGGGGGGTGTCCCTGGAGAACAACGAGGCGCGGATCCTCTCTAACCCTGTGCGATGCTTTCGCCAATTATGCACGGCCCTACGGGGGCCGCTGCCCACAGGCGGCACTGGCGTGAACACGCGATTAAATCTGTGGGGGGGGGGGGGGGGGGGGGCAGTGGGGCTGATCCACGCACTAGGCCGAGAACCGGGCCTTAACCGGATGAGTTACAAATATTTGTTCTTAACTAACAACTAGATGCAAGTGTTTCTCGCAACAAACAATCAGCAAATTAACCAATTTTTTTTTTTTTTTGATGATGATGATGGAAATTAAGTTTGTATTTATCTGTAGGCTAAAGTTAAGGCCATATGTTGACTTGAATCCAATGAAGATAAAATTCAATACAAATGAAACATACAATACAGTCAATAAAAACGGCATGTTCCGGGTACTAAAAAACATACTCTTTTTATTGTAAATATGTCCTGCAATATGATATATTATTAGGAGAGAATTCAGAAATTCTATAAATCGAGGCCACTTGTTTTAAAGAATGGTCTATAGTCTTGTGAGGTATCAATGCTGCATGTGTTACAATAGTAAGAGTGACTTTTTATCAGGCCTTGCTTTTACACAGTACCAGACATATCTCAAGCAGTAAAATCATGAAAGGAAATGGCTGCAAACGATTTCTCAGTCTTGCTTTTTATCAATATCTCATTTGTTAACCAAATGCAGCCTACTTCCTGTCCACTTAGATTAACCAAATGTGACACTCATGGATGGCTCAAAAGGTAATGCCGCTTACATCTTAAGGGCATATCAAAGCCAAATACAGCTGCGACTCCATAGAAGATCAAAAACTTCCAGTGTACATAAAGACCAGCCGTTAAATACAGGGATGCTAAAACTTGAGGCAAACAAAGCAAAACTGGAAAAAGTGAATGCCAGATCTGAATTCATATTATTAATATTTTGGAATACCATTTCCCTATGTTTAATTAAGTTATTTAGTTTAGAGGTTTAGAGTTGTGTCCCGGTTGTCATCCAGTTCCGCCTCAAGTACAGTACAGTATATCCCAGTCGCTGGTCAGGGGGGCTGACTATCTCTCCCTGAGCTGAGCTGCTCAGATTGAAATGACATTTTTTTTGTTTTACATCTCGCATGCTGAGAAGTTGCTCACGTTTTTAAATATTTTTTATAGCTTTTTCAGCATTATTGGACAGCATAGTGTAGAGGAACAGGAAGACTGGGGAGCAAGAGAGAGGGAGAGATACGCCACAAAGGTTGTGCGGCCGGATTCAAACCACCGAGGTCGGCTGTGGACGGTGCTCTACTGACTATGCCACGGAGACGCCCCCCGGATTGAAATTTGCGATTAGAGAATGCACATAACAGTAATCTGATGTAATCTAAAGACACGTCTGAAAATATAGGATGGAAAAAAGATGAGGCGAGGGATGAACTATATCAATTGCCCACAATAGATTCATTTTCATGGAAGGACATTTTAAAATTTTTTTTAAAAAAGCCCAGAGCATCCCAAGGCTCACAGTCACATACGCCCATGATAACTGATTGAAAAGTGCTTTCACCGGAGGGGGTATTTTTCACCGGAGGGGGCATTTTCACCGGGTTAAGCTGACCTCCAGATCCCCAGAGGAGCCCCACAGCCAGGGCAGCGAGAATCTCTTGATGAGAGGACATCTCCGCCGTTCAAGCGGGCCGGTGGGAGCCAATCCCCCGTCAGATCCACGGCGGCACAAATCGGCAGCCTGCCCGCCGCCCAGCGGACTCGTCCCACGGGCGCGCCCCCGCTTACAGCCGAAAGGAAATGGGGTTCAAGGTTCGAGTCGACCCCGAAACCCCGACAGAGTGCTTCTACGGCAGGCCCCGAAAGTGCTCGGCTGCGCAGAGATAATGGTCCGTGCCAAAGCTTTTGGGGAGAAGGGCGCTACAGTTACTGTGCAGGAGGACAGTAACTTCCCTGTGGAATGACTTGAAAAAATTCAAATAGTTTGTACGATTGAACTTATGAGACCAATCTTCAGATGATTTTCACCTCATTTACTGGATTATTATTCCATACTATATACTTTATTGTATACGTCCTGAGTTTGTTTCTCACACTTAAAAAGCATGCTTACTGTTAGCGTGTCTTATTCCCCCGGAAGATAATTCCTGGCATTAATCGACCTGTAGTACTGTAAGTTCATTTTTCTCAAACCAGCCAATTAGACTGAGAGGACCGTGGTCTTGGGAACCAATTACTGTGAAAATGGGATCAAGTACCTAATATAGACCCCTTACCCTCATGGTGCAATCTAACAATAGGTCTGGTGCACCTAGAGAGGGAGAGGCGCAAACGACAAGTCAACGGATTATTGTCCTTCATCGGTGAAAAAAAGGAATGCATTTGTGCCACTAATCACATGCACAGACTGAGGACGGGGGGGGGGAGCGGGGGGGGTTCACATAGCACTAGCCAGAGCCTAGACAATTGCATAAGGGAGATTTTCTCTTAAAATGAAATACTTTGCCTGTTGCTTAGCAACAGAGACCTGATTCATATACTGTGTATGTGCGTGACTCTGCGTCCGTGTGTGTGGGTGTGACTCTGGGAAAGGGGAGACGGAGAGAATGAGAGAGAGAGAATGGGAGAGACAGACAGACAGACAGGAACTACAGAGAAAAGAAGCAACGCAATATTGCGTAGAGGCATGGAAACTGAACAAAAGAAATGGGCTCGTGTTGCCCGTCAGCAGACAGGCATTTGGCTATGTGCAACTCGAAGGAGGACGCTGCTATTGTCCTCTACAACATCATTTTGCAACAGAGCCGAAGCAACAGCAACATTTACAGAGGAATAACTTAAAACCTGTCACAAAGTAGTAAGCTAAAAAAATATAAATATTAAAAACCAATAACACAAACTCTCTCTATTGATAAATAAAATGACACAATAGACTATTAGAGGTCATGTTTCAGTGCCAGCGTCTATTTTGGTCAGTTAAGGTCAACGCCAAGTCCTGTCATTCTCAGATGGCAAATAGGTACTCTAAGAGCTAAAATGTCATTCTCACAGGGCTGTTAGTTTCTGCACGCAACACCAGATTCAACCACCCTCAAAAACCATCTCTCAAAACAATTAGTCAGTAAGAAGTGCTTCCATTAACATTTCACAGCCATTCTAATCACCATTCGGATCAGGGATATAATAATAACAATAATAATAGGTGCTGACAGGGGTCTGTGCAGATGAAAATCATTCACCACAAAGGCCGAGCTTCAGACTGTGGAAAATGATTCTGCTCTTTGGGTCATGCCTAATCCAATAATTAATCAAAAGTGACTGTTGTCATTACGCCATCCAATGATAAGACAGGTGAATGCTAGTTCTTTTCTTGTAAGCAAATCGAATCTAGCCTCTGTGGACTTACAGAAGCTGTGATGCCACGTAGACCTGTCTTTCAGTTTTTTTGTGTCTAATTATTGTCAACACCTGCTTGTGCCGTTTACTTTTTGTTACCTGTTCCATGTTTCCAATGTTTTTTTTTTGTGGTTTTACAATGTCATCTTTATTGGTGTTTACAAGTAACTTGACATATTGCAGCCTTGCCATTTTGTCATGGCTGTACTGCGAAACAATGCTACTGACTTTTCGCCATTTACTTATTTTTTAGAAATGCACAACCATGGAACATACACTACTCACAAAAAGTTAGGGATATTTGGCTTTCGGGTGAAATTTATGGAAAATGTAAGTTCACGCTACAGTGATATTATACGTATCATGAAAGTAGGGCATTTAAGTAGAAGCATGCAATGGTGATTTCCTCATCTCAAACAATTTATTGAAACAAAAGCCAACAACAGTGGTGGGTATACCACAACAAAAATGTCAATGTCTCAATAACTTGTCATGTGCCCTTGAGCATCAATTACAGCTTGACAACGACGTCTCATGCTGTTCACAAGTCGACTTATTGTCTGCTGAGGCATGGCATCCCACTCTTCTTGAAGGGCGGCCCTCAGGTCATTGAGGTTCTGGGGTACAGAGTTACGAGCCTCTACACGGTGAGTCAGCTGATCCCATAGGTTTTCTATGGGATTCAGGTCTGGAGAAAGTGTAGGCCACTCCATTTGAGGTACCCCAGTCTCCAGCAGCCTTTCCCTAATGATGCGACCTCGATGAGCTGGAGCATTGTCGTCCATGAAGATGAAATTAGGCCTGTGTTGTTCATGCAGGGGCACAATGACTGGATTAATGATGTTATTCAGGTAGTATGGGCTTGTCACTGTACCATTCACAAAGTGTAGGGCAGTTCTGTATTGACTAGACACACCTGCCCACACTGTAACAACCGCCACCACCAAAGGGTCGTCTGGTGACAACAGTGGCTGATGCATAGCGCTCTCCTTGACGTCTCCAACATCGTTGGCGGCCATCATTTCTGCTCAACGTGAATCGACTTTCATCAGAGAACAGCACTGAGGCCCACTGGTCCCTCGTCCAGCGTAAATGGTCCCTGGCCCATGCAAGACGATGACGCCTGTGCCTGGTGGTGTGGTCAGGTACCCTTGCAGGTCATCTAGCACGCAGACCACGCTGATGTAAACGGTTTCGAATGGTCTGACGTGACACTTGGGTGCCTCTCACCTCCCTTAAATGTGCCTGGAGTTGAGTGGTATTCATCATCCGGTTCCACAGGGCACTGTTCACAATGAAGCGGTCATCAGTGTGGGATGTGGCCAAAGGACGTCCACTTCTATGCCTTTCTGTGACTCTTCCAGTCTCTCTGTATCTCTGTTGCAACCTGCTGATGACACTCTGTGACACTCTAAGCTCAGTGGCCACTTCCCTCTGAGAACATCCTGTTTGAAGCCTCGCAATGGCGAGGTACTGTTGATCAATTGTTAGGTGTCGTCTTGGTCTCATGATGTCAAAATGTGAACAGCATGATGAAGAGGACTGTTTAAATACCAATTCTAATTGAACCAGGAAATTTATTGGTCGATTCATGGATCAAACACTTGTTGTGAATTTTGCCGTTCAGCTCCTTGTTAGAGAACAGCAAGTTGTGCAAAAAGTACTGAAACATTGAATAGTTGGACATGTGCATTCAAAAGTTTAGAGAAGGTCAAATTAATTTCACCTGTAAAGGTTATAGTGCATTTTAGGTTCATCCTGAAATTTCACCCGAAAGCCGAATATCCCTAACTTTTTGTGAGTAGTGTATTTCTGCACATTTATCTACAGCATGTCAGTCTATTATCTATTATCCATATAAACATGAATATATACTGCATCTCTAGCATGTGATTCCAACTAGAGGTGGGGGATATGTAGCGTATCCAAGGTATGGTTGCAAATATTTGCACAGAAAGGTTTTAAGGATATCATGCATATTGGAAAACATTTGGGTCAAAGTATCTCAGTCATGGCTTTAGCATTCACATGTAAGGTTTCTGCAGGTTTCCACCCCAACACCATTTATTGCAAATGGCCATTTATTGTATTGATTTTGCCTTGTGGCGCTGATATTTCACATGCTGATGTAATGCAAACATAATTGAGATTGAGCCTATGAATACATTTTTAATTCTTTTACCGTTTGATGTCTTCATCAGTTCTATTATGGGCAATGAAGGAAAAATTAAAATATAACAAAGAATATTATGATATGTATCATCATCATGCAAAGGGTCTACAAATATTGTCCACCCCCCACTTCCAAAGGTCAATTCATGTGACGCCGATCAAAATTTAGCAAGAAAGAATTTTATCGTACTGAATGAGTACTCTGGCAGTCAATGAGAAGTACTCACCACATAGAGACATAGCAGTGCTGAGAAACCATTTTGGACTTGTACACTTGATTTGAAGCCTTCCCCAAGATTAGGGCAGATGAAATAGTTTATTGGAGCAGAATAACAAGGATATTTGGACACTTACTGTGTGAAGTTATGGCTTCACAAGGAGGGAAATGATGTTATGAGTTGGCCTTTATAGTAAGGAGAGATTTCATGACAACCTCTGGGACCACATTGTAACCATGGGAACTTGTTGGGAGCTTCCGACTGCCATTAACACTAAGAGATACAGTATGTTACCACAGTAACAGACATTGTATGACAACAGGTGTCAAGCTTACTATTATGCTAAATGGGGAATTATCATTTACAATTATGGTTTTAGACAGTATGTGGTATAATTCTTTCTCCATGAGGCAAACTGAAGACGGCAGTGTAGTATAATGGGGTTTGTAACCTCACTGTTGCAGGTTTGATTCCACTGCAGTTGTAACCTTCAGCAAGGTACTTAAAGTGTATTTCTTCAGTATACATGTATATCCAGCTGTATAAATGGATACTGTGTAAAAATGGTACATCGCTCTGGATAAGAGTGTCAGCTAAATGGCTGTAATGTAATGTACAAACCAAACTTACTGACTTTACAAACAAACTTACTTCAAGTTCAGCAGGAAACTATGTTTTGAAAGGGTCCTGTTTCTCTGTATATAAACCAAATCAAACTTTCTATGGCTTCAGAAGAACCTTGATTTCCCGTGTAGAAAAACCATTAATATACACTGCCTGGCCAAAAAAAAAGTTGCACACACTAAATTTCGTTGGACCGCCTTTAGCTTTGATTACGGCGCGCATTCGTCGTGGCATTGTTTCGACAACCTTATGCAACGTCACAACATTTATTTCCGTCCAGAGTTGCATTAATTTTTGGCCGAGATCTTGTATTGACGATGAGAGTCGAACCACTCCGTAAAGTCTTCTCCAGCACATCCCAAAGTCTTTCAGTGGGGTTAAGGTCAGGACTCTGGTGGCCAATTCATGTGTGAAAATGATTCCTCATGCTCCCTGAACCACTCTTTCACAATTTGAGCCCGATGAATCTTGGCATTGTCGTCCTGGAATATTCCCATTGATGGGATAACCTGGTCATTCAGTACATTCAGGTACTCAGCTGACTTGATTTTATTGCTGCATAATGTTGCTGAGCCTAGACCTGACCAATTGAAGCAACCCCAGATCATAACACTGCCTCCAGAGGCTTGTACAGTGGGCACTATGCATGACAGGTGCAACGGCCACTTTTTTTTTTGGCCAGGCAGTGTATGTAGATATATGTACATCCTAAATTGAGACAGGTACCATGTATCAGTATTTTTTTCCCACAGGTTCCCCACACATTTACTGTACATGAGGATTACATCAAGTCAGCACTGTGCCCTACTAGCATATCTTAATCAGGCTGCACTGACACCAATTCATTGGTGTGTTTTGTTGCCTGTCATTCACTGGCTTCAAAATACCCCCTTTCTATTTGGAACGCAACAATGCAGTGACCCCAGTTTGGGGGAGGGGGGAAGGGGGGGGGGGTGGGGGTGTTAGATGGGACACTGAAAAAAACATCATGCAGGGATTAAGTAACTGGACACTCTGGTATGGTGTTGAGCTCGACCGAGGGCTGGATACTCGATTCCTCAGTTCAGCACTGTCATTCCACCTAACCCTTTCAAAGCACAAATCACAACGGGGCGTTTCCATGCTACACTCTCAGTCACCCTTCGCCTCTCAACACTATGGCCGTGTCCAAATATGATCTACTATGTGCCCTGTCCCCTCACTTTGCAAGCAGCGTGCAAAAGAAATCCCGGCAAAACTCTTTCCAAACTACTGAGGAAGTAGTTTGTGATATATATTTTTTTGAAATTGTAGTTTTATTGAGAATATCAATCAGTTTACATATGACAATGGTTAGTGTAGATTATGAATGAACATAGAATTAACAAAAATAAAAAGAGTGTAGTTCATAATATGTCCCGCTCTTGTACTACAAATTGTAGTTTTTACTTCCGGTAAAAAATTGTCGGACGAGTGCACATTTCTGTTGATGAGTGTGCTCCTGAATCCCCTCAACAAAAACACGGAAATAAGGGTTTCATCCTGGGATTTTAAGTGCCCCCATTTGTGAGAAAAAGTCGCCCACTCAAAAGCTTTTGGACGAAGTTGACTCAAATATGCGCCCTCAAAGGGGTGAAGGGATCATATTCAGTGGAACTTCTACACGTAGACCAGGGGTCCTCAATCTTATCCAGTAAGGGCCGGTGTGGGTGCAGGCTTTTGTTCCAATCAAGCAGTAGCACACCTGATTCTACTAATTAACCACTAGAGTCTTTGCTAAGGACCTTGAGTAGTAGAATCTGAACTGCTTGGTTGAGACAAAAGCCTGCACCCACGCCGGCCCTTTCTAGATAAGATACAGGACCCCTGATGTAGACTGAAGCTCATGTAGACCGAATTTATTTTTCTTTGGCTTTAAATGGGGGGGGGGGGTTAACACAACTTTCCTCCATCGTGCCTGAAACTAGTTGATAATAAACGAGGCATAATGAATGCAGGGTAGAGGGGAACTCCAGGGACACACGACTTGTCACACCAGGCGTGAGGGGACACGGCAGTTGTTAAGCGGCTCCGTGGGTTTTAATTGCTGTCACTCAAGAGCACGGCACAAAGACTCCAATTACCGGAGTCAGGACGGGCCCGCCTGATTTAGCAATCTTTCCTACAGCCCTCCTTAGAGGCGGCGAAGGTTTACATGGGAGACCGTGTCTCGGGCCACTTCCTCTGGGACCTGCCAGCCACAGGTTGCTCAGGCTCACGCTCAACAAACGTAAAAGAAGCCATTATAGTTTCACCTTTTAAATTGTTTTCTTAATGGTTCTTATTCATTCTTATGCGCCGACTACTCAAATCATCTTTATGTTGAATGCCGTCCTGCGATAGCTGGACGTAAAGGTGAACAAATCCCTGCACGGAATACTTCATCCCCCTTTGATGCCTGAATGTTCCGTTTTTGGTTGAAGACATGTTGTTGTACTTGTTGCCTGATCATAGTCACGCTACCTTGAAGACTTTATTCTTCAAAATGGCTGAACCTGAGAGTTGGCCTTGACCAATGGACCTTAAACCAGTGGTCCCCAACCCCTGGAGATCTACTGTCCTGTAGGTTTTCATTTCATTAAAGATTCAATGTCCAATTATTGTCATTTTAGTGTAAAGAGACTTAATGCTGGTGTCATGGCATGTCATGACCTCTGCCATAATTTAGCTTCACCACCATACAGTATAATCATGTAATTGGAGTCTCTACCACAACTGAGTTGTGGATAGCCTTCTGTTTGCATCACAGAGTGGGGTGCGCTGTATACTGGAGGTAGATGAGATGAGTTGATTCACGGTGCACTACTTTGAGATCATTGGCCAAAAGCCACTTCATAAATGCAAGTCATCATTACCTCATTCTTACCATCTACAAACAGCCACTTCTTAAGACGCTTGCCAAAATGTCTCCCACCTGTAGTCACATATTTTGGTAGAACACACTGCACGCAAAATTAATTGACACAAGCTGGCAATTAACTACTGTGTATTAACCTCTACTGATTTAAATGCTGTGCCAGTCTGACAGTGCAAATGAGAGACAGAGAGAGAGAGAGAGAGAGAGAGAGAGATGCGAGTCTGGCATGTTAATTAGTTCATCTTCAGAAAAAGAGTCTTCAGCCAATAAATGAGGAGCCATCCATTTACTTAGAATCAGCAAGGCACATTTTTGGAATATCTAATTGTGTGACAGGTTATTGCCTGTGCAGCTCTGTAATTTATAGCCTTTTATATGATCTCTCCCAAGCTTATTCTCTGAGCATGTAGATAATGTGAAGCGTTTGTAGGTCAAACTGCAGGTCTATTGATATCTATCCCCGCTTCCAAGAATTCATGTCATAGCTTTTGAATAGGGCCACAGTGACGATCATTCTCAAAGAAGCCATGCTGTGAATTAAAAAAAAAATGAGTAAAGACATTTTCCACGTTAAATTCTATTTTATTTTTATAGCACTTTTTATATAAAGAACTGTCTCAAAGACGCCGTGCAGAGAAACAGAAAAAAAATTGCGCAAAACCTAGGTCTCAACCACCAAAAAGCAAATGAGGTAAAAACTACCCCAGTGGTGAGAAAAACTGTCAAACAGTGGTGAGAAAAAACTCCCCAATGGAAGGAAATCTTGGGAGGAACTTGGCTAGAGAGGGAGAGCCCATCCTCCACTGGCCGGCCTGCTTTAAACTAAAGGTGGAATGGATGATAAAAAAAAGGTAATGAGGGATCTATCATAGCAATTAATCAAATGGGTTGAGCAGGTTAAAGTCTGAGATATTAAACTAGCTGTTAAGTAGAAAGTCCAATGAAGAGATGTAGAGTACGCAATTCAGAGGGGCAGGGTGAAAGACCTGGGACTCCAGGTAGCGTCAACGCGTGGGCCTGAAATAAAAAGGTGTTTTTTCACCCTTAATGAAGCATGACATTTGCTTATGTATGATTTATGAAGCCATTATGTCATGTTTATGAACGCTTTATATACGCTATATAAAGCCTTAATACGGAGACTTAATTTTAGTGTCACCTGCTTTTCTTTTTTACATTCTATATTTTTTATCAAAAACATTCTGCTCATTTAGAAATCACTTATTGTGCATACCCATGTAAAAGTGTCACCACTACTCTGGCTAGTACTTGAAGTTCACTATGAGACATGGTTTCGGCAGCCATAGGGAGAATCCTTCCCACTGAAACAAACTGAAGTGCCTCTCTACAGTGATAGGGACACTGTCCTATTTAAGGTGCTGCATTTGCAATCAAGAGATCTATGCAAATCAAAGATCTAGTGTAAAAAATAATTACACAATGTCTTTAATTGTCAAGATAATAAAATAATCCTGGTGCCATAATTAGCTCTATATCATAATGTCATCTCATCAGGTGATAATGATTTTCTACAGAATAACCCCTGTAAAAGTGCCATCCTGGTGTAAACCCAGCTTCTTAGCATAACCAAGGTGAGTGCTTTGCATATTGGCAGGAGATGAATATGAAGATGAATTTCCCCACTTCAGTGCAAAGTACTTTGAGATCCTTGGCCGAAACCACTTGATAAATGCAAGTCATTATTACCTCATCCTTAGGTTTGACAATAGCGGCTTCACAGAAGTGCATTGAACTTAAGTTCACCAGTATACGCTACATATTTGTTTTGGGAGAACATCGTACAAATTTTTATTAACCCCCTGACTTCCTTCACCTCCTCTGTAGTAATGGGGACACTGTGGTGTAGGAAGTGCCATCTTTAATCATGAAAGGTCACTAAGATTCTGTCTCTCTGTGGTTATTAAAGACCAGTGTCACAGATTTTAATGTGTGTGTGTGTGTACATGCATGTTTATCAATGACTTGAAGTGTTCAAATCTGAGGACATTTTGAAAACAGGAAAACATTCAGCTCAATTTCCCTCCTTGTCAAGGTGGAGGTTGATTGAGGTTTTTTCTTTCTTTAATTTTTTACCCTTGGCAAAATGGAGTAGTTCACACATTTTTACATTAATCATTTTTATCGGCTACCTCGTTAATGTGGAAAATCCTAAATTGTGTCGTTGACCACAGGTTGCCTTTAATTAGCCGAACTCAGAGTGTGGCAAGGAGGCAAGAGGCTAATAACTCCTCAGCAGTAAACCTCTGCGCCTTTGTGATAACCCTCACCGTTCTGTTACAAATGTGCAGAAAGTCATGAATCTACACGCTCAGAGCAGTTTCTTTCCCTTACTGACGGAGAATCCAGGTTTTCTGTCTGGCAGTCGTCTTACTTCTGTCACTCATTAAATCCCTCGGACAAGAACCGCTGAAAAGTCCCTCCCTGCTTCGTTTTTGAACACACGTGCTCTCAAAAGGGCACATTGTCTCAGTGCACATGGGTGTTGGGTTTTTTTTTTTTTTTTTCCTAATCAAAATTTCTTTGCAGCTGTTGTTTACTACTGCTGAGAGATTACATCTAGCAAAATGTGCCATTTTTTTCCCAGAAAGACAGCTCTGATCTGGCATGCGTTTCAGTGGGAGAACTGAAGATTTTCATTATTTTTACACCAAGACCCTCAGGCAAATACTCAAGAAAGCAAAACATGGCTTAATTAGCTTATTTGGAAGAATTTAATGGAATCATACGAGAGTCTCAAGTATTATTAAATAAAACGTGCCTCATTTGAAAAACTTGTTAAATGTGCTTTTCAAATCCTTCTTAATGCCGTCAAGCCATAAAATGGAGTTGCAATTTAGCACTACACAGGACCAAATAGGACTATTGCCTGGTTATGAGCTGTTAGTAACGGGCTGGCTGCAACACTCAAACCATCCTACCTACAGCACTGACAAATAAATCATTATGAATCTACTTTGAGGAGAAAGATCCCCAAGGTCGGTCCGTATGGAAATTATGGGAGTCTTCCTCCAGTGAAATCACTCTCTGAAATGACCCATACAGGCAACAAGTGCAATTGGACAGCCCAGCAGTATTTTTAGTCATTTGTCTAAAAATATAAGACCAAGTCTTGTAAAAACTACAAACATAAATTATGCAGACAGATGTATCTGTATCCACATAACAAATCACTGTATTGATCGATCAATTATTCATATGCGATTCCCCGGTCAGTACTTCTTCAGTTCTCGGATGTCTCTTTGTTTCATCTCACACACACGCATGCACGTCTACACACACACACACACACACACACACACACACACACACACACACACACACACACACACACACACACACACACAGGTTTCATTAACTTGTGGAAAAGTGTTTTTGACTTTCACTCGATGTGTGTAGATGAGTTCCGCAGCAGAATTAACATCAGGCGAAGATGAGACAAACGCTCAACGGTCATCCATGCCATCGTTTGAATTTGACTTACAGCACATGGACGTGCACGCAGATCCCCTATACACCTAGGATACATGCAAACGCAATAACAAAGTGGAATTTTTAAAGGAGTTTCGCACAAAAAATACTTCGATTCTGCCCTGACAGTCCCCAGACAGTCTGCCCAGCTTATATATTTTCCACTTTATTCAGACGGGAAAAGCAAAGAGGGTTACAGACAGAGATGAGATCACAACACAGAAAGCGCCACAGCAGGGAATTGAACCCCAGGCTGTAGTGGCTGGCTCATATATAGGTTGAGCCTTGGCTAGCTATGAGAGCTTGGCTAGAGTGTCTAGAAAGTTCCCTCCAATCTAACCCTGGATGTACAGGTATGTTCAAGCCTGAAAGAAAATATGTTTAATGTTAAATGGAGTCACATTTTTTAAATCTCACTTGTCTGCAACCTAACCTGCTCAGATTTGGCAGTTTTGATAGTATTAAACAGAATAATTAATATGCAGTATGCATTAACTAAAATATATTTATTTACAGATGTCCATTTGGTGGTTTGGCATGGGGTAGACTTTTTTTTAATACAACCATATACAGTATACTGTATATAAGCAAGCATTCGGTTTGTTCTGTTTTGTTTTTTACTGTGTCCATTAAAGCTTCATGGTTTATACAAAATAGCTATTTAGAATGCACCTGGTTTTCTAATAACTGCATACCAATTTCTTTGTAAATGCAGTATGATTTATTTCATTCATAAACTACTGCATTTGCTCTGCAGTGACTAAACATACTTGCCATTATATGCCTGCAGAAAAACAAATATCATGTCATGTTTTCTCATCCAAAACAGCCATTCTGTGGTGATTAAATTCCAATTGCACAAACAGATTGGAAAACAAAAAGTGTCCTAAATGTTTCCCAGCCCAAATAAGCTTGTTTGCTCCCAACAGCTATCCTTAACTACTGTCAAACCCCGAAATACAGTTTATCCTATAAATAATTGCACTTCCCAGGATAATAACTGCCGGGTTAACGGTGATCTCTGACAGCTTGCAGGAAATCCCCTACCCGTCACAATGATCTATAACGCTTATGGTAACTGACAGAGAGGGCGCGACATGGGGAGAGTTGACTGACAGGGCATGGCTCGTTACTGAAGGCAGAGGGGAAAAAGCTAAGCTTCCAGGTGGCGAGTGGCGGGAAATTTTCAGTCGCGACAAAGGGAACAGAGCAGGGAGCTACGACGGAATAAAAGGCGCTGAACGGGACGTGCGCCGGGTCAGTTTAATTTCCTTCGCTTCCGTGAGCCTGAGGTACCGGGTCCCTCGTGGGCAGAGGGGAGCGCAGCGTGGCTGGGACTTAACGCACTCGACCAGAGCACATTGTACACTTTATAGCGGGTTTACAGTAACAGTGGGAAGAGCCGTAACACAGCTCGGGAAAAAGCTTAGGAAAAGTACACCAAGGCCTGCAGCTGCATTTTATTCATTGGGTCAATTAAGGCATCAACCCTGAGGTAAATACTGTATATGAACAGCAGCAATGTAAGTGTTCTGTGGCTACATTTTATTCATTGGGTCAATTAAGGCATCAAATCAGATGTAAATATAGTACGTGCACAGCAGCGATGATGCTCTCTATGTGAAATACGTGGTCATGGACAGGCTATACATTATTCCATTAGCTAACTGTATAGATTAAATGCAGGGGCCCTGACACGGTTCCGATAGATACACAAGATGTCACGGTTCCCTTGTTAATCAGCCCTTATTTGGTCAATTAACGCAGTTAATTACACATTTAATCCCCCCGGTATCTTTGGTCTAAATTGGCTGCCCATTCCAAGGTGAAATAAAAACCCAGCAGACCCTGTGGGTCACCAGGACCAGGGGCTTGGGTCTCCTCCTATTAACCATCGAAATATCGAGGCGACCCTTTGACCTCAGCCACATCCTGTTTTTGGCAGAAAGATAGAACTCTGTCATTTTCTTCTAACTCTGTCTTCAACATTTTCTTCAACTTTCCTCCTATTCTTTATCTCAAATTTTGATTCAATCCTGGTACTTGTCTGGCACTCCTCGCGAACATCAACTAAACATCACCAGGGCTTTAAGGTAACTGACTCTAAACAGAGGAGGGGTGGCTTGTCTGTAACAAAAAAATAAAATAAAAATAAAGATCCTTAAACACTTAGTTCAGAAATTTGGAAACTCATTTCCTGTGTGGCAGACCAGAAGAGATCATGGGATCTGTAGTTCCTACCGAATGATTAGTATTATTAAACTACTATCATCAATATCTACCATATGCACACTGGAGACTATTTATTGATACATTTCTTAATTGTTTTGGACAAAAGCAAAACTGCACAAATATATAATTATTGTCTTTAGGGGTGAATCAAGCAACACAATATACAGTGTCCGTGTGCAAGTACCATTTTCTCAACAGTATTTCGCTGGTAGTTTAACAATACCTCACACTATAATAATAATAAATAATTTTTATTTATTGTGACTTTATGGATTGCAAGCATCACCGGTGTAAACAAACCACGTTGCCAAGTGGTACTCAACAACAGCTGTAAGTTGCAGCTTCTCAGCTGGTTCCAGGAACATAAGGAGTGCATGTGGGGGCAATACTACTGGTCCGGTGTTGTCACTTGAGAGCGCCGTGCTAATTTCTCCTGAGACCTAAAACAGGTCTGAACCCTAACCCCGTTTCCACAGATGTGAAAGACTGGGGCAATGCCCCTTGACCTGTACCCGCCTCATGGTTTTCTATTTATGGATCTTGGAGAAGCGGCGAGCTCTTAAAGGGATGGTTCACCCATTTTGAAAAATTTTATATTGTTTTACTCACCCCCAAAATAGTATGGAAGGCTGTAGTGATGCTGTCCTGGTCTCAGTGTTGTAGCTAAAATTGGTAAAAACAACATAAATTTTTTCAAAATGGGTGCACTATCCCTTGAAAGTGGAAGCCGTTCACATAACGAAACCGTGAGAATATTAACAGTGAACCACCTCGGTCGCTACTTCTTCGTGTGCTCGTGACCGCGGTCAGGCGTCGGAGATTTGAAGGTCTGCGACTGAGGGCGTTGCTGCCGGGAGACGTGACTGACAGGCGAGCCATCGTTTTGTGGCCCGTGCCAGCTCAGATCTGGCTGAAACGAGCTCATTGGAGACGATGCAGAGCAGAGCAGCTGTGGTTCTCTCGCCCCAGGGCTCACAGTAAGGCCGGTCATGGTGGGTTTCCACACGTGATGCTTTAGCATATTTATGTATTTTTTATATTTTTATTTTTATTAAGGTCATACCTCACAAACCACACAGGCATGCTACTACTGTATTACTACTATTACATCACTTCTCTTCATTGAAACACACACACACACACACACACACACACACACACACACACACACACACACACACACACACACACACACACACACACACACACACACACACACACACACACACACACACACACACACACACACACACACACACACACACACACACAAAATATACTGGGTTTATCCCAACCTTTATAGATATGGGCTAAATGTCCTCCAAGGCTCTTGGACATGGCAACACTTATCTAAAATGGCCCCCGATTCACCTATGTAGAACATGCAAACTCCTTTCCTCTTTTTGTTTTTATCTCATATTCACAGAAAGGCAAAGCCCATTGTGATTCACCAAACCCAGAGACTACAGGGACATGCTATAAGCTTCTCCACAGTCTGTGCGTGCGGCTTCAGGCTGCATTTCCTGTTCCATACTAATCTGAGAAGGAAGGGTCGTTTGTGGCACAGTGCAGGAAGGTTAAAAAGGATCAGTAGCACTAAATCAGCCTGTCTCCCCTCCGATGAGTTCATTATTCATCACGTGACTCCTAGTTCTCAGGCATAATAAAATATATTATTTTCCCAATAAGAGAGAGAAGCAGTGTGGTGTGATGGTTAAGGCTAATCGGAATCTACCGGAAAGCTGTGGCTTTGAGTTTCAAAGGGTTCCCCATTAGGTAAGTACTTACTTTAAATTGAATTGCTTCCTCAAACATCTGTTTAAATGGATTTTAAAAAAAACCTATAGTTAATTAGCCCAGGAAAATGATGTGTGCTAAGCAAATATATAATAATGACGATAATGTGGTACAATAATTTAATTAATTCCGATTCTTATCGTGTTACAATGTGGCAGTGCCTTTGTGACTCAGTTTTATATTGTGCAATTAATTATCCTTTTCAATAGGTCACAGTCTGGATGTGGGCCTTCCTTTACCTGTATAGGACTAGGATAAGAAACTAACTTCGGCATATACCTTAAACATATAACATAAAACATGAAAATAATATTGAAATAATCAACAAACAGACTGTACATGTATTACTGTATTTCAAACTCAATAAAGCATCACCTCCAAACCTGCCTCAGGCCTCCCAATAAAAATGATTGGACATTAAATAATAACAATTATAGTAATTACTAATTAGACATTAAATAATAATAATGATAATGAAGAAGAAATTGCATTTTTATAGTGCCTTGTATAGCGCCTTTCACCATATTACCTCAAAGTGAGATAATGAGTCCCCCCACTCTCTCTATCTTTATATTTGCTCTGAAAAAACCACCCTTTCCTTCACGCCAGACTGGTGGGGGGGGGGGGGGGGGGTGTGCCATTTTTCACCTCAGCGCCGCCGAGTACAAAATGACATGTTGGAGTTTTCCCCAATCAAGCCCCTGTCAGAGTTTATCACTGGCCCAATGGGTCATTCCCAAAGTGCACAGAGCAGACACGCCTTTTCATTTGCTCTGGGTTTCTTTTATGTTGATGCTGTCGCTGCTGTTCTTGCTCTTGCTTCGCACGTTATTTGTGAGGAGTTATTTGTGCGTTATTTATGGGGCGATGTCGATTCAAAAGCGTCCCCCCCCCCCCCCCGTCCGTCCGCCACGCCACTCCCTCAGCTCCCAAACTGCTCAATCGCATCAGCAGCACCAGCAAGCAGGCTCAGGGTCCAGCGCGTCTCGCTGGCATTTAAACTCCAGGAAGCATTCCGGAGTATCCACACGTGCGCGCAGTGCTCGGTTTTCCAGACGACAATAACTGATCCCTTTCAAATGGACATTTTTTGAGATGCAGGCCTAAGTATTGCTTATGTTTTTCCATAAAGGATGTTCACAGCTTTGTATGGTAAGGTGCTGCATGGTCCCATATGGAAAGAACATACTAATCTAGTAAGAAAACTAATGTACAAATGTTTATGCATATCTAGTATAAACATGATCTAAGTAGAATAATTACTGCACACAGAAACTGTATCCTGGGAAGTTGAGTTTATGAACACACTTTTGCAAACGATTCTGTATAAGAGCATCTGCTAACTGCCTAAATGTAAATAAGCCGTTTTCTCCAGTGTCGTGCCGTGTGGCTCACAATATTAATATGCAGCCAAGCTACAACATTCCTTAGTAGCATTCTGTATTTCTGTCATTTTCACATGAGCTACAGGACACACCAAACTACGTCACAGGAATACACTATTACGCTGGGGACACAGTGTGGAGTATTGATTACGGACCTGCACATAAATCTCAAAGTTTGCTGGTTCAATTTCCGGCTACTGTTTTACCCTTGAGAAGGCACATGGCACAATTTGGTTGAATGACAAGCTGTATATATGGTTAACCTCTGCAGCTTACCCATGATAAGCATGTCAGTCCAGCAAGTGAAGTAATGCACAATATAAATTTGAATGGATCACTCTAAGAAGCAGAATCAATGCATTTTGGAAGACATTGGACATTTGTGCAAATGATTTCCGGCACGGAGCTCTAAAATTTTAACTGAGGTCACGCAACAGGGCAAACCATGATACATTATTAAATTACATTATTAACCCGTGATACATTATTAAAAACACAAACCTGAAAATATCACTCTAACAAGCGCCACCTATAAATTATTGAAAATCGATTGCGTGTGACGGCACATCTGACTGTGACATTAATTGGAAGCACCTTTGTACTGAAGAGAACATCTTCATCAATTTAACATCAAGTCAGTCATAAACGCGCATGTCTTACAGCCCAGTGTGAGTGAGCAGTAAAGGCATGAGGATACACTTGTTCACGCTCTGATTTATTTTAACGCGAAACGTTCTCTCCCAAACGTGGGTCTCCTCTGTTCATAGCGGCATTGAAAGACCGTAGTTTTCCTAAGCATCTCACCCTCAGTTTGCCAGCAGGAATTACCCATAATGCCCCTAACGACCGACTCATTGTTCAAATTATGTAAGGAGCAATTTCACTGTCAAATTATGTAAAACCGTACACAAATTATTAATTGCAGAATGACAGTGATATATGAAAGCAGATACGTAAATACATTATGCGGCACTGACAGCCATTCTCGAGTTATTCTACATAATTTGTTTTGACACTTATACTATTATAACAAAGCTTTGTGTGTGCATGTTGCATCTAACTTCCACGAGACTGAATGAGAAATGGCATGTACATAAATAGCTTGTCTTCTCTAAATGACTTAGAAGGCCTCAGCTGGTGATAAGTGTCATCTGTGGTAAACTGTGAGTGTATTTCTTATGGAAAGCATCTGAGGAGGACGTACAGGGTTAAAACCTTCTTAGATACACGGTTTGTGTTTGATACCCACAACACAACACTGCCTCACCTCTCAATTGTAGGCCTGGGACCTGGCACTACTTAAAAAGTGTTAATAATTGATGATGAAAGTAACAACAAAAGACTGGCGTCATAGATACGCGTGTGTGAGTGTGTGTGTGGGTGCGTGTGCATGATTGTGTGTCTGTGTGTGCCGGTGTGTGTGCGTGTGCATGATTGTGTGTCTGTGTGTGCCGGTGTGTGTGCGTGTGCATGATTGTGTGTCTGTGTGTGCCGGTGTGTGTGCGTGTGCATGATTGTGTGTCTGTGTGTGCCGGTGTGTGCGTGTGCATGATTGTGTGTCTGTGTGTGCCGGTGTGTGTGCGTGTGCATGATTGTGTGTCTGTGTGTGCCGGTGTGTACAAGTGTATGTGCACGCACCTGCATTTTAAAGCGTTTACAGAATTACAGCACGCCAAAAGGATTCCCGTCCACAACAAAATTTCCCAGAGCCCCCGGTGCTTTGTGCCGAGTGGCGTATCGGCTCGGGCGAAGACAATGGGGCGGGGACAAAGACGTGCTGGGCAGAGAGACGAACGTCGCCACGGCTCACAAGAGCCCTGAAGGTCAGAGGGATGTCCTCTGCAGAATCCCCCCCACTACACACACACACACACACACACACACACACACACGCACACACACCCCACACCGCTAAACACATTTCCATTATCTCTCATAACAGCCACTTAACTCTGCGCTCTCCAAAGGTGAAACCGCAAGAGCCCAGCCCATCTCTGCTTGTGGATTTGCACGGATGGGCTGTCAAAAAGCCGCAAGCTCCATTAGCGGGCTCTGTCTCTCTCTCTCTCTCTCTCTCTTCCTCCTGTGCCTCTCTCTCTGCATTTGCGTGATGAACGGGGATTTGTGGAGTTACCCAGAAGAGAAAGTATCAGATACGGCGTCTCCCGTCTCCGTGAAACAGACTGGTCAGTAGCTATAGACTCCGTAACCAGGTTATTAAGGATTCAAGATTCAATATCGCAGCTGCCTTTTGTAATGCATGTAGTGGAACATAATATATGTGCAGTAATAGATGGTTTGTAGAACATATATTGACTCACTGTGCAGGTCAGTACCGTGTGTAATAAGTTTCACATTTCTTTGAACGGCTGATGTATGATTCGCGGGCCTCGTTCAGTGTCACCACGGCACGCTTCCCCTTCGGGTAAGCCATTTTAAGCAATTGTTCTTTCATTGTTCTTTCCATAACATTAACACCATCCCTGCATTGAACAAAAACATTAGGAAACCGCTATATATACACAGTAGGCTATATACTGTTGGATGGAACAGAGGTCAAGATCATAGTTTGGCCTCTGGTCACATAAGTGAGCAAAATGTAGCCTATACGGTATACTACCTATCGGGCATATATTTTGCATCTTCAATATCTAACAGTCTGCGGGAGCTGTTTATCCACATAAGTGAAAAACTGTCCCAGAAGGCACCAGTACATCTATGGTAATTGCTGAGATTCTTCCATCCATAGGATTTCACATTTCTATTCATTGCGCAGCGTGAACACAAATCCCAGCAATAACGATGATGAGGGCCTTGTTACATAACCAAGAACATTAAATAAATGACAACAAATCATATTTGTGTCAGGATTGTCTTCTGTGGAAATAAATCACCTTATAAATAAAGCAATAATAAAAAGATGAATTTGACGAAATTAGCGTTGCGCCGTCTAACGCTAACCGTTCCCGGCGGCGCCAGGGGGAGCCGGCGGTAGGCGGCGCGTGTTCGAGCGCGGCCGCATGCGACGGGCACAGCTGAGGAGGAGGGCGTGCTCGCCGCATGCCGGGGGTAAGCCTGCACTGCTGAAGAGCTGCAGCGCTGTCGGCGTTCGGGGGGGGTGGGAGGAGCTCACGCTGGAGCCGCGCGCCGCGCGCTCCTTCATTTCCCTCCTCCCCGCTCACGCTACGCCACAAACAGGTCTCAGCCCGGCGAGTCGCGCGCGCGCGCCGTTGACGTTCGCCGCGGCCTGAAGCGGCTCCTCTCCCGCTCCGTTTCAGGCGTCGCGTAATCACACCCCTCCGCGGCTCGCTTTCCTCGTAACCTCTCCCCGAGGTGTGAAACAAATGAAAAAAATAAGAGCTGGAAAAGAAAAGGGCTGTTGGGAAAGATTGGCGCCTCTTACAGGCCCGTTTATCCTGCAGAGCCTTCGTTTATGTAAGCGAGCTGAAATAATCTCCACAGAATCATCAGTGTAGTACCAGTTTGTGGATATCATTTAAAACATACACTGAGGCGAAACGGGTGGAGCAATCCGTAGGGCAGTTGACTCCAGTCGTATGCGACCAGCCCCCCCCCCCTCCCACTACAGGACTCTCTCAGCCATTGTCCCTTCTCTATCTGTTACCGTCTGTGCTTTCTGTCTGAATAAAGTTTTTTTTGTTTTTGTTTTTTTTTAATGAAAGGAAGGCACTCTGGCACATGCTCTCTCTCTTTTTTATTTAAATGTGCATCGAATTGGAGCTTTAATGAGCTCCCCAATAAGAAAAGGGGTGCCCCAATAAAGAAAATGCAAAACGGCATTTGTAAGTGTACTACAGCAAAAAAAAAACAAGTCAATAATCCCAGCCAGGCTGCATTACAAATATCTGGGGTGTCAAACTGGGGTTTCTCACAGAAGCACTTTTCAAAAGGAGCCAAGCTCCTGCTCCTCATGTGAACTACATGGCACATTTCACTGAACCATTTGCAGCTGGGGTCCTATTAATGAGAGCAACAGCTGACCTGTGGGTGTGACTGAGCACTGAGCTCAGTCTGTGACCGTTATTCTGGCCGGACGCCAAACATGGTGGAAGACGCACGGGCCTGCAACACGCCCCTTTCAGCAAGACTCTCCGTCACTCTGTATGGGCAAACCCAGAATCCCCCTTTAATCCCAGCATATCGTCAACCAGACTGGATGTCAGACCCACTGCCTGCCAAGTGGACGACTTTCAGCTAGCGTCGTCCGCTCATTCATTTTATTTTGCGTTACAGGGGAATTTAAACAAGCCACGCTAGCTTAAAGTTGTTATGCACAGTTATAAACTGAATTACAAAGGAGAGAGGATTGATTCGAGTTTCCCTGTTGGCCTTTTTTTCTAGACAAAATCAAAGGCAAACAGCAGTAAAACAGGGTATAATTTGCTGTTGCATTGGAGTGTATGACTTGAATATCAATGTATTCAGAGGAAAAAAAGATTTTGCTGAACTGGGTGGAAAAAAGATAAATGAATGAGATGAAACCCAAAACTACCTCTCACCAGCAATATTACTGCTCAGAATTGTGTGTGACTAAACCTTACAGGACTATTTAAAAAATATATATATATTTGGCACCCAACGTGGGGCTGAAAATGTCCAATTCCCAGCCTAATTTGGAATGTTATATTATCTGCAACCACAGCAGAGTTAATGGGTGAACCCCACTGCCGATTCGGGAGAGTGTAGACATCCGCGGTTCTCCTCTGAAACACGTTGTGTTGCCAGCCTGCTTCTTTTCACACTACAGACTACAGCCGAGCTGTCATGGAGTGGAGTCGGAGGAAGACCTTTCGTGTACGGCTTTGACAGGGGTCACGAGAGAGCGATGAAAAGCGGGCGCCTAATCGAGTGAACCCTCCCGTACCCTGGGCGATGGAATCTCCAACTGTGCGTCACCCTACAGAGCCACCGGCTGCAGTCGGCACTGGCACGGTCTGGATTCGATTCGGTGGGACTCACTCTCGCACCACAGCGTGGTGCCTTAACCGAATGAGCCACCCAGCCACCCAATTGGTGTGTTAAAATGGATCTATAGTAACAACTGATCCATTTTAGCACAAGGACTATGTACATTTTTTTTTTTGAGTTACCACTCCTCTGACAAGCAGACTGAGGATAGACAATGACATCTACAAACCTCAAGGGTTTGTAGTGATCTGAACTCAAATACAACTGAGGGGCCGTGAAATGCTGAGCTAAATAAAAATGCTGAGCTAATTACCATATATCTTTTAAGTGCTTAAAGAACATGTTTAATCCACGTATTATTCCTTTGATTTGAGTGTTTCTTTATTTTACATTCATTACAATATATGTTTAATTCACGTTTATCCGCAGTATGTAATCATTAAACTAAAGGAGTGTGCAGTACCAAGACTCACATGTTTATGCAAGAATAATCGACAGGGTACACCTTTCCCTTTGCTTAATCTTTGTGTCTAAGGAACTGAGTGAGACAGCTAGGAGGGGATGACACGGCTAGGAGGGGATGACACGGCTTTCTCTGGTTTCAAAACTGACCTTGTGGCTTATGATTTGGGCCAATATTAAAGAATAAGTAATGTACTAACAATGGCTATTTGAATTAAGCCTATGAAATTAATGACTAATTGATTGATTGAATAATAATTATTGAACTAATATATGATAATATGTATCAGTTAAAATAATAATAATAACAGTTAAACCTTTGTATTAATTATACATGACTAACCTTATATTGTGTGTTATTCCCTTGGCAATAAGTCATTCTTCAGGAAGGTAGGTAGACCAACTGACAAGGGGTCAGAGCACCTGTTTTCCTTAGTGGTATAAATGGTTGTTGGTCATTAATTCCCCCGGGAGAATGCTTATTGAAAAACAGAGTATCAGACATTGATTAGGTAATCAACAGAAACTCAGAAAGAGTTAGGTAGGGGGGGGGGGGGGCTGCTGCATTTTGTGATTTCTGTAACCGCCCCTCCTTCTTATGACAAGTTTTAAATGGTATAAATATGTGAATGAACAACAGATTGACAGCGCTGAACTTTGTTTTCCTTGCGCATTGCTTTTCTGGACCAGAATATTATTGCAATAACAAAACTATTATTCACCAGCCCCGCACTTTGACTCTTTTCCGGAGAACCGATCTGTCAACAACAATATTTAAAACGTTTTGCACACCGTCACTTGACAGCAGAATCTGTGGCGAGGCTGTTACATATGGCCGGCGCTTCTTAGGCACAATAATAGCGTTCTGAAAACAGCCTTGCGCGGAGGGGGTCTGCGCAAGAAGGCCATGGAGCGAACATTTTGTTGAGCCGGTTTTAGCAATGACGTGGCTTGTTAGGGGGCCTCATCACCAGAAATGAGCCTGTCGGCGAACGGCGATTGAGACAAACGGGATCGGCGCTCGGTCTTTATGGAGGAGGCGGCGTGCCAAGCCGAAACAAATCCGTCCTCCTCAAAGCCTCTCATTTGTCTCTCAAAAGGACCAACGGCAGGATATACACACACAAACAAAAACCTCACGGGAAATCCAAAACCTGAGAAAACAAAGCCTAGCTCAGCAGAAACTAATGATGCTGGGAGATGGAGAATAAACGGGTCTGAAATCTACTAAAAACATCAGAGCACATCATTCCACATTTAAGTGCTACGTAACCCCTCAGCCAAAAGTATAATTCACATAATAGTCTGTATGCAGGGTAGGTTGACTGAGCACACATGCTCTTTTACAGCAACGCCCTGTTAATGCCCCCCCCCCCCCCCCCCCAATTAGCCTAACCTGCATGTCTTTGAATTGCGGGAGGAAACCGGAGTACCCAGAGGAAACCCACGCAGACACGGGGAGAACATGCAAACTCCACACAGAAAGGTCCCATCTGGGATTCGAGTCCGGGACCTTCTTGCTGCGAGGCCGACAGTGCTAACCACTGCACCACCGTACCTGACAGACAACAAACTATTACAAATTCCATAACAAATAAATATTTCTTTATCATGCCAGGATGTTATTTCACATCTATGAGCGAGCTAATGAGCATGCTATCACATATAAAGTATGTCAAATGTACCAGTGCTTGGGCTTCCAGGATGTCTTGTATGGTGTTGATAAAGCACAGGCATAGACCCATCTCAGATCTCATTGTAAAACTGTCAATAATTTAAGAGTCACTTTTTAATAGTATTAGTATCATGAAAACCTCAGAATAAACAACTAATGTTGTGTAACAAGTGGAAAATAAATCAAACAAAGTTAATGTTAAAGTCTTAACGCAATAAGATTGAACTGTGACCACATTCAAAACCCACTTCCGGAGGAGAAAATATTCTGATCCGTACATTTAAAAGGCAACATTACAGTGTAATGTGTTTATATATAAAGGTAATCGGAGGAAAACAAAATGCTCATTTTAGGCCCCAGGATTCAACACCAGTTGGTTTTAAAAGCCCCTCATTCACCCAGAGAATTAAAAATGTAATGAAGCCCTGGCGAGGCCAGGCCTTTTCATTTTTACACTACACTACTAAAAAGATGGCACACCCTACCCACCTCCCAGACCACTAACATGCATGTGAACTTTTCACCAGACAGTCACTGGAGAATCGGGCACTACTTTGAGCAGTTTCAGTTAAACAATAACGGTAAACCCCCTGTGAAATCCGATACACTTTTCATTTCATTCGTGTGAAAGAGACAAGCTGACGGGGAAACACGTATGGAGATTAACTGGCATTCGAGCAGATCTGGAAAACCAAGAGCTGTGTCTGGGGAGCACAATATGAATTATTGTATATGTGATGGGAGATTCCACACAAACAAATACAAAAATTCCTATAGGAATTATACCACATGACACAGGGAGCTATAATGCACATATCGGACTTAAAACAAAGCCTCACAAAAGTGTGTTGAACCAACGGATGACAGCGTATGAATAAGAAGTGACTTATCTTAGTGTGTGTGTGTGTGTGTGTGTGTGTGTGTGTGTTTAAGAAAAGTAACCCATTATATTTATAATCCATAGTCACTTGCATAAACAGTGAAATAGGAATCTGCATCGTTGACACGCAGGCCTACGATGCGAAATGTAGATGTAGACGGATGTAGACGACTGAAAACAAAGTAGGCTAAGGAAAAGGCCTGTGGAGGCCAGCAAGCAGCTGAGATTACCGTCATCCTCAACAGGTTGGGTTTTCCAGCTAATTCAAAGTCATACGCAAACAAGAAGCACCTCTATATTGAAATCAGAAGCAGCTGCTTCAGTCTCCATAGCCAAACATGAAGGACTGCAAATTCACCCTATTAGTTTCACATATTGGTAATAAATATAATGATCTTTTTAAATAATATTTTTTTGTGGGCAAAATATAAAGGTATGAAATATAAAATTCTCACTTTGTAAACTGGCCATTGCTAATTCTGTGTTTTCCTGAGCAAAAACTATGAGATTGGACTGGGAGATTACTTTAAAAGGAAGGCCAGTTCACTGAAAACAACATAGCAACATGACAATTCAGTTTATATAGAAAATGTATGCAAGGATTGTCATATCCCATGCCAGAGTGGTATAGCCAGAGAAATTATGAAATGATTGTGGCGGGCTTAAAACACTCGTACAAATAACATGCCAACGTCACATTCTTTAACAATTTAAACCAACACATAAATTGGTTATTTAAATATATATCTTACCTTGCTTTTGACGTTGCAGTGGCAGCACACAGTCCACAGGTATTTGAGAGTTCTCCAGAGAAGAATAATAAAAAGACCCCCAAAGAAAGTGACCATGGACGAGGCCAGAAATGCCCACCACATGCGCTGGCCGCTGCTGTCACAGGGCACTTCTGGCAAGAACGGGATGATCACATCCATCTTTGATATAAATATAGATGACGGCTGCGGGTTTCTGTTATTATTGATATTACTATTCATACCGCTGCCGATACCTTCTGAAATGTTTCCATCTGCCTTAGCTAGAATCTAGAGGCTTTGGAGAGCTCCGGCCAGCGCCCCCTACCCCACTCATCAGCCATATTGCTTCAAATATCCTCCCTTCAATAATATTTAACCCGTTTTCTTCAATACAGATCGATCGCGTCTAAAAATCTGTGACGCACTGGCGAGGTTGACTTCAAAGCCCGAATAGCTAGTCTGTTGTCCTCGGAAAAAACGCATCAAAAACTCGCCCTAAAGACGCCTGTAGGATTTAATTTTAGGTCAAATCAGGCATTTTCCAAACCTTCAGGTACAATTCCATTTCTGAGATCTCTTCATTTCGCAGCCGTATCTGCTGCTGTGGCTATTGTCGCTGCTGTTGTATTTGAATATTGACAAAAGACACTAAAACAAGCTTCTGTGCGACCTAGCTTTCTTCCATCAAGGGACAGTCAGACAACGGTGATCAATTTATCTCATACCAACTCCACCTTGTCGATAACCTAAAGGGTTTTCAGCTGTGCGTATCTCTCGCGCTATCAGGCTTTCACCGCACTCTTGACACATCTGGTAGAAATAAGGCGTCTTGTTTTTATTCCGCGGAACGATAACTGTTATTTGGTCAATGTCGCCTCTCCTGTTCAGTCCCTATTCTGCCCTATTCCCGTCCACAGCGGCCAGCTGATAGAGGCTGTCAGATCTGCTCAAAAGATAGCCAGGGAGATTTACAGGTAGGAAGGCGGAGCCCATCTACAATGGCCATTCAGAGCGGATGTTTATTCTAACAAGCCGCTATATGTTCATGTTAATGCGTGCGCATTACTGCATTACTTTTTACTTTTATAATTATTAAATGACGCGTCGCCCCTTATCTAGGCTAGATTTCTTTCTTTTTAATCAGCCAAAGTTCTAGTGCAACGTGATGCATTGCTGGTTTTAATATTTCCTAGCCTACTTAACAGCATGTCTCAGTGACTATAATATAAAAGACGGCCGTCTCACTTTTTTTAAAGGGGCGTTCATAATGTAACACGTTAATTATAATAACCGTGCTGTATTTATCTTTATTTTAAAGCATAGTGATGAAGTATTCTGGGAAAATATAACGACGTAACCAGAAAATGAAAACAGGCAATAGAAACAGGTTGTCAACACTCCACCCAAAGGCAGGAAGCGGGGATTGTGCACTGAAATTGGGAACCTGTTGAGTAGTTACAAGTTTTAGTTTAAACTGTACTAGAACATAAAAAATAAAAAAAAACGAATGAACTCTGGACAGTTTGAGTGGTATGTAGGTGTTTATACGACAAGTTAAAAATTCGCGTTTTGGCTTTGTTTTTATTCCAACGCAGGGTTAGTCCCTGGAAGAAAGCAATGATTTGATGCTTACAATGTGCATGATGATTTGCGAGTTTCTCAATTGTAATTTTACTTGACAAATCATTGTAATAATTACTGAAAACAATAGGGACCTTGCAAAGCGGTGACATTTGTACTACTCATGGTAATACATTTTGGCTTCATTACGGGTGTCTCCACTTCACCACCCCATGTGTTCCAACCCCAGGCAATTGGCACTGCTTCACAGCAATTTTTGGAATCCCCTGCCAATCTGCCATCATCTGTTCTAATATGAAATTGACCCTTCGAGATAATGAGCGTGCATGCCCCGGGTCCATCCACACAGGACAATGAGTCCATTTAGAATGTTAACACAAAGGTTGTCATAGAGATGAAGAAAAGCTTTGGAAACTAGATGCACTTATCTGAAATGCATGTGGCTTTTACAATACATACACGTGTCAGTTTCAAGGCTAAAAAGATTGAACAATGTGTGTGAATCACCTAGGATGTACTTGATTGTGGTATGAAAGTTACCAAGACATTATTATCATCATCATCTTAATACTGCACTTCTCATAGCCCTAATGATATTTAATGTGCATGAGTTGGGGATGGACTGACAAAAGAACTAGGCTCTTTACTCCTCCTAGTGGACGTTATAAGTATAACATTATTTTTTTTAATGAAAATGATACATTTAGACAAGGAAGAAATGGTCTTATGACTTTAAAAAACAAAAATATGTAACGTGGATGTACATCAAAATCACTATACAAAACAGTAACCAAAGTACTGGTATTAATGTCAAGCGTATTTTATCTTTAGCTGGCACAGTACAGTCCATTGAAGGTTGAGAGTACATGAAGGACTGTAACATGCACATGTGCAATTGTAGAATTAATTGCAAACCAAGTATTTTTTTAATGTTTTTAATTTTGTTATTTCCTTTGTAAAATAACAGGATCCTGGATGAAAAAAACAGGGGCCAGTGGGTAGCCAGCGTTAGAGGACTGGTTTTCTGTGGGGGAAGTGGAAAAGAGGTGCAAGCACAACGTATGAAAGGTTCAACGTGGGGCTCTGCCAGGCCAAAGCCATTTAGAGTTCTCGAAATAACCCTCAGGACAGGGACAGAGAGAGAAAATATATATCCACCATAAACACTTAGACACAGTCACACTCTCTATGTATTCACACATTCGCACAACCTGTCAACAGCTGTGTGGAAACAGATACCTCACCAAGCGACATTAACCTCACACAGATAGAGGGCATCTGATGCAGCGGGGCGAGTCCACGGTGCGTGCGGCTGGAGCAGTGGAGGCTGTCACAACAACAGTTAAAAGCCGGGGAACATCACAGAGGAATGCTGGGAAATCAACATTAACACGACACCCCTCACCCCTAATCCCCAACCCTATAAAATAATACACCCTGTCAACGGTCACTTTTTCAGCAATTAGCCAAGCACGACATTTCTCAAAACCACTAAAACAACACTGCCGTTCGGTCTTTACGCTTGGAGGTTTTATGACCTCTGTCTCCCTCAGTAGAGACAACGGATACTCGTTCATCTGTCTCGCGTTTGTTTTGGAAGCCATTTTCAAATGCAATTTGTTATAATGGACACTTTGTATTAAACTGTTAAATGCTTGTCACCTTTTTTTTTCTGACAATGGATATACAGTATATATTTTTTTTTTTAAATGCAAAGGAATACATTATCTTTGGCGCAATCCATATTTGAAAACGCTGATAAAAATGAATCGATTATAACAAAAGAAAAACTGCAAGGTTATGCGCACTCACCCGGAAGGACACAATAAAGAACGCTCAGGACAAAACTAAAATCGCTGACTTTATACAAATGGATTTAGCAGTTAATAACATTCAGGCATTATGCATTGGGTGTGTCGTGTCCCAGTACTGCAGGTGCGGGCAATGTTGAAGGCGTTGCAATCAAGTTGGTCATCCTCTGGACATACCCGACACCACAACTGTAAAGATGGCTGACTGAATTTATGATTCATTTTACATTCACACCGTATGCCTAATAGACGCCTCCACCTCAAGACACCGCCCTTCTCCAGATGCATTGATTTCATAATTAACCAGCTCAGGATACAACTTAAGACTAAGTAAATGAAACCTCCTGAATCTTTCAGGACCATGTGCATTAAGGGTCAAATACACAGCACCATTTAAACCATGTCACAGCAGACAGGCATTTTCCATTTTGGAATTGGGAATTACAATCACTTTATCCGGATGTCATTCACTCCACTACCCCCCTGGAAAACTACACAGCGCAAACTCTGGAACACAGAAACTTAATGAGTGATGTAGTCCTACTACATTTACTTTTTTTATTCCAATTTACTTAATTATCCTACGTTAGTTTGTTTTCCATTTGAATCGGGGGCAAACTACAGTAAGTGAAGCAGCAATAAAATTCTTAGTAAATTCTGGCCCCGGTACAGCGAAATAGGTTTACCTTACAGGTGCGAAAGCATCCGATACCATCATTGTCATGAAGCCAGGTGGAACAGTGTTTGGAGAATGGAGCTTGCATTAAAACAGGCTTGCGGAAAGTGTGTAACTTATCCTAAACTGGGGCAGAGTGCATGGATAAGCTTTCGTTTACCTTAAAAATAAATTTATGGAACAGAGATCACAGCCCAAACTTTCCTGTCTGTCCTACAATTGTCATGTGATTAAACACAGCTCTGACCTTTCCTATAAACCTAATTCAGTAGGATTAACTACCACACACGTGTTATGGAATTGTGATTATTTCTGCGTGTTAAAACGTCTGTGAGGCAGGCCCGTTTACGAAGCTACGATTACATGCTAAACCTGATAATTCTTCACACGGCACTTACCTGACCACACCTGTTGATAAACATCCATAGACCAATTTTACATTGACCTGGCAAGCAAATACCAACAGGATTGGTAGACGAGTGTCTTCAGGAACGTTCTGGAACCGAAAGTCTCCTTCCTGGACATCAGAGCCTCTGCTACGCATGGGTATTCTAGCCTGTCTATTAGAAATGGAATGTTAACATGTCACCAGGACAGAACTCTTACTGAGGAAAGCTGTTTGAACACAATACAGGTGTAAAAATGGTTGAGAATATACATTTTTTTCTCTTCAAGGTACATATTGCGTTATCTATCCTGCAATCAAGACCAACACAGGGACTTCACTCTGCTACTGAATGAGCTTTACTACTGAATGAGCTTTGGCAATGCCCCAAGTAATGATATCATCAACTTACTACTACTGAATGAGCCTCAACCATACAATCACTCTTCTCTTTAAATCAAGTGCCATTAAATTACATTACCCAGCCTGCAATTTAGACTATACAAAAGCAGCAATTGATTCCATTCCACTGTATCTTGGACACCTGTTGCAGCGTTTGTTTAATTTATGATAAGTGTCCCAAACACTGGCACATGGTCAGGCAGCTACCTTCGGCCGACGCTATTGTTATCTAATATCTAAGAGGATGTGAGGCTTTCACTTAAATTCTAGCAAGCACGAGGCGAGAACTCCAAAACTCACCACACATTAAGCAGCATTATTAACACACTGCAAACATCTTGGAACAGAACGAACACAGTGAAAGCAAAAGCTATACAAGTGTATACATTGTGACGCAAAAGCAGAACACTTGGGGAATTACGCAAGGGTAGTACAATAACGCTGATGGCACCTGTGCATTAGCTAAACGGGAGGCTACTTCACCACCACTAACGCTATATTGATGTTTCAAACATGCCTTTTTATTTTTATCGCTTACATTTGGTTGATTGTTTTTATTCAACTCCTGTAACAAATACTTGCTTCTTAATTTGCCCCTATAGCCCCCCCCAGTTAAGCTACTATAATGTGCAACATGATCCACAAATTCTAACTTATGGATTTTAACACGGCAACAATTGTAGATTTTTGAATCCTTTGAAATGGTTACAAATAATTCTAGTGAGTCCCAATTCTATTCAGTATTCATCTACCAATTTCCAATGGAATTGCTTTTACACAATTTATATGTAATTTTAATTGTTGTCCATTTGGTTTAGCAAATTAAAGATAAGCAGACAAATACCTAAACCAGGTTTGTGTGGTACAGAAAAATGACTTTTATTCTCATTAATTTCTTAACATTTGATACAAATCATATTTTTAATAAAGAAAATCCCAATCAGAACAGTACCTGTCTGTCTCATGTATATCCTCTGTCATAATCCAACCACGCCTAGAAAAAGTATTGTCCCTCACATGAAAAATCTTATGCTAACAATCCAACGTGAGTTTGACGTTAAATTTACTTTTAATTACACGGTTCTTAATCATTATTTTTTTTAACCCAATAGTCAAACTTTAGGACATTTTTCTTTGAAAAACTGTGCAAGAACACATCCCTTTTTCAAACAAGGAGCAGTCTACTTTCTCCAATTAAGGTAAGAATAAAAGGCAATTGTATGCCAGGCAATAATGAAATGTTAGGAACAGCCGTGATATACTTAAATGTACACTTGCTTGTACAGTACAACTATAGTACCTAGAATATGATACAAAAATTATTTGATATCTAAATGCAACTCTGTGTGAAGGGTTCACAGATTTACAAGTGCAAACCAAAAGCAAAACAAACGGGAGATACTCGAGTTTGGCACCACATAGAGGGGGGGAGGGGCATTGCATTGAAGACCGAATGAATCACCATTTATACATTTACTGTGCCTCATACTTGAATTACAAAACCCACTTAAATAATAATAATAAAAAAAATCTATAACACTAATACAGATTAAACGAGGAAAGGTTTTAGAGTCATGCAAAATTGCACCAGGATGATGTTTTTTTTTTTTGTTTTTTTTTTTTTAAATAGATACATTAAAAGAGACAAAACAAACAAACAAAACAAAACAGAGAAGAAAAAAAAACATGCTAATCTTTGCTAAGAGCTGACTACCGACTGCTACACTCTCCTAGGTCCATGACCTAGTTATTAGTTAATTAGACATTAAAATTCATAAACAGAATAAGAGAGATTAATAAAAACACAGTGGTCTGTCCTGTAAAGGATTGAACTGGACTGTTTTACGATATTCCGAAGTTAAACCCAACCCCCAAGATAACCCTGTTGTCAAACACTCAATTTCAAAAGGCACTTTCCATGTGGCCAGTAAACTCTTCACTCACGTGCATCAACTTCATCCCTACGACAGTTTTATTTGGGGAAGAGGGACCGCGGAGGGGTCGGAGGTCAGGGGTCGGGGAGGGGGGGGGGCACTACGAGAAAAGTACACATTCAAGTAAGCGTTACGTAAAAATACTCTGAAAATATTCTGTCTTTGTAAACGAGTGTATTCATATGCAGCATCACTAATAAAATCAGATTTACTGAAAGGAGGGGGAGGAAAATAAACTAGAGAAAGGAAAACGTCAGTGCTATACGAAGTTCTACGCCTGCAGGGAGGAGTAACTTAAGCGTCGTGTTACAGGTTATATCGATTGCGGTAATAAAATGCAGACAAGTGTGAACAAATCGCGGATGAGTATATTGTTCAGTGTATTGTACCCCTTCATTTAGTTAAGGTTTTAGTGTTTAATGTTTCCTCTACGTAGATTGCGAGGCTGCAGGCTTCAGTGGCTGGTCTCCGCGTTTAGGGCGATCCGTCCGGAATCCACAGGACTTTGTTCTGTTCTTGATCGACAATGGTCGTGATCTGAGTGCAAATGTAGGACAAACTCCCGCCTTGGACAATACCTGGAATGGGTTAAATAAAAGTAATACATAAATGAATAAAGTGCAGCGTTGCTAAGCGCCGCTGCTTTTACAGTATGTCACTACAGAAACCATAAAGTGCGTACACCGTTAAATGCGTATTACGAAAAAGCCGACCTGTGAAGAATTTGCTGTATTCCTGTTCCGTTTTCTGTGCAATCTCAAACTGTTCCTTGGAATGTTTTTGAGAGACTTTATCCCGCAGGAACACGGGGTCTTTCTGTTCCCTTTTGGGTGGAGAGAAAAAAAAAAAAAAAAAGTTAAAATCAAACAATCTTATTGTCAAACTGCATAATTACTACACACAGATTTTTCAGTTTGAGCTCATTGCACTGTTCACACACAGCAACATCTATTACTGCACAGAAACAAGCTTGCACTCCACAGTAAATAAATCACTCAGGCATTAATAAACGGGTAAATACTTTAAAGAAGTGTACCAGAGCCAAAGCACTCAATCCATAAAAAATGAAAATGGAAAAAATGAAAGGTGGAAAAAGAAATTGCCTCTGGCGTTGTGGAATTGCGGGTGTGTGGGATGCTCTATAGCAGTCGTGAGCAGTGACTATGGTTTGATTACCGTTGCTAAGGGTCGACTGGAGTGGCCAACCACACCAATTTGTGTATGTCCTCGAATGGTACAAAGATAAGGCGTCATCTAAATGCCATCCATTATTGATTGAAGAGCATTTATTATGTAGTATTTATTAAATTACATACAATCAATACTTTATTACTATAACAATCCATTATGGTCATTATTATTAATCAGTCAGCCGGACTGAGGAAACGGTCCACTGTGGGGGGTGCTCTGGCTTCTCTTTGGGCAGCGAGTGCTGGGAGTGAAACGGAGCAGAGAGCTCTGGGTACTGGAGTCACCCACACATTGGCGCGTGGGGCGTGAGGACCTTGCCAGTCCTAGGCTGGCCACTCTGCTGATGATTATCCCGGCTTAGTATCAATCAGACCTAACCCACCAGCCATTCCCGGGTGCGTAGGTGTGCAGCTACGGCTCTGGGCAAAAAAGAGTGGCTTTCAATTACCCGTGGTAATCTTTCTACCCGCCTGGACGAAAAATGCCAACGCGGGAGCGTCTACCTTCGGCGAAATCGCAATTATCCCGTAATGGCCGAAGACAGGTGGGGGGGGAATTTCATTCCGATCCCGCTTTTTAATTAAGGCTGTTCGCAGCGGCTGGAGAGCGGATACGTAGGACGGGCGGTGTTTTCCGGAGCTTTGTAACGAGGCCCACCGCTGAGAGCACCCTACCGCTAAGAGACAAAGCGCTTTCCGGAACGAGCACTGCGCTCAAGTGCTTGGAGGGAAAAACTGATTCATCGCACTTTTCTGTCATTAGATTGGGAGTCTAAGAGGGGATAACTGGATAAACCTTTATTCCTCCAGAGCAGTCTTAATGCCAACATTTAACAGCTGACGAATTACATTATTTGTGATACAATTTATTTCCTTAGCAGATGCTAACTTGGCAAGCGCCTCGCCTGAGGGTACGGTGGCAGTGCCATTAACTGACAGTGCAAGCGTTTTTTTTGGTTATATTTACTCATGTTTGATGCTTCATTAGGCCTACGCCTACTTTTTACTTTAAAATGTAATCTCAACACTCTCAGAAATCACTAGAAAGTCTGGGGTTGGGAACAGTCCGATGGATAGCCACTCAAGTCCTTACCATTTATTTCTTAGGCATTTACTACATCACCACCATAGTTTTCAACTTGCTTTTAGAGTCAATCGATTTCTATATAAAAAGGTGGATTTTCTCAAAGGGTAGGCTATGTTTGCAAAAACAATGTGTTAATGATGGATACACCTTCATAAATAAAAATATCAGAAACAGGCAAAGCAAAATAAATAAAAATTAAATAGAAATTTCCATGGGCATAGGAAAATAATTCAGTGCAATGATGCCGGAAGCTTTCATATGGCAGTTAATAACACACTTAAAACACAAAAGACATCTCACACAAATAAATGTCTTTGTAGAAAGATGCGGCTACTTACTTTATCTGCTTGGCATTTTTGTAGCGAATGAAAATGACGATTGGGTAAATGTGAACACTGTGAAGCCTTTCAATGGCGTGAGGTGCAATGTCAAGCAAACAGTGACAGTCCTATGAGAGAAAATGACAGCACAGTACCAGTAGGCTTTCAATGAGCAATGAATGACAGCACACAGGCAGTGTCATCAAAATGCGAAATTTGAAATTAACTGCAAAGTCATCTAGCATTTTGACAGAACAATGTAAGGTTTAAACATTTTTAAAAAATTACATTTAGGCTGACTTTTCGAAAGGTGTTCACTTCAAGACTTAGTTAACCAAAAAAAAGACTTTGTTAACCATGTGTCAGTTCAAGAGAATGAGTACTCGCATACTAATAAGGCTTACTTTGCCTTCCCGCACTTTCTTAATTAAGTATTTAGCACAGAAAATAATGAAGTCGATGTGGAAAGCCAGAGTATACCTTCTCTGTTATTTCCTTAATCGACGCCACAGTTGTCACGTCAAAATGGCCGCTCCTTCTCTTGTAGTCAATGAACAGGCAGTCCTTCACCCCACGTTCTATTGCCTGCTGGGAAGCCTTCATCACTTCTAAAATTCATTACAAACAAGGAGAACATACATTAGCCTTCTCAAAGACAAACTGCGAAAACTGGGTGTAATACACCTCCCAAACCACATTTCTGCACAGCCAGCGAGCCGGAAGAACAGACCGGAAATAAAACCGCTCAAAACTCACATATTTACTCATTACAAATATATTCAACAAAATGAATAATTCATAAATGTCTAAGTAATCAAATACTTTGACTGCCGGGGAAAAAAATATCCTTGCGTTTGCGCAGGAAGGAAATCTCACCAAGTAGACATCGGCAGAATTTCCCCGGGGATTCCTTAACCAGCATGTCTTTGACGGCATCCACCAGCGGGCCCAGAACCAGAACCGGTCTGGGCGAGGTGCACTCCACCTTCTGAACCCTCTGATAGGCCAGGCTCACACAGTCTGCCAACCAATAGAGCACAACGGTAAATCTTGACTTGACACATATCAGTCGTTAATGAAAACAGAGGGCCCATAAAATTTATTTCAGGCTCCAATCTTTCATAAAGGCAGCAGGTGCTTTCAAGTCTGTTAAACGTGGAAGTCCATGAATAAGGCACGGAGAAACCGAAACGCTTTAGCTCGCAATCTTCTGGAGAGCATCAAGGTTGATGCTTTAATGGCTCTGCGATCTTGTCACGTGAACCGCGGTGTCAGATTGCGATTGAAATCGGTGGCGTCGCCTGTAGAGCACTATCCACAAGCTAGCTGCGACGTCGGCGGTTCGAATCCAACCACGCGAGCTTTGCCGCATATCTCTCCCTCTCTCTCGCTCCCCATTCTTCCCGTCTCTACACTGTGCTGTCCAATAAACCTGAAAAGGCCCTAAAGAAATCCGTTAAATAAACGCTCACCCTCCAGGAACGGGATGGAGTCGGTGCTGATGGCGTCGAGGGCCAGCAGGTCCTTGCCGTCCTTGGAGCCGCTGCGTTTGTGTTTGTGCTTCCTGCGGAAGAAGGACCGTCGGGCGGCCGCCGAGAGCGTCTTGCTGGAGCCGTTCTCGTCCTTCAGCTCCGACATGCTGTGCCTGCGATAGAACTCCTGGTCCATCCTTCAGAAAGTCACAACAGGCACGAGTCAGGAGGTCCATGCGGCCTGTTCACGGAGCTCGCAGACATCTCGTCACACACATCGTTTAGCACACGCTCTCATCCCGAGTAAAACAACGTACATAAGTGTATTCAATGGATTAGCAAGAGAAGCAGGAAGTAAAATGAAGGATATACATGTAAATAAATGAAAGCGATTAGCAGCAATGAAAACTAGCATCAGCTATACTGTTAGCATGCGCGACTATCCAGGCAAACTTATTCTAACATGATTATCACAGCCAGCTTGAACAAACCTCTTTGTAACCAAGTTACAGAAATGTGTACTGACACAAGTTTTTCTAAATTAAAAGCATTTGCCATAATTCCTTCAAACATTCAGCTTCACAATGTCAAAGTGCCGTTTCTAGGAAGTGAACAGGATAAACCACGGTCGGTCTTTCCATATGCATAGAATATATAGTCTACATGTGGCCCAAGTCACAACATCAGAGGCGTTCTTTTACGTCCGTATGAGCAGAACGCCTGGCGCACCCATCCTTTAGGCCACCCTACTCAGGATGTTGAGCGTCAGCATAGAGGATGTGTAGCACCAGCCTTAATTCAGTCACATCACTTCCGCTACAGACACGGTTAGCATGTAGCCCCAGCCTTAATTCAGTCACATCACTTCTGCTACGGACACGGTTAGCATGTAGCCCCAGCCTTAATTCAGTCACATCACTTCTGCTACGGACACGGTTAGCATGTAGCCCCAGCCTTAATTCAGTCACATCACTTCTGCTACGGACACGGTTAGCATGTAGCCCCAGCCTTAATTCAGTCACATCACTTCTGCTACGGACACGGTTAGCATGTAGCCCCAGCCTTAATTCAGTCACATCACTTCAGCTATGGACACGGTTAGCATGTAGCACCAGCCTTAATTCAGTCACATCACTTTAGCTACGGACACGGTTGGCATGTAGCCCCAGCCTTAATTCAGTCACATCACTTCTGCTACGAACACGGTTAGCATGTAGCACCAGCCTTAATTCAGTCACATCACTTCAGCTACGGACATGGTTAGCATGTAGCATCAGCCTTAATTCAGTCACTTCTGCAACGGTTAGCATAGTATTGTGCATGGTGGCCTGATCATGGCATAAGTAGGCGTGGTCTCAGTGGCTTTCAGTGCCAGTTGCAGTTTCACAGCAATCTGCTAGAGGGCGCTCATGCCAATTTACCAGAATATGAGGAGTACTCATTTTAACTAATACACAGGCACTAACAGACTTTTTACAAATGGAAGAGTAGCAGCATGTGTGCACGATAAGTCTTGGGTGCATTTTATTTAGCCGTCATAAGTGTCGCATATGGTGGAAGTAGTGGTATTTCTATGGTTTTTCGCAATGATATGCAGAGTATGCGCATTACATTCCAAGGTATGGGTGGCTTACGTAACATTAAATGTTAAAAATGGATGGCTCGCGTAAACGGGACATCAGCCCTTTGCGCCAATAACACTACGTCAAGAGGAAATATTACTTACATGTATTTACTGGGGATTTGCCCTCGTTCGAGCTTCTGGGCTTTCTCGTCAAGTTGCCACGCCATCCAGTACCCGAAGTTGCCCTTTGGTAGAGTGTCGTCGACATAGAGAATGTCATCCTTCTTAAAACTTAGCTCTAGCTCCATCTCCGCTACTCTGTCATAAAGTGCTCTGGAAAGGGGATAAAAAGAGAGGGAGGGAGAGGGGGAAAGAGCGAGAAGGAGAGAGAGGGAGAGGGAGAGGGAGAGGGAGAGGGAGAGGGAGAGGGAGAGATTAACTGTTGCTCTGGGACTTTAATCCAAAGGCAGCGATAGCTTTTACAGTCCTTCTTTTGAGACCTGCTCGCTCATAGCGTTTGGGTTGCCAGCTCGTATTTACGGTGGATTGCCTCAGAGCGAAGAGCCAGGAAAACGTTGACAGCTGCATTGTGATTAACGGCAGTGACACAAAACAAACACACAAGGCTATTTCTGTGTGCAGAAGCATGTTGAAATGTTTACTCGGCCTGAAAGGGCCAAGCATCTCATGTGGGTTTTATGAGCAGTTTAATAAATATAGAAACAAAAAAAAATTAAAATAAATTCATGATGAGCCATCTTGTATTACATCTTGCATGAAACTATACAGGCAAACGTTCGGTCGGCACCGAGATGCACGGCTATAAGCTTTTCCCGAGAGACACCAGCTGTGGAGAACAGAGACTTTAACCCTTTAAGGTGTAAGATCACAAATCTAATGCTGATGTAGCAATCACTACTGGTAATTGAAAGCAATGGAGTTCTAGAACACCAATTTATAATTTGGAAAAAAACATTCCAAAAAAGTTACTCTTCAAAAGGCTTGAACTAGCACGAGGCTATCAATTTGGTACCTTATATAGAAACCGTCTCCAGGAGCGTCCTTGAGCGCAGTGAACTCGTCGATGCGGTGCTGGACTTTCATGGTGACCGTTTCCGCAGGCTTCAGCATCTCCAGGTAGGCCTCCTCTGTGGTCTTATTCCTCATGAGAACCGAGCAGTACTGTTAAGCAAGAAAAAGACGAGCGGTAACGACGGCGCTTTCCAAAATCTCCCGAACACGGCTCAAAGCACGGTCGATTGACAAAAACAAATGTTTGTCCGCGGTCCGCCAGGCACCCCGGCATCGATTTTGGCTCGGGACAGATGGTGTTATACGTGTGTATATCCCAGGGATACGCTCCTGCAGTACAGTGCAGGGCACATAGCCAAGTGTAGACTAGCCAAACCAGGGACTACATCTCATGAGTTTCCCTTACTCTACACCAGGGGTCCTCAATCTTATCCAGTAAGAGCCGGTGTGGGAGCAGGCTTTTGTTCCAACCGAGCAGTAGCACACCTGATTCTACTAATCAACCATCAGAGTCTTTGCTAAGTACCTTGATTAGTAGAATCAGGTGTGTAACTACATAGTAAGAACAAAAGCCAGAACCCACACCGGCCCTTTCTGGATAAGATTGAGGACCCCTGCTCTAGATAAATGTCCTGTGTGCTGGTGCAGAGATCTGTTGATTTGTAAGGGTGATTATTGATACAGAAGAATGCAGTTACTGCCTGGCCTTCTATAGCAGGACGCGTGCTCCTACCGTACCTCCAAAATCATGTCCCCGGGCACCAGGCCGGCGGCCATTTTGGCCGGGCTGTCGTCCTCCAGCTTCTCCACGAAGATGCCGTGCAGGTTCCCGCCGCAAATCTGGACCCCCAGCTCCACCTGGGTCTTCCTCAGCAACACCGTCCGCGGCTCTGGAACCTTCCGGGCTGCCTCGGCGGACATCCTGCGGGGAAAACGTGGGCCATCGGTGACGGGAAGCACGGCTCGCAGGCTTCGTGGGGGTGGGGGGGTGGCGGATGCCGGCTGACAGGAACTAAACACGATCGCGGCGAGCATCTGCGCTTTAGCCCGACGGAGCCCGCGGCCCTGCCTCACCTGATAGAGCCGCGGGGGCTGGTGGTGGGCGTGGTCTGTTTGGAGGGGGGCGTCATGGTGCCCTCATCCTGCTCGCTCAGGGTGTCGATGGTGGAGTGATTGTCAGGAGTCGTGGCCCCACTGCCTTGGGGAGTCGACTGATTGCTGATTGGTTCCATCCGAGAGCTAGCAAGACGGCGCAGAAATAACGGTTATGTATGAATAGCATAAGTTTACCCACCAACTCAAATCATTTTACAGGAGGGTGAAAAAAAACACTCATCTATATGGTTTCATACATCAGTTCCCACCACACATTCCACGAGCGCTGATATGCAGTATAAACATTACTTGGACCTCATCACCAGCCGGGATCACTCCGCCTGTGGCCTAGCGCCTACGACCGAATCACAGCCGTGCTGATATACAGTATAACAGCACTCCCTCTCGTGTGATAACGCTTAAATATCTAATGAACCTAATCATTTTACATGTTAGGTGCGTTACCTGGATCGTGAGTGGTTGCCCAGCTGGTACATGTGTGGGTTGTACTGTGCCAGGATGGTGATGGTGTCACATTGCTGACCAATGATAAGCCGGGCTTGCTGCTCTGTTGCATTGCGCAGGTTGATTCCGTTGTACTGAGGAAATAAGATGCAGCCGTTATAGTGCTATAGTAAGATGCATAGTTCAGGACTGCCACTGTACAGGATAACAGACGTACATTAAATATTCCCTTACCTTTGAGTAACAAATCTGCCTTGTACTAAGGCTGCATTATGGGTTCTGTAGCCTAAATTGCCTACGGCACTAGAAGACTAACAATGTCGGCATTTTAATGGGAAAATACTCCCCAAATTCCAGGGGATTTGCTCTGCTAATTAACCGGTGTCTAGACGCTAATACTGACGTATCATGATTGTATGGGGTGGGGTCCAAAATGGAGGCGACAATTCAAGCAGTCCACCACTGACGTTTAGAACCACAGGGGACAACGCCCATATTTAGATTTAGAGAGTGTGTCTCCCACAGCACTCATAAGAAAAAAAAAAGTGTCATGCAACAATCAGGTGGAAATGGTAACATATTTTAAATGCAACACTACATTAGCCAGAGTGCTCTGCCGCTTCAGAGCAGATTGGGAAGTACCTCCAGCAGCTGGTCTCCAAACTCCAGCCCCGCCTGATGCGCGATGCTTGCTCCGGTCACCTTGGAGACGAAGATCCCGCCGTTCTCCCCGCTGACGATGGAGATGCCGAGAGGCTCGGCGCCTTTGTGCACGATGACGTTACGCGGCTCCTCCAAGTACGGCCTTCCGGAAGGAAAAAAATTTTTTTAAACTTGATTTACCCATTAATGCTACGTTTTATCACTCATACACCGACTCACACACAGACACACTACCGTCATGCAGGTCATCTTTTTTTTTCTGGTAGAATATTGTTAAATATGAAAGCCAATCAAATTGAGTTTAGAGAATCTGAAACAGGGTAGTTCAAAGGTAAATATGGACATATTCAAGGTCTTTCATTAAACGTTACTCGTTGAAATCATCACTTTAGTCCTCGCTTCCTCGTGCAATATCATGCGATCATTCTAAATGCAACAGGAAAGGCAGAAGGACAACAACACAGGCTGACTTCTGAAGGGACTCAATGGAGCACTAACACACGAAACATCCTAACGCTCCAAGCACTAAAAATTATTATCATCATTATTTCTTTTTTTTTTACAAGAATGGAATCAATTTATAGAAGGGCATGTCCCAAATTCCCCTCCTACACATTTTTCCCTCCAGTTCCTCTGAGGATATTTATTGGACGGTCCACAAATTAAATCGATTTGGGCATATCCTTTTCACACAGAATGCAACCACAAACACCCCTTGGGGGGGGAAAAAAAACCGCGATCAAATCGCAAGCGTTTCATCAAATCTCGTCAGACGAGCACGCGACAGAGACGTTAGGAGGGCGGCGTCCGGACCGGGACGGGGGGAGGGGGCAGGGGGCAAGGGGCAAGGGGCCAGGGGAAAAGGCACACGCACACGCAGACGGGACGGAGCACTGCAAGCGTGAGCGAGCGAGCAGTTTTTTGGGACATCCCCCTTTAGGGCCGGCAGGGAACAAACCTCAGGCTTCTCAGGGAAGAGAATCGAGGCCTAGGAGCCACAGGGATTCTCAGAAACGATCTGTTACGGAACAGATATCTGAAAGATTCACAAGAGCGCAGAGTAAAGGGAAGAAGACAGAAGGCTGGAGGACGTGCAGATAAAGATGACAGGCAATTCACATAAAATGGACGGCGGGGGGGGGGGAGAGAGAGAGAGAGCGAGAGAGAGAGAGAGAGAGAGAGAGAGAGAGAGAACGCATGATGGAGTTGTGAAAACAGTGGAGGTTACACTAACAGAGCGACACAGGAAACCCCACAGCAGGAGAGAAAGGTATTGATCCCGTGTAGTAGGGCTGGGCGATATACTCCATCGAATATTTTTTGAGCGCAATAACGGTCATCACCACCACGTGGTGTCTTGGCTTTCTTTCAGTCTTTTCTTCTTTAATAATACCTGATGCGGTAGTAAACATCCAAACTTCAGAGGCAACATGAAATACTTCCAGAAAAACAAACAAAAAAACAAAAAAAAAAACAACACTGACATCTATTGGATGATAAGAGAGCCAATCATCAGCAAGGCCTTCCAGCTTCCATGTGATTGGCAAAAACACATCACATGACCACATGGAAGTTTGCCGCTCAAAAAAACATTCGATAATTATCAAATGAGTTTAACGCCCAACCTTACCATGTAGCCGGCTTTTTTAATGCTACTGTAGGATTAGATAAGATGAGACAATCACTCTAAATAAATGCAGTACATAAAGTAGGACACAAAGTGACATTATAGCCAGAAAGAGTTCCACCTACATCACTGCATTTTCAAACAATCTGAGGCAAAGTGATACTGGGCGACGGTCCGGCGTGGTAATCAAGGGACCCGCCGGCAGCGTTTCGGCATACCTGTCTTTCCTGCGCTCTCCGATTGGAACGGGGCTGACGGATATTCTCGGCAGGGTGGAAATGGAGCTCTGCGATTGGCTGCTGGCGAAGGAGGAGGTCTCCAGGTTGAGGGGGGACTGCGGGGGGGTGATGAGGCTCGGACTGCTGCACTCGGAATGGGACAGAGAACCTGCGGACACAACGGGGGTACAATCCTCTCACCGCATAAAAAACCGCTAAAATCAGCTCCAGCTCTCCAGAGTAAATAAACTGGCAACACAACGCTAACGGATGTACTTGACTCCAGTGAGTTCTGTCCGCGGCTGAGGAGAGAAACTAACGGTGCATTTATCTCTTGCTGCATTCGCTATGCGTCACACAACAGAAGCGGACGGAAGGTGTCGTGGGAGCAGCAGCAGGCGACGGGGGGGGGGGGGGCCTACCTCTGTCGGATCCCAGCATGGACCTGGGATATCGCGGAGTGGAGGGGATTTTAATCCGCTCAGTGCGGTACTGCAGATTACTCGATGAGCCTGTGGGGAAAAGTCCGAATAAATAACTCGCTCTGACTGCACACAAACAAATGCACACGTTCCACAATATTATGACCATCCCTTTTTCTTCTGAGCCTATGCCACTCAGCGATTTTTTTTTTTAGCAATTTTAATGTACCCTTCTTGTAAAGTGCCTTGGTTATTTCCCCAATAAGAAAAAGAGCTTGTTGTATTGCACTGTATTGTACAGACCAGGGTCAAATAATTACTTTAAATACTTCAACCCTTTAGATACCAGTAATATTTCTGCAGGTTTCTGACAGACAAAAACATATTTTTTCCAAATATTAAGAACAAAAATATTATTTTACAGAATTGAAAAAATAAAAATAAATCTTTTAACATGTTTAGTAACGGCTCCTTTAAGTTCTCAGTAAAGTGTATCAGCTGTTTCATATTTGAACAGGTCTAAAGAGTTGAAGCATTCGGAGCGTGCATGTGACCCGGGTGTGGCACTGTAGATGGTTGAGCGCGGAGATGGCGGGGGTACTGACCCAGTCTGGCGCTGGACGGCAGCGAGTTGGTGCCGTGCGGCGTCCGGCTGCGGGACGACTCGGAGAAGTCGCTGGAACGCTTGTGGCTGAGGTCCAAGCTCAGGCGACCCTGATGCTGGGGGCTACGTTTGGGAAGAGAAGGCCAGGAGAAGATCTGAGCGCACGTCAGACCAATCAAACGCCGGAGCTTTACTGTAGAGAGCCTGAAATTCAGCCCTGCACCTCTGTGGCCTTCTTTTCCCCAAAGCTTTGAAGAAACAGTAAGCAACTTTGTCTTTCTCATAAAACTGAGCTTGGCAGTCCTTGACCTCAACAACTGGTATGACAGAAGATGAGAAAAACAGATTCAATGGCGCATTCACTTTTTATCAGACATGAGATGGCGTGAGTGGAGTTTACGCTGCATCTGAATCCAAGCGTGCACACTTATTCACAGTGCTACAAAGGATAACAGGGGAAGCAAAACAATCTCTGGGCATTTCTGACAAGGGCTTATGATCCATTTATTACTTTATTTCTCTTCTACAGGGATTTTTTTTTTGTTTGTCTGACTGAAAAGCATTAATACGGATAAAGAAAGACAGAAACCATTCCGATCCACCCGACATGCAGAGAGGACGGCCCCAGGTGAGTTTCAGACCGTAGTTCGGTCGGTAGGGAGCGCTCGTGGCGAGTACCTGGGGTGGGAGTGGGGATGGCAGATCTGACTGGGCACCGAGGGGCAGTTATTCGTGTGAACCCGGTGGCTCCAGGCCGTGTAAATCGGATTCCTCATTACCGCCGTGACCGCCGGGCAGGGAGCCAGGCCTCTGTGAGCCGAGTCTGTGGGGATAGAAAAAGATTAAAAAGCGAAAATAAAATAAATTAAAATGACGCGCACGCACACCCAGCACCTCAAACTTAACGGATACAGACAGGCCTATCATTTTCCACCCTTAAGAGACAGCCAGGGGAAGCACGTCGTGACTTATGGAGCTGAATCGCGCATTTCGCCCTGCCTCAGGAGCAAAGAGTTCATTCCATCAGGCTCATTTTCAATTTACATACATAATCCTATTAAAAAAAAAAAAAATAGAAGAATGCAAGTTCGGGAGTGTAATTATTCCGATGGTTCCAAGATACACACAAGCTGTAAATAAAGCTCAGGCAGATGAGGAAACAACAGGGAGGCTCGGAGAGGATGCTATAAAGCTGGGGCTCATACATATTCAACCAAGCAAAAAATAAACAAACAGTAAAAAAAAAGCATCTTCATTATAAGCCAGCCGCACGCACGGATGCTAACGCCGCTTGGAATGGCGAAACGCCGACAGCTGACGCGGCATCTGTGCTTTCGCCGTCAAACGGGCCTCTTTGGGGAAACTGGAAGTTGTTAAAAAGAGGACGTCCAATTTCAATTAGCGGGGCGCTAACGGGCGATGAGGTTCCCCTCGCGGTTATAAACCTCGCGCTTTGGCATTCGCCATTATGTCAGCTGTAGTGGTACAAGTAATAATAACAACAACATTACCACTCGCAACAACCACCATTATTATGAGCAGTACTGCCAGTAGCCTAGCAGCATTAGCAGCTGCAGTCATTTAGCAGCTGAAAGCATGAGTTATACAAAAGCCTCGACAGAGAGACTGAATAATTTCAGAACCACAAGTCGCACTGAAGAGTTCGTTGATTGAGAGCAAGCGCTGGTAAGCGATACGATAAGCGGTGGCGGCCTGTCTACTCACGTGGCGCCATCGATCCGTTGTAGGCCGGAGGCGCGAAGCCCACGCTGTGCCGGTGCGAGCGTTTGGGCGAGTAGCGCATCATCTCCCCGGGCTCTGGAGACTGCTCGTCATTAGAGAAACTCTGCACCTATTGGAAAGACCCCATTAGACCCAACAGCGCAGGTAAAACCATCCCATAAATCTGTGTGTGTGCGTGCGTGCGTCAAAAATGTACTGAAGATTTATTTGCAACAGATGGTCAGTTACAGTAACCACTTTATTTACAGAACTTTATTTACATCAAGTTTTACCTCAGTTAAACTCGTTTAAAATGAGACTTACGTTAAGGCCTCCCTGTTCAGTGTAGAGTGTTAAATAACGAGTTAGAGTTAAATACGCTGAGCTTTTGTAAAGAACTTTATTTACATCAGGTTTTTCCTCAGTTAAACCCGTTTAAAATGAGACTTACGTTAAGGCCTCCCTGTTCAATGCAGAGTGTTATATAACTGGAGTTAGAGTTAAATACGCAGAGCTTTTGTAAATCACCTGTAGTGTTGGAATGGGGATCTGCAGGGGGGTCATCCTGCGCCTCAGAGCGGGGGCCGATTTTGGTCTCTGTCTCTTCACCTCCGGCTCATCCCCCCTCTGCCGGCTCAGGTCCTCCTCACAGGACTTCCTGGAGGTGAGGACCTTGCACTCGGCCCCGCCCTCCATGAAGTAGTGGTTGCCGTTTCGGTCACGGACGCCCTCCAGCAGCCCCTCGGGCTTGGGCCCCAGGGTGGGGGGGGGACTGGGCCGGGGAGGTGGGCGGAGACCCGGCGGTCACCGTGGAGTCGGACGCGGAGCTGCTCTGCTGCTTGTGTTTGAACTTGAAGGAGTCGCTGCGCGTGGGCGGGGTGGGCGGGGCCTGCGCCATCTCCGCCTTGGAGGCCTGCGGGGAGTGGGCGGGCAGCTGGCCGGGCGTCAGGTACTCCAGCTTGGAGGGCGTGTCCGGCCTCTTGAAGGTTTCGGCGTCGAAGATGGACTTCCTCTGCTTGGGCACCTTGAATATGGAGAGGTGCGCGCCCTCCGTTGCCGAGCCGCCGCCCACCACCATTTTGGGCCAGGTGCCGCCGCTGTGCTTCTGGGCCTGCCCCTTCTCCAGCGTGGTCTCCACGGTGATGCACTCGCCCACCGACGGGTCGAAGGCGAACTGCCGCTTGTCGGGCTCGGGCCGGCCGTAGCAGCGCTCCTGGAACATGGGGGCGCTGAAGGGCCCCGGGCTGCGGTCGGGGCCCGGCCGGTGGGGGAGGGGGCCCGCCGCGAACGGCTTGTGATGGCACAGGGGCGCCTCGTCGTCGGGGTCCTTCTTGCCCTCCCCGCCGCTGTCCGGGTTGAAGATGTCCGTTTGGGTGGAGCTGTTGTGCTTCAGGTTTCGGCAGTTGCGGACGTGCACCTCCGAGGCGTGGAGCCGGCAGTTGGAGCTCTTCTCCGTGTCGCGCAGGTTTTCGTAAATGTTCTGCCCGGAGGAAGAGAAGAGAAAAAGTGACCGTGACCTTCATAAGTATTCATACCTCACTCAAATTTTTGTTCAGCCTCTCTCAAGTTAAAAACTTCTTGGCTTTTTTTATTTATTTATTTTTTAAAGTTGACAAGTTCTCCACAGAAACAACGTGAAGCCAACACAATACTGAGGTAACTGAACAGTTTACGTACCAGCAGGAAAGAGCTATTGCTATAATGCACTTGCAGCAGTTATACAGCAGTACCCAGGGAGCTCACTGGTTTATGAGGACCCTACTGTGAGAAATTACTGAGAGAGTTCATTAGCGCTCACCTTCATTAGCGAGAGACTGAGAGAATCCCGGCAGCCCCTCAGCAAGGCTTCACATTCACTCAGCGATTTGTTATCTAGTGCAATTCCGTTTATCTGGGGAAGAAAATTGGGTCAGTAATTCATATCAACCGCAGCCCGACGGGCCTTCAGTCCCCGATATTGCCGTGGAAAAGATGCTCAAAACGAATGAGGGAATTTGAGTCTGACGCAACGGGATGATGTGGGATGGGAATTACATGTTTGCCGCCTCTGAGATCACGCTTTTTGCATTGTGCCGAAATTAGAGTTAATAAGAAAACAGGAATCTGAATGGAATCCATTCTGTGTTATGAGTCAATACAATTTTTCAGGTTGAAAGTACTGTCACACACTAAACATGCTCACAAATACACTTCCATGAAAAGAAAAGAAAAAAAGTGGCAATAAACAACAGCATGACTGACCTCCATTCACACACAAAGTCTGAACCCCGACTTTTGAGAAAAGCCAATTTAACACTCGATTCAATCACAGATTTGATTCCAATCGCTGGCGTGAGGATGCGCGATCGCGCAACGGCTTTGAAACTTACGGCAATGAGCCTGTCTCCCACCGTAAGGGAGCCTTCCCGCGCGGCTGGGCTTCCCGGCACCACGGCGGTAACAAACACGCCGCTCTCCAGACTGATGCCGCTGTCTGAGGGGTAAACACAGGGGGGTGAACACCACGCCGTCTACAAAAAAACTAAGCAGACAAACAGTAATACTGCTGCGTTTCAATCGAGTGTCAGGAATGAATATTTAACAGTGTCGCACAGTGCTGTGACAGCTAATGCTAACGGCTCCAAACCTGGGTGTCAACATGCAATTACTGACAGTGTGAAACAGGTGCACTCAACTCCCCTGTCACCTGCATTCTAAACGTTAAGGTATCCTGTACTAGGGGCTCTGATCTTCCCTGCCTTTAGACTACAGGCCTTGCTGAAATGACACGTGGGAATCTTTGTTCCACCTTAAAAAATTATACTGCATGGAAATGAGTATATTTTCTTGTGAGCGACAGTTTGCGCCTTTTTTTGACACGTTTGTAAGAAAATAAGTGAGTAAGAAAATAAGAGCATTCATAAATTTAAAAACAACTTAAAATTATTAAAGTACAAGTCACTGACCTTTGTGTCCCACCAGATTTAAGTGTATCGGAGTAACAATTCTTCCGCCCAAGGACTTCCTCCTGCGAACCACCATGTTAATCACCCCACCGCCATTCAGCACGGCTTTGATCACCTGCTTCCTGTCCTTATTGGTGAGGTCAACGTCATTTATCTTCAACAACCAATCATTCACTCTGTGATAAGATAAAAAAAAAAACTGTTATAAAATTAAAAAAACATGGTACTCCAATGAACAATCGGAATTAATTTTATTGATTTTTTTTTTTGCGATTCGGCAAGATGTTCACTATACCTTAGCCTTCCATCTGCAATACTTCCTTTGTCCACTTTGGTAACAAAAATTCCACAGTCCCCTGGCAAATACGGATCATTTACCCCCTCTGCTACATCAAACCCAAGTGCTTTCAAATCCATGTCCTCCTGTGGAAAAGAAACCATCGTTTAAACGCCTGCAGTTAATAAATACACTCAGTTCCTCTACCAGAGGTGTGTTGCATAATGCACATGAGAAATAGAAAAGTACATACTTAAACACTCAACATCAAGTACACTACTTTAATTAAGAACAAGCACATGAGTAATCCAGAATTGAGGGAGAAAACTCAGGAGGGAAACAGAATTCATGATTTATTATACCCGCTTAGTGCATTCATATATTTAATTCATATGCATCACAGAAAATTATTGGATTGCACTGCAGTAGTTATTTCTCATTACAAAACCTGCGTTAGTATGTACATATAACCGTCATACTATAAGACTTAAACATACACACTCATATAGAAGCCTAAAACCTTTTTGTTAAACGACAGCATTTGATTCAGTGCATTTGCATTTTATTTGCATTTGCAAAGTGTCATCTCTTTTCAAGAATCTCGGTGTAAAAGGGGTGAAAGAGGACTCGCTTCAGCCCTAACCATTCTGTAGCCCCGACCTGCACAGAACACAGCAGCAATTCTTGTGCCAGGAAACTCAAGAATTACCACACATGAACTGAGGTGGAGAGACAGATTTATTTTGCCAGTTAACATGGGGGGATGATATAAGGTGGGAGTATACTTGATAAGAAAGACAAACTCAGCCGAAATTGAACCACAGCCGAACGCGATGTGGCATACAAACGTGCGTTTACTCATTGCGGCTTCAAACGGTTTGTTTACTGACACTCCACACCAGTGGGGGGCGCAGGCAGATTCAGATTCTGTGGTTGTGATAACCATGGGAAACAAGGAATCGACAACGTTTGTAGCACCAAACACAGAAAACAACAACGGCTGCGGTAAAAGAGCAGAAACTTCAACAGATAAATAAAAGTCTACTTTGTGCAGCAAAAAAAATAAAAAATTAAAAAATTTAAAAAAAAGGAGAAAGAGAAGATGGTATGTTTGTCCCCTCAATCAAACGAGGAGACAGGACACAGCGAATGCAGCCACCCATGCGATATTTTAGACCAGTTGCAGGAAATCTTCGCATTGGTTTACATTGGTGCGCGAACATTACGGCTAATTCGACCAGCATGGATGTGCGCACTGAGGCGGCCAAAGTCAATGCGTGAGTTTCGTTTTCGCCACAAATGCTTTATTTTACGTCATTTTGTTCTTATAAACTTGCTAAAGTTCATTTCAGAGGCAAGTATACACCCAGGTTTAGTAGTCAGATTTTGATACGGAGGCGCGGAGGTGGAGTATGACCCGGGCAGCGGGGGATCCTTCAGGCAGGAAGTCTTTAATGATCACAGTGAGTCACAATCTGAAAGCAGCTTGTATCCTATAAAACGGACACAAATCGATTGAGCTTACCCGATCCTTCTCAAACTCTACCACCTCCGTCTCCCACTCTAAGGAATCGGTGTCGATGGCCGAATCGTGAGAATTGTGGGCCATCAACTGCCGAAACCTTGCCTCTTTCTCCAACTGGTTCTCCATCTTCTCTCTGAACAGAAGAATATGAAAAAAGTGAGCCAAGACGACCTCTCGTTATGAAAACTTTAGTTAAAGCTTTAATTTGTCTTGTTTGGAGAAAAACAAGCATTTTAATTGTATGCAATGCATAAAAGGCTTGGATTGTGCACAACAAATGCTTCAGCTACACATGGTCTCCACCTGACACTGCTGTTTGAGCTGTACACGTTTGGAACATGCTCAGGCACCTTATGCTCAAATTTTAGCCCTTGTTTTTATGGCTGAAAGCATTAATTTTAATATTTGAGGCGTGGGCTTTGTTGGTTTTATGATTCTCCACTTAAATTCCTGTCATTTTGTAACCTGAATATATCTGGTCTTTATGGAATTGATTGGACTGAAGTTAAAAAAAAGTGGATTCTCAAGTAAGGCCTCAGTGAGCCAAGCCAAACCAGATGAATGTAAATGAAGGAGCAAACATCTTTAAATACAGATCAAGATTAATCATTAATAAATATGGAATCTATCATAGTACTCAGAGTGGCTTTATTCCACAACAACACAAAGGACTAGAATTTTTTTTCACCAGTCTAAAATGCATCCAGCTTGGAAGGGACTGTACACTTACAGCAGGACACCCTGATGGAAATGTAAAGCTATTCATCATCTCACCACTAGGGGGAGGACAAGACCTCTTCAGTTCACAAGCTGATTAAACTGTCAAGGCAAGAATGTCTATGAAAGAGGGGGGGGGGGGGGCTTCTGGGAACAGTTAAAAAAAAAAACTAAAAAGAATAAATTGTGCAGCCAACAGTGGCAGTAATGTTGAGATCGGCAGAAGGGAAGGTGGAGTTTGGGGAGGGGGGAGGGGGGGTGGTGGTGTTCCTGAGGGGACGTACTTCAGCTCTTTAAGCTCCCGCGATGCGTCGTTCTTCTGCTTCCTCATGTCGTCCAGGTTACGCAGCGCTTCTGCCAGGTCGCTCACCGCCCTGTCCCTCTCCCTCCGCAGGTTATCGCACAGCGTCCTGCGGGGCGAACGCACGAGACCAGAGGCGTGAGGCGTGAGCGCCGTCCGACCGGTCAGCACGCAACCTTAATGACCGCGCTTGCGAGGCTCTCTCAAAACACCCTAATCATTTCCGTGTAAAGCCTTGGAACGCAGAAACGTGACCGTCACACGGCGTGACACTCCTCTGGGAGGGAGGTGTGGCAGTTATGGGTTTGCCGTGTGGAGAGAGAAAGAGAGAGAGAGGCCGCACCACACCCAGACATGAAAACAAACAAATAAATGTTCACCCTTCCCCCTCACGGGTTCCGGGGGGGGGGGGGAAATAACAAACTAAAACAAAACAGACAAAACAAAGCAAAGCCAGCGAAAGCTGTTAAACTCCGCATAACAGCTGAGGAACTTTCTTCAGCTGGCCAGGCTGTTCGGCTTTCCGTCCGTTTGCTCTCTGTGCTCTCACACACAGTCTCTCTCGTGCGTGTGTGTGTCTGTGTGTTCCCGGTCTCAGCACAGTACTGTGGACAGGAGCACACCTTTACGCACCTGGGCCAATTAGTTAACACAACCCAGGTGCGTGTGCTCACCTCTCCAGCAGGCGTGGGCGAGACTACCCTGACCTCCGCAGGAGCCAACGCTCGCAGCGATATTTATGATGTCACCATATTTCACATCTTTATATTGCTGCTAGATATCAAATCACTAATGTTCGCCAGCAGGATTGCGATGCTCTAAAAGGAACCAGTCATTCTACAGAAAATCTTTGAACACACCATTATCTTTACGCCACCACCGTATTTGACGAGTACATGCAGATGTAATCAAGCTTTTGAATATTACCCTTCATTCTTTATATGCTTAGCAGACATCCAGAGCAGCCATTTTAACACAACAGAGGTATGCGTGGAAAGGGACCGCATTCTCAGGCGAGCCGCTGCGTGCTTGGTTACCTTATGCTCTCCCTCTCGGCCACGATCTTGTCCCTCTCCTGGAAGGCCCAGTCCCTGCGGCACTTTGCCACCTCGGCCTCCTGCACGGCCTCCTTCAGCTCCTGGGACATGGCCTCGTACTGCTTCCTCAGCATGTCCATCTCTTTGTTGGCCCGCTCCATGTCCAGAGTGGCAGAGTCCTGTTTCTGAGGGGTCGGAAATTTAGAGGCGAACCCGTTACCAATACGGCCATTTTTACCACCGTTAACGTTTCAGGAGACGGGACGCCATTTACGGACTTTCTAGCCGGTCTGGTTTTAGCCTGAGCGGCTAGAAACCCCCGTCTCAAACATTACAGGGAAATTGTTAACTCAACCGAACCTCCAAATGGGGCCATCAATGAACCAGAAGGACACGGTTATACATTCAGTACACCTAATGCACCAAAACGCATTTCCCGAAACCAAACTCAAGTCTGCACGTGTTCCAACAGAGCCCTCTAGTGGACGGCCGGAGCAGTTCAACGCGCCTGTCCTCGGCTCCTCTGGCGACACGTGAAGCAACGCGCGGCTATTTTAAGATGCTCGCAGCCTCCCGCGTCAAACGGGCTGATGGGCGGTTATGGCTTTCAGAAACCGAAAGGACAGGATGAGAGGTCTGGCGATGATGCGGCGGAGGGTGGTATTCCTCGGGGGAGAAGGTAAAGTGCTGTTAGCGGAGGTACTCTGACAGACGAGGAGGGCTAGGGCACTCCCAGTCTCCCTCCAGCCCAACTCCCAGCCCTTATAACAGGAGTCTGGGCATACGGATGGGGGAAAAAGGATCATACGCCAGCGTAAGGCTGGAAACACCGCCTGCCAAGTACAAACCGGAGCGTCTTTCAGCGTATGGCAGCTCACAGCGCATCGCAGCAGACAGCCGGAGGGTGGCAGTGTTACAGGTTATAAGCACACAAATAAGTTCAACAACATTTTTTTCCATTTGTGTCGGGCTTAACGACCGGCTCGGTACGAAATTTAATTCCCTGGCAGCGCAATTTTTATATCCTCCGTGTGTCAATGTCAGGAAAGCGATGCTCTTCAAATCGCCGGCTATTTCCTGACGTAGGGATCTTTGAAAAATGCAAGGCTGCAGCTTTGGCCGGCTGAAAGGCAGCGGTCGACGGCTCTAGAGCAAACCGGAGGAGACGGCGGCAGTAGGGCGGCTGAGGGGCGACAGTAAAAGCTCTCGAGGTCGTGAGTCAGCAGTCAGAAAGCCTTTCACAGAAAACACAAATAGAGACGGAGGCTCGGCTGAGTGGTCCGCTCCTCCTTCATCTCAACCGGAGGTTAAATCAGCGATTGCGCTGGCTCTGATCTTTACTGCAGCATCACGAATAAACTCAACGATTAAATATGACCGGAGAATTAAGCCGTTACTCCACCTTCACTGCAATGATCAAGAAAAATTATTTAAAAAATTTACAAAATTATTCATTATTAGGTTGCCAGTTTTTTTTTTTTTTTTTTTTTGGGGGGGATTAAACTGGATTAGACTAGAATTACATTTTAACTGATATGGGACATGCATGTGCACATAGCCAAGAGTATCCAATCCTATGTAGGGTTACAAAATGCATTAAAAGCTGCAACATCATACCATAAAACACATATGCAATAGTCCTAATGCAAAATGTCACATGGCAATACAGGCTAGCCGTACTGAACCTCAGCAACTTCCAGTAAATTTCAAAACTGACCCCGATGCACCTGTTAAACAAAGACATTGGTACAATTAAGACTGCACGCACTCCCTCAGAAATTACTCTGCATCTCCATTCACTATGAATCTATCAGTGGACATTAATATCGGATAAATTATTAATATGGCTACAGGTCTAATTACAGCCCTCACAATGTTCTGGTCATAATGGCAGAGCTGAGAACAGAGGGAAGGGGACAGTTGCTCTGGGTCTGGAAAAACAGCTTATCATCATGTAGCCTTTCCACTTCTTCTGTGCTGTGATGGATCGGTCACCTTTAAACTGGAATACCAATGCTGGAATACCCATCTGTACATTAGTTCCAGCAGTTACAGGTCAACACCCTCTCACTCTGCTCAGGACTACATGAAGGTGTGGAAGGCGGTTATAAAACCAAGTAAACTGAAGGAGACGGAACGATTACGCCGTTTGATTTCCACTACTGCTCAGCTTGAGTAATTGCATGTTGATTGAGCAGCTAATCGAAGGCGGATGTCGATTTCCCATCTCTGACAGTTACGTGCCGACGCCATTGTGTGAGAAGCAAGCTGGACGTGTGTAAAAACACAAAAGTGTTCATTTGTTGCACACAGGAAACAGAGGTTCCCCAGGACCAGTAATGGGAAACCCACTTATCTTATTCAGACCATTTTGGAGACCGAAATTTTGTGCGTTTGGGGGGGTATTCCACAAAGCAGGATAAGACAAGTTTGCCAGAATACCATGAAATTAATAACCTCAGAAACGTTCTTCGATATCAGCAGCTAACAACATGTATGACTAAATCACACTCCTAAATTAGATTCTAGTGCATTTCCATCAACTGAAATCTCACTAATGTGACAATGCAGCCTAGTTCGTTTCTCACAGTTATCTGGATAACACGATAATGGTGTTTTGTGGAATACCCCTGGGCCCAATGATGGATGCCTGGCTGTTAGGGAGTGCAACTCCCCTGTGTGCGAGCAGCTAAGAGGAGGTCTCAGGAGGAGGCGCACCTGTCGGGCCTGGTAGTACTCCCGCAGCAGCTGGTCCCTCTGGATGATGGCCTCCGTTCTCTCCTTGCGCGCCACGTCCCTCTCCTCCCTCACCGTCTCCATGTCCTTGCAGGCCTGGTTGAGCTCCTTCTGGGCCTCGGCCTTGTCCTTCACCTCGTGGCAGTACTTCTCCAGCAGCTCGTTCCTCTCGCAGATGGCCCGGTCCCGATCCACCAGCGCCGAGCTCAGTTCCTAAACAGCGGGCGCGTGTCACTAACCGTCTCCGCCGCTGCAGTTTATTTGCTTAGCAGCGGCCATTATGTGGCGGAAATTACATTGCTTGCATTTTCTTTTGCTGTTATTCATTTATACGGATGGCAACTTGCTAAATTAATTGAATGTTGAAGTTAATTAAGCAGGCACCTCTAAGGTACAAGAAAAACACCCCCGCCCAGGGGATTTGAACTAGAAATGTAAACCTTACCTCTGTAAATAGGCTCTCAAACAATGACTCATACATTGTGATCATAAAAATGGGGTGGGGGGGAGGGTGTGGCTAAAAACGTCTGACTCCCAACGTCAAATGTGTTGCAAACTCACAAGTAAAGGTCATTCGTGTATTGCTCATCCATGACTAGTGCGCTCATACTTACACTGCCTGGCCAAAATAAAAGTCGCCGTTGCACCCGTCATGCATAGTGCCCACTGTACAAGCCTCTGGAGGCAGTGTTATGATCTGGGGTTGCTTCAATTGGTCAGGTCTAGGCTCAGCAACGTTAGGCAGCAATAAAATTAAGTTAGCAGAGTACCTGAATGTACTGAAGGTTATCCTGTCAATGGGCATATTCAAGGAGGACAATGCCAAGATTCATCAGGCTCAAATTGTGAAAGAGCGGTTCAGGGAGCATGAGGAATCATTTTCACACATGAATTGGCCACCAGAGTCCTGACCTTAACCCCATTGAAAGTCTTTGGGATGTGCTAGAGAAGACTTTACGGATGGGTTAGACTCTTCCGTCGTCAATACAAGATCTCGGCCAACAATTAATGCAACTCTGGACGGAAATAAATGTTGTGACGTTGCATAAGGCGGTCGAAACAACGCCACGACGAATACACACCATAATCAAAGCTAAAGGCGGTCCAACAAAATATTAGACTTTTTTTTGGCCAGGCAGTGTATATTGGTTTCCCTCCATTTTCTCGGGGCGACCTACTTGTCGAAGCGCCTCCATCTCCTCGCCGGCCACCTTCCTCTCCGAGGACGTGTTCTTGAGCTTGGCCTCGGCCACCTCCAGGCCGGTCTGCAGCTTGTCCACCTCTTTGATGACCTGGTCCCTCTCGCTCATGATGAGCCGGTACTCGTTGAAGACCGAGTCACGCTCCTCCTTGTACTTCTCCGAGTCCTTGACGGCCTTCAGCTGCAGGGTCTTGAAGCGCGTGGCCTCCGACTGCAGCCGCTCCATCTCCCGCTGAAGCTCCTTGTTCTGCGCCGCCGTTTTGTTCAACTCCTGCTGCACCGAGTCGAACCTGAGAGAGGGAGAGAGAGAGAGAGAGGGGCAAAAAAAACTCCATGTCCATGAATAATTTAACAGAAAAAAGCAGCCCATCCATCTTTGGCTGAGCCATCAACGTAAAAATAATTCATGACTTCCCAAGACTTGCCAGAGTCCTCGAGAACGAGACAAAACATTCTAAAAGTTAGGAGGGGAAATAAAACCAGTGTCCTAGATTTGAAGAGTGAATATGCTCCTTTAGCCTTGCCTTGAATATAAAATCCACAGAGATTTCACAAAGGTTAACAATTATACAATTACAGTAAAGATTAGACAACAAAACAGTGTGAAGTGGGATAAGTGCCCTGACCCATTTACCATCAGAAGTGTTTTCGGTTACTGTGACTAGAAGTGAAGTATCATCCCTATTCACCACTGTACTGTAGCAGACAATGCATTTGCTCAAAAGGCACAGAGAGCATTATTACTCATGTACTGATGTCATATCGTACCTTTTGGCTTTACAAAACGGTCTTCAAATGTGAGCAGAAAGAAAAAATAAAACAAAAAAGTGAATAAAATATGAAGGATGCACGTTTGAGTGGGTCCATGCCCTTGACAATGAGCTGGACACATGCCCTTGGCGGTGTGAAAGGGATGATGGGAAGTTTGGGGGCCTCATTGAGGATGAATACTGCTGCTGGTAGTGGATGGGGAGGTTTGGGGGCGTGGATAACCTCCTCATTGAGGATGAATACTGCAGCTGGTAGTGGATGGGGAGATTTGGGGGCGTGGTTTACCTCCTCATTGAGGATGAATACTGTTGCTGGTAGTGGATGGGGGAAGTTTGGGGGCGGGGTTTACCTCCTCATTGAGGATGAATACTGTTGCTGGTAGTGGATGGGAAGGTTTGGGGGTTTACCTCCTCATTGAGGATGAATACTGTTGCTGGTAGTGGATGGGGGAAGTCTGGGGGCGGGGTTTACCTCCTCATTGAGGATGAATACTGTTGCTGGTAGTGGATGGGGGAAGTTTGGGGGTGGGCTTTACCTCCTCATTGAGGATGAATACTGTTGCTGGTAGTGGATGGGGGAAGTCTGGGGGCGGGGTTTACCTCCTCATTGAGGATGAATACTGTTGCTGGTAGTGGATGGGGGAAGTCTGGGGGCGGGGTTTACCTCCTCATTGAGGATGAATACTGTTGCTGGTAGTGGATGGGGAGGTTTGGGGGTTTACCTCCTCATTGAGGATGAATACTGTTGCTGGTAGTGGATGGGGAGGTTTGGGGCTTTACCTCCTCATTGAGGATGAATACTGTTGCTGGTAGTGGATGGGGGAAGTCTGGGGGTGGGGGTTTACCTCCTCATTGAGGATGAATACTGTTGCTGGTAGTGGATGGGGGAAGTCTGGGGGCGGGGTTTACCTCCTCATTGAGGATGAATACTGTTGCTGGTAGTGGATGGGGAGGTTTGGGGGTTTACCTCCTCATTGAGGATGAATACTGTTGCTGGTAGTGGATGGGGAGGTTTGGGGCTTTACCTCCTCATTGAGGATGAATACTGTTGCTGGTAGTGGATGGGGGAAGTCTGGGGGCGGGGTTTACCTCCTCATTGAGGATGAATACTGTTGCTGGTAGTGGATGGCGGTGTCCCTCTGCTTCATCAGCATGTCCACCTGCTTCTGCAGCCGCCGGTTCTCCTCCTCCACCTGCTCCAGCCGGCTCAGGTCCGTGTTTGTGATTGGCCGTCTTCTCGTTGTACCGTTTCCTCAACGCATCGTACTCCTTCTTCACGCCCTCCAGCTTGTCCATGGCCGTGTCGTAGAGCTTGTTGAGAATCTCTGATGACCCGTTCTCCTTCAATACCTAATCGAGGGGGGGGGGGTGTCATTAATTATCTTAATGTTCTCAACCCGATCTTTTGAACTGAAGCAATGTTACCAGGCCAGTGAAGTCACCTTTCTGCTAAAAAAAATACAGTACAGAGTACAGTTCTCTTCACTTGAGTCTCTTTGGCGCAGTTACATATTTTGGGCAGCAGGTGGTGACACTGAGAAGTCTGGCCACATTCCCTTGTACTGCATTCAGAAATATTGAGAAGATTAAAGGGGTACCCCGAGGGTAATTTAAATAGTCAAAGTGTGCAATGTCAGCCTTTTGATATTCAGTAGTGTATTTGGCATTGATATTGCGGCATATATTCATTCCTTACATTTTGTTAAATTATTTAGGCTATTCAAATGTGCTTTTCAGTCAAAGATGAAAGCCATTTGCATAATACTACATAAGGGCCAGAGCTATCGGTCACAATATGGACAAACTTTATCCATTCAGTATGATACAGTCCTAAATTCCACAAAGTATCCAAAAAGAATCATATTAAGGTGCCAAACTAATTTTCAGATCTGAAAAGAAAACACCCGACATACTGTACATTTTCTTTTTAAACCTGTTTATGACTCATGAGAAAATATCAACAAAATGTGCGGAGCAGTGACGTGTGAAATTAATTTCGGGAGCGATGGAGGGCGCTTACCCAGGAAAAGTACCAACGTTACAAGCTAGAGGCATTACCATTAATTACATTTTCAGCAATTATTGGCACTAACGCCCCATAAAACCATGTGCCCCTACAGTTGTTACCCAACATATATGTTAAGAAAGGGAAGCCTCTGTGCAAGACGCACAGTGAGATTTCAGTCTCCCCTTGCAGTGAGGTGCACTGGCCAGACTTCTGTGGAAGCAAACACAAGGCACAAGGCAAGCAAGCCACAGGCCAACGTACAGCGCATAAAAACCACCTATTTCGGGGATCGACTGAATGACATCACTGTTTGCGCACTCGGCAGCTCGCGAGAGCAAACACTTCCAGCTAAACTTGAACATGGGAGCCGTTATTTCCTCAAAATGAAGAAAACTCCCGTTCCAGAGGCTGGGTAATGAGCTAATGCGCGTAAGTGCACTCTCTCCTCTTGTGATATTAGGCAGGCCTTTCATAGCATTTCTGTATGCTGCTGCAAGCCTGTCCCCTCCGTCAACCTCTCTTCTGGGTTCCCCCCAGGAAAAGTCACAGGATAACCACTACATGCAGGTCACAATGACCCCCCTCTCTCTCCCTCTCTCTCTGGGGTCAAAACGACCCTTCCATCCCCCCCCCCCCCCCCCCCCCCCCCCCCCCCCTCCCCTCTGCAAAGCGTCTTGTTCAGCTCTGAACTTTAAAGACATTAATTAAACAAGCAGCTTTGTTCGGTGTGAAAAGAGCCAGTGAACCTTAAAAGGGTGAAAGATGGGGGCGATGCAATCATTCTCTTAACCTTTTTTTGTTTTGTGCCATTAGGACTACAGGGAATTGGTCATTTATTACCCCCCCTCCACCCCACCAACACACACACACACACCCAATACAACCAACGCACACACAAACAAAGAGGTATTAAGCAGTCATTATGGCTGAACGTCACCGAGGGGTGCTGTTAGAATACACTAATTAGCATGTGAGAGTCATAGTTATGCTTCATGGCTGTTTGTGAGGCAGTGAGACATCAGCGGTGATATTAGAACAGATGTTTCAGAGGCATGACTCAAGTCTGGTGGCGTAACAAGTGGGCGTACCAGACCTTGTGAAATCAAGCAAATATCATTTTAAAAGATAAACAACAGATATCATGTGGCAAAGAAAGGAGAAATGAAAAACCAAATTTTCCCGTAACAAACGCATAGGAAAAGGCCACGTCTCAATTACGTATTTGGATTGACCCAAGACAGGATTCACCTACAGTACGTCCTTTAAGACATTAAACAGCAATATTTCACCATCCGGTAATTAGAGGGAATGACTGTTGATGTAAAGTTTAAGTAAAGGTTTAAGTAAAGATTGTTGATGTAAAGTTTAACAAGGGAAGGTGACAAATTGCTACTAATGACACAAAAGCAGAGATGACATTATGAAAGATGGAATAACATTTTTCAATCCAACTAAAAGTCCACTTACTCAAGTGTTCTGTACTTTTCAGCCTCAGTACTTGAGGGCAGGTGTAATTCAGCCTCAGTATTTGATGACAGGTGTAATTCAGCCTCAGTACTTGAGGGCAGGTGTAATTCAGCCTCAGTATTTGAGGACAGGTGTAATTAAGCCTCAGTATTTGATGACAGGTGTAATTCAGCCTCAGTATTTGAGGGCAGGTGTAATTCAGCCTCAGTATTTGAGGGCAGGTGTAATTAAGCCTCAGTACTTGAGGGCAGGTGTAATTAAGCCTCAGTACTTGAGGGCAGGTGTAATTAAGCCTCAGTATTTGAGGGCAGGTGTAATTAAGCCTCAGTATTTGAGGGCAGGTGTAATTAAGCCTCAGTATTTGAGGGCAGGTGTAATTCAGCCTCAGTATTTGAGGGCAGGTGTAATTAAGCCTCAGTATTTGATGACAGGTGTAATTCAGCCTCAGTATTTGAGGGCAGGTGTAATTAAGCCTCATTATTTGAGGGCAGGTGTAATTAAGCCTCATTATTTGAGGGCAGGTGTAATTACCTGTTGCTGTTGAAGCCTCATGTCCGCCACCTCCTTCTGGTCCTCCTCATGCAGCCTCCTCAGATCCTCGCAGTTCTGCTTCAGGTGGTTGTGTTCGCGCACGAGCTGGGAGTTATCCCTCTTCACGGCGTCCATCTCCTCCTTCAGCTGGGACTGGTCACTCAGCAGGCGGCTGTGTAGCGTGCTACGGAGCGGGAGGCGGGCCGTTAAATCACATTAAAACACACGCTCGTGTCCAGTCCCTTCACATACCAATGACTCTGGAAAGGAGCGTTTTATTTCACAGTTTCAGTTCATAGATAAAACGGTCACAGCTGTACCCATGTTTATAGTCAGATGTAGTACCAGCATGAACTCAAATGCTGCTCTCACTTGGATGTAATTTGTCACCTGAATATGTCCCCTGAAATGTGCATGTTGTGAGCACAGGCCAGGGGAAAAGCCTCTTCCTAGACTGAGCGATAGAGAAGTGCTTTTGTAGACGGTTTCAGAACGCCAGTTGGGCCCAGCGGTGAAACGGCGCAGAAGTATAATAAAGGATTTTTAATGAGTGCGCGCCGCAATACAAACAGAACCCTGGGGGAGGTGTGGCTTAGACGCCGTCATAATCCGTCATCCGTCCTCCTGGCACAACTCCGCGCTCAGCCCAGCCAGCTGTTGCTTTTTTAGACTGATGGGGGACAGCGTGCGGTCATGGAATCAGACAAACGGTCAACTCTTAATCCCGTCACTGGCTCAGTGGAGGCGGGGGCCATTAAAATAATAAAAAAGGAATCATTCCCATTCAGAGCACCAAACTGCACATAGCATTTCACTGCTTAGCTTAAATTCAATTACCCTTTCATCTGAATGGGAAGTGCACGTCATTCACGTTTACACTCATTTTTTATGTTAAACTTGACCTATTACTGTTGGCAATTGGAGGCCCTCCCCTCCACTGTTGCCATGGAGAGCACCTGGAATGAGCCAGTCATTTCGCACATCGATCCCGAGTGGAGATGTGACTTCACCAGCGTCCGTATGACTCGAGCGTCAAACCTCTCTTTCAATGTGGGAGAACAGTTTTAACCCAGTATGATGGGACCACGACGGCCAGTGGCCGGGGTTCAATCAAAATGCGTCCTTAACTTTGACTCAACTCAAACTTTATTTATAGAGCACATTTAAATAACCAACGGTCGACCAAAGTGCTGTACAGGTCAATAAACAGTAGGTAATAAAAAAAGTACACGTAATACAATACAGTAAGAAAAAGTACACATAAAAATACAATACAAGGGTGTCTAGCTCAACCTGAATTGAAAGCCAGGGAGAAAAGGTGAGTCTTCAATAGGGACTTAAAAACCTCTAGGGTCTGGGCAGATCTAATATGCAAAAGCAAGCTGTTCCAGAGCCTAGGGGCAGCCGCCACAAAGGCTCGGTCACCTCTGGTTTTTAGCCTAGTCCTGGGGACATCCAGCAGCAGCCGATCTGCTGACCTCAGTGCTCGAGCTGGGGTATGACAATGTAAAAGTTCAGCTAAGTACAGAGGTGCCAGCCCATTCAGAGCTTTAAAAACAAACAACAAAAAGTTTAAAATCAATCCTGAAGCGGACAGGGAGCCAGTGGAGTGTAAAACTGGTGTAATGTGGTCGCGCTTTCTTTTACCAGTAAGGAGACGAGCAGCTGCATTTTGTACAAGCTGCAAGCGTCGAAGCGACGAGCTGGTCGATACCAACATACAGAGAATTACAATAATCCAGCTGCGTGGTAATAAAAGCATGAATTACCCTCTCTAGGTCTTTGGGGGAAAGATAGGCCTTTATCTTGGCTAGGAGTCGTAACTGGAAAAAGCTGGTTTTAACAACTGAACTAACCTGTTTGTCAAATTTGAAAGCACTATCAAAAATCACTCCAAGGTTCTTGACAGAAGAACGGATATTAGAAGTTAGTGGGCCCAGAATACCAGCAGGATAATCTATAAAATCATGCCCAAACATAATGATCTCAGTTTTATTTTCGTTTAGATTGAGAAAATGTATGTCCATCCAGCTTTTGATATCTTTTAGGCAGTCCAGCAAAGGCTGCATTGAATCCTTACTTTTTGACTTTAGAGGGAGATAAATCTGTACATCATCCGCAAAACAGTGGAAAGAAACATTGTGTTTTGCGAAGATTGATCCCAAGGGCAGCAAGTACAACAAAAACAGGATAGGGCCCAAAATGGAGCCTTGAGGGACCCCACAGGTAAGAGGGGCCACAGTTGAAGAGAATTCCCCTAAGTGAACTGAGAGACTCCGATCAGACAGGTAAGACTGAAACCATTTGAGGGCAGTACCTGTGATGCCTACACACTGTTCTAGACGTGACAAAAGGATCCTGTGATCCACAGTGTCGAAGGCAGCTGTCAGGTCCAAGAGCACAAGGACAGCAGAGTTACCTGCATCAATAGTTAAAATAAGATCATTAAAAACTCTCAAAAGAGCCGTTTCAGTGCTATGGCGTGGTTTAAAGCCAGACTGAAACTTTTCATAGATGCCATGGTTAGTTAAAAATGACTGCAGCTGAACATAGACTACTTTCTCCAAAACCTTAGACAGAAACGGCAGCTTGGAAATAGGTCTGAAATTAGAAACGACAGAAGGGTTTACATTTTTCTTTTTGATAAGAGGCTGTACTACAGCATGTTTGACTAACAATTAAAAGCAAGATTTTTTTTTTCTTCTTCACAAACAGTTTGGCGAGTACAGCAATCACTAAAAATTACTTGCCAGTAAAATTTACAACTGCAAATTATTAGACTTTGTGAAGAAAGTGTAAAAGTCCTTACTTTTAAGTCAATGTTAAGGACAAGTGTTGATTGAATACAGGCCAATGTATGGACATACTGCTTCAGTCCACAATGCAATAGTCCTCAATAAGCAGCACAAGATGCAGTCAACAGCAAAACCAAAGTCCTTGAGGGGAGAGAACGGACACCACCCTGGCATACCATTTAATTCCTAAATGAAAAATCCATTATGCATAAATTCACATTTTATATTGGCTATGTGTAGAATAAGCAAGCAAAACTGTTGTATTTAAGCACCGAAAGGTTGCATAGCACACTAGGTGATTAGAGGTAATTGCAGATTAGTAAAGATAGTGCTGACACAAGGACGTTTTTTTCCTTTGTTCAAAAGGCTGGAAGAAAGATTTTTTGCCTCCAAAAGCAATTTCCCCATTCAGCTCAAAACACTCGAAAATGTAATTTATGCAACACTGATTTCATTTCACAAATTCCACTATGAATTTCAAATTGAGTTGTGAACACACTGAAAGCTTTTATGAAATTAATACATAACAGGGAGGGAAATAAATCGGTATACGTGCCCTCTTTAAGATCCTATTTTTAACTTTGCAGAGTGCTCATAACAGAGAAAGACATTACATAAGCAGATGGTAGAAGAAAAAAAAACATTAAAACGTACTCAAGTTCCACCGTTGATTTCTTTCCTGCTTGGGACGAAACCTAATTTTCTCTCCAGCGTAATGCCAGAGGCCCTCTTCGGCGTGTACCGCTTATCGAAATGACAGGCATTTTGCCGTGGAAACAGAATTCTCGCTAAACGCAATTTAGGACTTATGCGGCTTAGTTGTGCAGCTTTAGGTATTTTAAACTTGGCAGGGTTGTTTAGGGTAATAACACACTGTACTCCCCTCCCCCTGCTCCAGTTTACCCCACATCTCCCTGTGCCAGGAGTCCCCTCCCACTAACCGAAAAATAGAAACTTTAGCCAATTTGAAGATGAGACGCAGGTTAGCTCAGGCGCCTCCAACCACGGGTGTGCACTGTGAGTAAGAGCGGAGTAAGAGTGGAGTAAGAGCGGAGTAAGAGCGGAGTAAGAGTGGAGTAAGAGCGGAGTAAGAGCGGAGTAAGAGTGGAGTAAGAGCGGAGTAAGAGCGGAGGTTATTGATGTCACTCACTGGTAGAAGTCGGCCTCCTTCACCGCCTCCTCGCACCTCTTGAGCGTCTTGGTGTGCTGGTTCTGCAGCGACTGCAGGTCGGCCATGGCCTTCATGCACTGCGTCTTCAGCCGCTCGTAGTCGTGGCTCGGTTTGGAGTTCGGCCTTTCCGGGGGGGGAAGGAAGAGCGACACGGTCAGTGGCGCTCCGCCTCGGTCGCGGCGTGAATTACGGCCGATGGCGAGCCGTTAACGAAGGCCCGCTGACATGTCGAAACAACATTGCGATACGGCCCGCCATGCAAATCTTAAGCGTGCCGTCAACTGGGTTCTTGCGAAGCTCCGATATTAACGACAAAAGGCCCAGCAATCATATCCAACAATGTATTTGGGGCATGGAAATGAAGCGTCTAAACTGAAAAAAACCACATATGTAAAATGAATGAGAAAAACATACATTATTTATAATCCTCTCATCTATCCCAAGCATAGCAGGAAAATTCCACCGTTATGTCATTTAGTGCACACACAGTTCACATGCAATACTTAATACCCATGCAGATTGTAACTTACTAGAAATATCATTTCTTCTTTGCCACGACTGCGGCTTTGATTCATATTTTAGCGGACTGTCACCAGCACCGCTTTCATTTCTACATCCGTCTGTAGTCTGTTCTCATTTTAAACCTGGACGTTTTTTTCCCCCCCCATTTTCTCTCAGTTTGGGAGGCCTGGTAGTATTTGATGCCGGCCTTGTTGCCGCTACATCCTGTAAGAGTGCGGGAGAGTTCAGAGAAGCCTGTACGTGCTTCGGCTGGTCTGCCATTACCATCGACACCGCAGTTGGCCTACCGCACTGCACAGCCGGTGCAGTGGAGCGTGCTCCGAGCGCAGTTGGCCTACCGCAGTGCACAGCCGGTGCAGTGGAGCGTGCTCCGAGCGCAGCTGGCGCAGGCAAACCGCACGTGCAGGACTCACTCCTGACCAATGACAACCCCCTCAACTGAGACCCCTCCCCCCCTGGGCAACGCTGCGGCCAATCAACCGCTGCCGGCCACAGTCGGCCCTTTTTTAGTTACTATCCAATACCAAGCAGGGGTCGGGACCACAACCCGGAACCCTTTGTCCCAAACGGGAAGAGCCGTATTTGTACAAGCAGCGCATATTTGTACAAGTGTACAAACAGCACGCTGCACACACGCGGAAATTCGTGAACTGGAGGAGTCCCTGTGTGTCATTAAAGGACCCCCCCCGCCTCCCAGCTGAAGGGGGCGTGTCCGGGGGCGGGGGGGGGGGGGGGGGGGGGCGCGCACGTACCGGCAGTCGTCGAAGGTGGTCCCCGGGGACGACAGGGCGAGCCTCTTGCGCAGCTCGTCCCTCTCCCTGGTCACCTGCCGCAGCTGGAACAGGATGGTCTCCAGCTTCTCGCTCATCTGCCGGCTGTCAATCAGCGCCGGGGGTGGGGAGGAGGCTTTACCGGTCGTACCTGCGACAGTGAGTATGTCACCGAAGGCGGGGCCACTGGGGTCGGGGGCCGTCCCCTCCCCGAGCAGCCAATCAGAGCACAGACCCGTACAACACATGCATGACACACAGGCATTATATAATGCGCTACTTAGGACACAACATGCAGTAGAGTAGTAATCAATCTAGGGTCACCCATCCGACCATTTATTTTTGGTCGACTCCTAGCGGGTTTTATTTAAATATGCTTAAGTCAACGAAACACGGCAGAACAGACACAGAGGGATTAAAAGGTTAGGCACATCGTCATCAAGCTTCAACAATAAAGCCTCAAGGCTACCAAAAGGGGAAAAGTTTAATCAATCCCATAAATCTGAAACTAAAAACACTTAAACAATGGGTTTAATTAACCAAGGTTGGCAGGTAATGCCTCAGTTATTACTGTATTCCGTTTCCATAAATAATAATAAATACAGAGTCAACCCAAGTCTTATAACCAAAGGGCCTTACACACTGATCTACAAATACCAAGGGCATTTCTCATATTCTTTAGTACATCAAACCCATTTAGGCAAAGCCACGTTTACATTTTGAAACACAAATGATTTAGGATTGCACCTAGGAATGCACACGGACGGGCACCTCGTTTAGCTAGGCCATCGCTAGGCTTCAACATCACTTTAAAATATTTTCCCTGGGTGAGCAATAATTCATTATGAATAAATCAGTGCATGTATTTGTCCGGTGCAATTCCTTAGCGCTGTGGTTTAACGTCCAGCCTGTTCTCAGGTCGTATTGTCCACACACTGAATAAGCATGGATTCTGCTCCCCATTCTCAGGCCTTGTTATTCTCCGCTGTGAAGACAACAGCATTACACCGCTTTCCCGCTACAGACCAAAAGGGCTGCCAAAACAGCCTCTCTCTTTGAACGCAGCTTAAGAGGGACCTTTTTCTGAGGAGTTTGTTTTTTTTGCTCCCCTTTCACGTCGGTGTCGTCACTTGTGCGTGCCGACAGCGCGGACGGACAGAAGGTCGCGATGCAGAGCCTCGGCAGCGTCTCGGGGCCCTTGGCCGGCTTCTGTAACGGTGGCATTTGGGCCGGGCCCCCTCCGGACTCCTGGGCTCGCAGAGCGATCGGGCAAGCCGCTCGGCGCTCCTGGCACGCCTCCAGGCGAGCCGTGTTCTTCACACAAAGCGCCGATGCCGCCACCCTCAACTTGTGACACGTCGCCTCAAACGCAGCCACTGCGGCCCGGGGCTTCGACGGATCGTTTGAAGGCCTCGAAACGTGATTCGAAAAACAAAGAACCGTGCTCAAATGCTGTCGCACTTGAAATAGTGACGCTTTGTAGATTTAAAAAGGAAAAAAAAATAAAATAAATGATGTGCAGTTAGCTATGGAGACGGCTACAAGTTTCTTAAACATGCCTCCAACGCTTAAGCCAAAGGACAGCCTTAAGCTTAATGGGGCCAGAGACAGCAGGTGCAAAGGCACAGCATTGTTTGTGTACTGTTGTGCTGTACACTTCTGTGGTTTCTGGTCACTCCCTGTGTACAGTGTGAGAAACGGGCTGCAAACAAACCAGCCCCGCTAGCGCTCGTTTTTTCTGGGCCAATTTAAGTGTTCTTTTTTCCCCTGCAACATTTGCACAAAAATAAACCAGTGTACAAGAACATACACATCTATAGCTGTGCCTAATGAAACCCCTTTGACTTAAGAGTGAGCTGCTCAGAATCAATGCAGTAATGTGTATGCGATACGTGTATTAAACCTTGTTCCAACATTTAGATTGACACAAACGCTATACACTGCCTGGCCAAAAAAAAAGTTGCACACACTAATATTTAGTTGGACCGCCTTTAGCTTTGATTACGGTGCACATTCGTCGTGGCATTGTTTCCACCACCGTATGCAACGTCACAACACTTATTTTTGTCCAGAGTTGCATATATTTTTGGCCGAGATCTTGTATTGACAACGGGAGAGTCTAACCACTCCGTAAAGTCTTCTCCAGCACATCCCAAAGACTTTCAATGGGGTTAAGGTCAGGACTCTGGTGGCCAATTCATGTGTGAAAATGATTCCTCATGCTCCCTGAACCACTCTTTCACAATTTGAGCCCGATGAATCTTGGCATTGTCGTCCTGGAATATACCCATTGATAGGATAACCTGGTCATTCAGTACATTCAGGTACTCAGCTGACTTCATTTTATTGCAGCATAATGTTGTTGAGCCTTGACCTGACCAATTGAAGCAACCTCAGATCATAACACTGCCTCCAGAGGCTTGTACAGTGGGCACTATGCATGACGGGTGCAACAGCGACTTTTTTTTGGCCAGGCAGTGTACTATGAGTGAGAAATGTTGACCATATGAACAAACTGCACATAAAGGATCCATGTTATCAGCTCCAGTTTATGGGTCTTGTGCCATTGATATCTGTGCATTTCTTACCTGACCCTTTAAGCCATGGATACTCGACCAGAGCCCTCGAATCCAAGCCCAGCCCTGGTATTCTTTTCTCTCAGGTAATTAACTAAACAATTAGCGCAATTGACTGGCCAGACTGTCTTCACACCTGACTCCCAGGTAAAGGGAGGGTGGAAAACCAGCAGTTATCGGCCCTCGAGGACCGTGACTTGATTAACACTGCTTTAAGCTGTGAGGACCATGGTGTGTCCATGGCAGGGGTCCTCAATCTTATCCAGAAAGGGCTAGTGCAGGTTTGGGCTTTTGTTCCAACCAAGCAGTAGCACACCTGATTCTACTAGTCAACCATTAGAGCCTTTGCAAAGGACCTTGATTAGTAGAATCAGGTGTGTAACTGCTTGGATGGAACAAAAGCCTGCGCCCACACCGGCCCTTTGAGGACTGAGGATCCCTGGTCTACGGTGTGTACGGCAGACAGAGATGCGCAGAGCTCCAGACGTACCTATGCTGCTCAGGGAGCTGCTGCTTTCCGAGTCAGACGGCATCGTGGACAAGACGCTGTACGTAGAGCCTGAGGAAAAGAAACAAGAGAATCCGTCAAATCAGCAACGAGAGCACAGCGCCTCGCTCACACAACCGCTACATCAACAGCCAACTCTGTTTGTACAAAGATGAGCAGCTTGTTTACCTAGTGAAAAAACATAAGTACCATCCACATTTCACCAAGGAGGCAGGTTCACTTGAGATTTTCTGTCAGCGCGCGTGGAGAGCCATTTTAGCTGTACTCCCAAATGCCTCGCTGACAGACCGACCGAGCCTACATCGCTATACGCAAGTCGCAGTGCCTTTCCTCGGACTCGTTTGCACCGAGGTACATTCATTCCGCTTCAGCGCCACCGAAGCCCCATTACATTCGGTCCCATCCTGCAAATTCCTCTCCCTCAGCGCGTCTTCTTACACGAGGGAACGATTCAAACAGACGAGCGTCAGGAGAGGAAGCCTAAATGCGCAGCTTTACTACACTCAGGTTTCCTTGGGCAGTGCTGAACGCAGCTCCTATATTTTAAATACTTGAAAGAATTACCTCAGAGCGTAGATGCGACCCCGCGGGCCTGACGAGGAAAGGGCTAATTAAAAAAAGAGGTTAAAGCTTCGAGCGTGCCGCGCAAAGGCGGCGTCGGGCTGGAGACGAGCACGGAGGCGCTCTATTTCACCTCTCCGTCACACGACGGAGCCGCCGTTCCTCCACCGGGCGCTCACGTGCCCAACGCGCCGAAAACAAGAGCGCTCGACGGGCAAAGTTTTGTTTATTTTATTTACCCCGCCCCGTAAAGCAAGAAAACCTGACAGGGCGAGGAGATGAAGAAGATGAAGAGTCTGCATTTTATACAGGCTGCTCAAATACTTCCTGTTTCGTATTCTATTCTACGGCCACAACCAAAAAGAAAGTTGGCAACAACACGCCTTCTGGTTGTGGTACACTGTGCCTAAAAATAACCTCAGAGCACAATTGCAGATTGGAGTAATCCATCAAGTAATTACTGTATGAATTGCCCATGTTAAACAACAGCGCAATCTCCCTGGCAGGCATTGTGAGTCATATCTCGGATCCAGTGCATCATTGATAGCAATTAGCCGGAGCCAAATAATTCAGCAAGGACAGTACAGCTGACTGCATCAATATGGCCTCTGCAGCGTAAGCATTAATCAGGCTAAGACAAGACCTCCGACAAGACTAGACCTCAGGCCATTACCTCTGACACATTTTGGTGGGATTTAACACTTAGGTTTGTAACACGGAAAATCCCAAAATGAAATATTTCATAAACTAGTGACCTTTGTGTTCAGGTTTTCCCCTGTACCAGTATTCTTTATCATCATAAATGTGTCTAAAAGTCTACTACTAGCCACTTGCAATTAGTTGGGCAGAAGTAATTACTTTCCTTAGCATACATTTCTTAATATGCTTTTCGAAAAGGCATATCAAGGCAAAAGGTGGAAAGGCATATCAAGGCAAAAGGCCCATAATTAGTTGTACTTATTATAGCCTATACATTTCCATATAATTGCATCAAATGTGCAAGTTCAGAAATGTGCATTCTGTTTCTTATGAATTTCAGTGGGATTCTGCAGTCCAGAGTCGAATAAGCAAATGTTTGCACCGTGTTACTAATTAATGAGAAGACTGCAAAAAGTGTCCGCTGTAATAATCATACGTATAACATCGCCTACTTTGTAACCCTTAAACCAGGGGCGTCAAACTCCAGTCCTGGAGGGCTGCAGTGCCTGCAAGTCTTTGTGCTTTCCTCTCAATCTGCAGCCAATGAAGGCCTTGAGAATCAAGTGTGTAGACTCCTTAAGCCAATCAACAGCTTAAAGGAATCTCTGGTGTTGAAATGCACCAAAAGCCACCAGGGCCCTCCAGGACTGGAGTCTGACACCCGTCTGTGCCTTAAACTGACCGGTTTTGAACGAAGACCCCATGCCATTTACAAATGTGAATTGCGTTCCGTAGGAAAAACCTTTAAACTTTGAAGCTCTGTAAATGAGCACACGCAGGTACAGACGTGCCTGAAACCAACATAGGATGAAGTGCTTATGGCGCTTCAGATGGACCAATCACATTAATCCAAACCCGCTATACATCCTCTAGTTTTCCAGGCCAGCAGATATCGTGCATCTGGCGCAGATGGATTACTAGCCGCTAACAGAAGTCTGAGTTGTACAAACAGGTAGAGTTCAGAAGGTCAGTAAAGGTAACAGATGGGAAGGTCTGAGACGATGTAGCACTGAAAGCACTGTAACTCAATTGTGTGATCTGGTGCGGTAACTCATAATGCCGGTGAATCGGACCGACTGCATATCGCTGGCGGCGACGGCGTCGTTCGGCTCCGCTACCCGGCCCGACCACCCCCCCCCCCCCCCCTCCCTCAGGCCATGGCAACGGTCGTTAGGCACGGGTCAGCCCCGCCGCGCACGCACTGCGCAGGGCGAAGGACGGCCGTACGTACGTTCACACCGGCAGTTTCCCCCGCGCTCACGCAAACGCATCCGAACGCGTGCGTCACAGAGGCAGCGTATGGACCCGGAGGCATGCCCGACACAGGCTACGGCACGCCAACACTGGGGAGTACGCTAGTTTTTACTCATTTAATTAATTGTATTTCTCGCAAAGATACGTCTCCTATGAAGACATCCGCGAGTTCCAATAACAGCACATTTTAATGAGTGCGAGGGGTAAAAATAGAAAGAGGAAAAGCCTGAATATGACTCAATTGGGACGGTGAGGGATATGTGAATGTGAGGCAGGGCTGGCAGCACAGAGAGCCTGGGTAATGATCATAATTATCATGTTAGCAGACATATCCCCATCCCACATGCAGTGAGCAGAGAAGCGCAAATAAACAGCCTGTAATGAGGGGCAAAAAAAACCCTGTACCAACCCCTCCCTAAAAATACTCCCATCACTCCCATCACCCCCCTCTCTTTCAGAGAAACCAGCTACTGGACACGCTCATACAGGAGAGGAGAGGGTGTCCCTCAGACAACATGCTGACAGGAGTCTATTCAAATCTCAATTCTGCTCAATGAAATGACACATTAGGAGCCATATTGCAGGGTGATTAAATGATTAAGGCAATAGAGGAGGAGGCAGCTGACTCAGTCTGAATCCTGGACGGAGCGCGGTGGCTAGGAGGAAAAAAATAAAAATAAAAATAAAAAAACATTTTATAAAGCAGAGAGGAAAATATTGTGGACAGGACTCAATTTCTTTAGGCTAATATCCAGCGACACCAAGCATGAGACTCGCCATCCACTGACCCCCGCGTGTGTGTCGTTTCAAGGCCGGCCAATAAGCCAGTCTGCGGTTCTGGTTACTGGAACTGATCCCAAATCTACCCAATAAGCGCTCGGGCCCCAATGAAGGATCCCCCAGAAAAACGGTCACAGAACATTGCAATAACATCTTAAAGCCAATTGTCCCTGCGCCAGAGGGAGCCTGGGTAAAAAGCGGCACTCTGGAACGAGTTTGAAATGATCACAGGTACCGAACCATAACTCCAACCTTAACCAGACAGCAGCCTGCTATGGCTCACTATATATATATATATATAAATATATATTTGGAAGAGAAGATCATTTCTGTTCTGGGGCTTCTGACAGCATGGCAACGATCTGTGAAAATCCTAGCAGTCAGTCTGGTAGCGGCAAATAGCCCAGTTAGCACGTATTCCCCCGTCAGATAAACAGTTATTTTAAAACCAAAGCCAGTGTTTCATGGTTTTTCATGGCGCGGATTAATTTTGCTAAGTGCGGTTTATGCACTCAAACAGACCAGCTCTATTGCGCGGTTCTACCGCACTTCCATAGCTGCAGACGAGTCATAATACCCTCCAATTAATCACTAGGCAATCAGGTTAATGCAAATAAGATTATATTTGATTGTTTATGGTTACGGACGGTAGTAAAAATCAAGGCAGCAGTGCAGCATGGGGTTTTTCACCAGTTCACTTTGGGCATACAGGAGCGCTTAAATACACACAGGAGCAAAATTATATTGCAATGTTACTCACGCCAACAACCAACACATTTGTAGCCTTTTTACGGTCATTCACCCACCTGAAGTATCAAGGAAAACTACACGGACTCCCCTTACCCGTCCCTCTGTCACGACAGCACGCAATTCATTCTCTGGATGCAAGAGAAGAACATTCATTATTTAAAACCCAAGATTCATTATTTAAAACCCAAGATTATTTCATTTAGGCTACAAAAACAACTGAGAGCACATCTTTAAATTAACCATTACACATTTAAATAACGCATTCCAGTAAGATGTTGCTGGCAGATTGCAGCAGTGCAACAACTGTAAGATATACAGTATGTAGAATATACTTAAGTACACCTGATGAGCCGTTTCAGGATGTATGAGGATTTCTGATGGTTTCGGAAAGACGGCACATTACAGTCGTACGTCAGACCTCTCTCGTACAGCCAAACTTACGTTCACATGGTGACAGCTCTGTGCTTAACCGACGCAGGTCTGAACGACCGCATCGGTTACACAGAGGAGCTCCACTGATGCCCACTTTTACAAGACCTTCCTGGACCAATCACGATCCAACCTACAATTTTATTACCAATCACCTACTGGTTGAGCGTTTGAACCTCCCCAGTCTCCGCCCACGTTTTGAACGCTCGGTCATTGTACATACATTACCCTATAGTTTGGAGCACGGTTGTCACCAGATGTCTCATCAGGCCTGACTCAAGACTAGCAATTTAGATGGCTGGGAAAGAACTTTGAAGAATTCAAAATTCATATTTACACAAATATGCAACTGCGGATACTTATATTTGAGACATGAGTGCAAGATAAAACAAAAGCTCTTCAACATGAATGAACTAGGTCACACGAGAGAGCTGAGCTTCACCAGAGGCTATGCATTGTGTGCACTTTTTACATAGTCTAGAAAAACTGTCGGACTAAGTTTTTTAAAAATTCTTCTCTGAAGTAACCTTTTTTATTCTCTGCGACGACATTTGACAGTGGGACACTAAAACACGACACACCGCCTCAATGTTTTGGTCTCAAGTGAAATTCTGAGGTTATACAAAATGACGATAGAAGAAAAAAAAGAAAATGTGCTGAAACCAACTGATGGGGAACTTGTCATTGTGAACTTTGCTCTTTGACAGAAGCAATTGCATACGTTTTACACCATATCTGACTTTAAACTGTACGCTGGCAGAGAAGCAGCACGCATAAATGTACACTGAGTGCAGCACAGTAATGATTACTCCAAGACGCGTGAAAAGGTGAAAGCACTTTAAAAAAATAATAATAATCATCTATGTGTAAAAAGTATAATATCTCCTCAGTACAGCATTTACTATTTAGTATTTTCCACTGAAAATACTGCTATTCCATATGTAAATGTTTTGCATAAAATTCACTCATTAAAGGAAAACATACAAAAGCAATTAAGAGTATTGCAATGTTCGATTCCAATTTCAGTGAAGTGTGCCAAGTGTTAGAATTTCAACCATTTAACATTACAGGCATTTTAGCAGACGCTCTTATCCAGAGTGACTTACACAATATTTTAGCATTTTTTACATATAATCCATTTATACAGCTGGATATATACTGAAGCGATTCAGGTTAAGTACCTTGCTCAAGGGTACAACGGCAGTGTCCTACCTGGGAATCGAACCTGCAACAAATCGATTTAGCCCGTTTAGTTAGTAAGTAGCCTAGGAGTTGCCCAGTTGTTTATAAAACAAAGCACTCTTCCTCTGTGAGTGTAATTTTGATCATGCACTGTTTTGATCTGCACTTTTTCCATTCACAGTTTGGAGGTCACATGTAGCGCGAGCAGATCTTGGCTCGCTTTCTCCTCGGGCAGTGAGAGGCAAGTTCCCTCGCAGTGGCGGTTTTAGAAATCTGGTTGCGGCAGCTGTCACCGAAATGGGTTTGAAGCGTTTGGCGTCACTCGATATAAAACGCGCTTGGAGGTGACAACTCGCTGTTCGTTTGGAAAACTTGACACCGCCGCCGTGGTCTATGAAGCCCGCCCATGTGTTGTGTCTGGTGGTCATGGATGACTGAACATTGCTCCGATATATACTTTTGAAATTTTAGTAGGCCTGCACATACAAATCCATGAGCCGGCGATTCAGTTGAGATCTTTCTCAAAATCGTAGCTACCCTGTTTTTTGTCCCCCCCCTATAAACTTAGATTTCTCTTTGAAAACACGACTTCCTCTCAGATCGGCTCTTTGAAAGGGGGATGTGGGACGCGGCTCCCGTCGCTAGCTCAGGCACGCCCTTGAACCCCGGAGCTTCTCGGCGTAAATTAGCATCGGCCGTGCCGTGTTGGAGCACAGATGAGTCGACTTTTATCAGCAACCTCTGTCCCTCTGATGCGAGGCCTAGCGCTCGGGCTACAGTCGGGGCTTAACAAACGATTCTGTTTACCCACATCTCTGCGCACTAAATCAAACCCACTTTGGCAGGCTTCCCACTTGCTGTAGGAGACACTGCCGTTTGATTAAAACTGGACTGAGCCCAGCTTACAAAGCACCCGCCACCCCCCACTCTTTTTCTATCAGGCTACAGAAAGAAAGAGCAATGTGCTTCTGGACTGGAGGCATCACATGGATCAGGCATTCTTTGTTCCGTCTGCCTGCAGTTTCCCATGAGTCTGTTTGGCCAGACAGTGTCACAATGGGCAAGGTTCACAGGAACCAACCACTCGCTGCTTCTTGGAAGACATGTGACCCTGGCACTGTACACAGTTCTCCAGCAACTTCGCCGGTCTCCAATCGCTCCACTCCAGCATCTCCTCAGTGGGTCACAATGGGACAGTATTGGTTTAGCATCCGTTCCCATTACTGTGAAGCATTGTGGGATGAGCCCGGTGCATAATACCAACCGAAAACCCTCATATTACCACATATAACCACTGTGGGTGTTGGGGGGGGGGTGATGATGATTATATTTAAAGTTGTCAACTGCCAAAACCTCTTGTTCATAGTAGAAGTTGCAATGTCAAAGAGGCTGTATGAAGAGCTAGCCAATATCCAAAAGAGCTAGCTTCATATTTTTTGCCTTATTAAGTATATATTATACACACACACACAACACACAAACTACAAACACACAAACCATCTTTATAAGAAGCTCAATAGCCTTTTGTCACGTTATTTAGCTACAGTATATTTAACAATAATAACATACACTACTCACAAAAAGTTAGGGATATTCGGCTTTCGGGTGAAATTTCAGGATGAACCTAAAATGCACTATAACCTTTACAGGTGAAATTAATTTGACCTTCTCTAAACTTTTGAATGCACATGTCCAACTATTCAATGTTTCAGTACTTTTTGCACAACTTGCTGTTCTCTAACAAGGAGCTGAACGGCAAAATTCACAACAGGTGTTTGATCCATGAATCGACCAATAAATTTCCTGGTTCAATTAGAATTGGTATTTAAACAGTCCTCTTCATCATGCTGTTCACATTTTGACATCATGAGACCAAGACGACACCTAACAATTGATCAACAGTACCTCGCCATTGCGAGGCTTCAAACAGGATGTTCTCAGAGGGAAGTGGCCACTGAGCTTAGAGTGTCACAGAGTGTCATCAGCAGGTTGCAACAGAGATACAGAGAGACTGGAAGAGTCACAGAAAGGCATAGAAGTGGACGTCCTTTGGCCACATCCCACACTGATGACCGCTTCATTGTGAACAGTGCCCTGCGGAACCGGATGATGAATGCCACTCAACTCCAGGCACATTTAAGGGAGGTGAGAGGCACCCAAGTGTCACGTCAGACCATTCGAAACCGTTTACATCAGCGTGGTCTGCGTGCTAGACGACCTGCAAGGGTACCTGACCACACCACCAGGCACAGGCGTCATCGTCTTGCATGGGCCAGGGAGCATTTACGCTGGACGAGGGACCAGTGGGCCTCAGTGCTGTTCTCTGATGAAAGTCGATTCACGTTGAGCAGAAATGATGGCCGCCAACGATGTTGGAGACGTCAAGGAGAGCGCTATGCATCAGCCACTGTTGTCACCAGACGACCCTTTGGTGGTGGCGGTGTTAGTGTGGGCAGGTGTGTCTAGTCAATACAGAACTGGCCTACACTTTGTGAATGGTACAGTGACAAGCCCATACTACCTGAATAACATCATTAATCCAGTCATTGTGCCCCTGCATGAACAACACAGGCCTAATTTCATCTTCATGGACTACAATGCTCCAGCTCATCGAGGTCGCATCATTAGGGAAAGGCTGCTGGAGACTGGGGTACCTCAAATGGAGTGGCCTGCACTTTCTCCAGACCTGAATCCCATAGAAAACCTATGGGATCAGCTGACTCACCGTGTAGAGGCTCGTAACTCTGTACCCCAGAACCTCAATGACCTGAGGGCCGCCCTTCAAGAAGAGTGGGATGCCATGCCTCAGCAGACAATAAGTCGACTTGTGAACAGCATGAGACGTCGTTGTCAAGCTGTAATTGATGCTCAAGGGCACATGACAAGTTATTTATGACATTGACATTTTTGTTGTGGTATACCCACCACTGTTGTTGGCTTTTGTTTCAATAAATTGTTTGAGATGAGGAAATCACCATTGCATGCTTCTACTAAAATGCCCTACTTTCATGATACGTATAATATCACTGTAGCGTGAACTTACATTTTCCATAAATTTCACCCGAAAGCCAAATATCCCTAACTTTTTGTGAGTAGTGTATATGCCAACATTCATAACGCCCTGTGACTTTCTCCTGCATGATGGCTGCATGAAAGTGGGGCTGGGCTTGGTTAGTACTTGCACGGAAGATTCAGAAAGGATTGCTGCTGGGAGCGGGGTGGTGCGCCAGTAGGGGGCAGTCTTCCATCTGGACCAGACACAAATCCAGTATGGCAGGGCAGCGATGGAGACGCTGAGACAGAGGCCCAATCTCAATGTCCGCCCCAAGTCCTAAGGACTGAGCCCCCACAGATTTTGATTGACGTCACATGCGTGCCCAGTGTAAAATGTGTGAGTGCATGACAGTGCAAGGGCTTCAAATGGTACAAATCCGAGGAATGGGACAGCACTTTGCGATGCTATATGTTGCCTTGACGACAGCTGTCTCGCATGCAAAACGTTTATGACAAACAACGCTTTAGGACTTAAAATTTTAGGTTTGTACCCGCCAAAAAAACTCTGCCCACCATGCGAGTCGTTTGTTTACAATTTTTGAGACACTTCTGGCTGCGTTTCCGTTTTTATTGTCAGAAATGCTGTGAACCGTGGGTAATTCTCTCATCGAAGTCTGCAGGATTGCAGACTTGCGGAAAGTCTGCATAAAGGGCTCGAAAAGCCTGCGACAAAGCCCTCGTGCACTTGCCGATTTTACAGTGCGACAGCCCTGAGCCCTCGCGGACGTATCGGGAACGTGCCTCAAACCCTCAGACTTTGAGGTGCGTTCCCGACAAGTCCGCGAGGGCTGAGGGCTGTCCCACTGTAAAATCAGCAAGTGCACGAGGGCTTTCCGCATGTCTGCAATCCTGCAGACTCTGCCGAGGGAATTACCCACAGTTCATAGCGTTTGTGACGATAAAAACGGAAGCGCAGCTGTAAGAATCTCAAAAACTGAACGACACACGTGGCGGGCAGATACAGGTACAAACCCAAAATTAAAAGTCCCACAGCGCCGAATGTCATAAACATTTTGCATGCGAGACAGCTGTCGTCAAGGCAACATAACGGGGCGGCAGTGTAGTATAATGGTTAAGGAACTGGACTTGTAAACAAAAGGTTGTAGGTTCGATTCCCAGGGAGGACACTGCCGTTGTACCCTTGAGCAAGGTACTTAACCTGGATTGCTTCAGTATATATCCAGCTGTATGAATGGATAAATGTAGTAAGATGTAATAAGAAGTTGTGTAAGCCGCTCTGGATAACAGCGTCTACTAAATGCCTGTAATGTAATGTAACATTGCAAAGTGGTCCCATTCCTCGTATTTGTACCATTTTGAGCCCTTGCACTCACGCTGGGCACGCATGTGATGTCAACCAAAGTCTGTGGGGGCTCAGTCCTTAGGGCTCAGGGTGGATATTGAGATTGGGCCAGAATCATTTGGAAGGTGTTAAAATGAGGTCCTTACAGAGTCATTTTGGGGTTAGCCAGTGTCTCTCTCTCTACCTCAGCTTGTACACTGCCTGGCCAAAAAAAAAAGTCGCCGTTGCACCCGTCATGCATAGTGCCCACTGTACAAGCCTCTGGAAGCAGTGTTATGATCTGGGGTTGCTTCAGTTGGTCAGGTCTAGGCTCAGCAACATTATGCAGCAATAAAATGAAGTCAGCTGAGTACCTGAATGTACTGAATGACCAGGTTATCCCGTCAATGGGCATATTCCAGGATGAGAATGCCAAGATTCATCGGGCTCAAATTGTGAAAGAGTGGTTCAGGGAGCATGAGGAATCGTTTTCACACATAAATTGGCCACCAGAGTCCTGACCTTAACCCCATTGAAAGTCTTTGGGATGTGCTGGAGAAGACTTTATGGAGTGGTTCGACTCTCCCGTTGTAAATACAAGATCTCTGCCAAAAATTAATGCAACCTTGGACAGCGATAAATGTTGTGACGTAGCATAAGGTTGTCGAAACAATGCCACGACGAATGCGCGCCGTAATCAAAGCTAAAGGCGATCCAACTAAATATTAGTGTGTGCAACTTTTTTTTTGGCCAGGCAATGTATGTGGCAAGTGTCCCAGAGTAACATTGGTTGCCGTGCATAGCTCAGATGGGTGCTACACATGCCAGTTCCCCTTGCCCCACCAGTGCTTTGAGAGTTGAAATATTAATATAATTAATTAGTATTAAGCTAGTTGTAATAACAGTGAGGACATTGACAGTCTGAAATTTTAAATGCGTGACAAAAATGCACAACTAAACGACACCAAACAAACTATTATACACATAAAACCTCGCGTTCCAGTTTTCCGAAGTTAAAGGTCAATTTGGCAAGTGTAGGATAAACGCACACTAAAATCAAGTGCCATTTTACATGTAATCTGAAACAAAATGTCCATTTTGAAAAACTATATTCACACAAATGAACTGGTTAATAGCATTGAAATTATGTCCATTTACTAGGGTTTATGGTTTAATAAGGCGCATGCAATGCTTGTAATTGTAAAACTAGAAAGAAGGCTTAGAAGACAGTGGAAACAGGAGAGTTGTCAGATTGGATTATTTTTTGAGTGTCATCTCAACTTGTGTTTCTCTATTGTTAAAACGTTTATACCAAATTCTTGACATTTAAAAAGAACGTCAAATTGCATTTCAGGTTCTCTGAGCTCGGAGCAGAAAAGGCACAAATCATTCCAGCGTTGTAAATTTTAGAGACTGTCATTTAATCTGAAGTGGAAATCATAATTGCACTACATACACCCCCCTCGGGCATAACATTACCTGTACTTGGGAAGTCACCACTATAGGCAAAAACAAAAAGTCATGCGTTCCATGGAAATTATATCTTGAAATATGGGCATATCTTCTGCTGAAGCTGGGCCTTTAAAATAGTGACTCCTTTCAAATAAAGAGGTCCCATAAGGATGAAGGCTGGCATGATGTTTTTTATTTTTTTTTAAGTTTGAGATGTTCTTTCCACTACACTTCTTGTCATTTTGATATCTGTGCTGTGGGAGATGATTTGGGTCTAAGCTTGCGGCTTTTTTTTACTGCTTTACACAACATCTTTGCCTCCGGAAGTCTTACTGAAGTAAGCCTTTAGATAATTCCATGAGCTGGAACTGCAATTTGTAAAGGATATAAAAATAGTGTTTTGACACAGATGTTGCTCAACCTGGCCCATAAGAATTGGATAATTTCCCTTCCCACAGAAGTGATTTGACTGCGGTTAGCTTTAACAGCATAGCTTATTTTCTTCCTTGCAGCTTTCCATAAACATAGCAAAACTAAATGTTGTGTTCCAGAAAGTGATACGAGTTCTGCCAATCAGGTAATGCATGCATCCAAAGAAAGTGTCAGCTTTTGGAAAGCTAGAAAGCATTTTTTGCTCTGGAAAAGTGCATCCCTGCTTTCATCGAGGTAATAGAGGCCAACATTACCGAGGTTTTTGTAAGCAAGTCGATACCTTATTATATATACGGTAGCATATATGCAAGATATTATAATACACTGATGCAATTGTAACAGACATTACATTTAGAGGAACACATTTTAAAAACTGGTTTGCATGGCGATGGAGGGCTTTGGTTGCATGGTTTCTGGCACAGAAACGCAGTGTTGAGACGGAGACACAATCGCAACTATAATTAATGAACTGTTGAAGTTAAGTTGCGTTTTGGGAGACCTCAGTCATAGTACTTAGGAAGTGAAGGGAAAAAAAATCAAGACGTTTCCCAAACCAAAGTTCATCTGTAACAATTTATTTACAGCCACAATGTTTCTCCCCACCAGAAGGAAATGCTCCTGACTAAATGCTCCGGTACTAAAACAGGTAGAGTGAAAAAGAGACTAAAAGAAGGTGATGAATTACAATGGGCTGGGTGATCCCTTAACGCACAACTGAATTGTGGTAGAACTTTGGGTTGTGTAGTTACCTGGCCGTGATACGAGTCCAAATGGTGGCAAAATATATTTGTTAGTTGCTCTGTGCTCCCCTGGGGTGATAATCCAGAATAGGGAATTTGTCGCTCGCCATTCACTTATATAGGGCAGCTAAAACGGTCTCAAAATGACACTTCTAGCACGCATACGAACACGAATGAAGCGGATTCTGTCAATACAAGCAATAACCAGTCCTCGTACGTATTCTTATTAGTGTAATTAAAATTATTTATAAAGGTACTATTTTCTTCAATGCTGTTAGCAAGCTACCAGAAAAGACTAGCAAAATGTTGGCAGGTCAGTTTGTTTACCATAGATATACTACCAGGAATGCTTGCTTCCGTGGAAATTTGGACCAATGAGTGGTTTCTGACGCATCGGCGCATTAACGTCCTTTCTGGTGCAAGAATTACCTACCAGATCTACCTTCCAAATAAAATACGAAAATGGAAAGAGCCATTTAATTTAAAAAAATTATAATACGTAAGAGGACTGGTTATTGTCTGTATTGACAGAATCAGCTTTGTTCGTATTCGTATACGTGCTAGAAGTGTCATTTTGATAATAGCTGCCCTATAGAAGTGAATGGAGAGGGACAAATACCCTATTTTGTTTGGATTATCACCCCAAGGGAGCACAAAGCAACTAACAAACATATTTCGCCACCATTTGGACTCATATCATGGCCAGGTAACTACAAAACAAGTTCAGTTGTGCTTTAAAGGAAAGAGGCGAATGGCCACAAAGTGAGCAGTGCAGAAGACATCGTAGCCCATAATGCACTGTAATCATTCTTCAGCATGAGCGGCTGGCTGGCGTGAAGGCATGAAAGAGTCTATCCCTTTATGCTAATAACTCAAACTGTCACAAAGGGACGTAGGAGTCTCTCGCAATTCACACAAACATTTAAAGTAGATCAAACAAGCAGTTTCGACAAGGTGTGGTTCACCCGTGAGTCACAACAGACCATAAAAGTTTAGGCTACCGCTTGACAAAACATCTTTGTCTCGGGGCAGCGACGTTCTCGAGAGTTCAAAAGTTGAACAAACTCAGGAAATAAAGCAAGCGTCCCGACCTCGGAGGAGCCGTGAAGGGTCTGCGTTCACAAGTCCAAAAGGGTCGATAAACATCTGACAAATTAAGTCAAATTGAAACAGCATGTTCTTCGACTCCGAGACTAAACATCCGCTTTCAAAACACGTATGACAGTGGAAGGCTCCCACGTGGTGCGCGTTCCAATAGGGGAATAAATTTACCCAGAGTCTGAAGGGCGGCTCCAGGGAGGGAGCAGCAGTCGAGGGAAGTGTAATATCCATACGATAATCTGACGGCGGATATATAACGCTGACGGCCGCCTTCTACTGCAGTGAGAGCTCGAGAAGAGGGAGATATAGAAACGAGGAAACCCACCCCTGGCTGCTCCCTTTCTCATAAATGAAGCGGAGGTTTAGTTCTGCCATTCGCCTCGGAGAGAAACGCACCAGTTTACTGCGATACAGTGCTATGCCATCTATTCTATTCCCATGCGACGGACCGGTGGGCGAAAAATCTAAAACAAAAAGGAAGGCCAACCTGTAATCAGCTGAATGTTTTAAAGTGGGCTCCGACAAATCACATCACATTGCCCGTCAGCCACAGAGCATTAATAAAACACTGCGTTATCAAGAGCACCCGTTCAGATATTCAACCCAAATTAGGCCTTCTGAGGGACTGGTGGGGTACAAAGAGGATCAGTACAGTGACTCAGGCTACACCTTTTTAAAATGGCCTACATTTCCTTTCCCTCCCCATCGGCAACGTTGGGGGATATTTACGGGTCCGTCACATAGTCACAGACTCCCTCGTTCTGATAACTAGCAAGAGAACGGAGTCATTATAACGCATCATTCCTTTCTACGCTCCCACTCGTCCGCTGACCGTCCCCCTCCGCCACCGCGTTCTCTTCCCGAGTCTTCGTCAGAACAACTCCGGGTTCTATGGGAATGCAAATGTCTCAGAGAGCAAGGCTGCATGTACACACACCCGTATAATAACCCTTACAGGAAAGATGCAATACAGAGCATCATGCTGCAATGTTGGCTTAAGCTTCTTAACTTGATGTTCCAAGAAACACACGCTGGCTCAGGGGAGATTATTCACTCCTGGATCCGAGCATACGGAGAAAAGGAGAAACGCAAACCCCCATTAGCCAGTTTTTGCTGACCAGCAGATATAGAATCGGTTAATAACAAGACTAATACCCTTAAAATGGGATGTCCAATCTATTACAAATGCAAGGTTGAAGAATCCTGCCAAAAAAAAAAAGATTTTAGTAGCATTTTATATCTCCAGTTTTCCACAGATAGAGTGTAGGCACCTGAGTGACCAGAGGAGGCACTACTGTGTAACGAGACTGGGATAATCCTACTGCTCCTTCCCGGGTGACACGACGGCCAATCACGTGGCGCCCTGCTGGGCTGCAGGCTACAACCAGCACCGGCAAGGCCAGGATTCAACACCAGACTGTGGGGGCGCATGACAACACTGACAACCTGGCCAGCCCACGGCCCAATCGAGTGGAAATGTTGTCCGTGACCCCCACCCCCTGCCAAAATGTAGCCATGTTCAAATATGGAAGTAAGTTTGTCCAGGCAGATACATCAGTGTGCAGCTGCAGCAGAGTGCTTGGTCTGGTTTGTCTGGTTTGTGTGAATGACTGAAGCCATGTTTTTCATTCGTCTTACAAGCCCTCCCGACCCCCAGTCTGTAGGCCACCGCTTTAGCAGATACAAGCCACCGGATAAGCAAGACTTTCCTAAAGATTCTGGGCCTAGCACATCCAAACCAGGCCCAAACCAACAGAGGGAGCTTTGTGTCCTTAAACATTTAAGCCTACACATCTGCTGTTTTTTTTTTTTTAAGAATCGGCTACATTCAGCCATGAACTGTCTGTGACCACAAATAATACCGAGTGACACTACAACAACACTCTTTCAAACAGTAGCCCGCTGCCACGCAAAATAATCAGAGAAAACTTTCAGCAAGTGATTACATTGGCAAAGGACTAGCCTCCAACACGAATATGTGCCAAGGAATTAAATTAACTTTATTAAGACTGACAGAAGCCACAGAGAGAATTTGTAACTTCCAAGTTTGGCAATGAGAAACAAGAAATTGCCTACTTTGTGTGGCGACTATCAAAGCAATAGATTGCCAGATATACTTTTCCCCACAATTAAAAAAAGCAAGGCTCTCCCAGCCTTCCATACTCAAAGATTTTAAATCTGCCACCTCCCCCAACTACCACAAACTTTGAAAATAAGTGAAAACACACAAAGTATACAGATATACGTAGCTTAACCTTTTATGCTCAATCATGATTTTACCATAGAAGCCTCCACCAATATTATAAGAATCGGAGAAACTACTTCAAAGATACCTTTTCCTTAATGTCATGAAGCATAATATGATTATCGAGTCTTGTAAAATGTCTTTCTGCTGCCTTTGTCTTCTTCATCTGTGCCAATTAGCGTTTTGTTCTTTCAAAAGTACTGTTTTGACTTTGTATTGGCATTACAATCTAGCCATTAGCTTTATAAAAAAATTTTTTTTAAACTGCCAAGTAGAAAAAACTAAACAAAACAAAAAAAAGATTTAAAAAAATTCAAACAAGAAGTAAAATACAATGAGGTAGACACACATTTGTAGACCGGGACAAATAAGAGGCTTGATTTATACTACAAAGGCATGGAGAGGCAGCCAGCAAAGTAATCAATTGCCAGGCAAACAGGCCCACTGCCTCCCACTGTCTGAGAGGAGCCTGCCAGTGGCCAGACCGCCTCGGCTGTGCCAGAAACAAATGTAGATTTCCCTGCCGTTTCCCCGAGCTTAACTTCTGCGTCGCCATGCTAATGGGGCTCCTTCACTGTGGAGCTTACAGGCAGCATGTGTTTAGCCGGTCGGATTCGGGACGGCTGTAATTGTATTTGCATTTAAATGCATCCGAATAAAAACGATTTGTTCGTTCTAAACCGAATGCAGTTGTGGTACATTTGGGTATTTTAATATTGCAAAACTTCCACCCTCATTACATTTCATGTTTGTCTGCTCCCTTCCGAAAGGATTCGCCTGAACATAAAGCACCGTAAATGCTACATTTATTTAGCGTCACTGAACTTTATACTAAGACTATGAAAGACTGGGGGGTTGTACCATTTTTCATAGGAGGGGGGGGGGGGGGGCATGACTGGTGAAGTGAAACACCCACATTTGTTACATTGAGCTACTCAAGAAGTGCATTTGCAGGAATCATTTGCATACAATTGAATAATTTCTGGCCCCATGCCTGGCTCTCTCTTCACTGTTCAAAGGTATATTTAAAAATGCACTGAAGGACTTTGTTATGAAGAACAGGGTGTACACACTCACTGTTTTACAAACATAGGCATGCCTACACGTGGGTCATCAGCTACCTCTGTATTACATGGAACTACACTAAACATACAGTCTACACACAACATTCACTTGGGTCAATAAAGCACAGTTTAGGTAATAAACGGCCTAAAGTCTTTGACCTAAATCCCCTGCGGCGATGCAGGATGTAAGCTTACGAAATATCTAACAAATTTTCCCCAGCACCTAAAAGAGGCCAATCCTAGACTATGTATTGCCTCCCACGTTACTATTTTAGGCAAGCCATGTTAAGCCTGGCTTCTTCCCTGCAAATGTATTCAATCGAAATGTGAAGCCAGATTTTTTTTCTGATATTTTCATGATATTAGGAAACGCAAACCCTCACTCGACATTAGCCCTATAGGCAAAAGAGTTTCCTCCATTTCAGCTGGAGGAGCCAAGGGCCTGACAGGCTGTGTGCGTGAGTGACAGGCACGTTCGCCTGCGGGAAGGGCGGGAAAGGGCAGGAAAGGGCGTGAAGGGCGAAACCCGAAGCGTCTTCCCCAGCGCGTCACGACAGGGCCCCCGCTACCGGTTCCCACTGCGGGGCCGTATCTGAGCCGGGCCCGCTCGGCGGCCGACGGCCCCCCGCAGGTCCTCGGAGAGAACAGGCTGCTGTTCGCGGACGGCGGGGGCCGCTGAAACAAAGCAGTGTTGTTTCTGACCGGGCCCCTCCCTGCCTTTCATCGCGCGGCGGCAGAACCAGTCGGCCCAGTAGCGGAGAGGGCCTGCAGCTCCTCTCTTTGTGACCTGTGAACCGCCAATTAACCAGCCCGGTGTTGGATTACCGGGCGGCGTTTTAAACCAGGTGCCGCGTGTCCTTGGGCGGGGGCCGATCGGCGCTCTCGGAGACGCCCCCTCGCCGATCGAGGCCCCGTCTCTCCCGATCGGCCGTTCCGCAAGTCGCGCTGCGTGTCAAATGCAATCAGACGACACGTCACTATTGAACACAGCAGACTTCAATTTTAAAAACGCACTTCCTAGCATAAAAATATGGAGAAAGCCTGCTGGATGAGCACTACAAAGGACAGGGGTGTTAAATAATGCATCAATCGGGGAAACGCGCCTCAATTTGCCAGCTCTTTTGTTCACCCTTGGAGCGAGAGGTTGTAAGAGCTTTGAAACTTGACATATTTGCAGAGAAAAGGCATATTTTTCCGACCGTCTTTACAGGATGGAAACGGGATTCCGAGGAACGGGCAACACGTTGAAAAATAAAATCCGAAGGTTTAGCGCAGACAAATAATGGGAATTAAGGAAAAGAAAATCCTCCCGGATGGAAACGGGGAGAGAAATTGAAGGGGGTTGAGAGAGCTGGAACTAGGTCAGGAGGATATACCTGGGAGGAGGAGGAGGAGGAGGATGAGGAGGAGGACGACAAAGTGAACGAGGGAACACACTGCAGAAGACAAACCTGGGAAACCTTTCGCTACCCAAACCAAGCACCAGTTTGGGAAACTCAAGGGAAACTGCAGAAGCTGGAGCATTATCCAGAGCAACTAGTTTTTTCAATTATTATTTTATTTTATTTTTTTTAAACATAGCATCCACACAGCTGGACATATACTGAAGCTATGCAGGTTAAGTACCTTTAGCTCAAGGGTAGAACGGCAGTGTCCAACCTGAGAAACGAACCTGCAAGCTTTAGGTTACAAGGCCAGTTCCTTAACCATTATACTACACTGCCGCCTAAAAGGGGCGATCGCTTCATCGTCTCTGCAGAAGCATTGCTACCAAGCTCCCAATTACAGCATCATGCAAAGAGAGACCCTAAAGCTCTCTGTCCGTGAATAATAATAAAAATAAAACCATACAGGAGAAGACATTTTAATTAAGCAAATGCTGCCATCTGGGACAGTATGGAATATGGTTTATGTGTATTCAGTGTGTCTGAAGAGGAAGACCCTAATGGGGGAGGGGTAAGAAGGCATGAGAACTTGAGCGGTAAACGGGCTGCAGCCATTTCGCGCTTTTCGCCGTGCTGGAGCTCAGCGTGGGATGAACCACATTTACTTTCTCTCAGTTTAACTAATTGGAATAATAATGTTGGCCGAATCGTTTTACTAAAGATGAAAAAATAAATAAAAAATAAAAAAACCCTTTGCGCACCAATCGGAATGAGCCAGAGCCGCTCTAAGCAGAAGGGTAGAGCGCCGCTTTGAATCTTAGATGCCGTGCGTGAGGCTCGAAATGAGCATGGAAATCACCCCGAGCCAAATGACATGGAGCGTGCATATGGAATATATCCCGTTATAGAAGAGCACGGGCCGGCTCCCCCTCGAATCAAAATGGCAGATCGGCTCGCCTATCAAAGCCCGGAGCCGTGAGACAAAGGCACGGACACGGGGGGTAAACCGAGACGGGCGTTCGCGTCGGACTCCCTTTAAAGTACGCCACCGTCTGAAAGCGCGGTGCGGATTACACACCCAGGCGAGGCCGCAGCGACGTGCGCTTCCTCTGACGACAAGAGCCGGAGCAATGCGCTTTTAAAATCTCCGCAGAGAGAAGTTCCCAGCGAGCCGTGCGGCTCCAGCCGCGTTGAACAGAAATTTTATACGCGCGGGGACGGGGGGCGGGGACGTGGGGCGAGGGGGGCGTGAGCGAGAACACATAGGCCGGCCCGGGTTTGAAATGGCCCCGAGCGTATGCACGGTCGTAGACAGTGACTCATTATTTTCTCTGCAAAATCTCAAATCATTCCCGTCAGGAACGGGAACCAAGCTTTCAGCACGGGATGGAAAAATACAACGGGCCGTCTGATTGGTGGAGCCATTATGATGAAATAAAAACCAGAATACACAGAGGACGTAACTACAATATTTAGAAAACTTCACACCTTTTGTTTGGATTTCACAGATTCAACATGTACAGATTTGCAATGACAATTTTGCCATTTACATGGTACTGAACTAGGTGAGTGCCCACAAATATACTTTTCCTGGGATCCTCAATGAAAATCTCAATCAAAAACATTCATATTTAATTTACATTAAAGTATACATTTTAAAATAGATCAGTCTGTACGTTTGCAGGCTTTATTTATACTTTTTCATCTGTGAGAAAGCAAATACAAATAATCAGCCAATCAGATGTCCTTAAACATTAGCATAGCACTGTCTCTTTAAGAAGGCCTCCGTCTACACAGTAGTTACTTGGAAGATGATGTCATCTGGAGAGGGGAAAAATGTGCAACAACTCAGCTAGCTTTCTCAGTCCTTTGTGGATGACTGCCCGGGGCCAAGACAATGTTCATCGAAGGAAACATCAGTACTTCATTCACTGCTAGCTAAACACACTCACCACCATTAATGCAATGGAGCTAATGAACCCATAAAGATAGTATTGTGAACGGGGAAAAAAACACAATGGCCTACAACTAAATGCTAAATGCATAAAAGTAACCAATCTGCCATGCATGTTGCAGTGTCCAATGTTAACAGTTTCACCTGGGTCGAATTTCAGTGCTAGTGGTCACTGAACTTCCCCGATTTGTGAGGATTGCTTCTTTTCCCCAGTCAGAAATCACCTTTTTTGGGATGAGAACCAAAATCTGGCCTGAGATGGAGGCAGTGCATAAGCCACAAATGCAATAAAATACCCAAGCGAAACGATCACATTTTGCATTTTAACTGGCCATGTAGGTTTCTGCGCTTAAACAAATAATAATTTATATGTTGAGAACTACGAAAAAGGTCCTTAAAATGTACTACCATCATTTTAACGTCTCCTTTATTTGAATTGGACAATCTGGAGACAAGACTGCTTTCGCAATGATGCGTCTGGGAGGAGGGATTCTTGAGGTACACTTATTTTGTCAGGATACTGCATTTTAAATACTTTAAGTAACCGTGGATATCCTAGGTGAGCCAGTGTAAATGTTCCATACACTGTTCCCTTGCTAGATATCTTTCAACCTTAATGCTTTAACATGGTACAGTCAACTTGCAGGCTAATGTGCCCAATACAACTATACATTTCATTTTTATAAAGAAACTGGACTACTCATATGGCTTTCAACAGATAGCTAGGAGCAAATATAAAACTAATATCAGGCAATGTGTGGCTGTGTTTCCCCTGGGACTGCCATCTTGCTGAGTAGGTAAGACCAAACACTTTGTCAATATTTTTTTTTTCAACGATTTGATGTATTGATGGATCAATGCGCCAGTCTCAGCCATAAAGTGTAATGAAAGCTTTTAACGTAATGTGCACGATTACCGCTTTCCTGCTGTGAGCGATTTATCCCCAAGTTTCCAGTCAAGACTTGCCACTTGTGTGTGAGCATGCTTGTGTTCCACATGGAAAAGGGTTCACTGTTACACCACGGTTTATTTTAATGCGCTAATCCTGAATCCTGATACTGTTCGTGTAGAATTGGATAGATATGTTTGCAAGAAGCAGACTGCAGTGGAACCCACCGTGGTAATAAGCTGGGCCACTTCCAAATTTTCCTGGGTGTGAAAATTTCTGGACCATTATGCAACTCCTTTTCCTCCACCCTATGTGCCACCTAAAGTGAAAACTCCTCGACTAGCAAGCTTGTTGGTGAACCACGTTACGACAGCAGCTCCGATTCCATTTCTACACCTGCTTTCAGTTTATACTGCAGCAACGGCTGAAAAAAAATGACCTTTTTGTTTGCAAAACGTTGTGTCAAACAGCTGTCAGACGACACATCCTGCTAAGGCCCCAGTGCTCAGAGCAGCGACAAGCCCGTAAGCCTAGAATCGAACTCTGCTGTGCAGAGGGCAGTGATGTCCAACCTCTGCGGGGCGTTGCACGATTGGCCATATCCCCAGGGGGAGGGCCTTCGGCCTGGGGAGAGAGGGAGAAAGGGAGAGAGGCTTCGGCCAGCAGCGCTCTCCCCACCTCATTGGCAGGAGCCACTCCTCTGATCGATCGCATGCCTGTGGTGTACCTGCTCCAGATAAACAGGAAGTGTACACCCGAGCTGGACTACTGCAGAGTGAAAAAAAGTGTGACGGCCAGTAGTCCCCTAAGAGACACGTGCACTGGGACAGCCTACCGTCCCCAACTGAGAGAAGGTGTCATGGCGATGGGCCAAAAACACAAAAAAAAATAAAAGCTTCTCCCCCTTAAAAGCTGCTTTAGTGCACGTAGTCGCATCCCTTCATAATGGACATAATGCCAGTAGAAATAAAACATCCACCTACAGAAATAAGTGCACGCGAATTACAAAAACAAGCCATATTATGAAATTGCACGGATTCCAGTATGACGATTCAATGCTCACACCTTATTGCCTTTCAGAATCCTCATGTGAAAGCGTGGCTACGCAACCACACATAACAAACATCAACCCTTTTATTGTCGCCGAACTTTCGTCTGAAACGCCATTTCAGGACATCTTTCGACTCGATCGCGCCGGAGGACCTTGGCTACATGATACGGCTTTCTTCCCTTGCACCGAGTCTGAGGTCAGCCGTAAAGAAGGCCTCGCCTAAAACGCCGGGCCCCGCGAACAGGAGGCGGACACTCACAGAGGAGGAGCGCGCCTCTGCCGACGCACGCGAGCCCTCCTGCATTAAAGATGAAGAGCACAACGCTCTTTTCATTCGGGGCTCAGATAAGCCAGGTGATTACCCGTCACTGGGTGACCCGCAAGATAAATGGTCACGCAGAAAGTTCGGCAAACGGAAGCGAATGAGGACATAAGCCGTATTCTTACAGGACGGAGACAGATTGTAAATAGGCCCAGTTAACAGGCCTAAATAGATATTTACACAGCTTGCGACGCAAAGCGGTCCTCATAAGAGCGCACTGTATTGCCGTGTAATGCTTCTCCAGCAGGAGATTGGCACTGGAGCACTTTTCCTATTTGTTCAGGCCTTTCTCCTGTTAATATCCACCCCCCCACCCCCAACTTTCGGGCCTTTTGAGACTAAAATGTATACGCATCGGTCTGATGCATCATTCACACTACCGGGGACCAAGTTGCGCAAAAGCTTCACCGTGGAGGCAATGAATTCTCCGAAATAAACCGATACTTCGAATACATCCAAGTCTGTAAACTGAGTCCAATTAGGATTCGATATGAGTAATTAACATCTGAGTCACAATTATGGCAAAGACACAGCCATGTTTTTCAGCTGCCACTTGTTTACGCTACAAACAGAATACTCCACTGGATTGTTCCCGCGAGCACGCCTTTTCCAGCCCTTTTCATAAGGGTGAGAAATGCGCATCATACGAACGAACGAACGAACAACATCTTCAGTCATTGCACATGATCCCTAATTGTCACTGAAAGTAGTGTGTAGTCGAGCATAATTCTGGTCAGGCGTTCCCCTAGAACGCATTGACATTGACCGTCCAAGCAACTTTATTCCCAAAAATCTGCGGATAACAAGAGTCTAGACCACATGAATCACTGTAGTACATCCCCCTTCAAATTATCAGTGATTAAATGATACACACACACACACACACTATAAAGTCACAGGAAATGAGAACACCACAGTCCTAGGACCAGGTGTACCAGCCAAAACCATTTCTGCATATTGGCCCGGTGCAGTGTGCGTTTCCTTCTAAACAAGTAATAAAAATTAGACTACAAATGCCATTCAAATAGCTGGAGGTGGAGCAACACAGGGGTAAAGAGAGGGCATCTGTATGGGCAGCGCTGCCGAAATGCCCCGCTGCCCGGCACCCTAATATTTATACTGAGTATGGTGAACACCTTCAAATGATAAGAACACACCAAATGGTGTGGTGAAGACACATCGATCATCTGTAAGCCAGATGGTTTCAGCAATAAAGGCTAATCGCGTTCTGCACTGTGCGCAACCATCAGCGTTGTGTTCATTACTCATTGCTGAACCTCCCTACATCTCGTACAGGCTATATTAGCCTAAATGTTTCTTACTCAAACTGGGCTTTGAACAAACCGTCAGCTGTTCATTTGAAGAACAAAACAAGCTATACCAGAGAGAGACCAAATATCTTGTACATTGAAGTACCTGGACACAATTATGTAATTTTATTTATTTTATTAAAACAATAAATTACAATTACACTGAAAAATTGGTTATTGTGAGCCAAAGTAAAAGGCCAGCCAGACTTTATTGTGAATCGGCCAGTAAAAGGCCCACGAACCACAAGTTCTCAGAAGTTGTAAAGGAAGCCTGTGGACATTAATGACGGCAATCAACCAAATTCAAAACAGACACCTATTTGCATGCCAACGAATCGGAGCGGACGGCCTTCAACTAAATCATCCCTCCGACTTCGCAATAGCCCTCTGCAAAACATGCACTAGTACCACATGCGCATTAATAAATTATCTTTCCATAAAAAAAATATATTGCTGCAAAAAAATTTAAAACATTGCCTCATATCAGAATATCACTCAACTTTCAGGGGTATAGAGGGTTTAACGTGCCTTTAAATAACGCTTACCCTGCTGCACTGGTATCCAAGGAGACTACAGTAAGTCTCTGAAAAAGTCCAGTACACCGTTATTCAAGAGCCTCACTACAGTATTTTGACTGAAGTATGTCACCATTTTAACACGTAGGCCTATAAGCCTTTAAAAAATACATGCATTCTGATTATGTACAGCTGACTAAATTCAGACTGGTACAGAAAAGCACAGAGGCTCATGGGCAGTTGGGGAGTCAGTTTCTGATCAGGCTTAATGGAAAAGGAGAGGGTTTGCAGTCCTTCACATGATTAACCCCACAGCCATAGAACGGTCTCTGCTCGCCTGGGAAGTGTCCGTTTAAGCCTGCGCCCCTGCTGGACGCGTGATAGTACGACTGAAACCCATGAAGACGCGTCACACCGACATTGTCAAACATTACAAATGTTTCATATCTAAAAGGCTATCGATTTCAGTTCCCTTTGAGTTAATGGAGGAGGCCGTTCTGGATCACAACCCATTGTCCCCTTTCTCATGTCCGTGCGATTTTAATCCATTCTGCAATTTTCCTTCTCCCATTTATTCTGAACTTGCGCTTTTAGTGCGGGGGGAAAAAAATTTAATTAAAATAAGTGCATTGGCTTAACGGTACGTAGTAATGAGCGTGCTAACTGATCGGGCTCCTCTCTTATTAAACGGTCTTTGGTGGAGGTCCTCAAAGGCCGCACTCCATGCTGTCTGAAAGAACCAATGGCATCGACCCTCGCTAAGCCGCGACGGTATCTTACCGGATCCTCTCTCCCAAGCTCCACATTTTCTCACCAAACGGAACGCGACGCGATAAAAGGCGACCGCAAGCAACGCGAACGAGCCCTGAACAGAGCCTGTTCTTTAGTCCTATTCTCCATAGCCATGACTGTGCCATTTTAGAGCCCCCTTCTGAAATTTCACAGCACCCTCCTCCCATCTCCATCCAACACCACTAATGAATCTGCAACTAGGAAACATCTGAAAGGCGACAGCAATTGTAAACCATAATACTGCAAAAATAGACAAATTATGGATAAATAAATGTAATCCTTCAAAATTGATTGAAATAAGGTCTTGGACAGACATTTTTTTTTTTTTACAGAAAACCACACAGTTCACTACTGCACAGCAAGTAACTGAAAATGAAGTATCTAAATTCAAAATTGTTTTGTTTCATGTCAAATATAAAAGGTATGCGATAATCAAATTAAGTATTTTCCCCACCATGCATTCCAGCAATTCAATGAATTGCAGCAATGAATTGCCATTTGTAGTTACTATGGCAACTCTGCCCAACGCCATATCGGTGACTATCAAAGTCCATCCTGGTGCATCTTGAGACAATAATTAGGGGCTTTAGCATCACAATGGCTGCAGACATGAATGGGAACTTGCTGACACAGGGACCAGGAAGGAGAAGTGTGTGTCAACAAACATGGCCAACCCCAAATACAGATGTGGTGCAACAACTTCTTAAGACCCTCACAAAAAAAAAAAAATAATAAAAATCAAGAAAAGACTAAATGAGTCAGGAGGGCAACATTTGAGAAGTGGGAACACTTATCGCCTCCTCTACTGACAAACCACGCTAATTCAATTCACTGATAATGGTAATGTTAAAAACAGCAGGGAGCTGCGAGGCAGTTTTTACAACTGAGGCCCGGTTCACCACTCTGAGCCAGTTTCACAAACAAGTCCTTTTGGAATATCCAGAAACGGTAGCTAAATTACTTATGATAAACTCATTTGTGCGCAAGCACTGGCCATGCTGAATAAACACACAGAGAAATTCTAATGTTTGGAGTTGGATGTTGCGTAACGTTACTACCAGGTTGTGTGTTCATTCAGTAGGCATACGGCGAGCTAGGCCATATTCTTCTTCCGGGGCTTCTGTTCAGTGCAGGCTTTTCCACTGACACACTAAACGGAGTCAGTGCACATGCATATGCGCACACTATAATGATCAGTGGAACTATGCAGCATCTTTTTAGAATTGACTCTCCATGAACAAACAATACAATCTACTATGGTACCTATGATTTAGGTCCTGCCTCACCAAGATATTTTTACTGAAAAATAATAAAACAAAAATGTTGAGATGGCCATCTAGCTGTAGTTGGCCTATAAAATCTAGCCATTCTTGGTGAAAACAATGGGGAAGCGATAGAACTATGACAAGTACAACCGCTACGTTTAATAAATTAAATGAGTAAGAAGAGAGACGTGGCTGGGGGCCCTCGTAGTAGAGACCGTGGCTAGGGGTCCTCGTAGTAGAGACCGTGGCTAGGGGCCCTCGTAGTAGAGACCGTGGCTGGGGGCCCTCGTAGTAGAGACCGTGGCTAGGGGTCCTCGTAGTAGAGACCGTGGCTGGGGGTCCTCGTAGTAGAGACCGTGGCTAGGGGCCCTCGTAGTAGAGACCGTGGCTGGGGGCCCTCGTAGTAGGGACCGTGGCTGGGGGCCCTCGTAGTAGAGACCGTGGCTAGGGGCCCTCGTAGTAGAGACCGTGGCTAGGGGCCCTCGTAGTAGAGACCGTGGCTGGGGGCCCTCGTAGTAGAGACAGTGGCTAGGGGTCCTCGTAGTAGAGACCGTGGCTAGGGGTCCCTCGTAGTAGAGACCGTGGCTAGGGGTCCCTCGTAGTAGAGACCGTGGCTAGGGGCCCTCGTAGTAGAGACCGTGGCTGGGGGCCCTCGTAGTAGAGACAGTGGCTAGGGGTCCTCCCATCTGGGCACATTTCATTTAGATAAGTGATTTTTTTTTTTTTTAAATGCACTGTGAACATAAACGCGGTACTTTGAAAATTTTGGGCCCCATGAATCCATGAGCCCCAGGGCATTTGCCCGGTCCATAATACAGCCTCAAGTACAACTACACCAAGCTCATGAGCCAATAAGATAAACTTTTACAGTGTGTGTGTGTGTGTGTGTGTGTGTGTGTGTGTGTGTGTGTGTGTGTGTGTGTGTGTGTGTGTTTGCGGGAAATCTCTACTGGCTACATTTTTTCTGCACTAGCACTAGCCTACCATTTTACCACACACTTGGCAGATTTTTCAATAAATCACATTTATGATCTAATACACGTTTGTCCATATCCCAATCAAGTCACCAACTGGTTATTTTACAGTGCTTTGGGTTTCATCTTTGTAAACTGCAGATGACAATCGTTTCTGAAGACAATTACCGGCAGAGACTGGATTTAACGATAACTTGGACTTGAACCGTAACGGTTCTCAATTGTGAGAACCATCCATGCCAGTGGCTAACAAGTGGCAAAAAGTGCGCCAGACAGCAGAAACATTCTCAGACATCCCAAGACAAGAGGGAACATCTTGCCGGTGTACAAGCCACTTTAAATGACCCACAATCTTGAGGGCTTATACAGTGACCAATATACAGCCTAATCTACACTTTTACGGAGTGAAATTATGACAACATGGCCTCCTCTCTCAGCACTGCACAACCATTGGGTAAATTGAGAAATATCCTGGAGAGTTAGTGTCCAGTATTATTTTAGCCAATGGAAAACTATAGGCCTAATTACACCATACACTTTAAGGACCCGATTAGTTTGTTAACAATGCCCCAACTGAATACATTTTAACATCAGCAACCTGATGTAGGCTGCTAACACGTCTTTATTGCACTTTCATCAGCATAAAAGCAAGATAGGTGAACAGAATACAAAATGAAGCGTTATGCAGATTGACTTTTTGTTTTCTTCCCCCCCCCCCTAATTAAAGACATGTAGCCTAACTTGGGCTCTTCAACTCCAGGGGGGTATACTACGAAGCAGGATTGCTGAGTTAGCCGGATAACTGCACTGAATAAAACCAGGAACAGGTCTGTTTACTTCAGTCCATGTTCCAGATTTGGAAGGGTTCCAGGTTTTACTTAGTGCAGTTATCCGGCTAACTCGGTAATCTTGCTTCGTAGTATACCCCCCAGGTCTTTTATTCTGCTTTTGCAGAATAAGCGTAAACAAACCGATATCGATCCTCCACGCACATTTCCGCCTGTGGTGACGTCTGATATTTGCATAATTGTTGTCTGGTCATTTACATAAACGTCCCAGCGGTTCCAGGCGTCGGTGTTCAATCAAAGCCTTTTGTGCAAGATACACACAGACTATTGTTCCCTTTTCATGTCACCCTTACTGGCTAAATAATACATTGTGTCATTTTTGTCTTACTACGATGACACTGAGTTCTTTGACAAGAGGTTAGGTCTCAGCCCTAAAACTTAGACCTAGCCTATAGCCTACGGTCTTTCAGAAAGAAAGGCCCGTTTCTCATAAGCGAGATTTGACGTGGAAAAACATAGTGACCACCATAATAAGCAAAGCACCATAAGGTCTATACGTCAATAAATATAAGGTGGGGTCAAACGTAGGCTACATTAGCAAGTAATGTTAGCTGCTGCCATTAACAGACAGTTCAGTAGGCTAGGCTAGCTACTTCTGACGTCCTAATTATACGCATCACAGTAGATCGCGTTAAATATTTGTATTAAATTTGCCATTGGCTTCATAGTCATGCCGAATGAACACGCAGAAGCAGAGTGGAGATGTGCTATTAGGCTATGTCTGCGAACCTGTGGTCATGGACGCTCCTTCCCTAGACATCATTTCGACAACATCGTTACTTGCTGATGTTAGATTCAGTTCTTACCGGAGGAATGGTCCACTGGTCCTCCGCCGTTCAAGAAGAGAGCTGAATACAGGTGTGGGTGCGTCTTTTCCAGGGCCACACACAGGTCCTGAAAATGGTCTCTTTCCTTATTCATCAGCATCTTCAAGAGAAGGTCCACTTTCTCCGAGCTTGTCGAACAGTTATTGTCCAGTTCATACCTCTCCAGCGGGCTTAGGGTACCAGATTTCCCCAACAACTCTACCAGCCGGTCTGCATCTGTAATGGACTCCAATAAGTTCTGGTGGCATTGATCTAACAACTCTTTGTGCTTACGCTCCATAGCCGATCGCTAGCGAAACCTTCAAAACCGTAAAAATGATAAAGCAACAACTTCTTCTGGGTGGTCACTTTTAGGAGATCGGCACCGCAGCCATTGTAATGAATGGCCGAGTTGAGCAGCTTTTCATCGCGAATTGAAAGAGACACAAGTAGCCATATTTGTTGCCTAAGGCTGTTGACTGCACTATGAAACAGCAGTACATTTTCCCACCGTCCCAAAAGTCCTACATTTCCCCCATTTTCTTGACCGCTTCCATCGTACGCAGTTACAACTGCATTAGCCCTTTTCTTTAGTATTTTTTTGTTCTTCCTTCGCCCGACCGAACTGCTACAAAGTACCGCAACTCTTCAAGAGCTCTCCCACAAAACTGCAAGCTCCGCCATGTCTCAGCAGCTCAGCAGCTGCTGCTTGCTGTCAATCAAGTTCCCGTCTAATAGCCATGTAAGGTAAAACGAGGCGGAGCTTCCGACAGACACACCTGGTCATCACTGGCCTCGTAACTTTAGCTGTGTGACAACAATCACAGATTCCCAAGCTCAGGAGCAGGAGATGGGGTGGCAATTAATCCCATCTATTATTTTTTCCGCCATCGTTTCTGTAATCCATAGAGGAACGGCTGATATATGAGTGGAAAACTACATAACATATTACTACGGCTAAATACAGTATTACTTTAGTGTGTGGGCGCGCGTGTAAAATAGGCTACAGCTGTTGCTATCTAACAAAAGTGCCAGAAACGCGGTTTGTCTGCTTTAGTGCAGATGAATAGACAAACTAAATAATCGCAATAGGCTTCACACACTGAAAAGACGTTCACACAGACTGGATGTCGCCACTTCATTGTTGGTGGTGGCTTTCCCCATTCTTGGTCCATTCTGAGATCACTTTAACCACTTGTCCCGCCCTATGGTCCCGCCCCGCCGCACAAAAGCTTTAACTATTGGTTGGCACTTGCACCAACGACACACCCAGGCAGTCGATAGGAAAAAAACAGCGAGTGCAAATTCTGTTTCAAGTAGATTTTCTTGGCAGCCGAAAAAATATGAATAGCCGGCGAGTTATGAAATAAGGTCGACATTCGTTTGTTGTGAGTCAAGAGGTTTATGAAGGAAGATTACTTCACCGGCATCACGCACGTTGTTCATGCCAGTAGCCTATTTTGTTTTGTTTTTTTCTCTCCACGATTTTGGAATCGTCCAGAAATGGTGACTAAATCTTGTTTTGATTTAATAAAGAGCATTTGCACAGATGTGATGCGAGTTTCAGATACACTACATTACCTTTGTGCAAAATATATCCGTTTTCTACTACCCATTTTCACTTCATGTTATGCAAGCTACTAGCCTAAGCTAAGCCCTCGATAAGTTTTCGGTGCATGTGTTAGAATAACTTATTTTCAAGACACTCCGGAAAAAGTATCCTATCGATGCACTACACACTATTAAAGTTTTCACTTATTTAATTCAAACATAGTCCGACTCAGAAGCAACATCTTCTATTCTTTGTCTTGTGAGGGGTCCCACTCAGTGTAATCGGATATTCTGAGTGCAGCCGTTGCAACGCAGGCTGCACAATATGCATATGAATGAGTAAAACATATTTACTGTTTCTTGGTACTGTTATATCTGGCAAAAGCCTCTACAGCCTACATCACCAGCCCTCTCACATAATTTGGAAAGGTTATCAGTGGTACTCCTTGGTGAATTATGTGGTCTCAGCAGCATTTATTTGGCTTGATAAGCATCACAAGATACTTTAGAGTTGCTTCTCATATCATTGGTGAAAAGGTCCTGTTTTTTAAATTTTATTATGCTGGTGAGGGCAAGAGTAGGATCACTTTCACAGTGCAGAATTCAGCAATTATTGTAAACATGGCAACAGTCTGGCGTGTAGTAAAATGGCCATTCTTCATCAAAAAGTACCTGCAAATGTATGTCAGGTTAGGTAAACTCCTGCCATTGCCCTTGACCATGGCACAGGCCATAGAACTGGAGTTGGTCCCCGGGCGCTGCACTGTGGCTGCCCACTGCTCCTAAGCAGTTAGGATGGGTCAAATGCAGAGGACAAATTACACCACGGGGTCAATAAAGTACAACTTAACTTAATAAATATCTCTATTTTCCACAATCCTCCTTTCTGCAGAAAGATTAAAATCACTGGAAAATGTGCACATTAGATTGTATGCCGCTCAGTGCAGACCCTTCCCTACTACACAGTGAAGCTTGGTTCAGTAATGGCGGATATTTGTTGCACATCAACCCAAGGGCTACTTTTTTTGACTGCATTCATCTTAGTCTATAAAATTTAGCAACACATTTAAACAAGGGTTACCTTCATTTAGCCCATTTTGCCATAAGTAAAATCACAATCTCCACACAATCGATTCCACAATCAACTTTCCTTCAGGAAAACTCAAGTTATTCTATTGTATTCATAGTTGTTGAGGTATTTCTTGGAAATTAAGGACAAGCCACATTGAACGGTGCCTTCAGATACAAAAAGTGAAAATTATCCAAGAATATGAAATAAAAGATATGCAGTAGACAAATATAGCATTTACCAAAGTCAGGTATTATTGTTTGGTTAATGTTAATGGACCAATGCTATTTTTGGAAGTTGCATTCCACAGGAAGATCACATCTACTTTTTAACGTACTTTAATTCTTACTCTCATATTTTGCCCACAATAAAAACACAAGACCTTATATTGGACACAAAGGGATGGAGGAAAGTTATAAAACATGAAAGTTTAAACTTGCACAGCAAGTTCTAGAAAAAAACACCTTGGAGGCCTGCTCACTTCTTGTTCCATTCCACCAGAGATATACATTTCTTTATCAATTGATCTTATACACCTATTACCTTTCCTCAAATGTGATATTAAAAATGAATGAAACCCACACAAGAAACGGAAACCAAATATTTATATTATCTTCTGAACATAACCCTTTTTGTGTTCATAAATGATATACCAGCCAGGCTATCAATAAATAATTTCCACGACGTTTATCTACAATTCTGAGGAGAAAGAACAATTTTGCAGACAAAATCTGAAAGGGTTTCTGGGGTATTATATCAATCATGCAAGAATTATATCTTATGCACCTTAGGGAGTATATTTTTAAAAAATGGACTGAATGCTTTGGTAACAGAAGATATTCAGATTAAGCCAAGGCTTTACAGCATACCCTCTTCAGTTGATTCAGATAACTGTTAAACATGTGTTTCACGTTCACACTCAGTTATAAAAAAAAAAATGCAATGTTTCTTGGCATAACTGTGTCTTGGAAATCACATTCTCCCACTCAAAATTAGAAATATAGCGATGTGACCATCTGCAAAGTAAGACGTGTGCCACATCATGGACCTCAGTGCTTATTTTTCCTATTTTTCCCTATCCCTAATAGAAATTGAAATTGGCCCTGGGGTTTCTATTTCGAGTACCTGTTCATTTGATAAGATATATGGTCCTGCAGTGGGCCTGACAGGTCTATATTTCATACATGTGGTGTATTTATTGTCTGTAAGGCAACTGCCATTTGCAGTAGAATTGATTTATGCCTTCTGTGCCGATGAAAGTATGAAAAGAATCATGGCTGAACTACAAAATGTACTTCTATGACACATTGGTGATTCATCCCCTATTGATTTTCTTTTCCCATTGAAACATACCGCAAGTGAATGAATTATTTCCACTAGGACAGGTTCTTAGCAATATTTAGATAATTTCAGAAAGTGATCTTTTACACGATATATAATTTCTTGACGTAAAAGTAATTTTCAAGAATATATTTCACGAGGGAAATGCATAACAGCCGTCGTACAATGTCATGTTGAGGGTGGTCATGTCTGTCCTGAAAGCAAAGCAACATTTAAAAGGACATGACAAGTGAAATGAACCTCAGGCCTCAGCATTGCTTGTAGCTCTCCAAACATGGGCATGGATTGTGATGAATGAGGCCATATCCCCCACTTTGAGTTACATAATGAACCTTGGTGAGAAACACAGCATTCAGCTATGGATGAAGAAGAATATCACTCTGAACCCCTTAACTCTCCTACTGTCTTTGGGGTCAATTTGACCCGATTCAGTGTTTGACATTGACCTTATTTTTTCATCTAGACACTATATGACTTTTCCTAATTTGTTGGGATTAAATAGTAACATGCAGTAAACATAATTCTATGTTTTTAAAAGTCCTGTACCGACTTTGTTTACAAAAGAGTTGTGTGGGGTCATTTGTGGGGTAGCTGCATAAACTGTAAGACAATATACAACCTTTTTTTATTTTTTACCTCAGATTTTTTGCGGGTGATTCTGGTGGCACTTTCCAATATACAAGTTTTAAACATCAGAAACGTCCACTTAGGCCTACCCCAGGCTCTAAAATGAGATGTTTGATCACAGATTTGTATTATTTATGGATGAAAGGCTAGTCAATTGGGAGACAAACAAAAGGTGAAATAAAAGTGTCCATAGTTTTGTGTCTGTTTAAACTTTTGTGGTGAAGTTGACCCAAAATATAAAAGGTGTCATAAAATGTCAAAATAATATGAGGGTTAAGACGGTGCAACTCAAGTTAGGCGGGTAAAAGAAGTCTCAGGCAGCCAAATTAAATAATACTTGTGTCACATTAAACAGTGCCTTGTGCAGTTTTTCAATTGAAACCTCATTCTTTTTGAAACAGAAGCAGTATATGCAGGTTACTAGAATGTCTTGAGGTTTTAGTATTGCTTGCAAAAAAGGAGTATACTGTACATACACCAAATATGAACAAAACTGCCATTTGGCATCTTCAGAGTAATTTGCACCGGCTGCAATCGGGAAAAAAAAAATGCAAAGGCTCAGACAGACAGCATCTAATCGGATTGATATGCTGAGCTTTTGCTATACATTATTCATATAATCCTTTGTTTTAAAATTGCTTTATACAGTCAGGAAGGTTATAGGAGGCTTACAACCATGGTGAACAAATGGATTATTTGTTACTTGGATTATTTTACATAGTAAAGACTGGCTTACCCCAATGGAAAGAAAAAGCTGTGCGTTCACAGTACATCAACACACACATGGGTAGATGCATAGCTACATTCTGAATGATAACCCAACCCTATGATACATCCAAATTACAGTAACTGTTGTGAATTATATTTAAAATGATATGTTTTGGCATCGGCGGCACAGTGGTGCAGTGGTTAGCACTGTCGCCTCACAGCAAGAAGGTACCGAGTTTGAATCCCAGCCGAGGGCCTTTCTGTGCAGAGTTTGCATGTTCTCCCCTTGTCCGTGTGGGTTTCCTCCAGGTACTCCGGTTTCCTCCCACACTCCAAAGACATGCAGGTTAGGCTAATTGGAGACTCAAAATTGCCCATAGGTATGAGTATGAGTGTGTGAGTGAATGGTGTGTGTGCCCTGCGATGGATTGGCGGCCTGTCCAGGGTGTATTCCTGCCTCTCGCCCGAAGCATGCTGGGATAGGCTCCAGCACCCCCCGCGGCCCCGACCAGGAATAAGCGGGTTAATGGATAATGGATGGATGGATGTTTTGGCATCAGTATAAAGGAGAACTGCTTATCTCCGTGATCGCCGAAATGCTTGTCTCATCTGTCGGCATAGCCGTCTCAAATCCTCAGACTTTTTCCCCCTTCAGCCACAGTAACAAGGTAGGATCCAGACTGATCCTAGATGATTTTCGGGGGTGTGCCTGTCATGCAGTGATTAGCGGGCACACAGTGTGCCGTGAGCACGCCTCTGGAGAAGGCTCCAGACGTGTTGGACCGGGCCTCGTTCTGACTCAGCTTTTTCACCGCCATCAATTCCGCTGTCATCGGCGCGTCTCCGAGGAGGCCATTGATCAGCAGGGTTCACTTAACGCGCTCGGCATCGCCGCCACGGGGAGAGGCTGGCGACATTTGTAGCGGCTTGCGCTTCACAGCGTATCGTTTTGGTGAAAGCTCGGCTCATATGCGAGCGTCCAAAATAAAGGTCTCCACTTCCCCTTCACCCCACCGTTGACTATAATTGGATCCATCCTGTGACTAAGGTGACTAAGAACACTGAAGGTGACTGTACTTAATTTGGAGGGGAAAAAAACAGCTGGGTTATGTCTAATTTCCTCTCTAAAATAATAACAATCTAATTTACATGTATGTGGCAGATGTCCATCTTGGAATGAAGCCAACCATAAATGCCAGAAGACAGGATTACAGTTTCTATGCAATGTTGAGTAAAGCATGTATTACATATGTTTACTCTATATTTTCCTTAAACTAAAATATAAGTCATGACCACTGCAGCAATGAGATTGCATGTCTCTTAGGTAGAAAAAAATAAAAATAAATTGAATGTACTACATGGTTTCTCATCTGGCAGATGCATGAAATCTAATCCTGTAGCCTACTGTAGTACTGGCTACAAAAGTACTGCTCTTATATCACCACACTTTGCTTGCACCAAACCAAAAATAGCCTATTTTGTTCCATACAAATAAACATAATTGCATATTTATTTATATTATAACCATTTACACTTTTCTCAGTAAGATAACTGGTATTTTTCAGTGGGACATGAAACAGCATAATCTAAAGGCCTGTTATGTGAGACTACGACAATGCTGCAGCACGTTCTCTTTCTTTTTTTGACAGCTGGTCACAAGTAGCCAACTGCTCATGTTCCATTGATGCATATTCTGAAAAGTATGGACCACAGTGCATTGAATCACACTCATACATCGAACCAGCTACATTGCCATTTATAAATAGCTTCCTGAGATCACTCGATTTTGCTTACCTCTGGCTAGGATTCTTGGCTAGAACTGGAATATGTAGCTCTAAAAATGGCAGTGTCCCTCCCTCAATCTCCAGATAACTGACTAAAGGGTTACCACTAGAGGTTGCACCCATCGAAGAGCGCTTGTTTGACCTCTCCTGTCAGTGTGGCTCAGATTTGTCCTGCATTAGTCTTTGTGGCGGCCTGTAATTGAAGGATGTAAATTAGATGACAGTTACCACCACAATTAGTACTGGCCAAACACTGCAGTGAGAATGGCCTTTGTGGTCTTTCACAAAATTACGGGTCTCCGGAATATTAGCATGGCGGATTCGGTTGCTGTATAGCAGGAACGTTATTTTTAGCATCGCGCAAAGCTCTCACTGCTTTGCTGCCGCACCGCTGTGTGTCAGCGTGCTCAGTATGTAACTTTAGCATTTTTGTTGCAGTGGATAAGAAAGATAAAGTCACGCAGGGAAGGATCCACTTAGGTAAAGCGTATTATTTCTACCTGAGACGGTGGGAACCTCACATCTTCAAACGGAAGCTGTCAAACCGACTGCGCACTGCCTTTTTAATCTAGGTCTGTGTGGACAGGAGGGAAAACAGCAATCACTTTGAAATGCAAATAGGCATAGCATGGGGAAACAGAATTATTTCCTGATAAATTGTTGCTTTTACGCACAAAGACAAATGGCAGATTTCACATGAACAGACACACACTAAACAGGGATGATGATACAGGCAGAGAGGCTGGTGTGAACATCTTTTTTCCCCCCTTAGGTTTAAAAAGCCCAGCGAAAAACTCAAACAACTTTCATATTACAGCTTGTGCAAGCACAGCAAAGCAGTCGGGTGGCAGAAACCTGTGTCTTCAAGCTTCTGAGCTAAAAATGTTCGGTTCTGTAGACAGCAGCATTGCACCAGAACAGACACAGGTTTTGCCATATACCACCAAAAATGATACGATGTGTTAAAACCGTAAGTCCGTAGCTGCTGCTGAATCTAAGCAGAAACCATCGTTTCCCGAGGGATTTCACCCCATGGTCTATCGCTTTGCTCATGAATCGGGGTCAGGATTCATTTAGAGACAGAGACGGAATGTAGGAACTACACACTGAATAATACACACCAACAAAAAAAGGGGCAGTAATCTGATCATTGAATTATAAATGGGTTAAGATAAGCATGGTTCCAAGTAAAGGGAATAATCAAGAGTGTAACATGCCACATTAAGCTGGTCCTATGAAAGGCCTGATCAAGGGCTGTGCTGTATGCAATGAATGTTCATAAACCCCAAACCTTATTACACAGTAATGGATTGGTATCTCCCTGTTACCAAGCCACCTGACAATTAGGCTCTTCAAACAGTTGCAAAGATAAGAGCAACACTGAAAGTAACTGTCAAAGATAACAGCAACACTGAAAGTAACTGTTTAATTTGATCAGTCAGCTTCATGCATGCCTGCTCTGACTTTTACTCCTTTTCTGGTCAGTGGAAAGAAGGCACACACACACACACACACGCATACACGCAGGCGTACACATGCACACGCACACACATACACACACACACACACACGCATGCACACATACACGTACATGCACACACACACTTTTAACATTTTAAATGCATCACAATCTGGATTCAGAACCGGCCACAGCACCATTACTGCTGTCATGTTGGTTACAATTTACATCATAAATGCCCTTGATAAAAAACAGCACTGTGCTGCTTTATTTATAGACCTTTCCAAGGCATTTGATTCAGTGGATCATGGCTTATTGCTAAATAGACTTAGGGGCATTGGTTTTAGTTCCAATACTGTTCAGTGGTTCAATAACTATCTTATGGAGAGAACTCACAAATCTGGGTTTCTTGAGATTGTTGCAGGTGTCCCTCAAGGCTCAATTGTAGGACCCGTTTTGTTTTCCATTTTTATAAATGACCTGGGAAAGGACTCGCAAGAAAAAGTCCACTTGTATGCAGATGACAGTCATTTATATGCACGCCCCCTTGTTGACCCAGGCTGTTCAAGGGCTTCAGACTGTGCTTCAGTTACTACAGTCTGCTCTTTTTAATTTGAAATTGGTTTTAAATGCACAAAAAACTAAATATATGGTCTTTTCTAAAGCACGCTCACAGTCACCCGATGATCTATACATTGTAACCTCTGAAGGCACATCCATTGAAAAGGTGCCCAAGTATTTGGGGATCTGGATAGATGACAAACTTTCTTTTAATGTACACATCACAAACCTCACCAAGAAACTTAAAGTAAAACTCGGTTTTTACTTCAGAAATAAGGCATGCTTTAGCTTTAATGGCAAGAAAAAAGTTACTGAAGCTACTTTTCTGTCGGTAATTGATTACGGTGATATTCTATACATGCATGCAGCTTCCTCTGTTCTCCAGAGCCTTGACTCTGTATCATGCATCCCTACATTTCTAACCCATCATTGCGCACTCTATCAATTGATGGGTTGGACATCACTTCCCACTCACAGAGAATAACACTGGTTGGTTTTTATCTACAAGGCAATCCTGGGCAAACTTCCTCTCTACCGCTGCACACTCCTCTGCCTCAACTCCAGTAGCTACCAGTTACGTTCTAGTCAATGGTTGCTTTTTAACACTCCTAGGATTTTTACAGTTCTGGGCAAAACTGCTTTTAATTATCATGCACCATGGGCATGGAATAACCTCCAAAAAAAGTTTAAATTGGACAAATTAATTTCATTGGATGATTTTAAAAGTAAAATTCCAGCGCCACGGTGGCGCACGGTCTAATCGAACCCCAGAGGATCGGTGCCTTGAGGGAGTGGCAATTCGCGGCTGCTCCCGGGGTGGGGGGAGGGACTCGGAGAGAATCGCACATAACACAGCCCTGGGAGAGCTGGACTCATTACATTACATTACATTATAGGCATTTAGCAGACGCTCTTATCCAGAGCGACTTACACAACTTTTTTTTATCATGTTTTACATATTATCCATTTATACAGCTGGATATATACTGAAGCAATTCAGGTTAAGTACCTTGCTCAAGGGTACAACGGCAGTGTCCTACCTGGGAATCGAACCTGCAACCTTTCGGTTACAAGGCCAGTTCCTTAACCATTATACTACACTGCCGCTCCTATATGGTTAGGAGCTCGAGGAGCCGTGCCCTGCCGCGCCCTGAAGAGGACATGGCGTCCGCTATCCTGCTACCGGACGAAGGGGTTGTAGCAGCAGTTCATTAGCGGTTGCTACACAGGGAATTGAGTTACACAGGGTCTAATTGGCTACCAAAGTAAAATTCCAAGCTTAACAAATGAGGTGTACAATTGCTTTTTGTGATGAAGACACTGCCATTGATCTGACATTTGATATTGTATCTGTTGTCATGTGTGCATTAATTGTGAATCATGTTGTATGATGTATTGTGAATTTGTATGTTGTACTTTTCAACTTATTTGGCTGCTAACTTGGCCAGGTCACTCTTGAAAAAGAGATTTTTAAAATCTCAATGGGACTTCCTGGTTAAATAAAGGTTAAATAAAAAATAAAACATGCAACATTGATATTACACATGCAACACACGTTTTAAATTTCCTTTACTTTAGTCCCATGCCAAAACATGTGATGCCAGATTGAGGCAGTCACAGGTCAGGGACTCGATGGCTGACAGCCAAAAATCTGTGGTGCGAAGCAACTTGAGTAACAAGGACAGCTCATGGCCAGGAAGTGAGCACGTCGCCACAATCCATCTCCACAAATGTGTAGTGCCAACGAGTTAGTCCTCTGTATGGTCTGACTAGAGGTTGAACTTCAGCCTTCTCATGTCAGAGCACAAGGCCACTAAACCGGGGTTATGTCATATATGATAACTGTGTGAGTGTTCGTCTGTGTGTGCGAGTGCGTGTCCGTGTGTGTATCTAGATGTCTAATGAAATATCCAAGCAGGATATTCAACAGCTCGCACATGCTAAGGATGATGCTTAAAGAGTAACTACACCCACTGTCTCAGCCTGTCTCTGCCTACTACACAATTTTGAAAAATACGGGTGAGCGAAGGAGAGGGGTGGGGGCGGAGGAGCTGTGTCCATCGTCATTTGCATAAATTACCGTAGATTGTAGGCCTACAAATGATTTTGTATAACTCGGATCAAACTGTCAAACGAGACATTGCACATCAAATATGAATCAAGATTCAACAACTGCATGGCCTATTTCTCACCTCAAATATTCTCAGAAACATATTTTAGTGGACTATTTAGGTGGAATAAGAGAATTGACCAGGATGCCACGTTGTTCCGGTTTAAAAACGTGGAGGCGAAACGAAAGTAACGTAGCGGGTCTAACCAATCAGGTGCCAGCTGTTTCCGTTGTGGGAGACAACAATTATCCATATGACAGAGGTACCTCCGAAGAGGTACTCTGATATCATGATTGGGGCGGGGGCAGCGTGGGGAGCAGAAAGGAAATTTCAACCATTAGGGGCAGCACAAAGACGCTTTTCTATTATTTTCTTATGATATACAATATTATTTCAGAATTGTTTAAATAATAAGGTAGGCATACAAACACGTTTACCGAAAAGTGATCTAGAGTGTAGTTACCCTTTAAGATTCAAACCCAGAGTAACATTGATTTTTTTTCAGTTGACACCAAGAGACACCACAACTTAACTATGAAAAAATCAGATTTAACATATCCAAACTTTATTAGTTCACTGCAAGGAGACAACATCCATGATCAATTTTTAGATTGATGAGGCGGGTAATCTCACCCTTCGGTTTTATTAGACTATGCTAATGTGACTCACATTTTATTCTTCACCCAGTGAGGCTGAATTTCTAGTGCTGAACTAAGATGGTTCAGACCATATGAAAGAGACAACCATTTAACGGATGGCAAAATCTGCCATAAATTCAAGCCAGATTTGTTTACCTGTTACCTTAATATGTGCTGTACATCAACGCTTCATCTAAAAGGACCATCTTTAGCTCAGTAGTGAAAATTTTTTAAACATTTTAGGTCATGACTCAAGAGTAATGGGATGAGATTAGGAATTGTATCTTTTGGTGGAAATTTCTGACCTCCAAATGAGTTGATTATGTGTTGTCAGAAGCAAATGAAGGAAATTCCAGACAAAAACGATTCCTTGTTATCATCAAAGTAGTAAAGGACAGAGAGGAATGCATGCATGTTGCCATAGGAACACATGTAGTTTCAATCTGCCCTCTGCTGGTGAGGAAACATACTACAAGCTGTTTTTGTCATCAAGACAATTACTTAATTAAGACTGTATATCTATTACTCTACAGCCACCTTTCATCGTACGTTAAAAAAACAAATCTACAGAATCCCCGCAGCCATTTGTTAGACCAAAAAATGGTATGAAATAAATTCAGTTGCCATTTCTAGTCAGTGGAATGCATCTCCTCCGTAGTATTGAAGTGTATAAATGAAAAGTCAATGTGAATGATGGTGTAATTCTAAATTATGTTTTTTTAAATCTCCTGAATAGTGATGATTGACACACAGTATGCTTTAAAAATATTATTCTGTAATTAGTTTTATGGGCTTTCCAAAAAGCATTTCTGAAAGTCTACAATTGTTTGATATCAAATTTCAATAATAAAAAAATTCACACATAGTTCAACTCATAATGAAATATTATCCAGTGATTAACTGCCTAAAGGATATACCTATTAGGTCAGAGTATCACATTATATGAAGGGAGTTTACAAACCCACAGTTAATGTTGGTTTAAACATTGCTCCATAGATTAAGCATCAAAAAAATAAAATCAAACTGCCTGCTATTTTCTCATTGTTGGTACTAATCAATCTCCACTCCACTCCTTTATAAAATCATGAAACCTTATGAAATCAAAAAACATTATCGTCTCTGAAAGAAAAAGAAAATCAGAAAACATGCTTGCAGCAGCAGAACAGAAAGTTTGTTTCATGGATTCCAGACAAGAGGTTTTAAGAAAAACCTGGCAAACAGCTGCTATTTGCTAAAACGCATATTCGCATAACAGTAAACAATACATAACGCATAACATTAAACAATACGTCCTTTAGGAATGAATGCAAAGTATATAGTTTGGCCATGTGAGACCCCTTGGAAATTATCCCCCACAGCATGTAGCCTACACAGATATCACCTCAATATTGAATATAATTTCCCCAGACAATGTAGCCTCTTATTTACCTCCTAGCACACCTTGACGATCAGTTAGTGAGCTCTCATGGAGCAGAATAAGGTTCTGTTATGCAGAGGTGTAAAATCCAGGGGTCAGAAAGTAAAAGTCCTGCCATGTGTTGATTCCACCTATAGACTCAGTCAGCTGATTTCACTAATTAGTTCTACCACCTGGCTGAAGAATTGTGCCAATTAGCAAATCCAGGTGATTGTAACAAAATACTGAGGAGGACTTTGTGAACCTGGATTTTACCTCTGATTGTATGGATGAACAGCATGGGAGTAGGATATTACACGGCATAGACCTCCAGTTTCAGAGCCTGGGCATGGCTGTTTGTCCTTTCAGCGTTAGTTAGGGGAAAAAACTGTCTGTGTACAGTCTGGGCTACAGCAAAGGCTCCCCAACTCAGTCCTGGGGACGTCTGTGCATGCCGTATGCCTGCCCCAGCCAAACCTGTAATTTGCTAAGGCAAATGGAGAACATACGTTTACATGCTTCCATGACGTTTGTCTTTAATTCACTCAGAACACAGGCTTATCTTATTGGCATTTGCTTTTTAAAGCTTGTGGTTTCCCACAGGCAAATGCTAGGTTTCAGATAGCCAGTTCGAATGTAGAACGCAAATGTATTTATTCCTTTTCAACCAATCAATCAATGAGCCCATCAATCAGGTGTGGAAGGAAGCCCTCTTTACAGACTAGAACTCAACAGCCCAATAGATGCTAAAATAGTAATTTCATCTCGAACGAAATCCAGTATACGCAGGTGTCCCTGGCTGGGACTACTGTTAGGGAAGTCCATCATCTGCAGGCTCTGAAAAATTCAACACATTTGTAATGTAACACTGGACTGTAATGGACACTGATGTTCATTGACACAGAACAATGTACCCCATTGAAAAGTAAACACATTTATTTACTGCAGAAATGTCTGGACTTTTATTTAAAGAGAAAACAATTGAATCTTTCAGAGATATACTTTTTGGTAAAAAAACAAAAAAACTGAAATGTTGTTTGCAATAAAACTAAGATTACTTAAATTATAAAACACATATCTAAGATTTAATTTCACAAGACTTTTAAAAATTGCATAGGATTATAAGCGAAGAGGCATTACAAATTGTAGATTTGTTAATAGAATGGCTACATTAATTTGGCAGTCAGTGCTGTTATAGGATAATATTAATGATTCTTTCATTAGAATTGGCTGAGGTATATGTCTAGACATAATACGACACATACTGGACATGTAGTCTGAGATACATTCTTAAAATATTAAGTCAAACAATAGAAATACTCAATGATTACATATCAAAAAAGATCATACTCTTTGTATCTTTCTCATTACAGGATATAAAAGGAAACTAGCCACGCATAATATAAGTACACATATAAAACCTGGGGGACTAAAAGAAATGCCATGCATTACTATCGAGTGCAAACTATTGTGAAGTACAAGGATACATTTACATAACATTTAGATTGCCAGACCTTCCAGTACTTCATCATGACAACTTCATGTTCTTCTAGTCATTTCCACCACACAGTTTCAACAGCAACTTTTTGTAGTCACCAGAGGTGTCGCCCTGTAACACGAAAAAACAATTAGCCGTTTTACACACTGCTTTATGACACAGCGCTGCAGGGGTGTGCAGCCCCGGTTTCTCCAGGCCGTGTGTATGCTGGGTTTTGTACAACCAGTTACCCTGGCTTCGTTTCCTAAACAGCCTTACATGGCAGTGCTCATTCATTCGCATATCTAAGCACAGTACTCATCACATTTAGGATACATGTGCAGTCTACAGCTGATGAAAAAACATCGGAAACTCCACAAGCACAGTTAGCAGCCGAGTTCAATGAGCATGGCTAAACAGCTAGTTTATTACACATCTGCAAATCTTTTATTAATTTAAGGATATAAAGCAATATATTTTGTAATTGAATATGGGATTACATAAAAGGCTTGGCAGGACGGGGGTTTAGTCTTCATATTCGGTTTGTTTTTCTTGAATGTTCCTGCAGCAAAATGCTTTTACATGACAACACACATCTGGGTGCTGACAATAAAATGAGGCTGGTTTCTATAGCCTAACAGTGTTGTATCTGATCTATTGTGGGAGCTGAATATCCAACGTGGTCTTTTCCATGCAGATGCAACCATATTATCTATGTAAAAATGCAACCAAATGAAACATAACTTAAAATTCGATGTTAAAAAAGGTCTGAGATGCTAGATTTAGAAATGAGTTTGAAATGAAATGTTATTTCATATAAATGTTATTTATTTTAAAGTATTTTGGTAAAGACCAATGGAAAATAACTGCACATTTGGTCTCTGCATTCGATGGCTCTACTAATGTTTTGCGTTTATTGATGTTCGCCAATAAAAACTGCCACTCCGAGCCCGGTTATAAATGATGCAGCCTCGTGAATTCCAGATAGTTGAAAAAAGCTGATACTGTGTAAAAATGAAGGAAATCGTGCGCTGAAACGAGATGTGAAACAGGAAAATTACTTACAGAAATGTGCGTATACAGCGACTTTCCATACGTCTGTCCATACACCTGACGGATGTCGAGCATATCCACCTCACAGCGAGACACCATGACCCGGACCAAGGTTCGGTCCTTGGTGCCAGCTCCCTGTCAATGCAAGGCAGGTGGAGGATTGTGGGTTAGCTACGACTGTGCTACTAAACTGAATAAATCTTTAAAAACGGTAGACCCCCCCCCCCCCCAGTCAACTTCATTCACCTGCATGGCCTTATGCAATCTCTCAGCAAAGTAGGCCGGTGTGTTCTTGATGCATTTCACTAAAAAGAAAGAATACAACAGGACCAATGCTGAATGCTCCATTTACACAATCTACTGAGAGTAAACAGGCAAATATCCACACAGAAAAGAAAGAAAACATGGCAGGGCTATGGTAAGTTTGGGACTCCCCCACTTGTAGTTGCGAAAGTGTATTCAGAACAGGACTGCAGAGAGGACTCGACAGTTTAACCCCCATTCTGTACGGAAACAAACAGGAAAAAGACTGACATGCACTGTGAGCACGGCAGATGGAAACAGACCACACCACAATGTTGGGGGAGGTTAACGACATGACTGATTTTTCCATACGCAATCAAAAGGTCAGAAACGAGAGCATCCAACACACAGAAACGTTACCATTACCCTGAACCACGAGAGTGCATTGAGGAGATACAAGAAAACAAGATTACAAAAGAGACTTCTCAATTATTAAGGCATTCTTTCAAATACGTGATTTTGGTCGCGTTCGTCATTCAGGGTCCACTCGCCGAATACACTTGCATGCCATTTTTTAAAATTAAAATAGGTTGTGATTTAAATTAACTAGGTTGTGCACAGTTTTATATCCACCAATTCAAATATGTGTACATGCACACATTATACGTCAAATTTGTGCGAGTTTCACATCTGAAAATGAGCTACAAAAAACGTTTTGCAAGCTGATTGCATACGTTTCATTTTTAACGTCAGTCAAGTTTCAAAGATTTATCATTGATGAGAAAGTTCTAGTTGTTTTGCTGGCTTGCGTCCAGCAGAAGATTATTAACTTACCAACAGCCACCATTCCAGTCTCCAAGTCACCAGACATCTCTCTGCAGATGCTCTTCTCAATATCCCTGCCACTCATCTGCTGGTACTCATGGAAAACTGAGGCACAGCAAAAGACGCTTTAGCATGTTTGAAAACTTGCATCACTATGAGATGTGCAACTGGAGGGCTGTTCGTAAACGATAAGAAAACTTATAAGAACGTTTCATAAATTTATAAAACATTTGTAAGCAGTAGTGTAGTGGAGGGTAAAATCAATAAATCTTATCTTACGTGAAAACCGACGGCGGTGCACAGACTGAGATTTACAAAACTTGAAACTGACGTGAAAACGTTCTTGTGTGTACACAAGCTCCAGAGTATGTGTAAAAACATTTTCTCGTGGTTATGCGGCTGTATTGCTAGCTCACCACACAAACCTCTTCCAGATTTGAGAACATTTTGCAGAAGTCAAATGTATTTTTTTGACAAGCACTGTGAGGCACAAGGTCATGGGCCAGTAACTAGGCCATTGCAGCACGTGCTGTTAACATTATCAAGTGTAAACCTTTATATAAAATAGGACAGCCAATAAAACAACAACAACAAGATACCTTTATGGTTTTAAAACTTAAAATCAATGCGCAATTTAAATATACATGCCGTCATAATGATTGATATGCAGAAATGTTATATAGTGGGAGCTATATTGAGACCGAGCAACAGAAGGCTTGTAGTGACGGCTGGCAGTGGTAACTCCGTTGAAATAAAATAATAGTAACAAATATTAAGCTATGCAATACTGAAATGTATAACATGAACACTGCTGTTAACTATGAAAACATAAAGAAAAGGAAAGATGTAAAATGGTTGCATCAATTTTATATCACGTAACACGTGTTTCACAGGGAGTGTATAGCACAAAACCCGACCATATAACAGTATTCAAGGGCGTTCATTGGGTTGGAATTGATTGTTCATGCGAGTACAGATTTAGGATGATTTGTGATTTATAAACTGATCAAGCGTTTATTTGTGCGTATGGACATTTTATAAATCGTTCGTAGGGGAATTTTAGGAAACAATCGTACGCTCACAATTAGGATAAATTCCAAGATGATTTTATAAATGAGTCCCATAGGCCGCTGCACGATGGACACGATTATGTATAATGAACAGAGCCCAAAAAAAAAAAAAAAGAGCAACAGTTCTCCCAATACTTTCGACAAGGAGACAAACCAAAATAATTTCAGAATCGTTTTCAGTGCTGACTGTCCAACATTTTTAGCTTAAAAACATGCTATAGGGTCAGTGACAGAATGACAATACTTTTGATATACTGGTATGACAATACTTGTGATATCAGGCCAATTATACTAACCAAATTGTGGCTCTGGTACTAATTTAATGAAATAAAACAAATTTCTTTCATCATGTCTTCTGTCGATTCGAATGAACAAACAAACTAGTAAACTATATAAAACAGTAAACAGGTCGTGTGACAACACGGCACTGGTACAATCTGTAGAAAGGTTTTATTTGCATTTTGTTTGACCTTCGCCCTGTGTTTTTTCTGTTCAGACTACCCTGATAAAAGGATCAGATCACTAAAAACAAGAGGAACGATTTTGGCAAATTTATTTTATGGTAATGAAGAAACAAATGTGATTAAGGGGTTGGACATCAAACCCCTTTCAATTACACATGGGCTAAACAATGCAAAATGGAAGCCAAACCCATGAATTTCCTGATTGTGAACATACATGGTTTTCCTCAATCTAGGTCACTTCCTTGATTATATCTTTTGCTGAAATAAGGGTCATAGACCCTTTCCAACAGGAAGTGACAGCAATATCCTGTCAACAGGGAGGCTACCGCGACCCCTGTAGCAGCTATCAGAGAATGTTTGTCTGTTTCAAGTGTGTTTACGACATAGTCTAGAGCTCAAGTTTTAAAACACAGTAATATATCCTTCTTGCCAATTCCATATTTTCCCCACTACCTATTTGACTTATTTGCCCTCAAATAATGTACAATACACACACATCTCTGTGTACTGAGAATTATTCTAAAACCGAGGAAAAACAGGCACAAAATAAACGGGCAATAATTGTAAAAAAATAAAAAAGAGAATAAGGGAACATGGCATGGCACAGCCACATACGGAATTTGTTTCCAAAATAAATAAAACTCAGCACAGTTGTCCCTTTACCCTCTCCTGAAACACTGACAGCGAAGCGTTTCCGTAGTTACCTGCTCTGAGATGAGGCTTGCTTCTTGCACAGAGGATGGCATTGAACTGCGACTCATCCGTTCCCACTTTGTTCTCCCCAGCAGCATAGAGCCTCTGACAAAGCAAATGTAACCTTAAGAATGAGCGCTTTTCCCTGGAATAACAGCAGCCTAAAGGGAGGGGAGGAGTCCTTACATAAACAAGGAAAACCTTAAGGTTAGGCAGGATACTGTAGCGATTTAAGCCTTTCCCAGAACCCTTTTAGCAATGCGTTCCAGATGCTACGCAAGGATTTTCTGCTGCACAGATTCCACATGAATATTGTTACATTTTATATTAAAAGTAAAACTTGTGGGACAACTTTATGGCAGGAAAAAAAAACTATTTGTGCATTATTTTTTGATTTGTGGCAAATACCAGAATGTGCCCTTTACCTGAGCATCTTGTTTAGCCAGAGAGATGTCCACAGTTTCCTTTTCATCTCGATTACCCTTCAAACAGGCAAGACAACACAGATTATAAGCGCATACTCATCTCCTCTACTGCCATTTTTAATCATTTTAAAATGGCTACTTAAGACAGAGTATGTACAAGAGTGCAAATGACAGTTGCTGGTACTTAACTGTTCAGTAACCACTGTGCAACCTAACCATTATACCCACTAGGATGGAATAAATGACAAAGCTATGACGCCGCTAAGTGGTCAGCACTGCATGCAGGCTAAAAAGTGGTTGCCATGGCAGTGGCACGATCAGTTATACAGCACGCAGGGAACTTTGAGAGATCCATAATAATACCATACATATCATTTTATTTTTATACACAATACTGATATGGAGGATCACAATTCACGGTTTTGGCCAAGTTTAAATAGTATTTTCAATAACTTGGAAGTAACAATAATAACAATAAAATTATGTTACTTATACGAAACAACAGGCAATTTAAAATATAAATTATGAGATAATGTTTCACTTTTGAAATGGAGAAATAAGTGACGTGCCAATATTCTACATGAGGTTGAAGAGCATGTGCAAAACATTAACTCACAGACTAAATATATACCTTTTAATAACTGACTTGTGTATCACTGATCTTTGGCTGTTTGAATTTCCAGTGCTTTGCTCATAGTTACAGCCACAATAACCAAATGATTATTTTAACACACAATAAGGTGTTGGATAAGGATAAGGATAAGGTATTGTGACAGACAGGGAAAGCTGGCACATCAGGCCTAATTTGTGTAGCATGTAAAGCACTTTACCTGAGAAAGGGAGACGAGGAGTCTACGGAAATGCCCTGATGTGTCACTAATGATTGCATCCTCCAGTTTCCTTCCATATTCTGAAATAAAATACCTTTTTAAATATCCTCAAATGATTATCTAGGTCATTCAGTTGCATGCCTACAATGACACACACACACACACACACACACACACACACACACACACACACACACACACACACACACACACACACACACACACACACACACACACACACACACACACACACACACACACACACACACACACACACACACACACACACACACACACACACACACACACACACACACACACACACACACACACGAGGAAAGAAATATACATCATACCAACTTAGCCAGAGGTCCTCAATGTTATCCAGAAAGGGCCGGTGTGGGCGCAGGCTTTTGCTCCAAGCAAGCAGTTGCACACCTGATTCTACTAATCAAGGTCTTTAGCAAAGACTCTAGTGGTTGATTAGTAGAACCAGGTGTGTTACTGCTTGGTTGGAACAAAAGCCCGAACCTGCACTAGCCCTTTCTGTATAAGATTGAGAACCCGTTATAAGACAGAACCCGTAACTATTTGTTTTCATGCTTAACAATTCAGACCTGAATCCAAAGAGAACTACATGGTCAGTGACCTGAAATAGCACTATGAAAATGTCCAACCTTAAACACAGGGGCTGGGTCATCGGTCGTCTTCTCAGTGTCTCCAACAATGGATACCAACCTGCTTTGAAAATGTCATTGATTTCACGGATCTCTGCATTGTCGCGAGAGGACAGGATCTCGATCAGGCACGCTTCATCTGTACCAGCTCCCTATCAGATAAAGAAATGCCTTCTTTCATCAAACGGTTTCATCAGTCTCAGCTTCGAGGCTTTCGTGCCATGACACAGTGATTGGCATCTTTTCATGAACCCTGAACACACTTGTCCTCAAAGACACCAAGGCTCAGAGACGATCAGGATTTGAGTGTGCGCATGGCTCTTCCTCTTAGATGTGAGAGCACTGAACTTCCTGTCTGACTGCCATTTGATTGCATGATTTATTACAACACATCTCATCTAGAATAAGCAGGAACTGCAGTATATAAATCCCTCTCTTTTCCTTGATCCATTTAAATGATTTATTTAAGATTACGAAAAGTACATTGTTAAACAAAAAGTGCTTTTATATGGGAAAGCAAAGATCAATCGATCGTAATTAAAATGGCAAACGTTCCCATCACCTGTATGGCTTCTTTGAGTTCATGAGCAGCCAGCTGTGCTGGTGTCTTCAACATGGTGATAACAAGGTGCTCAAAATTGCCTGTCAGTTCTGACCTAATATCGGAAATCAAATCCTGGAAGAAAGAAAGAGGAACATCTTATAGGCTCGTTAAATGACATTACGTTCATCTGGCAGAGGCTTTTATCCAAAGTGACGTACAATAAGTGCATGCCGAAGGTCACAGGGATAAATACAAGCCCAGGTCAGATAAAGTACAGTTCTATCATAAAGTAGCAGCTATCCGAAGCCATGAACATCAAGTCTAGTTCACACAGTAATGTACAGTAAAGTTTTAAAGCTAAGTCTGTAAAGCTATGGCTAAGTCAATACAGAAGTGAGGCACGATTATAAGGGACACAACACAAGAACTAGAACATCAAGATCAAGATACAAGCGCCACTTGAACGTGCTAGAACATCAAGATACGAGAGGCACATGAGTGACATTTAATAGGTGGGTAGCCCGGCACAAAGGTGTAGTGTGAATGTCAGTCAAATTAGAGTCTGAAGAGGTGTGTCTTCAGACCACAAGGTTAAATGGGCAGTGACTAAGCGATTCGCAGACGAACGGGGAGCTAGGAGCAGCCGCAGCAGAGAGGAGTGGCCGAGCGGAAGCGTAGTGCTGGATTACATCCTGTAGGTAGGAAGGGCCTGTCCTGTTGGCTCCAGCGTAGGCCAGAGTCAGAACTATAAACCAGTAGTGACCTCAGCAGGGGAGTGTGAATTCACCAATATTTTAAACATGGTGTTGTCAAGTAAATAACATTGTTACGCATTACGTAGGTGCTGTAAAGATATCACACTCAATCTCACCTTTCCATACGTTGTTTTGTAGCCCATCACCAGAGGCACACGTTGCTTGGTGGTGCGACTTCCAAGTAGCTCAGTTATAGCCTGCTCGTCAGTGCCTGCCAAAAGTCGTTAGACATAAGCATATTTACACGCATACTTATTGCTCCCAACCTCTACGTATTGATACCATATGTGAAATGATGCAATAATTGAAAATAGGTAAAACATTCCAGAAGACAGGTAATCTAACAGAGGCACCCACAAATAAAATATGACACATTGAGCACTATGTTTAAAATATTGGTAAATTATCTTTGGCGGAATAACTTTTCCCAGTAAATATGCAATTGCCCTGGCCGCTTAAGACAGCACAGGCTAATCAACTCGTGTAAATGTACAGAAACCTGAAACAAAGTCGTTACGAAGAGACCTGCTTACCAAATCCCTTCATGGCTTTCCTGAGGACCTCAACATCCCTCAGAGGATCCGCCCCTGGAAAGTCCTTGATTGATCCTCTGTATCCTCTCTAAGAAATGAGCGTGCCAATCAATTCCTCTTGCCTTCATTACAAGTTTACTTTTACAAGTGCAGTAGGAGGTATGAAATCTGTACATGGCTATACATAATGTTTAGAAATACAGTTGCAAAAGATAGTAAAGATACTTTAATGGAACAAAGTATCTTTGTAAACTAAAAACACTGAGAATATAAGGGCATCTCACATTAACAGCTGGTGCCATTGGCGCTGCTGGTGCCGCACCATATCCTGCCATAGATGGGTTAGGCGCAGGTGCTCCTGGGTAATTTGGCATGGGCTGCTGACCAGGGGCAGAGCCACCTGGGTATCCCTGGGGCATGGTTCCTCCTCCCTGGGGCATACCTCCTCCTCCCTGGGGCATACCTCCTCCTCCACCCTGTGGCATGCCTCCTCCTCCACCCTGGGGCTACATTACACAAGGCGGGCGGTTAGGGAAAGTGCACCGAAACCCCCTCTGGCCGAAAAGGTGCTTTCGTGAAAACTGATGGAGAAAGACGGATGTTTCTGTCCTCTTGGTGATGATACAATCTGGTTAGCTTGAGATGATTTGTCATATGAAGGCCTCCCAGACGGGGAACAGCTGTTCCGGGGCGGAGCTTGTACCCCAAAGGACTGGTTAAATTCCAAGGGTGGGGCACTGTGGTTGTACCCTAAATGTATCAACCGCCATTAATACTGGTCACATGCAATGGGCATTAAAAAAAAAAAAAACTATACCCAACAACCGAGTGGATGTTAGTGGCAGACAATGCAGAGCTACTGTAGCTGATGGAAGAGAAACCTGAATAAGGCCACATTGAGCAAATTAAATGGTAAATTTAAAGGAAAAAACATGCATCCTTCCCTTTGCGTGTCGGGCTTTTGGCAGTCAAATCTCACCACCTTGAGTGATTTTGAGCAATTAAATTTAAAGTTTATACGACTGAATTGAATTGAAATGATCCAATATGAATTTGTTTAGTATTCTCCATGTACAACATGTGGCTAGAATCACAGTGAAATTTACCATTCCAAAGCCAGGTCCGCCTCCCCAACCGCCTCCTAAAAAAAGGAAACAGACTAGTTTACATTGCATAGTTAACCAAATGCCTACGTTTTAGATGCAGGTTTGGATTATGTCAGTGGGCTTGCTTCCACAATGGAGTTCATTCAACTTGGACGGTTATCTAAATGTCAAGTGTTAACGTGTGCAGACCATTTTAAGAAGGCCCTTTATTCAAATAAGTGTTTTATGAGACCTAAATGTGCATTAGGAAATAGCACTCACAACAGCATTACAATTTCTGTCCCCCAAAGTTTCAATCTAATCAAGGAGGGTTAACTAATAGTGAAAACTCTAATTATGCACATCACTTTGGGACTAATACACAAAGTGTGCAAAGACGCCATGCAGGCAATTTCAGAACGGATACCATGTAAAAGAACATATCCAGAGCTCCTCCCACATCCCCCAAGTCTAAAAGCTCATTGGTCTTTACGAGGCATTCTTTTGTCAACCCGACTGCATGTCGAGGCTCCCTCCCTGTGGGACAGGGTATCGACTCTGGAATGCGTTCTCTGACATTTTATCACCAAGCTGCTCAGTCCGTTAGCACAGAGAGAATGGAACATTCCACAGTCTACAACCTTCCATTCACACCAAACTAGTCTTCCCATAATTCTCTTTTGTTCACTGAAAAAAAAGGGAATGGGCCAATTTCTTTAAAAAATATTTGGGTTGTATTCTAAGGCAGTACAATAACTTTATCTTAAATTAACAACTTCAAAGATCAATATGAATGGATTGTGCATTTATTTTATACTTTCATATTCTAGTTCTCATTTTTCACATACAAAGGTGAGTAAGAAAGATTTGGCATGCTGTATCCATAATTAAATGTTATTCAGCTGACAACATTTATATAATTCCATGTTGTTACATATCGGTATACAAACTTCATCAGTAAACTGCATTTCAAACTCACTGCCAAACAATGCTAAGGATGAGGTACTGACTACCATATTACATGTGATTCACTAATTACATATTAGTGAAACACGCCTGCCACGACATGCTCTAATCAGCAGGTAAAAGTCCTGGTGTTGATAATTATATATATAGACCCTTTGTGGAAATCTTTCCCGGTTAAAAGTCACCAGTGTTTCAGATACAATATCTATCGTGTTTGGTGATTTTACAAAAAGTCTGACTCTTAACCCATGTGCGTATTGCTTCCCAAACAGTAAAAATTACTCTGCATTGACAAGTGCAACTATTTTCTTATGTACAGTACCAATCAAAAGTGAGTACACTCTGGAAACCTTTTTTTTCATAATGGACAATGTTCTACATCATACGTTTCTGTAGATACTTGAAAATAAAAACACGTTTCAACATACACAAAAAAACATGAGGAGTATCAAAGCCATTTTAAAGAAATTAAAAAGTTGTCTCCAAAACTTGGATTCCAAAATAGCCACCTTTTGCCTTAATAACAGCCTCACAAACACGAGGCATTCGGTTACGAAATTTCAGCAGGAAATCACCCGACGTGTTTCCCCAGCTCTTCTGCAGCAATTCCCAGAGATGAAGGGCACTTGTGGGTTGCTTTGCTTTGACTCTTCTCTCCAGTTCGTCCCACACAAGTTCTATGGTATTGAGGTCTGGACACTGGGCAGGCCAAGTCATTAGTTTGAGCTGTCCTTCAATTTCCTTCTTCGCCAGATGGGTGCGTATCTTTTTGAAAGATCAAGGACTGCCCAACTAACCATAATCCTGATGGAATGGCATGTCTGTGAGGTATGCTGTGATCGCCGTAGTGGTTGAGATTGCCATGGACTTGGTCAAGATTATCAACTCTATCACCAGCAAAACAACCACAGACCATGACACTGCCTCCTCAATGCTTGACAGTGGAAACCACACATCAGCTCACCCTCTCTGAGTCTTACAAATACTCGGCGGTTGGACCCAAATATTTAAAATTTTGACTCATCAGTCCAGAAGACGGACTTTCAACTCAAATGTCCAGTTTCTGTGTTTATTTGGCCCAGTCAAGTCTCTTCCTCTTATTCTGCACACTTACCAATGGTTCCTTTTCAGCAATTCTTGCAGTTATCTATCTTGTTTGTCGATTTTACAAAAAGTCTGACTCTTAACCCATGTGCGTATTGCTTCCCAAACAGTAAAAATTACTCTGCTTTGACTCATGACTCATGAGTGCCATTTTCTTCAAATCATTTGACGGTCTTGGCCACTACAGTCTTGGCGACAGTTGCAAAGTTCTTGCGATTTGTCTTAAAGTTTGACCTTAATTTCTTAAAGTGATTACTGACTGTCTTTTTTCTTTGCTTAACTGAGTGTATTTTGCCTCCCTTAAATTTAGGAATGACAGTTGCACCTATGCTGCCTATGTTTATAGTAATGGACCCTGACCTGTTAACAATGATTGGTGATAGATGGTTAATTAGGTAACATGCTAGTTAACTCAGAGAAGATCTAACAAATACACGTTGATAAAGGCCCGTGTTCCAACGCTGTGCTATACACACATTTCAGAATTTGAACTGAGTCGGGCATCAGACTGAACTCCCCTTGCTTTGAGTGACCACTTCATTGAAATTTACAAGATTTCCATTTTCATTTAAAATCACATTTTTGAATGCAATTCATTATGCTTATTTACTTCTATAAGTACACATATCATATATTGAAATATTCAATATTCATAGGCAAGTTTACATAGATTACAGCATAGATAATCATGAAGAACCTGGTTTCAAGCAGGTATACTCAAACACTTGACACTTGGTACAATAGGCCAGAAGATTAATAAATTACACAGCTAATCAATTAGAGAGTAAATCTTGCATTAAAGAAGATATTTTTAAACATGGACACATTAAATTTTAAATATATTTATTCCCATGGAAACAACACAAGAGCAAAGCACTCATTAAGAAGCAAAGCTTGGAAAGATCAAATATCACTCAACACTATCAAGTACCGATTACCACTAAAGTTACACATGCACTTAGGGAGTACTTACCTGCAGGAGGCATGGAAGGGAAGCCACCAGACTGGGGAGAATACCCGCCTGCTTGCTGAGGGTAGCCACCCGACTGGGCAGGGTAGCCACCTGCTTGTGGGGGGTAGCCGCCGGCCTGCGGAGGGTAGCCGCCGGCCTGCGGAGGGTAGCCACCGGCCTGCGGAGGATAGCCACCGGCCTGGGGAGGATAGCCACCGCCTTGAGGAGGGTAGCCACCAGCTTGAGGAGGGTAGGCTCCAGGTTGTGGGGGATAGGCACCTGATTGGGGGGGATAGCCTCCACCCTGGGGTGGGTAGCCACCAGGCTGTGGATATCCAGGATAACTCATTATGGCGACCTGCAAATGGAAACTTTATTAGGTTGTTCTAGCCACATTATCAAAGTGGGAACTGCTGTCACAGTGCTACGACATTGTTACAATCTAGATTTCCTTGTGCAAGTGGAGGTAAGAAAAATGAGAAATGTATCTGAAGGTGTATGTGCAGTTCATGGACTTTATAAAAACAAATAATGATTCTAAAGTGTGCGCTCTTGTATTTGCCATCTGTGTGAGGAAGCATTGCACAACAGGCAAACATGCATAAGCAGGCTGGTTGTCAGGGAAACTAACAAACTTCTTATCCATGCAGAATTCCTAAAGAAAGCATTTACAGAATCACAGATAAAAAACGATTTTAACTGGAATGAGCAAATTACTCCCAGCATTTGGAGACAGATTTCAACAGTAACCTCACACAACGTTGTGCATCTGAACAGGCAACAATCAGGGCAAGACAGGCTTTTCTACAGTTGTACAATTAAATCTTATTGTTCCAGTAAGGGCATCCCATTGGTTATGATGTTTAGCTAGATCAAGCACATATGAACAATGGAGTACATCCTTTAACAGCATACACATTCATATTCCTTTTCGTATTTAAAGTATTGCACAGAAAAACAACCTCAGATCTTTTTACAGTCTCACAATCCATCCAATATTTTTACGCCAGTATTTCTACACATTTGCTGATATTTCTTTTTATTCGAGGAACTGAACAAATTGCAAACCTGACATTACAAAATGGTTCCCTTCCCTTTTTCAAAATGTGTAGCCTTGATTGCGTATGGCGAGCATTTTAGACGTCCCACCATGTTCCGTACGCCTCACAATCCTGTAGCCTTAAATGCAACAGGTGTTGCTAGGCAGATGTGATTTTGTTTACCTCCTGTAGCTACACCAGCCATTAACAGAAGAAATAATTCACATTTAATATTAGTGACGATTGAACACACTGCAAAACATAATTCTCCACATCTAGTTGAATTTAAGATACTTAAAAGATTTGCGTGAAACAACATCTTAAGCAGTGCTAATAGGTCTCACGCGATGTGGCACACAGCGCTCACTCGGTAATGTAGGCTATACGCTAACCTACTTTCTGTCAAATTCAATGGATATTAGCCTACATGAGCTCTTTTCTTAACCTAGCAAGAAAAAAACTTTTTTTCATATCTTGTGATATACAGGTATGTATGTCCGTTACAATATGCTTTAGTGCTGCATCACATACATCAACTGCAATGCGGCACCGTGCAAAATAAGCAGCATCAAAAGTCCACTAGGCTATGTACAAAATGGCAGCTGGGCTGCGGAGTATTTCGTGGGCTAACGTTATAAACGCTTACGTAAGACATTCAAGCACTAATGGGGCGAAAGGAATAATATATTTTTTCAAAAACCGTATAACACGGCCTGTATGAATAGGCATATTTATTTGGGTGTATATTAGGAAACGCCTAACGTTAGCCTACTACTGCGTTAAATAAGATAAGCAGCTAGCTAACGTTAACGTTAGGCTTCTTAAGATGAAATGTACGAGTAAAGGTCGTCTCTTTATAAAGTTCGGAATCTTCGTGGATACAAACTTTTGGTAAATGTGATGGAAAAGATCAAACGAAACATCGATATTTATGTAGCATAGACTACTTACTGTAGTTGTAGTCGTCCGGGCTTCTGCGGGTGGGGAACAAGCTTGGAACAGGGCACGGAAGGACAGGACACGCTGCAATTTCAACACAAGTGGGTGGGGTCCCTCCCTTGTTGTTTCCATTCTGTAGGCCTACGGTACACCCACTGTAACGTTAGATAACCAACGGTTCATCCCGTGGAGGAAAACTTGAGTAGCCTCAAGTTTCCCTCCATTACTATTATTATTATTATTTTGTTTCTTTTCCTTCTTTTTTTATTTCATTATGTTAAGGAAACAAATATCCATAGTAGGCCTATTAGGATAAATTGTAAATCCTAGAGGGGAGGTTTTACTATAAGCCCTTTGGGGTTTCTTTGTGCTAATAAATATAATAAATAAACGAAATAGGCTATTAGGCTACAACTGATGCGGTGTAGGCTACAAATGTCACAGCATTTATTTACAGCAACGCTTATCAAGAAAAGTAGCTAACCACTTATTAAAAAAATAAAAATAAACAATTGACATACGTCATAGACTAATCCAATCAATCCCATGGAAATGCCTGTTTACATAGCCTAATCTCTAAAAGACCAAAATGCACAATGTTTTTGAAACATAAAACACATTTTTCTGCAGATGTAGCTGCCTCAAACCGTAGGCTAGAATATGATGTCGGGCACGAACTAAAAATGGTAACTGACTAGTTGCATCTACGTCGCAACATTTTTTACCATTATACAATGTTGCAATCTAAAAGCAATCTAAAAATGCATGGAAATTGCATTCGTGGTTAAATCTAATAGTAGCCTAGCCTAGGCTATAGGCTACTATTACAGTTCCCCTATACATATTCTATAGCTAAAGGCCATTCCTCAGGCTCAAACACTGCACAGATTTCCAAACAAGACTCAAATATTTGGAAGTATGGAAAAGAGTTTAACAGTGGGCAACAGAAGCAGACTACAAGATCACATGACCCGAACTGACACACCATTTCCCTTTGAGCGCTTAGTAGGCTGTAAAGTAGGCTACCCTAGTAACCTACTCATAAACTTGTGCTGCGGGTTGCGCCTTGGCTGACGGGTTAGATCTGGAGTCGACCCTGACCTTCCCTTATTATTTTCCTTATAATGTATGCTAATCACTATATTCAGTCAAATGAAAAATGCTATAAAACATTTTTTGATAATTCCTGACTCATTCAAAAGCGACTACAATCAAACACATGACTCCAATTCATGGCCACCGAATGGAAAAAAATACACTTCCCAAGTCCCAACGTGCACTCTGGAGGACAGTGACTTGTGTCACAATGTCACTTTTAAATACATTGAGAAATTATGCCATGTTAGTGAAGTTCAGTTTGGCAAGTTTTCTTTACTTCAAAAACCAGGCAAATCCACGTAAGAAGTAGATCCACTTAGTGAGCATTTATGAACACATTACTGAATGTAACAATAATATAAAAAATAAAGTATGTGAATTATTAATGATAAGGGCATTTGTTAAATTAACAAATGTAATGAAAAACATGTATATTGTATTTAAATGTGATTTAAAGGACCACACATTTCTTATTTATAATCATATAATGGACCTTGCATTATATTCTAGAGTAAACCTTAGTCTACTCCAGAAATTATTCTCTCTATTGCTGTGCATACCTCGCTTATTATTGAATCAATATTTAGGGGAAAAAAGATTAAGTAGATACATGAAATTAAAGTATATAATATTATTTTGGTTTCATAATTGCTACATGTAATTTTTATAATTTCATATCATGCATCCAGTCCACGTTTCCGAAAAAAACAAAACATTTATTATCACTCTAATGAGTAAGATGTATTCAAGGCTTTATTCAATTTACATTTGAAGTGCCATACCCTTACAATTGATTAAAAACGTTATTCAAATGATACATCTTACCCATTTTCCACTCTTACATTGTGAATATCTTCTCTTCCTTAATGTTAAATTTGAAAGTGTATCTAGATTGACTTGGGACTTGCTTTGAACAAATCCAAAGGATATGCAATGCCCCCATCTGGTAGCATTATGCAGTTCTACTATTATAGTTATATTATTGCAGATTACTACAGCCTTTCATTAAAAATCAAAAGATCCTATTGCCTGCTTGGGAAAGTGGTTTTATTTTTTTATTTACATGTAATTTAACTGGCAAATTCTTAAATTCTCATTTTGTTATCTAAATGGGACATCGTTGCAAATATGTTTCATATTTAGGTTGAAATATGCATGTAATTTACATGCATTTTGATGCTTCTGTAAATTGATGTCAATTTATCAAAATAATCATTACGTAAGTTGATTGAATTTTTAGTAAGAAATACAACATCTAAAGTGAACGCATTACAATATATTTTAAAAGTAACATTTTGGAGCTTGTATTGTAAAAAAAAAAAATAGTGTTATTTATGCTGGATTCATTTAATCCATTTATACCTGGTTGTGTAATTATTATTTATGCAGAAAACCCTCCAGGGAGTCCAGCAAGTTCACCGTGAAGACCCAAAAATCTTTTTTTTTTTTTTTTTTTTTTGTGTGGCAATACTGTACATAACCAGCAGATGGCAATCTCAATTCTTTCATGACAGAGCCAATGAATGAAAACAATATGACCAACATACAATACAAATTAAACTGACTATATACAGTGCCCTCCACTATTATTGGCACCCCTGGTAAAGATGAGTAAAAAGGGTTATAAAAAAATTCACCGTTTGGTGAATTAGCTTAATCTCACACTGAAAAAATGAGAAAAAAATCCAACCTTTAATTGAAGTAAATTTATTCTTAAAAAAAAAAATCCCTCATCAAGAAATAATTATTTTTAACAAAACCACGTGTGCCACAATTATTGGCACCCCTGTATTTAATACTTTAAATTGCATCTTCTCCCGTAACATCTAATAAGGTTGGAGAATACAAAGCAAGGAATCTGAGACCAGTCCTCTTTACAGAATCTCTCCAGATCATCCAGAGTCCTAGGTCCTCTCTTGTACACTCTCCTCTTCAGCTCAGCCCACAGGTTTTCAATGGGGTTTAGGTCGGGGGACTGAGATGGCCATGGCAGAAGCTTAATTTTGTGTTCAGTTAACCATTTTTGTGTTGATTTGGAGATGTGCTTTGGGTCATTGTCCTGCTGGAAGATCTGACGACGACCCAGTTTTAGTTTCCTGGCAGAGGCTGCCAGATTCAGATGTAAAATGTCCTGGTATTTCATGGAGTTCATGATGCCATGTAACTTAACAAGGTTCCTAGGGCCTTTGGAGGAAAAACATCACAGAACTTCCACCATACTTAACAGTGGGGATCAGGTTATTTTCTGTATAGCGAACCCACCTTGAGTGTTGGTTGCCGAAAAGCTCAATTTTCGTTTCATCTGACCATTGAACACGGTTCCAGTCAAAGTTCCAGTAGCATTTAGCAAACTCCAGGTGCTTACGTTTGTGGTGAAATGACAGGAAAGGCTTTTTTCTGGCATTCCTTCCAAATAATTTGTTGGCATGGAGGTGACGTCTAATGGTAGTCTTGGAGACTTGATAACCCCAAGATGCTATTTTCCTGTGCAATTCTCCAACAGTGATCCTTGAGGATTTTTTTTGCCTCTCTTACCATCCTCCTCACTGTGTGTGGGGGCAAAATAAACTTCCAGGCAAGTTTGTAACAGTTCCAGTTGCTTTGAACTTTTTAAGTATTTCCCTAACGGTAGATATGGACATTTTCAGGTGAGCAGCTATTTTTTTATAGCCATTCCCTGACTTATGAAGCTCAACACAGTTTTCCCTTATTTGATTTGTGTGTTCTCTTATCTTTTCCATGTTGATATATGAATAAGGGAATATGGCCTCTGTGTCACCTCATATTTATGGCTGAAGAGGGTAGAACTCGCACACTGTTTAAAATATGGGGTACTTACTCCAAGAAGAAAATCTTACACTGAGATGCAAAAAGTTGGCTTTTTATTTTTATTTTGTCATGAATGCAAAAATATATAAAGTGCCCAAGTGCAAAAAGTGTAAACATTTCAGTCAAAGACTTTCCTCAGTGCTTCTCCCAAGCGAATACACAGACAGGTAATAAGACTCTTTGGATATCAGTCTTAATTGGCAACAGGTGAACCAAGCATACCAATGAATTGGAATAGAATCCTTTCCGTGACATGATTGATACAGTTACATGATTGATTCAATTAATTTGCAAATATTCTAAAGTCATCAAATTATCAGAATCATCGGGCTTACAATATACACACATACCAGACATGGATAGATCAAACCAACGGGAATAAATTACACTTTTACATCAAAGGGCAAACCCAAATGATGAAAAGGCAGTTGGAACATACACAAACAACAACTGGAGAAAAGGTAGACGTTGGAAATTGGCACAGCCAGGAATCATGTGGGGACATGTAGACAAAGTTGGGCAGGGGGAGAGAACTAAAGAAAACATGTCAAATTAAGAGTCTCATTGAGACCCCGGGGATAAAAAAAAATCCATCTTCTCTCGCACTGTAATAATTTAGATTCTAAATCGGTGTGTCTACATGTTGTATACACTCTGTCTATGCCACAATAAGTAAGCGTAGAAACAGGATGTTGTGCCACTAGGAAATGCCGAGCTACAGGAAATTTAAGGACACACCTGCGTATAGAACTCCTGTGTTCATTAATGCGGATCCTAAGTTGGCGATTGGTCTTGTCGAGATATTGTAATCCGCATGGGCAAGCAAGGAGATAGATGACATTGGTCGAGCTGTAAGTAATAAAATGTTTAATAGTATATCCCAGGGACGTCCCCTTTTAGTGCCCTCAAAGTTATGACGTGACGTTTCCTAGGGATGTCCCAGGTGGGTGCTACACATTGGTGGTGGTAGAGGTGAGTTTCCTCCTCGTCACTGTAAGCGCTTTGAGTGTCGTGAAAGGCGCTATATAAATGCAAGGTATTATTATTATTATTATTATTATTGTTATTATTATTGCAAATCATTTGGGTATCTAGAAAATGACCTGTGGTGATGCTAAAATCCATACTAAATTTAATGGAGTCACAGAGTGTGTTAATGTAGTTGTGAAAATAAGAGAATTCTGGTTGTGCACCACTGAAAATCAAAAAGATATCATCAATATAGCGGCGGTAAAACAGTACATTGGAGGCAAAAGGATTATTAAAGTGGATGTGATTATGTTCCAGATAGCCCATGAATAAATTAGTGTAAATCGGGGCAAATGTAGCCCCCATTGCTGTCCCCTGTATCTGCAAAAATAAATCGTTCTCAAATAAAAAGTAATTCTTGGAGAGTACAAGATTGGACATTTAGTAGTTTGGAAATGTGTGGAAGGGATTTTATTTTCTCTTGTTTCCAGAAAGAATTTGAGGGCCTCTAGGCCACTTAAATGTGGAATATTAGTATAAAGGCTAGTAACATCTAATGTTACCAAGAAGACATTACCAGGAGGAATCTGAAATCGGGACAGTTGTTCAAGAAAATCACCTGAATCTCTCAAGTATGAAGGAAGTTTTGTCACAAGGGGTCGGATGAATGCATCTACATAATTGGAGAGTGGCTCTGTCAAAGACCCTATGCCTGCCACTATTGGTCTCCCTGGTACATTATATAGAGCTTTATGTACTTTGGGCAGGATATACAGAGTAGGTTTAATGGGGTAGTTGTTTGTAAGATACTGCTTTACCGTCAGAGAAATTTTACCAAAATCAAATGCATTTTTGAGGAAATCATCCATTTCTGATTTAAACCTACGAGTGGGGTCAGATTGTAATTTTTTGTAAAAGGTTTCATCTGCTAGTTGTCTTTTGATCTCAGCGATATAGTCTGACCGATTTAATAAGACAATTCCTCCCCCCTTGTCGGCTGGCTTCACAATGACCTCATGCCTCCCGTTCTCTAAGAGAGGTGTTTTGTTGAACAATAGTGAACGGGGTCTGAAACAAGGTCTCAACATCTTTCTCAACTAGTTGAACAAAGGTATTAATTGACGCACTAGTTACCTGGTGGCAAAATTTGCTCTTAGGTTTAAAACATGGAGTACAATCAGGTGTATCAACTTGTAAAGGCAGGCTAGTTCTCTCTTTATGAAATTTTTTCCTAAAATTTTTTTTTTTCTCAGAATAAATTTACTTCAATTAAAGGTTGGATTTTTATCATTTATCAGTGTGAGATTAAGCTAATTCACCAAAAGGTAATTCACCCTTTTTGCTCATCTTTACCAGTGGTGCCAATAATTGTGGAGGGCACTATATATATATATATATATATATATATATATACACTGAAATAATTGTAAACCTACTTGCTACGAGTCATTCCAAGTAAAAACAAAAAAATTTATCTTTTGGCAAATTTGGGTGGTAAAAGCAATGAAGTGGTTTTCACAAAGAATTTTTATTTATTTTCGTCTTTTCATTATTATTCCAAAAGTGTACAAGAAGTACAAGTGTGGAGGGCTGGAATTTCAAATATAGAGTTGTCTAGCAATTTTGTAGTTTGTATGGAAATAATTGACCTCGCAGTAAACATTTAGCATTTTGACAAGTTGATTAATTGGAACATTGTGTGCGGTACAAGTGTGCACCCCACTGTGGTAAATATTCTGCTAATTATGATAATTAACTGAATTGGTGTGAAAAATATGCATTTTTTATTGTCTTTTAGAGGTTTAGCTAAGATATAATGGTTCTATTTCTCATCTTATTTTAACATGCAATGTTAACGTCCTGCCATGGAATGCTACAACTCCCACAGGAATTTAATGCTTTGACAAACAATATTCTTCTTCTGTGAGGTTTTCACTGATGAGCGAGACTCATAGAAAATGCGGGACATAAACCCTCTCTTTTTGAACGTACCATACAGACTGCATGAAAAAGAGGTTATTTCCTGGAAACTGCATAGTTTTGAGAGGCCTGCAGTGGTAAAGAGGGCCATCTGAAACCACCAAAATTAACATGTTAAACGGTTTGGTTTGAGTCATTGAGTTTAAGATTATACAACAACTGTGAACAAATTCTGTCCTGAGCAGGAAGCAGTTTTCTTGGTTTCTCTGTAAGCATCTGTTGGAGCAAATCAATCTTTGATTAAACACAGAATATTTCCTTTTTTACCTTTTTACTAGATGAAATTGGGGCACCAAATGCACCAAAATGAAACACTCTATATGATTTGTGTACATGCATTTGTGCACACCTATGCACTTGGATTTGGATACACCCCGAGTGCACGCATCTCTTTTGCTTTTATGAGCCCAGATCATTCGGCAATAGGCTAACAAATCTCTTCCATTTCTCAATAACATCTCTTTTCAAACTTCTCAGAGATGGAATGAAATATTATTGAGGTATGAAACTGCTTCTGCTATTACTTTACCCGTTTTCCTCCTGATTGCATCCTGCCTACCGAGTTGAATTATCGGTCTGCATCGCAAACTCAATCTTGTCAAAGCGGAGGTGCTCTACCTGCCAGGTAGCTATATTCTCCTGCCTCCAGGGTCTGTTGATCACCCTTGGTAACAGAATGGTGTCCACCGTCCCAGACTGCCAAATATTTTGGTGTATAACAGACTTTCACTGAGAATACCCCAAAGGTAACACGTAGCTGCCGATTTCTCAGGAACATTCACAAAGTCAATCAGTTGCTTACTACATATGCTACCCAGTTCACTGCAACTATCTCCTTCTGGTCTCCCTGGAGATGTAGCCACGCTGCTGCTCATCTCATGAACAATCAGCCAATATACATGCATGTCACACCTCCCCTCCTCATGTCCCTCCACTGGCTACGGTGGCGGCCCAAATGAAACACCAATCTCTAGTTATGGCCTGTGGTGCGGCCAGAGGAACAGCACCCTCTTACCTGAAATATATAATCAATATATAAATATATAATCAAATATATAATCAAACACTACTGCCGGGCCACTCCACTCCACATCCATCACTGTGGCCTCCCTAAATGGGCCCTCCTCTCTATTCTGGCCCCGCCGTGGTGGAATGAGCTCGCCCCAACAATCACGGTCATGCAGCAGGATGCAGTTGTAGATCCTTGTAATTTCACAATGCTGGCAGTGGGATATTTGGTTGTGTAACAAACATGTCAAGTTGACAACCATAATGGCTCTGTGTTTAACATCCCGGCAATATATGCATTTGAGGTATTTGTTCAGGTATCATGTGATTTGCGTTATCAAGAAAGTTGTGTTTAACTTCTTTATTTTAATTCAATTTTAGTTCCACCCTTATATTGCAGATTACCATGTACAGCCAGTCAAGATGACAAGTTTTTTTCTGATTAACTTTTATTATCACTGACATAAAACAATATAAATAGGAAACATTTTTAATCATGTTATGCATCCTATATAAATATCCGTCTGTAAAATGTATGGATTAAAGTGTTTTTTTGTTTTTCAAACCATGACATAAGCATACACTGACATAATACACTGGCTACATTGCAGTTTTTGTGAGTGCGGAGACTAGGATAAAACATACGTTAACAGCCTCTCCACTCCTTTTATAACACTACAGCGTTCTTTTGGGTCTTCTAAAAATTGTCCTGCAATGCCAATCCTTTTCCTGGTTTAAGAAGAGGAATTGTGTTAATATTCAACAGAGCGGCCAATTATCTCCGGCGGTGAATAAAAAAAACACGCAAACAGTATTCCTATTGGTCTGTTAGTCGCGTGACGCGCTCCAGTTTCGCCGGAATATGCAATGAGGGTCTGGCTGCTGCAGCGCAAATAAAGGGAGATAGCGGACCTCAGACTCCTGCACAAACTTTTTAGCCTGACAGGCCAGAACTATGACTTTTGCGTAATCGTAAACTAGGGACAGGGATCCCAGAAGGATCCACGGGGTGAAGCGAAGGAAAGTAAGACACTTCGGGGCGCGGCGAGAGAAAAGAAATACATAGAAAAGGACACTTAAGTGATCTTAAAAAAACTAGAATCCGCAGTTGTGATTTACCTAAAAGTAAAGGTGGAGATCCGAACTGCTAATCCATTCAAAGATGAGCTTGATGTCTGCCATTGACACTAGTGCCTCTGTGTACCAGCCTGCACAGCTTTTAAATTGGGTTTACCTCTCTTTACAAGACACCCACCAGACCAGTGCTTTTGATGCATTCAGGCCAGAGTCTAATTCTTCCCATCCGGATCTGTCCTACACCAAGCCTCCCGCTGCCGACCTGAGCTCCTCTCTAAATTCCAATCTCAACAACTTCTTTCAGCTCCAAAGGAATGAGGTTAGAGATATTCGGAATGTGTTCTGTTTTACTTGAATATTGATTGCATCGATGTAGTTTGCACTTCTCGGTTGTAAATGTAGGTTAACCCCATGGTTCCGTTCACTGTTAATATAATTGCGATTGGTTCATGCGTATTCCGGTTTTCCATAATTTCGTACGTAGGCTACAATTTTCAGACACGCAGACTCCACAATTTCGATAGTAGCCTAATAATAGGCTCATACATTTAGTTTGGGTTTGCTTACATCATTTTGGCTTGCGACGAGAATGTGAAACTTGTACAAGAAATGGTCCGTGCAGACTTTAAAAAAGTTATTGTTGTCAGTGGATTGAGACCTTGTCTGGTGATCAACAAGTTTGCAATTTAGTTGTATGACATGAACGCATCATTAAGATATTATTTGGAGATCGGATTTATAATTAGGGTGCATTTTATGGGGAATGGGAGAACATTTTATTGGCTAACAATGCGACAACGTTTGTGTTGCACACACACAGGCTACTTGGATGGTCCCTTTTAGAATATATGCTCGCATGTTTACATTTGATCGCCCTACGGACTGTGATACAATGTCGGGACAGTCTGACATTACAGCAGACTCGCGCACTTCTTTTGTGGCCGCTTGTAGGCCAAAATAGCTACAGTACAAAAGAAAAATTGTATGTCGTGGCTCCTTTGAATTGTCAGCGGTGTCTTGCTGCAAGATATACTTTGAAAACGCAGATCAAGGGCGAATGCCTTAATTTAAGGCAGTCTTTGTAGTGTAGCTAACTGGAATGCCCTGCACGTCGAGATTTCTGGGGTTGTGGTCTGCATAATGATAAGATGCATGGACCATAAAGTGACAAGTTTGCATAAGCGTGAAAACGTTATATGGACGATGCATGTATTTGCTAAGCAGTAGGCCTATTATTGATTCACTTGTCTGCGCATTACAAAAATGTTTATTAAAGTTGTTCTGTATGATCATATTTGTTCTGTAGTAGCCTATCATACCAATAAACAGACGCAGTACTAGTGGCCTTAGTTTATGTAGAGTAGCGAAAAATATACATCAATGTAATAGTTGAAGTAAGTCCCACGATAATATACAGGATACTCGTGCTACGATACTCAGAAAGGAGTCTTCATATGATGCTCATACATGGACACTTTAATATCAAGAAACTACACCACACCATCGACTTGCACGCTGAAGTGTTCTTATACATTGTTCTGTCCTAACTGTTACTACAGTTGTTAATTGCACATTAATGCTAGATCAATGATACCACTGGTTTCAAAACAGCTATTAAGCCATGCTTTGGATCGCTGTATATTGTTAAATGCGGTCGTCTTTACAGATGTGAAATTGCCAGTATGCAGTTGAATTTCCAAGCACACAGTATAACCTTGCATAAAATCCATATAAAACAGTCATAAAACAATAGTCAATAAAGACATTTAAATATTTGAAACTACTGTTGTGGCTTAATCTGTAGAGGATGCTACATTGTGCTTTTTTGTGGTGTAAATGAAATAAATTGAATGTGAGGGGCTTGGTACAGGCAGCGAGAGTGACCTGTTTTGTATTACATAACATTATAAAGTGTGGTACTGTATTTGATGATGGTTTGAAAGGTCTCTTGTAAGCACAGTAAATCAACAGCCAAGATATAAAAAAAACTTGAAGCGAGCCATGTACATACTACTTTGCAGGAAAAAAATAGTGTAAGGGGACGCCTGTGATAACTTTGATGTGTTTCATATTCAGAAGAAAACCAGAGGCATGATGAGAGTAGTTTTTACAGAGGACATTACATAACTCACATCTTTTATAAACTTCATTGCCAAGTATGTATGGCTCCAGAACTTTAAATGGCGTGATTAATGTAATTTTGCTGTGATGTAAATGCTTAGAGAACGGGATGATCTAACTCTTCCCAAAACACACTAGCCAGGGAACCTCCATATAGGATTATGTAAGACTGACCATGAACCCTCTTGAACTAGTGGGCTGTAATTGGTGTACTTCCCACAATGTTATGCCTCAACAGAAAGAAACAGTTGCTATGCAGAATTGTACTTTGGGAGCCATGTTGAAATGTTACTGGAATGATTGGTGAAGGGTTGTAAAATCTTGTTTGTGTGTTGTGATGGTCAGTTCTGTCACCAGGACAGCATTTGTGTTTTTGCTTCAGTTGATCTGCTGTTTCCCAGAAATATCCATGTGCAATTCACTCGCCCATTGGCTGAATGTGGAATACCAACCACTGTAATATTCTATAACTAGCAGTTTATGTAAATATTGTGCAGTGTGTCTGTGATTAGCCCATAGATAAATGTGCACTGGACCTGAATCTTATTGGCTTTTTTATACCTGAGGACTGTTGCAGCTAGTGGTGTGGTAGTGTAGTTGGGGCCGAGCATCCTGGTTGATTATTGTGGAATGTTCGTAAAAAGAAGGGTGTTGGTGTGAGGGTGTGTTCGGCTCAAACATTTTGGATGAAATCTTTATGAGTTTTTCTAGCACTCTTTCAGCACAGAAGCGTTAGATGTTTTTCATCACTGATATATAATATTGTTTCAGATTAAATACATGTTCACCCATTTTTTTTCCCACACAGCTAGAATGTCGTTTATTATCATGTTAGCCACAATCTTGCAAATTGAAAAAAAACTTCTTGTCTTTTACTCTAACATGTGCTGCAGGGAACAAAATAAATAAATAAAAAATCTTCCCACTGTTGTAATAACAAATATGTACTGTATTTCTATACTCTGGGCTCTGTGCTCTTAGCTACAGCTGTTACAATGGACTCATTGGCTAGCAGATGCCCAAGGCCGTCAGAGGTGTTGAACACTTGATAGAATTATTCCCCTGTCTGATGCCCCAAAGCTCGACTCCAGGCCTTGAGAAGTCGGTCAGCAAATAGCAGGAGCTCCCCGAGCAGGGGCTCCAAACAGCAGGAGAGCAGCCCCATTAGGACATGCAGTAGTCTTTCCCTGAATGAATAAGCCCTCCTTGTCTCTTGATATAGTGCCTGTGTGTTAGAACTGCGTTCTGGTGTCAGTGGGCAGCTGGAGGAGGAACGGCAGGCCAAAAAAAAGCCCTCCCGCTGATTTCTCTAACCTGTGGGGAAGAGTTCGCCGGGGTCCGGCTCCCCCGTCAGCAGAGTATGTGTAATGTCCAGTTACCCGGGTCAGCTGCTCAATTCAATTAACCTCCACTTCAGGGGAAAACCAGCCTTCAAAAAAAAAAAACTGCTTTGGTCAGCAAGAGTTCAAGTCCACAGGGTGCAGTCTGAATCAAAGGGACACTTTTCTTTTAAGTTAAAATGCTAATGTTTAGCAATGATGTAGCTACAAATGCTAATTCACTTGAAGAGATTAGGAGATGTCGCTCTCTGTATACTAAATTTAATTTGATATAGTACTTTTTTTTTTTTAAAAGGTGCTGTGGTGTGCAATTTGAAGAGACAACTAAGAAAGAAATTGATGCTAATATGAAAACTTTGTGCATTACGGATAAGTACATTTTATAATAATGACATTCATAAAGAATATTATTTTGAGGCTGTGTCTTTCAGGTCAACTGTTTTGACCTTCTTGCGGTGCGCTCATTCTTTTTAAGTTTTGTGTGGGTAGACTGTGTCTCCTCTTTGTGTGGTCAAATGTGTTTTCTTTTAAGGCTGTGCTATTGTTTTATTTAATTGTTTCAATTCTATGTGGTGTGTGTGTGTGTGTGTGTGTGTGTTAGACCTTTGCCTGATGTTTGCTGGTAAAATGAATTTATTGTCTCTGGTGTGCTGGTAGACTGTGTTTTCTCTCTATGGTGTGCTGGTAGACTGTTTTCTCTCTCTGGTGTGCTGGTAGACTGTGTTTTCTCTCTATGGTGAAGTGGTAGAATGTGTTTTCTCTCTCTGGTGTGCTGGTCGACTGTGTTTTCTCTCTCTGGTGTGCTGGTAGACTGTGTTTTCTCTCTCTGGTGAAGTAGAATGTGTTTTCTCTCTCTGGTGTGCTGGTAGACTGTGTTTTCTCTCTCTGGTGAAGTGGTAGAATGTGTTCCCTCTCTCTGGTATGCAGAGGGAAATGGAACTGAGATGGAAACAAAGAGGTAACAGTGGTGCATCCTGTGTGAAACACTGTTAAAATGAATGTGAACAGGCCACTTTGTGTCTAAGCAAGGCAATGGCAGACACAAGGGTTCCATATCTGCTTTGTCAAAGATGCAATGTATCTGGCTATCAGGTGACATACCCAGCTAAAGCAGTGGTCACTGGTGCCATTACTTTACCCAGAATCTAATCTGGACAACAGCAGTTCTGATAGATGGCATTAGAACCTCTTCTAGTAGATGATCAACAGGTCATGATAGCATCACCTGTTTACCTGTGGAATGTTCGAAACAGGTGTTTTTTGAACTTGCCAGTCTTTTTTTTTTTTTTTTGCCCCTGTCCCCACTTTTCTGGAACGTGTTACAGGCATCAAATTAGGAATTAGCGTATATTTTCAAAAATTAATAAAGTTGATAAGGTCAAACATTAAATATCCTTTCTTTGTACTGTTTTCAATTAAATATATGTAAAAGATAATTTACAAATCACTGCTTTCTGCTTTTATGTTAATTTTACATACTGTCCCAACTTTTTTGGAATTGGGGTTTGTACAATGCAGTATGCAGTTGCTTAACACCTTGGTACGAGAGTGGCAGAACCAATGTATAACCCAGATACAACTGCCCTGGACATTCCATGTGTAACTAATTTGGTTAAAGGCAACGTCTTCCTGTTGTCCATATACATTCACACCCTTTAGCCCAGTAAACCACTCCCCTCAGATACAATGGGGCTGATTGTATAGGAAAATGCATCAAGAATGGGAAAATCCATGAGAACAGGACCTTGTTCTTCCCACAAGGAGAATTAAGGCTTTTTTCTCTCACAAGGAGAACGGACACATCTGCAGGATTATAATAATGCCTTGTTCTTGTTCTGGTCGCTGTGCAAGCAAACCAGCGAAAAACATTTATTGAAGTTTTTGCATGAGCTCTACTGATGCTGCAAACATCCTCCTTTGCCATACCGGCATTTCAATTAACTGATTATTATCAGCTTTTTGCTGAATCTAATGGGAGAAACTTACAGTATATGTCACTTGATACATAGGCTAAGGCTTCCCATCCATTCAAAGCCCATGATGCAATTGATGTGTATACACATACACATACAAATTCACTGTCCCTCCCATAATTAAACTGTACCTTAGCAAATGTTCAAATATGACCTTTTCAAATGAACTGCATTCACACTAGCACACAAGGTTAGAGTGAATGACAATGGGATGTGTAGGGCATATCATTTCACAGGTATTTTGCATCCCATGTCAACCCCCTCTCATGTCCAACAAAGTGGATCCCAATCCTAGAATTACCCATAACCTGTAAATTACAGCACGAGTCTTTATTTCTGTTGAAGCCCTGGGTCTAAACATATACAGCCAGCTACAGCCAGTTAGCATTCCAGCCAAGGAAGCATCAAATATTCTGGTTTACTTCAGAGTATGTAGCCAAAAAAAATGCAACACGTGCCCTTAGTTTATGGGGGGAAAAAACTAAATTCAAAAGGTTGTTAACGTCATTCAAATGTCTAGTGTGAAAGGAATTATAAAATGAGTAACAAAAAAATAAAAAAATGAGTAACGTGCCTGCTGAGTAACATTGTGCCAGATTGCGGAGTGTTGCTCATTTGTGACTCATTAATTGACTTCATGGCATGAAACACGGGGAGAGAGAAATTCATAAAAGAGAAGCAATTTCACGAATGTCATACTATCAGATGAGTCTCATCCTCTACTGTCCAAAAGAAACGTTGTATACACTGGACAACCACATCATGCAGTTTGGCTGATTTGCAATGAGCTGACATTGTTTGTTTGAATGGGTATCTGAGTGCATTTGAACAGAGAAACAATAATAGGTTGCTTTCACCTCACCCACATAATGAGAACCAATGCTCTTTCATCTTTCTGTCTTTTAGAAAAGTAGTGGTTCTCTGCACTGCTTGCTCACAATGGATTTCAGTTATCTAAATAAACTGTTTTACAGGGACGTATCAGTGATACCATATTGCATTTCATTAAAAAAAAAAAAAACTGTTGGTTTTATGTTTCCAACTTCGAGAAAGTTCAACATAGTACTTAAACAGAAACGAGGTGACCAAATGAAATGTTACTCAACATCAGCAGTTATAAAGGCCGTATGAATTAATATCTTGCATGTTTCACCATGTGAATAAATATGCTTTTCATATAGCACTGAAACATATGTGTTTTAACGGGAGTAATTTATTTACTTTGACAACTCCTTCAAAGCTTCCAGTGGCAAAGCAGACTCCCCAAGAGAGTACTCGTGCCATCATGCCAGTGTCTTTAAATATTCCAGCTTCAGTGTGGTTTGAAAGTACTCTTTAGCACTGCATCCCAAAGTTGATTCACTGATGTCATGCATATTTGACTTTCACGGAGGGGGAAAAAAAATGGAAGCGCTTTCCTGAACTGATCAGTGTCCCTCTGTTCTTTTTCAGGCCTTGAATAACAGCCAGTATAAAAATGCCTCCCCCTACGGCTCGCTCAACAACATAGTGGACGGCCTGAATTCTCTGACGGACCACTTCTCCGACCTGTCCCTCTCCTCCGAGCCGCGGAAACCCAGCAAGAGGCCGCCGCCGAACTACCTGTGCCACCTCTGCTTCAACAAGGGACACTACATCAAAGACTGCCCACAGGTGAGACCCGCAAGGCCACCCCCCAATAGCCCTCTGGGAAAACTGCGCAAAAGGGAGCGCGGCGCCCCGGCCTACTTTCCCCAAACAGGCGTCCTCTGTATTTTGTCATGAGAATCAAGTTAATTACAAAGGCAAGGTGAGCCTTGAGGAACGAGTGAGAGTGTTATGTGACTCCCGTCCCATGTGTTCAAAAGAAGCTGCTTCGAGTGCTATCGAAGAAAACTGCCGTTCTCTTTCATGGCTCTGATTGTGCTCCCTGAAAGGTGAGTTCTAGCGTGCATTTGATAATAGCAAAAAAAAAGACGTCCGTTCAGGAGGACTAAATTGGATTTTCTAGTTTGAAGGGGATTAAATGGACAATAACTGGAGGGAATACTTGTATGGCAGATCTGAAGTCTATAAGTAATATCAGCGAAAGTGATAGTGACCCTTAAACCCAGTTCAGCATTATGTACAAACCTTGCGTCTCCAGAGGTGTGCAGATCTTTTACAGCATTCTGAAGCAGTTACATAAAACTATTTTGCATTGCCCTTGTTGTACACCGTTTATATATTTAATTAAGACATCACACTTAACAATTTCATGCTATAGTTCATGAATCACTGTAGTCCTGCATCTTGTATCTTGAGAATCAGCAGCAGCTGTCTGCAATAGACATTCTTTGCAGCCAGAGAATACATTTGGGTGCAAAATCAGGCTAAAGAAACTAATGTTTTTTTCCTGTGTTTGATTAGTGAATTAAAAAAATACACACACAAAGCATTATAGCTTGCAGAGATTCTAAAATGAGAGGGGCAATGTAACGCTTGACCACAATACAATGGCTTTTTTTTTTGGTCAGTTGTTTTCCAAGGTGTACGTGCACTTTTAATGTCCATACTATATGTCATATGCTGTGGAGCAAATCATTGTAGTTATATGATCATGTGCAATGTGTCCCAGCTTAATCCTCCTGGCAGCATTATGCAAGTATGCATGACAACATATGTGTATGAAACATGAAGTTTAAACTGTAATTGTATGTGTTTTGGTAAAACTAAATATAATTAAAAATGAATCCCCTTTTATTCTTTTCAATTTTCAATCATTGGACCACCTTAACTTAACTTTGTCATGGTTTCAAAAAAAGAAATGGTTATGTAAAGAAAGAAAATATTGAATTAAGTTTCTTTTTTTTGTGGTGCTTTTAGTGATTTATTGAACCACGCTGTACTTACAAAAACTTTCGTCCAAAAGGCAAGAGAGAGATTCCACCCTGCATCCCATTTCAATTGAGTGCACCATGGCATTGCAATGAGAGCCAGATGTTGGATTAAAACAGTGAGCCTCTCCTTATGAGAAATGATGGGCTTCCCTGTAGAGCTGGACAAGCCGTGCAAGATGCAGGGGTAAAAAATCTCCATTCTCTGTGCTGCCTGGGTCTCTTAGCACGTATGGATCTCCAGTCTCCATTATAACGAGATGCTCTGCATTTACCTGGGTCTCTTAGCACGTATGGATTTCCAGTCTCTATTATAACGAGATGCTTAGCGTTAGCCTGGGTCTGTTAGCACGTATGGATCTCCAGTATCCATTATAACGAGATGCTCAGCATTAGCCTGGGTCTGTTAGCACGTATGGATTTCCAGTCTCCATTATAACGAGATGCTTAGCGTTAGCCTGGGTCTGTTAGCACGTATGGATCTCCAGTATCCATTATAACGAGATGCTCAGCATTAGCCTGGGTCTGTTAGCAAGTATGGATTTCCAGTCTCCATTATAACGAGATGCTTAGCGTTAGCCTGGGTCTGTTAGCACGTATGGATCTCCAGTATCCATTATAACAAGATGCTTAGCATTAGCCTGGGTCTCTTAGCACGTATGGATCTCCAGTATCCATTATAACAAGATGCTCGGCTTTAGCCTGGGTCTCTTAGCACCTATGGATCTTGAGTATCCATTATAATGAGATGCTGGGCATTAGCCTGGGTCTCTTAGCACGTATGGATCTCCAGTATCCATTATAATGAGATGCTGGGCGTTAGCCTGGGTCTCTTAGCACGTATGGATCTCCAGTATCCATTATAACAAGATGCTCGGCTTTAGCCTGGGTCTCTTAGCACGTATGGATCTCCAGTCTCCATTATAACAAGATGCTGGGCGTTAGCCTGGGTCTCTTAGCACGTATGGATCTCCAGTCTCCATTATAACAAGATGCTGGGCGTTAGCCTGGGTCTCTTACCACGTATGGATCTCCAGTCTCCATTATAACAAGATGCTGGGCATTAACATTAGCTTTAGTTTGTTCCATGTGTTGTAGCCAACAGGAAGTGACCAAAGCCTATAAAGAAAATACATCACAAAAAATAGGTTTGTTGTAAAGTATTTAAGTTGGCTCAGGAACTTTTCAAAAATAGTTAATTGTTTATTTATCTTGTTCATACAAAGACGCTGATCGTGAGAGCTAGATATGTGCTTAGTAAGTTAAGCTGGTAGTTTCTAACAGTACGGAGAGCACTGTACGAAGTGTGAAACGCGTATATTCATATTTCAGTCTGTAGCTTTTGGTATCCCCCTTCAGGGCGGCCTCGCTGATGTATGGGCTATGGTGTGTCTGACTTTGTGCAGGCTCCAGAGATGGGGGCAGGGCAGTTGCTGACTAGTGATTGCAGAGAAAACGTAGTGGAGCATGTGTGTATGTATGCATGTGTGTGTGTGCGCGTGTGTGTATGTGTGTGTTTTGTGTCTGTGCGTGTGTGTGTGTGTGTGTGTGTGCGTGTGTGCATGCATGTGTGTGTTGGTTGGAAGGGGCATCCATTCAGCCGAGTAGCAGGCCTGTTTAAAGCAGGAAACGCATGCTTTCAGTCACATTAGAGGATTATACCGATGACATAGATTAATGCTCACATCTGAGCAGACGGACCAGTATCAGGAGCCAGTCAGCTCTTTCTTGTGTGCATTCTTTGAAGTCCCTCTCAACTGAATCTGAAGGGTTAATTGAAGCCCTCTGTTTGAACCATTGCTCAACACAGCCTCAAACCATGTGGCAACAGTAGACTCCCGTGGATCACGCAGTGACTGAAACCAACCGCAGATCCTGAAAGCGCGTATTTCACATTGATAATACCCTAGTGACAGTACCCATGACGACACCAGTGACTGAACGAAAGAGATCACTGTGCGCCACAGCTAGAATACAGCAGCCTAGTGTAATAGGCATTTGATGTACAGTAAGTTAGTACAGCTGGTTTTCTAATGCAGGGGTTTTCAACCTTTTCTGATCCACGGACCCCCACCTGGGCTCAAAGGCATCCTGGAGACCCCCATATAAAACCTAAAACAAAGGTCTGGCCAGGGAGACCCTGCAGTACCTTCAAGGACCCCCAAGCAGTCCGCCGACCCCCTGTTGAAAACCCAGTTTCTAATGGAACCGGGATGAACATTCACGTCTTCTCACTTTATCCTTTTTCTATCCAGTTCTTTTACCCTCTTCTTAGGGTCCAACTACGTTTGAAAACACAGTTCAAACAAGCCTTTTGATGTATAGTCTATCGATGTAGTCATACCTCAGACATCAAATAAATTCATATTTCGGGCATTAATCACATGAAGTTTTACAGGCTCAGATGATCTCATTTGAAAATTCAATAAAGTGCAGTTTAATTTTCTCTGAATGTTTTACTTTCTGCTGGCCTACTAAAGGAAATAAATTCTGGGATAAGCTGGTCCCACTAAAAAAATTAAAAAAAGACCGAAGTCCTGTCTTAAGGACTCGAGGGCGGTGCCAATGTAAACACAGGGCTCTGCTCCAGGACTATGATCTGCATCCAGCACTGGGGATCGCATTTGCAAGCCCCGCTCCCGGTGCATATTTCTCCAGCTCTGTCCAGAGATAAAGTAAAAGTGGTCTATCGTCCCCAGATGGCGGAGGAGCAGAAACTCAGACTCCACTCCCCCGTGGATGGGCTGCTGGGGTGAGCGGATAAGGTCTGGGGGCGGATAGGAATCAGGATGTCACTATGACAGAAGGTTATGGCAGACACTAGATAGTGCTGTTAAATCCATTTAATCGGGGGCCTGTTGCCAGCGTTAGGAGGCCGAAGGGTGCTCAGTTATCAGAGGAATCCCTGACGCCATTTTATTTTGGCACGCAGCCAGGACAAATGCACTGGCTTTCATAGTGAAGACTTGGATGGCTTCAATACATGGATGTCCCAAAGAACATAAAAAAGGCATTCACATCAACCTACACTTCCATAGCTGCAATGCACTGGCAAATGCTTTTTCTGGTGGAAAAGTGCTCTTCGCTGGAATGTTGGTGGTAGAGCTAGTGTCTGGGCTCTGCAGTGAGTCATAAGCCTTTGAAATGCAAGTCCAGTGCCCTTGTTAGTCCAGTGCTCCAGGAGCCTTGCTAAGCCCCAGTCACAGTCAGCAGTTTGTTCAAGCGGTGTTCGGTTTCAGTCGGCAGTTGGTGATATCCGAGGCTTCTTTTGTGGAAGACACTTATTGCTCTGTCAGAGATTACAGTGTTGACTGAAAGGCTGGGACATCAATTCCTGGATACGCACTGCAGGGTCTTACAGCAGTCAGGCACAGCCAGAGTGGGATTCGTCAAACTGTTTGGATTTGACAGAAATGGCCTTTGTACTTTCAAGATCTAAAGAAGACATATTTTCATAGATTCCTTGTCTATGCTGAAATGTTCCATGAAGAAGATCTGAAAAATTGTAAAAGTTATACAGCTTTGCAAACCAAAACATGAAATGAAATGAGCCAGGAAAAGATAAAGAATCTACCTGTAAATGTTGAATATAATGAATTATGTTATGTGATAAGTTACGTACAGATTTAGAAATGTGTACTAAAAGATAGGAATAATGAATGGTTGTCAAAATGAAGTTTCATGAATCTCTGAGAGGCTTTTTGCACAGAGCCCTTTTTATTCAATGGACATAATCCATCGTTTATTCGAGTTGTAATCGTGGTTATGAAATGTGTGTGTGTATGTGTATATGTAGCACATAGCTCCCACAGGCTATTCTTAAGAGTAACTTGACCCACATTAAGAATAACATATCTAAGCACTGATCACATTTTCCACCTGGTGTGTTCTTTGTGTCCAGTGGTTTGGATGAAGTTTAGATTCAGGATGTGAAACACCAGCCACCAGGCAAATTCTGGTAAAATTTTGATTGTGGTTGGCAATATATTTACTCTACCAGCCACTTTGGCCGGTAACCAACCAGGTTGTGTTGTACAATTATTGTAAAAGGTAATGTGGTTGGTAAATTGTTGAGAATGCCTGGTGATTTTTAGAATCCACAAACCACTCTGGCCAGTGGGTGAAAAAGTTAATTTCATACCCTGTAGATTATTCTGTAGATATTCTACAGGTGACAGAGTGACACTTCAGATGCTGTGTGTAATGTCACACTTATATTGTTTGGCGGAATAGTTTAATTGTTTCAAGTTATCTATTATAAATTGCTCACTTTACAAGTTACACTGTAATCCAGCTATCTTTTGTGATACTTAAGGTGACAGGAATGTAAACTACACTTATTGCTGGCATTGCATGGTGTATTTTACCTGGACTTCTGTAATTTGTCAATTAATCAGAAGTTTAATCATGAATCATTCAAACCCATTTTGTAATACATGATAGCTGTGTTAGGAGTATGGTACTGCTATGGGTGCGGTATATTTAAACAACCCTTCAATGTTTTAATATAGGCACACCCGGTTTCCTATGGTGTGTTGCTGTGACTTAAATAACAGGAGGGCAGATGTTCTTTGCATGCAGAAGCCTACTGTGTTTAATATAAAACACAGTATTGCTTGTTTTTGCACACTTTTTTTGTATTTTGAATATGATCTCCTGAAGTGGAAGATTCTAGGGTAATTTCCAGTGGTGAATTTCGCAAAACGGTGCAGGCTATTCGCAAAAGAAATGTGAAACATTTCCCCTGCATATTGACGGGGTATCTCTTGCAAAGTCATTCACTCCAGAGAAATCCACAGAAGGATCCTGGGAAGGCCTGTGCAGCAGAAGCTATGGAGACCTGGCGGGCAGCGGCGGCGCATATCTACGCCTGTGCGCGGGGACGTGCACGTGAGCCCGTGACCTTGTTCTGGTGTCAACGGGGACACGGTAATGTTGACAAGACATTTCAGCAGACATCTCTGCTTGGCCACCCTTGGCAGTTGGGAATAGCCTGTCGCCTAAGTCGCCGTGGGCCGTAACACTTTCAGACACTCTCGTAATGAGAGCTTTAAGATCATATTTTCATGCTTTTAAACCTACCTATTCCCAGAATATCTTAAACCCAGATGCGTTTCAGTATTTCGGGCAGTCCGATACGGACTCTGCATTCTGTTAGGTCGGCCTCGGGTTAGCAACGAGGCACAGGTTCGTGGAGCGGGGACGGCGTGCCCAATTCCTTACGCACGGAAAAAAACAACGCATCGCAATGAGGACGGAGAATCAGATCAAAGTTGTTTGTTTGCTTGATCTTTGTGCTGATCTAGCCTCATTATGTAAGCCTGTTTCAAGTTAGCCTGACACGAGCACGGTGGGGGTTTTTTCTCCCCCCCAGTTCTGATAGAGATAGAAGCGGGGCATGCACATTGACAACACTTCCTCAAAAAGGAAATCAAAGTTAAAAGAATAGAAAGAGGGTTTCCTGCCAGCTGTTTTGTGTTTTGTTTGGGAATATCAGTCTTCCTTTGGGTCGCTGATACAAAAGTTGTTGCCCTTCCCCTCCACCGCAGAAAAGAACAAATCTCTGGCCTCTATACAGTCTTTCCTGCGGTACACTTTATCCTTCACCTTGAGTAAAGCAAAATTAAAGCAAACCGTGCTTTTCATATACTTATGAGATTGGGAGTTCTGAAAATTAATAAACATACGATTGCAAATATAATAAGGGCTTGCTTAAATTGACCATTCAACCCCAAGGGCAAAACACAGTTTGAGTAGATGTGTTTAACCTCCATTTTGTAGGATATTTGAACAAGTGTGAGGACAGTAGGTAAGTATTCTACAGTATGGTCTGAAAAATTCATACGGCTCCTGTGCTTTTTTCAGATGAAGAACAATACTCCATCGCCAGTAGCAGTTACAAATGTTTGGTATTTACTTTTAGAGATGCTGTAAATTTACATCCATCTTAAGGATGAGTGCAAGTAATTTCTTCTCACGCCTCCTTTTGAAATGTGCACAGTCCGGAATCCATTAATAACGGTAGTCTTATACACTGTTGCAAGATGATGTCAGATTTTGTCTGAAAATAAGTGCGTTTCAGAATGTCAAACTCACAGCGTAGTGTAGGACAGACGTTTTGGTAACAAAGGCTTCTACAGTCACAGAATAGACTTTAATATGTCGTCTGGAGATTGCTGACATCGGAGGAACAATCCTCCTTTTGTGCTGGGTAGCACACATGTTGCTGGGGGTATTTAGCTTGTGTTTTGTGAGGAGGAATATGAAAACCCTTCCCTGGGGCAGAATTACCCAGCAGCTCAGACTGGTATTTATTAACTTAGAGCAATTATTTTTCCATTAACTTTTATATTAATATAGAGAGCTCCATAGAGATTTGTAATATCTTTTTTGACCAGAATGAATGGGTGAACAATACATTTGGATTGTCTGCAGAAGTTAATTTAATAAAATCATCGTCAAATAACAAACCTCAACAGATATAAGGACATAATCTAACTAATATATCATAACTAATAATGGGAATGTTTATATTTTTTTATTTACTTTTATGATCAGGTCCATACAGTACATATTTTGAATATTACAACAATGGATGTAAACTATACATTATTGTACATGCTTTTATTCATTTAGTCAGATTGGCCCATAACATAGTTTACTAATATAATGGTTATATTCCACAACTACATGTATGGTAAGCCATATTGTAATGAATGTAACAATTGGTGATTGAACAATTTGCCTTCTTTGACAAGTATGGCACATTCTTTGTTAACTGTTGCCTGGACATTGTTTTGCTAATTTCAGTATTGTTTCAATGTCAATAATTGAAACACCACTTTTGATCACTTATTGTCAAAAATCTTTTTTTTGAAATGTGGCATCAGTAGTTATTTTTTTCTCTTTTCCAGTGTGACTGAGCAAGTTTCTTGAATCTAGTCTCTACCTTGTTTGAAAATACTAGTTACCAAATGAAGTAATCAGTATAATCAGGAGATCTTTTCACACCGGTCCTACCTCTGCTTCACATTCCGTTTTGAGATTAGACATACAAACCAGAATTTATATTATATAGCTTTTATACCATTTACCATACGGCCGGACTGCTTATAAAGCACTGGAGTGGAAATTAGGTCTAATCCCTATGACCCCCCCCCCCCCCCCCCCCCTCCTCCCATTTTTATTAAAGCAATTTTAAGTCTTTTATCAATTAGGCTGCTAACTTAGGGAACCGTAAGATTGCTTCTTAGCCAGCAAATGACAGAGGCAGAACTCGGCGGTGAGAATGGCCGGAGCTAAATAAGGCTCTTATTGTTTGTCTTCAAGAGGCCCTGGATGAAAAGGTCAGGAAGTCAGCTGGTATTGTTCCCTTGGTAGGGAGCTGACTGCGTCGCGTCTCTGTCGGGTCCGGGTCGTGAAGCATCATTGTCTCTCATTTTTCTTCCTTTGCGGAGGACCTTTTCAAATAAGAGCAGTGCATGGCGAATGATTCATCCCCTCGTGTTTGTTTGTGAATCCACATTGCAGCTTTGAAGACGTTGCGATACATAAGAATACAATTAACGATAGAGCACCTTTCATTTCTATCATCATACCAAAACACTCTTCACTCTTAATATATCTTACCATGGTTTTAAAACACATACTCACCAAAGTCTTATCTTATCAGTGACGTGTGTGTATATACATATGTCCTGGCTCATGCAAAACTATTACCTTTTTTTTTATTTTTTATTTTTTTTTGGACAAAAAATTTTGAGATTCCTTTCAGCTTCTTTAAATGTTAGGATGAAAATTCAATGATGTATTACGGTTTTGTTTATATAAAGTGGACCTATGTTCCAGTAATAATCAGTGCTTCACAAGGCCTGAAATGGTATACTTTAAATGCGTGTTTGCTGTGCATACTTTGTGCCAGTATATCCAGTGATATTATTAGGGGGTACCAGTGGGAACAACATGTTATATTTTAATATTACACACTCTCTGCAAAATGTTATCTTAGAAAATTCAAAAGAAAAATGTTTTTTGTAACAGTGCATAGCGGAGGCAAGGATAAACAGTAGGATTTATTGTTTTCTTGAACTTGGGCACACAGTATGATAGCAAGAAAGAGCAACACTCCCCAAAATTGAAATACACTGAACCCTTTTGGAGATAAAAAAAAAAAAAGAGAAAAGTGCTTAATTGATTTGCGAATGGTCTTTAGCAATGTCGGAATGCTAAGTGCATGACAAGTTGTTTGGATTGAAAACAGGAGACTTCAGATCAAACGGACAAAGATATGCTTGTGTGAGTGAAATGTGCTGGCCGGTCCCTTTGACGTTGCCGTTGCTCTGTGAATCTCCCTTTGGAGACAGCTGCGTTGAAAGTGCAGTGCTGGAACACAGCAGCAGTTAGTGAAACCTCTGACTCGTGGTGCAGCTCTCCCTCTTGGATGTAGCACTTGTTGCTAAATTCACGTAGCCTTTTGTGCCGCAGACAAAACAAAACCAGAGCTGTGTTTGTACATTGCGTTTCCTCTTCGTTTGGCTGTTGTACTAAGAACAGTTAAAGTCATAGGCTTGGACAGAACACCATCCCAATTTGTCAGCTTGGCACATTATCACGGATGTGTTAAGCCTATGTACCCATGTCCTCTTTCTTGATAGTACACCTCACGTAATGGCCTTGTTTGTCACGCTGAATGAGAGGATATTGCAAATATAAATAAACAACGTTCATTTACTGATAAACATGTTAAGTCAAAGAGACTATGGCCTGGCCTCAGTCTATGTCTGTCCAAATAAATTAATGTGGTATTTTTGATCTTCACAAACACACTTTGGCATGTTCATTTTGGTTGCTGCCAAACTCAAACTTTGTTTGTAAAGAAAACAACGTGCTTAAATCAGTAATTATTGTAAGACATAGTTAATACAATTGTTGAGTGAATCCAGGCCTATGTCTGGATTGTCTTTCCTAATGGTAACACTTTTTTTCATTGTTTGTTTTGTAGTTATGCACACAACTGTCAGTATGTGTTAACCAGTTTCTGACATGAACAAATACGTTGAGTGAGTAATGAAAAACATTTGCTTGGATATACTATTCTCAGTTAAGGACACCTACAGTATGATTTACTGTGACCTTAGAATGCTTCATACTTTGGGGACTTCATACTGCAGTATTTTATTTTTAGAGGAACAATTGAGGTGAAGCGTGCTGTTCGAGGATACAACAATAATGTCCCATCCTGTGTTCAGTCCCATGATCCTAAGACCCAGAATTCATTGCAGAATTATTGTCCTTCCTCACCCTGCTGCTGAATATTAACAAATACCACAGTTGCCACAACATAACTGCAAGGCATTCATTGCATTATCAATATACCATAGGAAGCCGTGATATATTTTACCCGTCATCATTTATTTATTTACGTAGTCTTTCTTTGATTTTTCTAGGGATGGATTAATATAAATACATCTAAATATTTTTTTGCTCTCTTTAATTTTCATATTAGCCACTTGTGTGGTCTCTATGTATTATTTTATAGAGTAATCCACAAGATGAAGAATACATAATTGCATTATGTTCTGTTTTGAAATGGCCATTCAATACCTTAGAACCGCTTCAATCCGAAGGCCTCCAGCAGTAGAAACTGATTATGTTAAAGACTGAGGTTTGACTGTTTTTGTTTCTGATAACTGTGTTATCTGGAGGATGTATTTCTGTTTGCGTTGGCAGCGATGCCAGCTGAATCACAGCGGAGAAGAGACCAAGGAGGTGCTGTTAGGGATTCTGCATAGCCCATTTCAGATACCCAATGTCTTGCCTCTGAAGTAAAGCTAAGTAACATGTGGGAACTATGTCTCAATCACATGGCCTAGTTCAGTTTTTACTGGAAGATGGGTTGTTATTGGAATGCCATTCATTTTGCCCAAAGTGCTTTAAGATTGTGAAAGTAGAACTAAAAATACATTTATAGTGTTTTGCTCCTGAAATATATGTTTTCAGTGCTTTTAGCAAAGCTTTCCCATGCGTTTGTGTACAGGTTGTATATTGTAAGATTCAATTTGTGCTCCTTTTTTAAGGCTGTTTTGGACGATTATAGAGGTCAGGAAGCAGGGGTTTTCTCTTTTCTCTAACATATCCCATAATGATAGAATGGATGTGGTACCATTGATCATAAAGTCAAACTCAAAAGCAGGATGTGTACTTGTGCCCCTTGACCGTGTTTCCTTGGTAGATCAATTTTAGGAGGAGTGTTGTTTAGTCTCAGAAACGAAAAAAAGTGTTATCTTTGCTCAAACCTTGTTTTGCTTAAACATATATTACTGTCCATACCCATTAATGAGTTGTTTGGCAATTTCTCTGTGCATTTTAGATTTATTAAAAGGCACAATTTATAGACACACAATGTTTTGTGGATTCCAACACAAACCATGCCATTACTTATTTTTGTTATAATTTTTTTAAATATTTTTTTTTTACTTAAAGGAGTCTGAGCTTTTGACCTAATTTAACCCTTATTACGACACAAAAGATCACTTCCCATTTGACCTGACTGATAAATGCAGGTGTTATAAAGTTGTAGCAATTGAACTGTAAAAACCACAACATCCACATACCCCCCCCCCCCCCAAAAAAAATCCTTACTATCCAAAGTGTTAGGATTGTTATGGTTCAAGGGTTCGAGCGCAATAATGCATGTGACCACTAGTGCGCAGTATAGGCAATATATAGATATATAGAAAAGATTGTGCTTCTGATAAGGGATTAATTGAATCATTAGGGTGATATGGTCAAACAGACCATGAGAGAAACTAATATAAAGCAAGGTGTAGGCTGAAGCAGTTAGGTTTCTTCTTTAATTTTGAAGCATTAATCTAATCCAGTGTTAGCTTCTTATTTTAAAGAAGCACTTTGGATTTGACAGTTCAGGTTCAAGGTTTTCCACTTAATGTTTAGTAGAAATGCCACTATTGAAAGATTGAATCTGGCTATGCATGGCTGGTACTGCCACTGACTTAGGGCCAGATTCAGAGTTGAGATAAGCACGCGCAAATGGGATTTACTCCCGAAATTCCGCGTAGCTTAAGGCCTAGTACATACTCTACGCAAGGAACATGAACGCCAACGCATATTCGGGACATACGCGAGGTCTTTGCTTACATACTATACGCGCGTTTACCGGCTTCTTTTCGCCCTGTCCGCTAGTTGGCAGCCCAGGCTAATCTGGTTGGAGCAAGTAACCTTAAACCGGAAATTATTACTTCCTTGTGTGTAGTCTGAAATTCTGCAGTTATTGAACAGTATTTACATTTAGCACCTCTAACGGAAACGCGTGGAATTGCACCACACGTTTGCGTCGCGTTACAAAATTTGGACTGCACATTTTGCTACGCAAGAACGCGAGAAACGCCCCCTGCGTTGCTCTTTGCGTTGTTGCGCACGTTCCTTGCGTAGAGTATGTACCAGGCCTTTTCCGCTGTTTTAAGCGTCTCTCTGGTATATACGCTTCATTACGCGCACGGGGTGGAGACTTGATGGAAATGAGGCGTGTCTGCAAGATACGCGTATTCAGAGTTTTCACTTAATCATTTTTTTCTGCGCATGTCTAGTGCCGCCAATAAATGATTATGAAAAATACAGCATCTTTCGCAAAAATAGATATTAGAATGAGTGCATGTTCTTTGAAAAAAATATTGGTTTTATTTTCCTTTGCCTAGCCTACTTACAATTATCAAATTGCTGTCATAAAAAGAAAAATATGTAAAAGTAGGCTATGATTGACTGTCTGGTATATAATACCAGACCAATATTAGATGGATTCATTGATAGACAGTGTTAGGATCATATTTGCTTTGACAGAGAGACGATTTTGCAGCCTACTTGTGTGAGCAGAGCTGCTCCAAAATTATTAAGAAGCGCAAAGTAACTCCCCACAGTGTAGATCTACCAGTGCTCCAGGTTAAAATCTCTCTCCTTCCTGGCCACGTCCTTCCAGCATGTGACAGATTCACTCAAAAAATAAATCTTTGGACAGTGGTTGCAAGTAATGGGCTAGTATTAAGTATATGTGACTTCAACTGGTTAAGTTGAAGACGTCGCATATAGGTTATTATGTTACCGTACATTACTTTATTAGGTAGGCTAAATCGTTAAAAAAAAAAAAGTATAAATCTTTTTTTAAATAAATCCAACGATTTATTTGTTTACTTAGTAATATTGCGTGCGACCACTGTCCAGCGATAATTTTTTTGATTGTGTGATGGGTATATCCCAGTCATCAATAAAAGCTATGATCATTTTATCAATGTGATGTATTAATACGTTCACTGCATGCCTATATCCCATCACACAACGATGATGCGTGGTTATTAAAGGCACTGTCACTGACACGTTGAAAACGCATAACCCCACAAACATTTTTTTAATAGATACCTGGCAACCTGGGGGCAGGTACAAGAAACAGGTAATTAGAATATCATGCCCTGTACCACCCACATTTTGAAATAAGCACCTGCGCAACACAAGTTAGAATACGGCGTAAGTCAGCTCGCGTTAAGTCCACACAGGAGAGGCACTTAAGCGCATGACTTATGTTGGCCATCTCTGAATCCGGCCCTTAGACAGTAATAGAGACAATTCTAGCTTTGAAACGTGTTTGTTTGTGGTAAAATCTGGAGGAAGTTAAAACAATGTTTAAACCATCTAAGTGGTTGCAGTGGGCTCAAGGACGAATTTAAGTATTGGGTAATGTAACATGCCACATCTAAATTCAGCCTGAAACGACTAAGTTGTGTCAGTGTCATTACCGGTCGGCTTTATTAAGCTGTAATAGATGCTGCTGGAGAGGAACTGTACTGGGGTTAAAGGCTCTGTGGGAAGATTTTCACAGTCTGACCCTCCGACCTGACTGACATTGAGATGGTCTGGCTTCTGTAGCCCGGTGACGGAAGGGAGCAGCGTCTCTCCGGTGGAGAGGCGGGTCACCGGAGAGAAGAGGAAGTGAGTGCCATTTATAGCAGATACGGCTTATCTGTGACGTCGGATTCCAGGCAGAGCCGCCTCCTTTCAACACGGAAAGCTCCCTATTCAGACGTTTCTTAAAACTCAACTGTAATTCTTAAAGGGTGTTTTAATACTGCACCTGTATTGCGTTTAATGTCCCACAGGCAAAGAGGTCTTATTATTGCATGAAATACTTAGTGAACTCTGGATACAGTCCACACTGCCAAAAGTCCAGTCACCGAAGCAATTGGACTAGCAGCTGCAGTACAATTTATTACTTTCCTCCACACAACTCCACCCCAACTGACTGTGGAATTTGTGATAACTGAGAATTTCCCTCCTCAAATCTCAGGCCTCAGTTTCCAGAATTAAGCTGGGAAAATGTTTTTTTTTTTTTTTCTCCATAGAAGCCCACCCACCTGCCTTTGTCACTCATTCCCTGTGAAACGTAATCCCCTGGCACAGATGCGTAAATCGTTAGACCCAGCATTGCCAAAATCTGGGTTTTTTCAGATTGGGAACTTGGTTGTGTCTGACGCAGAGCTCTCTTTTTGAGGAAAACAGTTCCTGGTCTGGTCAGGATTGTTAAACCCACCAGGAATGACTGGGAGCTGTAACCGAACACCCCTGCCCCCCTTCCCAGGCTAAGCTCTCTGTCTCTCTCTGCAAGCTACACCAGTATAGTGTTGGACAAGTAACATCAGCAATCATTTAAATTTCAGCCATAAACACGGCAAAGAATACCTCAGTGGCTGGGACGGCATGCTTTCTCAACTGTTGAAATATCTCTGATAACCATGCAATGAGAAACATTTGCCTTTGTTGAAACTCTTTACTTCTTAGCTAAATCTAACTGAGTCAAGCAAATGCTGTGTTTCTTTAACTGTTATAACAAATAATTTTTGTTCATGTTACCATTCACTGAAGTCGCAATCCATGCACAAATAAATTTACTGGAAAAATTTATACTTTGATCCGTTCTTTAATGTTAAGAAGTCAAATGGTGGTCAGGAAGTTGCGTCTTTGTGACCAAAGTTAAGTCTTTATGAACACATTTCTCAAACGAACAGGGTTTAAAGACAAAACCGTCTCAAGTTCAAGAGGGGACATATTAGCCTACAGTTTGAAATGACTCAATTTTGTGTTGTGTCCCTCAATATGCATCTACATCTGAAAATAGCCTACAATATTCTGGTAAGAGGAGACTTAAAAATCTGATTAGAAAAGTTATTAAAATATTTTAAGACTAATCCAGATAAACAGAAAGCAATCATGTTGTCTTTCCAGCATGTTTCATTGTCAGAAAAATACTTTCTTAATATAGGTAAACATTCCTCTGCTTATTTTTTGGGATGATTGGCAAGCATACTCGCAGAAAGTACACTGTTATTGAGAGTTTCACTTGTGGGGAAGGATTTAGGAAATTAAATTTCCCGACAAACAGCAATAACAAGGTAATACAATATGGCAGACATCAGGTAACTTACCAGAACTATTTAATTTTAATAATAATAATAATAATATTAACAACAACAAATGCTGCTAATGATCATTCTTGAGAATGCAAGCGAAACTCCTACTGCAGTGTTCAAATGTTTTTGCAGTCCTGTACAACTGCACTCTATACTCTATACAGTAATACAAGGAATCAGTGGTCATCAGTAGTCTCCAAATTATGTGATAATTACTTATGATATATCATACGCTTGTATATCTGGGGAAACTGTCTCTTGGGATGCAGTGTGATCCATGAAGATGCAGATTGAATGTCAAAAGTATAGCATTGTAGAATTTTTCACCTTTAATATCACCATAGAGCTGTTCAGACTGTGAGTACTCCTTGTGTCAATAATAGTCTCAGTCCATTCATGTGGTTTATGACTAGATCAGACACAGGAGAGTCCAGTTACAGTCTGAGGGAAGCAGCACTGTTACGCCAGCTCTGATTGGTCAAGCCAGGACCAATAAATTGTCTTAATTCAACATATTTTATTATTTATTAGTTTTGATGTAATTTAATCTTACATTATTTCCGTAAATAATGACAGAATAGTTTCCTTTACGCAATACCATAACTTGTTTGTTAAGCAACGTTTTCTCTGGTAGCATTTAGCTCAAACCTTAGCTTACCCTTTTCTTGCAATGGAGTTTGTTTCTTGAGCCATAAACTAATTTAATAGATTCTTTGACCTGTATCAAAACAGCCGCCATTATAGCAGTTATACCTGATTGTGTAACCAGACATTGAGCACCAACACTACATGATTTACTTGCTTGGCACATCTTACTGTGTCGGAGCATATGGCTTTTCCATATTACGCCTTTGTACAGCTAGATAAATACTGAGGCAATTCAGGTTAAGAACCTTCATCCAAGAAATTATTCCTACCTGCATTGGAAAGAAACCTGCAACCTTTTTGTTACAAATTCAAATCATAACACCGCAATGAAATGGACTGGAACCATAAGCTAATCAGAAAGGCTCCCCAGATAGACCCAACTTCCGTTTTTAATTACACAGGATCAGGTTCCCCTTTCACAGCCACAGAAAGTATATTTTAAATGAGCCCAGTCCAGTATACTCATGAGAATAGCACAGGGGGCAGGGTTTAGGACAGAAGCGGGTGCTTCTCAGTTACTCTGTCTGTACCTGGTATGCAATGATGAGTGTTTAATTTGGAAAAAGCTATTTCAAGCTTGCCTGCCTTGGCCGAATGCATAGTGATATTACTATTCTTACTGTCATGGGAGAAACACATTTCTGTTGCATGCAGAACATGTCCTTTGAATTAGTACCACAAATTTGCCCCTTACAATGACGTAATGCTGGAAAAAATTAAGCCTCATTTGTAATTATGATGTAATTCCTTAAATTAATAAACACGTGTAACAAGCTAACGTCAGAGTCAGAATGGCATGTCACTTTAAACCCAACTTTTTTTTTTGATTTTTGATCTGCGAAGTGTGAACAAGATGGAATAGTTATTTTTTAATTGAGTGCAATTAAAAAAAAACTTTCATTTTTTAAAAATGTAATTAAAAATATTGGCCTTTGATATCACCCTTCAAGCATTATGTTACTACTTTCATTTAGCTGGTTACTCATTGTCACAACAAGGCAATTCCTTGTGTTATTACACTGATTAAAAAAAGTATTTGTGAATAATTCAAAAATAACTTCTATGTTGATGTGATAAAACATACCTTTATATATGCTTGTAAAAGAGGCCCAGAAAAAAGGCCCAATAAATATGATTTGATGGATCACATAAGGTTTACTCTCCACTGTATGCATTTATAGTGAGTCCTCTGCCAATGTTGGTGAGTTTACTGTATGGTAATGGTTTATGCGAGGATTGCTTAAACCTTTGGAAATGTTTCATAAGTACACCCTTTGGTTGGGATCCAGTTTTTACAAAACGTTTCTAATGCTGGGATGAGGTTCTCATGCTAAAATCTGGTTTGGGTTTAGAAAAGGAACACAGTGCAAGAAATCAGATCTTTCATCTTGCTTCCTGTCGGCCTACAGGACACACTACAATTCCAGGAGGTTTGTACACTGTGATAAACGGCAGATAAGGTTACACTACTGTGTTCCGAATTTTTAAGCATGTACATTTTTACCCTCGTAAGCATCCCCCACAATTTCACAAATATTCTACGCTTTGGTTCTTAAGTCTTCGCTCAAGAACCTCCAGTTTCCTGTCGGGAAGCCGCGCTGATACCTCCTGACAAAGGGAAATATAGTGAAAAATAGGATGCGCCATTGGCTGCATTGCTTTGAGAGAAACTGCCTCAACACTCGCTTCCCTGTATCTGAGAACTGTGGAAACTAGTGGAACGCCAGGAAGGGCCTTGTGATAACTGAATTTTCCACTGCCGTGCTTGGTTTTCCCACCGCCCAAAATGGAGAGAGAGAGAGAGAGAGCACTTATTTTACCTTAGCAATTGAAAAAGGTAGGCATGAAATGTAATTGTTGCCTAAACAAAAATCGACCTGTGACCGTAAGACCGGAATGCAGAGAGATGCACTTTCTCTGATATGATAAATATTCACAAATAAGACTAGTCTATTGTTGTAACGACAAATGACAGTTGAAGAAAAGCTGCCTAATCATAAATAGTACAAGAGAGTTAGAAAAGTAAGAATAATTTCTGTAACTTAAATAAAAATAGTGGTAAACTTTTCTACTCTACTACTTATATGTTAAGATAGTTACTATCTGTAAATTTGTCAAGCATACTGAAGTGAGAGAGAGAGAGTAAGAGTTGAGTGAGAAAGTGAGAAAAACCAAGATGGAGGAGAGAGAGATGCCTTCTCATATAACACAGTAACTGTGTTTCCTCAGCTTTCTTCTTTTTTTAAAGATATATCTGGACTTTATCATTTTCCAGATGTTTGCGATGAACAGTGGTTGAGGGCATAGGGAGAAGCCATATGTCTTTGTCACTTTTACTACTGAGCATGTCAGAACGGTTCGCTTTGTGTTCGCCAGTGAAAGTGGGCAAGATTACTGCGGTTGCAAGAGAATTTGGGGCACAATGACAAATCTTCACAGCAGCGGTTCCTTGCTCTCTGTGCCGTGCTTCTTCTTGGGAAAAAAACAGTGTGTGATCTGAGGGAGTCTCTTAGATCTCTGAAGGTCTCTCAGATCACACATATGAATACTTTGTTCCTCCATGATTGCATGCAGCATTATTCAATATTTTCCATAAACAATTTTGCAAGTGCAGAATTAAACCGCACGGACGGTTATTTCAGATGTGCGTCCTTTGTAAATGCTACACAGAATTCTTCGGATGACTTTTACGGTACGACACATAATAAAAACATACACATAGATACCATTTTGAATACCTTTTAGAAAGAGGTCATTGTGAACTGTATGTGGTAACAGTTACATTTCTGAATTTAGTGGAGCCTTCAAACTTATCAACATCATACTTCATGCAGCTGCAAGGCTATTTACCTTTCTGATTGTGTCGTTAGTGAACCATTTAATATACTGCATATAAACAAAGCATTGAAGTTTACTCATTGCAACGCATCAGGCCAATACTGACCACTTAAGTTGATCATATTTTTATTCTAATGTAAGGCTTTCTCTGAATGCACATTGTAAATGCTGGTGACACTTTTTATATACACCAATGAATTAACACTTTTACTGGGGACAGACTAGAGTGCATTTGAAGGCCATTGGGGAAACAAATCACCATTTGTATACAAGCTTTTATATGGACATTCAATATTTTAAGTATTTTTACAAATTGATATCAAAATACAAGTTTACATGATTGATGTAAAGAATATTTGAACTGGCCATGTTGAATATGGCAGGTGGTGTATGTGCTGCCCTTACATCGGTCATGTCACTCGGTGCCGTGTGCTTTTTCCAGCATAGAAGGGCACATGGACAGTTATACTACGATCTGCCCATGGCTAAACTCTTAGCAGTTGACGCAGAAGCACATTGCAAAACATTGTTTAGAATTTGGGGGTTAGTTTGGGGGGGGGTTTTGTAAATTGAACTTTGACCTTTATTGACAGAACTTCAGAGGGGTTAAATACCAGAGTCCTTGTAGTACATAATTGTGGTATCTATGCTCATGTGATTTGGTACCGAACCATATGTCAGAAGTAGAGGGCTCCCCTGGGAGCTCTGTGGTGTGGGGGAGGTTGACTGGTGGCCCGTTCTTGTTGTTCATATGGAGTGTTCTGCGAAGGGTTTATGGTGTGCTGGGATAGGTTGAGGGCAGACAACTGTGACGATTGATATATTGCGTCCTACAACTACAAGTATGACTTATCCTCTCAGGTTTAGAGAAAATGGTAAATTATCTTTAATGGTAAAGATCTTACTTACATATTGTCATCATGGGGGATGTAGCACAGAAAAAAAGCTTTTGCAGTTTGGTGCCAGTTACAGGAGGTGAAAATCCTATGCGTGGCTCCATGCTAAATTTAACTGCACCTACAAATGTCAAAACATGAAAATTGCGATAAAGAATGATGACACGTGTACAGCCTGTTTTTATAAACTTAGGAGTGTGTTCAGCTACATTTTTATCATGTGCAACACATGATTTTTAGAGTTGAGTGTTAAATCATCTTGCTGAAAAATGAGTTCCTATGAGTGGTCCTGCCAAAGAAAGTAGATGTCTCTTTGCAGCAGACATAGGCCTTGATTCCTGCCAACACCATTTCTATGTCCCGTGAACTGTTGGACCACCGTGGTGGACTCAAGGTCTGTCTGTTTTCCTTCTTGGAATGTTTGGGGTGAGAATACGGCCATGGTGTGTTCACACCTCCCCAATGGGACGGCTGTTGGCATTCGGCGATAGATCATGCAGGTACAGTACCCTCCGTAATGTTTGGGACAGAGGCATATTTTTTCTTTATTCACTCCAGTTTTAGATTTATAATCAAACAATTTGCATGTGGTTAAAGTGCAGATTTTTGAAAATAAAGTGACCCTTTATTAAAGCATATTTGTATGGATTTTGCTTTCACCATGTCGAGATTACAGCACTTTATATCCATAGCACACCCCGCCCCCCCAATTCAGCGCAGCCCAACATGTTTCGGACATAGTGTTATGTAAATGAAAGCAGTCATGTTTAATACTTTGCTACATATCCTTGGCATTCAATGGCAGCCATACATGCCCAAACCATAACACCCCCACCACTATGTTTCACAGATGAGGTGGTATGGATCTTGGGCAGTTCCTTTTTTAATTTTTTTACAGCAAACTGTAACCTGGCCATCCTGTTTTTGCGGCTAACTAGTGGTTTGCATCATGCAGCATAGCCTCTGTAGTTCTGTTCCTGAAGTCTTCTGTGGAAAGTAGTCACTGACACATCCACGCCTGCCTCCTGAAGAGTGTTTCTGATCTGTCGGACAGATGTTTGGGGGTTTTTCTTCATTAATATATACAGATCCTTTCCAAAAAATTAGAATATCATGGAAAAGTTTTTTTCCCCCCATAATTCCATTCAAAAAGTGAAACTTTCATAGATTATAGATTCATTACACACAAAGTGAAATATTTCTAGCCTTTATTTGTTTCATTTTTCATAACTTTGGCTTACAGCTCCAGAAAACCCCCAAAACAGTATTTCAAGAAATTAGAATAGTGTGTCGAAAATCAGCATTTACTTCAGTTATTTCAGAGAATGAGTGGAGTGGCTTGACTCGAGGAATCCAACAGTTGTAGCCCATGTCCCGGATACGTCTGTACGTGGTTGGTTTTTGAAGCACTGACTCCAGCCTCAGTCCACTCCCTCTGCATCTCCGCCAAATTTTGGAATCGTCTTTGCTTGACAATCCGCTGAAGCCTACGGTCATCTCTTTTGCCTGTGCACCTTCTCCACATTTTTCCCTTCCACTAAACTTTCTATTGATATGCTTGGACACTGCACTCTGTGAACAGCCAGCCTCCTTAGCGATGACCTTTTGTGGCTTACCCATCTTCTGGAGGGTGTCAATGATGGTCTTCTGGCCAATTGTCAAGTCTGCAGTCTTCCCCATACTGAACCAAACTGAGATAAACTTTGCAGGTGTTTTCAGTAAATTAGATGATAGTGTGACACTCAGTCTAAAACATTCATTCTCTGAAATAACTGAAGTAAATGCTGATTTTCGACACACTATTCTAATTTCTTGAAATACTGTTTTGGGGGTTTTCTGGAGCTGTAAGCCAAAATTATGAAAAATGAAACAAATAAAGGCTAGAAATATTTCACTTTGTGTGTAATGAATCTATAATCAATGAAAGTTTCACTTTTTGAATGGAATTATGGAAAAAAAAAAACTTTTCCATGATATTCTAATTTTTTGGAAAGGATCTGTACATTAATCATCAACTGTAGAGGTCTTCCTTGGCCTACCAGGCCTTTTGCAATTACTGAGCCCACCAGTGCTCTCTTTCTTCTTAATGATGATCCAAACAGTTGATTTTGGTAAGCCTAAGGCTTCGCCTATGTATCTGACTGTTTTTTTTCCATATTTCTCAGCCTCAAAATGGCTTCCTTGACTATCACTTACACAACTCTAGATACACAGACTCAAAGATTAGATACTGTAAGCTGCACTAAGGAAGCAATTGACTAATCAGAAACATAACCCCATGCAAAACTCTACCTTTTGCATATAGTTTGTGTACATATATGGATGGTTTAATTACGGATGCAATGTTAAAAAAAAATTTAAATGGAAAAAAAAAAAAAGCACGTTCAGCCGACAGCGTCCAGAACTGTTGATTTCGTATACGCACGGGACGGAGCAGGAAGTAGCCAGGCATTAATGCTCTGATTGTGTAACGCAAGTGTGTATGCTTGGTAACAACTGTACAGAATGGGAATGTTCATTTCAGCAGATACGGCACTGCATAGCAACAGCAGCTGCATGGGGACAAAATCCAGTTGCGGTTTCTCGTCGGGAACGTCCGTCCGCGCTCATATAGGGGGGGGTATGGACTTGCATTACCACCAGGACACAAATATTCTATATTTGACTTGTCTTGATCTTAGAGAATGAATATGGTGTTCACTTGATATAAAGCCATAAGATAACTGTTGCTTGAAGTGTGCCGGTCAGTGTAATTTGAATACGTTAAACAAGGTGTGCACGAGTGAGCCGGTTACTTTGAACCAAGCCCCCGAACTGCTACCCCATCTAATGTGGAACATTTATTTGTATAGATACTATTTATGTTAGCTATATGGTGTGCCTTCTCCAGGGAGCTTTAAATAGTCACAGAAACAGTGGTGCAATGGTTGCGATATAAATTACCACACGATTGTGAAAGGCATCCGGTTTGCAGTTTCATTTGAAATCATAAAACCGGGCATTCCCATAAGTCCCATGTCTCTTTATGTAGAAAGCAACATGTTATAGCCAGTTGGTACTTACATATCTAAAAAAAAATAAATGTCATTGAATGAACTACTTGCTTAATTCCGATCAATTCCTCCACAAAGCAAAGTTTATTGCCATGTTATTTGCATTACAAAACTAAGTTGGTCTTTTCTGTATTCTTGGAGAGAGCCATTCACAAAGCTGCGTTTCTTCTCAGTGCACATGCGGAGCCCACGATATGGGTCAGGAATCCCACAGATTGGCCACAGTGCAAGGTCCCAAGGGGAATGGGCTTTACTCGTCTGAGCAAGTCGTCGTCTCCAGTCAGCCTCAGCCTCACAACATTCGTGGGGGGGGGGGGGGGGGGCGGTAGAGCAGCTGTGGGACGTTTAAAAAAAACAAAAAAAAACAAAAACATTTGTGGGGGGGGGGGGGGTATAAAAAGACGGCTGCTGCATTCAGCACACGTCCACAAACAGATCCAGCTCTTCGCTGAAACAGTTGTGGGAGTGTAGGACCAGCTAATTGCAAGGGGATACCTTCTCCCTGCACTGACCAAAATCACTGTATGTGGAGAGGGGGCTACGGGAGCCATAACACAGGTTCGTATGGCGTGCTGAGAACTGCCCCCACCCCCCCACGCTACCCACACACACAGTACCCCCCCACACACACACACACACACACACAGTATCCCCCCCCACACACACACACACACACAGTATCCCCCCCCCCCACACACACACACAGTATTCCCCCACACATCCTAAAGCAAGATGCCTTAAATTGTATTGCCAGTTTAAGAATTCTCATTTAATTATGTGTCATGTGTCAAGTTTCCCCTACATCTCGGCTAATGTAGACAAAACGACAGCCAAGATAATCTATATGAAAAGACAACGGCGTACATGGTCCAATGGATAGTTTGTAGCCACATTTACTCCAAATAAATTTCACTGTAGCCGTTTTAAAGCCGTTTTCAAGAAAAACAGCTTAAACATAATTACTTCGGTTGTTACACAGGCTGTATCTGATTGAAAAATAGCACTGTGTATTTGGATGAATTTTGACATCCATGGCCCCAAAACATTGAGTAGGCCAGTAAAACAAACGTGTTAACAGAGTAAATCTAGCTGCAGTGAGTGTTATATCCACCCATAATCCTTCTTTTCATCCCCTCATGCCACCAGTATCTTAACTGTTTAAATATATATGTGTATCTATGCATATACCTACGGTAAGACATGTGTTCATCTTTCAATACATCTCTCACGTTTTTCTCCTTCTTGGAACAGCTGGGCTCCCCTGTAAAACTGTGCAGCTGGGATAAGCTAAACAGAATAGGAGAGAGCTTGGGTTTGTTAGTCTGGAGTAATTGAGCACATGGTATCCAGTGGTTTTTGTGTTCTTGTGTTCTCTGGGCTGGTGTCCCCCCGGGAGCTGATGAAGGGGCTCCACTTGGAGGACTCCATTGTTATACTGATGATATCCAGATGCTGGCAGAGAGCGGCCAACCTCCAGGGGGCCTTCGCCAGGAACCAGGAAGCAGTCCAGGGCTATCTGGAATACTTGGAAAAACATGTCTTTACTTCGTAATAACCAAAGGAAAAAAAAAAAAAAAGTTTGGAGGCCTGTTATTCCACTCGTATCGAAAGCAATAAAATGAACTTTCGGACATTGGAAGCACCAGCTTTAACAGTTGTAAAAAAAAAAAAAGTAAAGTTTCAATTATTGCCAATTAAGTAAAAGGTGAGAAAAGGGAATTGGGCTCTGGATTGACCTTTGGAACGCTATTTTTGTTTGTTGTTCCCAGTGACACTCGTGTTTTAAGGGGACAGGCTTTTTCCATCAACCAGAAGGCTCTAGTAGGGCCAAGAAAAAAGAAAACATACACAAGAGGGAGAGAGAGCAACACTCCATTCAAAACAGGCTCACAACTGGACTCTGCAAATGCATTCAGATATTTTCATTTTCCAGAACAGCCAGACATTCATCAGAGCAGGAGGTCAAGTGCACACGAGCGGCTCAAATACAAAGCAGCACCCATACATTTCAATTATACAGAACATTGTCAGATGAAATCAATTATGCTCCTATGTATGTCAGTCTAGAGACCGTTGTATGAAGTAGGAAGACTAGATGGAAACCGAGCAAGACGCAATCAAATATCAACCACATCTAAACAGACAGTACACAAAATTCTAAAGAATGTTCGGCTCTCTCTAAAAATATATAATTTTTTTAAAATATTTGAAGAGTCAATAAGAGCCTTTCTTTTCCCTCTCGACGAGGTAGTCTTTCTTGTGTTAATTGTGAATTCAAGTTGAGCAACCACAAATACCTACATTTATTTCATATTAGGAAGCACACCTATCCTTCAATCTAAGCTCTTGATGGAAGTCATTTTCCATACTCGTTATTAAACACATAATCGATATAGGAATTGCGTCACGTATTAGACCTTGAAGTTATGAAATATGACTTACTGGCACATTATGCTATTATTATTTACAATTTGTAAGAGTTCACTAATATTTTCACTTATATTTAAGCAACTCAGTTTTGATTCACCAGTGTAAATCAATGAATATTTTTATTTCTGCCATCGTTTGACTGGAACTTTGTGCAAAGGGCCAAAGTATATACAGGCACTCACAAAATTAGCTTTTACTTCCCTCTCTTAACTGTTACAGAGTCCTTCTGTGTTTATATTCTTTATTTATTGAAGGTCGTTCAGGCTGTCTAGGCACTGATTCAGGGGATATTCTGAGAAAAAAGTGACTGTGAAGCCAAATCTGGCATTTCACTGCACACCTGTTTCCCTTGTTTCTTCTACCTCTTTATCCTCTGACCCAAACTCAATGGCAGCTTGAAGGAGGCCATTTTCCAACATTTCAGATTCACGGCCCCTAAAACAACGAATATTCACTGGCACACTTAGCCTTTTGAAAATATGAATGATGGGTAGTCATAGAAACTATAGGGAGAAATATAAAAAAATGTAATGGCAAAAGAAATGCCTCAAATTACACAGCCACTGCACTGGTAGCAACTCTCCACTGAGCAAGATGGTAGTAGTGGCTTGCCTGTAGCTAAGGGTACTATATCGCACGTAACCTAGAGTCAATATGTGAACTGAGGGCTTCCAGGTGAGACTACAAGACAAGACCTGGATTGAGGGAAAGCACGTGTTCAGCCAGAACCAAAATTGCAAGCACAGAAAAAAAATCCAGATTGGCTGATTGATTTTGTCCGAACGATCAAGTTTGCAGACAAACTGTTTGAAGCTGAAGGAGGCCTACCACCTTTCACTGATCTCCAAATTGAGCTTTGGTGGACACGGCGGACTCCGAAACTAGGCTTTGAGCAAGTGTCCCCAAATTCCCTCACTGCAGGCACAGAAGAGACACTTCCTAAGGCCCGGCAAACTTACTTACATCCTACCGAAACTGTGCCCCTTAGATATTTACAAACAAAAGTGCAGAAAGAAAATAGTTTCCATTTCCTGTAAAGCTACAAGTTTTCTATGATGGTGGAAGCAGTTACCCCACACAGTGGTGGTGGCTATGAAAGAAGACACACAAGCATTCACAGTCAAGGTGCTATCAGTGTCACTGGCACACAAGAATACAGTGGCGGACTTGGTAAACAGCAAAAAGGTGAAAACTGCAAAGAGGAGCCTTATTCTTGGGGAGAGCCATTGGAGGAGAAACTTCAAGTCTACTGCCAAAGATCTTCCCCACAAAGATTGAGAAGAACGGTGGCAATGAATGCCGACTTAAAAATTCTATGAAAAATTTGCTTTGGTGAGGGCTATAACTTCTCGGGATTGACCTGATTAGAGCACCCCATTAAAGCCAACTCTTGAATATAAATATGGTGTTTCTGTACCATCCACTTCTGAATATTGGAGACCCACTCCTCATTTTGAAGTAGTATCATACCATACATACTTGTTGTGAGGCAGACTACTTTTACTGACAAATTTGTTTGTGACATGACATGTTTAAAACAAGTTCTGTCAAGACAACTCACGTATTTAATACACTGCCTGGCCAAAAAAAAAGTCGCACACGCTAATATTTCGTTGGACCGCCTATAGCCTTGATTACGGTGCGCATTCGTTGTGGCATTGTTTCGACAACCTTATGCAACGTCACAACATTTATTTCCGTCCAGAGTTGCATTAATTTTTGGCCGAGATCTTGTATTGACAACGGGAGAGTCGAACCACTCCGTAACGTCTTCTCCAGCACACCCCAAAGACTTTCAGTGGGGTTAAGGTCAGGACTCTGGTGGCCAATTCATGTGTGAAAATGATTCCTCATGCTCCCTGAACCGCTCTTTCACAATTTGAGCCTGATGAATCTTGGCATTGTCTTCCTGGAATATGCCCATTGATGGGATAACCTGGTCATTCAGTACATTCAGGTACTCAGTTGACTTCATTTTATTGCTGCATAACGTTGCTGAGCCTAGACCTGACCAAGTGAAGCAACCCCAGATCTTAACACTACCTCCAGAGGTTTGTACAGTGGGCACTATGCATAACGGGTGCAACGGCGACTTTTTTTTTGGCCAGGCAGTGTATATGAATGGATAATATTTTGGTTTGGCGCTGAATGGATCTGCTGTATGTACTTCTAGTGCACGCACCAGCATGCACTACCTGTCAAACGGGGAGCACGACACATCTCCCCTTCTAAACAGGAGGTATACTGAAATCCACCAGTACATAGAATCAGATCCAAACAACAGGTGGAGGCTGGGGTGGTGGAGGATGAGAAGTAAAATATTTTTTAGAACAAGAAGCAGCGAAACAAGAGCAGCGCAGCCAAAGCAGTATGGGAGAGATCTGAGTCTCGCTTTTAAAAGGGGCGCTCCATTAGTGATGTGTGCAAGTGATTGGTTGAGTACGAGAACATGCGTTTGCTGAGGCCGACCACTTGACAGAACTTGCTCTGCGCACTTGTTTGCGACGCTCATGCCTTCCTTACCAATCTGTTTATAAATGGGACAGCTGACAACCCGTGCTGTGGACTTGGGTAGTTTCAGTCAAAACATATTTTGTTTGGCTTTGCCATCCAAACAGATGTTCACTGTAGACAAAACAGTATCTATGATATTGCCCACATCTTGTGACAGTGTTTTATTGTTGCAGTAAAGTTTACTGTGAACTTTGGATTTCAAAATCCTCTCAGAATTTGGGGTTTATTTGTTATACTCTGCACTGCATGTTTGCAAGAGGACAATTCCTCACATAGATAATAAGATTTTTTTGACTGGAACATCCATATTTATATTGTATGTTAAAATGAGCAACAGCAGAAAGAAACGCCATTTGTTTATATATTTAACAGAAACTCATCTTAATTGTCTATGACCTACTTACTCACACAAACATACTCACATAAACATCGTTTTGTTTATTCTGTCATTCTGTAGAGGAAAAGACTGAAAAATCATTTCAAGCTGTACTGTAAACCAGAAATATTTTTTAATTAACATTCTGGTTTTTGGCTGCCACAGTGTACTCACACTAAATCAAATTGCTATGTTTCAATCTTGATAATACTTTTTTCCCAAGCTATTCCTTTCCAATATTGACAAAGCTAATTAATTTGCCGCAAAATGTCATGTGAAAATAGATTATTATGTTTATTGCAAAGTGTACAAATATTATGTGAAATACATTGTGGTTACTAAAAAAGTACAAACAACAACAGCTATTCTGTTGTGTAGATTCTTAGAAGTGGTTTCTGTCTTTTTTTGTTGTTTTCTATTTCAGTGGTCAATAGTTTGTTCCAACTGTAGTGCAAACTGGTAAGCGTTCTGTGACCTTTCACCCTGTGAGTGTGTGCGTTTGTTTTGCTGGTTCTACAGAGTGAAAGCTGCTTCCTCCAACAGGAAGAGTTGGGCTCTACCTTGCCCAGTTACATGCTGCAGGGTGTCAGTGTCTGTCGGGGAGAGGGGAGAAGGAAGGGACAGGGATGGTCTGTGCGTCACCTCTACAAGCCTCCACAGCGCCTCACAGTGGAGGCTCACTGCCACTGCAGCAATGAAGGCTGATTCATTAGCAGTTTGTGTACTGTGACATAGGTGTAGGTCTGTCCAAACTAAAAAAAAATTCAAACCTGATTATTTATGTATTAATTAATTTCCCACCAGTACATTATATGTGGAATGTATCTCTCTTCATGGCCAGAGTTGTGGACTTCTAAAAAGAAACTTCCACTCCCCTTTAGGCTACCTTGCCAATATTATATACTGTACATTATATATTTTTATTGATATTGAACTGAATCAGTGTTGCTCCAGGCTTCAACACGTACGTTTTCTCAAATTTTTTTTTTACCCCCCCTTCCCATTCTAACACATAACTTAATTCAAAACAGACAGCGGGATTTTATAATGGGTTTAGTGTTTTCTTGTGTTATACAAGTGTGGTGCTCATCTGGCTTTGATTTCCTCTCCCCTCGAGTCCGTTGAGGGCTGATTTGCGGGCCCGCTCCAGCTGGGAGTGATGACTGTGCGGCTGAGGTATTTGTCCTGCCGATGTGAGGTTCAGCTCATTGGTGGATCTGCTAGGCCGGGGCCTCCCTGGCTCTCCTTGGGGAGCACAGCTGGAGGGAGGGCTTCCATTTCACATCCAATACTTTTAATTCACTCCTCTCTGAAAAACGGCAATATACACTTAAAAAGATGTACCACGCTGGTCCCTTAAGCGGCAACCTACTGGTGCCATTAAATGTGATAAAAATGGGTTTCGCTCAAATTCCAGAAGTTGGTTTGTGAGAACAGATTGGAAAGAAAAACATTTGAAGGCATACGCTACGTAGTTGAATTACCCCGGCGGTATTTGAGGAAGACGTAGCCTATCTGTATTGTAGCTGCGACTTAAGGGACGGGTTCGTAATTTCAGCCTCTTAGTTGTTCAGGATGCAGCTGTTTACTTTTTAAAATGACAGTTTCACCAATCTCTCCTTACTGGAAATGACTGGCGGCACCTTGAACAATCCGCTCCTATGCTGACGTAAGGCAGGGGCGGTAAAGAAAAAAAAACCGCCATACACTATACCGTGCAATAAGATTTAAGGTCAACAAACATTTTCTTCTTGACCAGCTCATATATTACCATTTTATTTTGTAATTTAGCTATAATTTTACTTGACAGGCACCGGAAAAAAAAAGTGTAAGTCACTTCCATTTGTTGTGAAGTGAACTTGCAACAGCCATAATGGATGCATTACCTCCAGAGTACTGCACAGCATGTAAGAGTATAAACACATAACTAAAAAACACATTGTGCCAGTCGGCTCTTGTTTAAACTCATAACAGCGTTTAGTCCTTTTAGACTTCACTGGATTGCAACATGTTAACAGAATTAACTACAGGGTATAGCAAAACTTGGATATTTATTGGACGACTGTTTTCCTTCAAAATTTTTTAAGGTGGAGTTCAAAATAAAATAAAATAAAAAAACTATTGGGTAATAGCATACTTATTGTCCAATAAAAACAAGCCCACTGACCCATGGATTAATGAAGTTAATGTCCATTATTTGGCACAATATAATTAAATTTAGCTTTAAAAAACTATACAATGGCTGCTTACCGTTGGCACACCAGATGGGATTTCAACAAGCTCTTCAATTTTACTAGAGGTTATTGGCATACGGCTTTTTAGCCGACAGCCAGGAATATAGGTTGAGATATGGGTGGGAAAACCACAAATCATACAATCGCCTGGTGCTAGGATATTAGGCAGTGAAATTAAAACAGTAAATGCAAGTAAAAAAGGGTGCCTGTAATTGCGCATGGTGTACGGTGATAAAATAAGAGGCCAGCCAGGGAGGTTTTAGCGAACAACTCAATCATGTGTACACAAATACTTTGCGACTTCGCATGATACCTGTACTTGTCCATGTTCCTAATTTCAGACTATTAACTGGTGTTTTGTAAAGTCGACATTAAAGTCCTTTTAGTTTTAGCTGATATGGCTTTGAATGCATTTCCTCTAAATCCCCTGCTGGCTAATCACAGCATGTCATGTCAAGACGCTATTAAGGGTGATGAATGAGAGGTTTAAGAGGGAAATCGCTGTTGATATCTTTGGGCCATTATTTTAATTTACATGACATTATCAAAATGATGCGGCTTTGGTAAGGCAGTACAATTTAAGTTTAAGTTTAAACAGTCTATGTTGAACGCATTTGCAGAGATTCACCGTCGCGCCCCAGAGTAGGCTAGCCTACACCGTGTCTTCACGGACTCATAGGTGTCGGCGAGAGATTGTTTTCTCAGTGCCGACTCTTCGGTATGCCAAACTCTGAGAGCGGAACGCTGGAATTCTGATGTCATGGTTTTTAGCCCCGATCCCAACTGACAAAACAACAGACTTGTTTGTGTGATATTCCCAAGTGTTGGTGTCCAGCTGCCCCCAGGAATGGGGGTCGCCAACACACAAAATAGAGAATATTTTAGCCCAAGGGGAAACTTTGCCCTCCCAGGAATGCCTTACGTTTGCACTCTCCCCGCAAGTCAAACGGCACTTCTTTTCATTGATTATTGAACCTCGGCATCACGTTTCAAAAAAAGTGTTGATCTGGTTACACTAAGCTGATTAACACTAATAAGCCAGTCAATTCGATAATAATTTCAGCCGTGAAGCTTGTGGAATGTGTCTATTTGGTTTCAGCTTAGTCAGCGATCATGGCGTACAGTGCCTCACCTCGGGGTAATAACTTCTGTTTGGCACGGTATTATATCTACAGGATGCATATGTGTACATCAGTTTGTGTGAAATTCAATATAAGTTCAATGTGAAGCCAGCACACCATGTAAAGAAAGCCGATAAGACGAGAAGCTAATTTAAAGTAGCATACACACGATTGCCAAAAACAAATTGCTCTTGGGTGAGCGTATGATGATAGATAAGGTAGATAGACATGGTTAGCAGTATTGAAAGCATTTGCAGAAAGAAAAAAAACTTGCCGCAATGTAAAGTCCCCCAAGTAGCCTGGATGATGGAGATATTTTCTGGCACGTTAGGCTATATGTGGTCACTGATAGTTATCTTGGGTAAACAAAACCCAGCTTTAAATAGCCAAGGATGACCTAGAGATTTTAATTCGCCTGGTTTAAAGAACAGGGTCCAAGCTACCAGTGCTGTACTTGATTGTTTATTTTTTAAGCACATATGTACACACTTTAACACAGTTCTGATAATGGGATTTGTAGCCTACTGCAGTGTGATGTAATGACATTTAACCCTCATATTATCTTGACATTTTATGAGGCCTATTACGTTTGGGGTCAAATTGACCCCAAACGTTTTAACTGACAGAGAAGTATTATACACTTTCTGTTTCTCCCAATTGACTACCCTGAGTTAAGTGAAAGTTTGTGAAGCTTAAAACCTGTATGGGAAAGTGCCACCAGAATCACCCACAAAATATCAGAGATAAAAAAAAGTTATTATGTTTATTGTGTATTTGCTATTTAATCCAAACTAATTTGGAAAATTAATATAGTGTGAAGATGGAAAAATAAGGTTATCTTTTTTTTAAGAGACGTCAAACATTGCATCGGGTCAAATTGACCCCGAACTTAATATGAGGGTTAAGTCAATCACAATATTGACATTAATTTTAAATAATATTAAAAATGCTCATCCCAGTTGCCTGTGTGCAATTATAGAAGTTAAAAGTTATATCTTTATTTTCATACGGCACTCAATCAATCTTGGGATTTTCCCTTAAGCCATTAGAATATGCGAAAGCAATTTCATGTTGCAACATCACTCCCAGCTGTGCAGTATATTACCCGCTTGGTTCAGTGGGGAGAAGAAAAACATATCCAGTATGTTATATGGAGCTGCACTGGGTCCATGGCTAAATGTTTGACCCTATATGTACATGAAACATTCAGAATTTCACACAAGCCTATGTACGGTTGGAACACTGACTTCCATTCAGACAAATGTATTGATCCTGACTTACTTTTTTATTTATTTAATTTTTTTACCTTTAGCTAACCCGCATGCTAATTAAGTCTTTCGCAGATTTGAAAAACATTAACTGAAAACTAAAACTGACTGCACTTTAATTAAACTAAGTGGTGAATTACCAGTTGTTTCAGTGTATTGTTCAAATTTCAGGATAAATATTTTGTTATTAATGCAGAACGCTGGCTTTGTGTAGTTTTGATACTTTCCTTAATTGTTAACTTTCGTGAAACCCCACCTACACCAGCTGTAGAGCACTACACTCGGAGTGTAAGAACAGTGTCTTATGTAAAGCACGGGCCTCTGGTCACACTACATGATGGGCAGGTCGGGCTGTGAACCAGGGAGATGTTTTGAACGCGGTTGTCGGGTCACTTTCTTTTGCACTGGAGCGGACGGCCCCGCGCGTAATCGGTGACGCAAACCGCTGGCATAACCGTGGAACAAAACAGATGCCGATGATTACATTTCCCATCAGTCACAGGGGTTTATACAGTGCACACCCACCCCTCGCCCCCTCCACCCCCCCACCCTGAAATGCACACCCTCCCAATATCTGGATCCTGCTTTGGGCACTTTCCATTCACTGAAAGGGAAAACAGACCCACCAAAGAGCTCTTTGATACTTTATATTTCATCTGACACGCTGGGATCTTTGAAATTAGACCATCAGAGAAAAGCCCTTCTCAGGGAAAACAGCCATATTGTGGTTTATCCAAGCAACGTATTAGACAGCAGGTATTTTTCACAATGTCATTTCTAATAAAGAGAATAAGAAGGACATAACTGAATGGGAAGCATATGCATTGAAAAGTCAGAAAGTGCTCCTTAATATTGAATTTGCCATTGAGAATTTTTTTTTACCCCCAACAATTAGCCTAAGTCATAATTCACAAAATGTCATGGTGATTGTGTGCTGCCATTTTCAAGCAGTCAAAGGAGTCTACATCAATTTACAGTTGAATTGGCTATTAAACTTTTTGTATGAAATCTGTGTCCAATGCAGATTTGGGGTGATTTGAAATGATAGGGGTATCTGGAAATACCCCGTATCTATCAAATACAACACCAACTGAAGAGCTGCAAGATGAGTTTTTACTATATTTTGATTACATCTTGATATCTTGTTGTACCAGTGCAAATAATGTGCTGCCTGACATAATTGTATGTCTTTGATAAAGGTGTTGAATAATCATCTGATTATGACTGACTGGTGTTTTTGCTATATTTTGAATATGTTTAGGGCGTAATCTTTTGTTGTTGTTTTCCATTTTAAACCTGGAGCTCAGCATTTAATTGCACATAGAACATTTCTTTGAAAATAAAAGCTATATCCAACTAGAACTTCAAGTGCCCTTTGACACAAGCTGTTTTAGGAGGACTTGTCATCGTTTGTAATATGACTGACAAATTACATTACTGGCTAATTAATAATATTATTGGGATATTATCTTCTTGCATGGCTGACTCCACCATTTTCTCACTTTCAATGGAACTCAATGCATGTTCTTAACGACAACAATTTGGCACCACAAGTCGTTTCAAAATTCTCCCCAAGAACTGGACTGACCACAGATTTTTAAGGTTATATTTAAGACCTTTCACCTGAGTTTCATTAATGTAGATGTAGATGACATGTTGACAAGGTTAAAACCCATTAAATAACACACGTAGAGCCAAGGGTTGAACTCAGTGGCCACAACCCTGTGTTCGGGCTGTTACTAAAGTCAAGAAATTGCCTTTGTAATAAAAATTCCCCACTCTACCCAGCACTTGACCCAGCACAAAGTTCACGGAGGTCACACTGGTAAAGTCTCATGTTTCTGGTCGTTTCACACATTAATGCAGTGCTAACTAATGGCTGCAATCCATTCTCAGCCGTTTCAAATACAGGCCAAGGAGGTAATGTTCAGGAAAAAAGTTCAAGGGGGAAATGTAATGAAGATGTTGACCTGATGGCCTGTAGGGGTGGGTGTGTTGAGCTACAGTGCTGATTCACAGTGCAGTCACATGCCCCACGAATGCCGACAGCCACACAGGGCGGTGCATAATTGGCCGTGATGTCACCCAGCGAGTAGACTTCGGCAGGCTGTTCTCCCGCATCGTTACACAGTCACATCTAATCATTCTTGTTCTTGTCTGTCCAGGCCAGACCTAAAGGGGAAGGTTTGACTCCGTATCAAGGGAAGAAGAGGTGCTTTGGAGAATACAAATGTCCCAAATGCAAGAGGAAGTGGATGAGTGGAAATTCCTGGGCCAACATGGGACAAGAATGTATCAAATGCCACATCAATGTTTACCCACACAAACAGGTATCTCTCATTCTTTGAGTACTCATCATTTGCCTTGTACCTTTCCTGCTGAAAGACCCATAACCCATCTGTCATATATACGATTTGCAGTGAAACTTAATGTCCACACTCAAGGTTTGTCGAGCACTGAGAGTAGAAACTATGTGATCTTTACACACAAGTCCCATTTTGCAAAAGAGACAACAATTATATAATACTGCTATATGGCTCTATTGTAATGTCCACAGAATTCACGTGTGGCACAGATGACTGCTGCATGTGTTTAACCATGTGTGGAAATTAATATTACTGAGAAACATCTTGCATAAAAATGTCTCAATCATACAGATATCAGTGCTTCAGAACAGCAATATAAAGAACTCAAATACATTTCCAAGCTTGCTCTACTTATATTTGATCTTTAATAGATGAAGTAGAGATTGAAATTCAAGGAGGTCCCCTTTATTTGCACGCATAAAGCAGCACCCCTTAAACAGCTGCATAGGCCAAAATAAATAAATACTGCTGAAAACCTTTAAACATAATATCCATAGACCCAGTAGATATGGGCATGTTGCCAGTGTATGATAATGGATGCTTTAATGCAATAGTGTCGACTTTTTAGAAGGAAAACTGGAAGCAAAAAAAGTTCTGAAACCAATTTAACATGGACTGCAAGAAACAGTAAAAAAAAGAGGAGAAAAATATTGTCCAACACCTAATTTGGATTCATTAATATTGCACAATATTAAGTATTAAGTATTGTTATGTCGTCTCTGGCAATTGCTCGAGAAATCAGTGGGTGCCCATTGTGAGGGCCAGATCAGCGATGTGTACTCATTGTTTTGAGACCATGAGCAACAGTGTCTGAATGATAAGTGTGGGAAGGACATTTTCTCACTATGGTTTCCTGCAAGCTATATTGAAAAACGTGCAAGTGTGAAAACCACAGTTTATAAGCCGTCAAGGGGCCTTTTACTTATGTAAAATGGTTTTCTGTTGTTGAGCAAGTTATAATTCTTGCAAGTTCAATTTCTTGCCAGCTTAAAATTGTGTGTACTTTGTTGGTCATTAAAGGCCCATTTCGTGATTGGAAACAGGTGCATTCTGCATCACACCTCATTTTGTAACTTATTACCCTGCTGTATTGCAGGCTTCCTCCTGAATAGGCTTTCGTGTCAGAAATAAATAAATATTTGAAATAAATTGCTTCTAAATGTGGTTAAGGAAAAGAGAGATCGTGAAGAAAAACCTCTCACTGCTTACCGGCGACTAAATGTGCTGGCTTAAAAGTGCTACAGCCCTCAAATCCTCCTAAGATTCATCCACTAATTAATTTGTGTCCCCTATAGGGGACATAAGTGTCTCTGATCTTAATCTCAAGAACCATATATTCTACTGTGCTGAACCCTACACTACATGGGACATTCAATGAAAATAAAATAAATTATTTACAATATAATACTTTTGGAAATATTTTCACTGCAAAAAATGAAAATACTGGGGTGCCTCGGTGGCATAGCCTGTCAACATGCTCATTGTGAGCTGCGACAGTGGTGGTTCGAATCCGGCCGTGTGACCTTTGTCATGTGTCTCTCGCTCCCATTCTTCCCGTCTCTCTACACTGCTATCCGATAAAGCTGAAAAAAGCCCTAAAAAAATTTAAAATAAAAAAAATGTCCTGCTGGGTCTCAAGAGGGTAAAGACAGCTTTTATTGGTGATAATTCCAAGAAAAGCTAGGTTCAAATTATGGAATGTTACCTACACGCAATGGTTTGACTTCATTTTGACAGCAACATGTTTTTTTGGAACAGAAAATACAGAGAATTTGAAGTATCAACAAAGAAAACGGAGAGAGACATGTTTTAAATTTGAGTTTCACGACAGACGAAAGTCCACTTGCCAGCGTTAATGGCATCCAGAGACAGATTGCACGATTTGGTCACATTAGAAGTTTCTTTGCCTATTTAGGTGTAGCCAGTTCTTTTGGTCTGCAAAACTTCAAACAATGGTTTCAGTTTCTTTGAAATTAAGCCCTTCAACCTTAAACAAATTCAGTAGAAGTAAACTTTTTTCTTTTACAAAAAAGGAAAACATTTGAATTACACAAATCTGTGATTAGTGCTCGAAAGTCACTCAATCCCCCAACTTTGTTGGACAACACTAATCACTTCAAGTTACTGTGGTTAATTAGTGGAGTTGTGCTCTTGAGGATGTCAAGAAAAAAAGGCACATTTATCATTTGTCTGTTTGCAATTATGTTGGGCAGGAAACCAAAGCCTTGGTGTGAGTTTTCTTGAGTGTACTTTGTGGTTTCATAAACGTACAGTACCCTTCAATGGACATTGCAGTGAAAACACAACAGCAAATATTAAAGAGGAGATAAATACCCGCGCCTATGGATATTTCCATGATGGATTCATCTCTCCTCTTTAAATCTTCCAGAGAGATTGAATACTCCCAATGTGTTGGGCTTTGACAGGTTTAAAACATATCCTTAGATTGGGAAGTATCAATTCATATCCAGATGGTGGCACGGTTTAATTTATTTAACTATATCACATTCAAGATGTAGATGACAGAGCTGATTGACCAGCAATAAATCAATTGTATACTATCATTACTAGTTGCATTTTAGCATTGCCTAAGGAGGGAATGCCTCAGTGGCATTGTTTTTTTCTGGGACTTTTGGAGCACGTACAGATACTGGTTATAGCTGAAAATGAGTAATCAGGAAACATGCATTGAGAGCAATCTTCAGAATGTCTGAAAAAAGTGAGATTTGTGTTCCCCACAAATAAACTGTGTGAGATTGTCTTGTCACATCAAACTTAATAAACCGGTTAGTTCTGTTTTGTCTGCATCATCACCTGTGTTCTATGACATTTCATAATGTTAAACTAATGTTAAAGGATCATTCAGATCTCAGTGAAAAAGTTTTGCATTCTTTCATTTTTCAATCTCTTCTTTTAATTTCCAAATGTATCCAAGTGTAAACCGCTTTCACTCAACAGTATGTTCTGGAAGATGTGGAAGCTATTAGCCGTACTACTGAAGTTGACCGAAGTAAATGGAACATAAAGGGAAAGCATTGCTTTCTGTGGAATCAAAGATGTCTGCGGAGGCTGTTTATACCATATGTTCTGTAGCGAGAGGTCTTTCTTTCATAAATCTTAGAGGGACTTAAAAGGGGAACACATTCTGTCACTATGCTAAATTTATTTCTACGTCTGCTCTCAGCCTTGCTTGTCAGCACCCCCTTCTACTTAGTTAAGCTGCACTAAATTAAAAGTTCCATCAAAGACATTGCACAACTGCTTCCAGTTCAATTTAGTTGAGGACTCACCTTTGCTTTTACAACAGATAATTCCATCAATGTCCTCCGAGCATATTTATGTGACTGTATTTTTTTCATTCGTGTGATTCTCTTTAGAGCTGACCTACGGGCCACTGGTGAACACAACTGAGGCATTGTCAGTTCTCCATGGCCCCATGCTAGCCAGCTTTCCCTTGTTCATAAAATACTGTACATCTCACACACTGTATACAAAGCACATTTTAACAACTTCTGGGAAATAAAATAAGATTAAATTATCCTAGTGCTGTTCAAGAGCCAGAATCTTATATAAACTCTTATTAAAAAATAGAGGGATTTCAGTATTAATAAAGATTTCTAGAGGAATCTTGTCAACACCAGGAGGGAAACAATTTCAAATTGCTGAGGGTGCTTACTTTTTGGCAAGTTTAGTTTTGTTTAAGTTATACCTGAGTCAAATTGTCAAAACCATTTTTTCTCAAATTATGATCTCAACACAAATGTTTCCAATTAAGAAACTAATTTTGCAACTGTCTTGGTCACTTTCAAGCACCAGACCATGCATTTGTCACCAAATGTGTGGTTTTATTCATACAACACTTAATTTGCAAGACATGTGGTGCAAAACAACATCTTTTTATCAGTGCAAATGATGTATTTAAGAACGGTTTGCCCGTTTCTATGTAGAATACAGTAGAAATATGTTTAAATAGATGCTGTATATCCTACACAAGATGTGGCTATCCTAGATTTGTTTTGTTCTGTATGCATCAACTGGAAACTTGTCTGTGAATCTGCTTTTCTTGGGTGTGTGTTGATATTACGGGGCCGCGGGAGGGCAGGCAACGTGTTGACATAGCTTCTGTGACTGTGAACTCTGACCTTTCTGTTTGTTTGCTTTGAGAAAAATAATAAAAAATAAGTTTTAGTTTCATTTTAGCCAGATAAATGGGTGGAATGTGATCTGTCGTGCAATGTGAAATTTGCGAGACAAGGACTATGGTATTTGCATGCCGTACAAATCAGTTTAGGGTTTTTGAGCCACTCTGTCAACTCCAGTGTACAGCTCTGTGCCAGTTAACAAAAGCGTGCTTGAAAATCTTGTCAGTGTAGGCCTATGTCATAAGCTTGATGTGCCATTGTTATTCAATCTTCCCATATTTTTCAGTTTTGAGTTTATGGCAAGTTTATTTTATTATTTAAAATATAATTTTATATATATAACTGCTTATGATAACCATCCAAAGACTTGTTGGCATGGAAAATTCAGTGTATGCTTTTAGTACGTTCCAAGAAGGTAATACCCAGAAGTTCCTCTCCTGCCTTTAAAGCTGTTCTGTATTCAAAAACACAAAGAAAGGTCTTTGCATTCACTTTCAACAAATCCTGGGGTATCTAATAAAGAACATGTATTATGTTGTAAATTCATACTTTCTGCGACAGCCAAAGGCACTTTGCTGAAGATGTGGACATGGCGTGAATGCTAACTAGTACATCAAAATATTCATTACGAATGTAAAAATATAGGCTAGGTGACACTTTATTTGAATTGAGGTCATACAAGTTGTTGAAAGCGTACACGATATACTTCAAAAATACTATTCTGAATATCAATGTTCGGATTGCACAGATAGTGTAAGATAATTATTATTATGAATGAGCCCCATAATCTCATTAGCATCATAATTATTGATTACCCTGGTCGAGGAGTGCCGGAGACAGTCCAGGTTTTTGCACCATCCAAACCTATAACTACATGACTGGATCCATTTTAATTAATTTAATTTAACAATTAATTAATGTAGGTGACGTGCTGGAGGCACTCAGCATTTCACCAAACATAATATTCAAGCTCAGGCTTTTAACCACCCACAAACTCTTGGCCAGCAGCCGTACCAACATGCACTCTGCTCCTCCTGAATGGCTGAAGCTTAGCAGGTGTGGGCTTGGTTAGTACTTGGATGGGAGACCTCCTGGGAAAACTAAGTTGCTGCTGGAAGTGGTGTTGGTGGGCCAGTAGGGGGCAATCTTCCCTCTGGTCAAATATGCCCCAGGGCAGTGAGGGGGACACTGTGCTGTAGGAGATGCTGTCTTTTCGGGTGAGACGTTAAACCAAGGTCCCGACTTACTGTGGTCATTAAAGATCCCATCTTTACTTATCGTAAAGAGTAGGGGTTTCCCCGGTGTCCTGGCTAAATTCCCAACCTGGCTACCTAACCATCCACCAGTTTAATTAAAAAATAAATAAAAATTGTTCTCCACCTCAACTGATGTGTGGTGAGCATTCTTGGTGCAAAATGGCTGCCGTTGCATCACCCAAGCCAGAAACGTCTCCGGCACTCCAGGAACAGAGTTGCCTACCCCTGATAGACACTATAATTGCATGTATTTGTTTCTTCAGCTCCATTGTATATGCTCATTCTGGTTCTGTCTTTCTCCGCTTTAGAGACCTTTGGAGAAGCCGGATGGCCTAGATGTCTCGGACCAGAGTAAGGAGCACCCTCAGCATCTGTGTGAAAAATGCAAAGTCCTCGGCTACTACTGCCGCCGTGTGCAATAGTCCCAAAGAAGACGGAGATGCTGCCACGTCCTTCAGTATTTACCGGCGTATTCACAAGTGCCCTTTCTCTAAGAAGTGAACCGTGCCAAATTCTATATACATACAGCTTAAGCGCTAATAGGCCTTAGAACACCAATGCCATGTGATGCATTTACCTGTGTATGTGTGTACTTGGATTTTTTTTTAAGCATTATTTTTTATAATTATTAACATGAATAATAATAGTAATGATGTCACTGACAGTTTTGCTACCCATATCCGCTGCAATAGATTACCTCACTTCGGTGTCTGTTGGTCCTTGTCATCACTTCACAGTGGTGTCTATTGTTTACAGAGTTATTTTTTTTCCCTGCCGAGTGACACATATAGACGTGCTCAGTATTTTTACAACATTTAGGTTTCTTAATTTAATGAGGCTCTTCACATCTTGTGCTGTTCATTGGGTCAGCAGCACATCTAATCAACTGTGAATTAATTTAGGGATTATGAAGAGTTCATCCCTGGCTTGTATGTTGCCTGTGTATTTATTACTGGTGAGCCACCATGTTTTGGTTGTAGGCTATTATTAGTTTTGTATTGTGTAATCGTACTGATTTTAATTGGGACAGACATACATGTATACACTTTTCATCGTGATTCCATTGGTCTTTAGAAACTACTGTAGTCGTGCTTTGTATTGTTAAAAAGTTTAAGCAAGCTAGAAAATTAATTAACAAATTTTTATCAAGGTATCTGGTGGACCCTGAGCTAGATTGTGTAGCTAAATTATATAGACATTGGCTCCTGAAATATACATTTTGTGTGAAAGATAACTGTGCAATACCATAACATATTTTAGAATGATACATAGCACAGAACTGCAGGATTTCACATTTCATTTGAGCATTGTGCAAAATCACAATCTCTTTTACAGATTGGCAGTAGCTCACTGTTAATCAAACAAAAACAAAAACAAAAAAAAAAACAGAACAGATTGGAGATCTGTGTGATTTGACCCAGTCTCCATATCTTTACGTTGAATAGTAATGTGAAGGATAAGAAGTATGTTTGTACGGATTTCATCTCTTCCTCTGCATGATTAATGAACAAACCTCAAAAAGTGTTCCCAAAAAGTGTAATTTACACAGGTTGCGAATTGGTTTGTTTGTCTACTCATATTTCCTGGAATTTTGATCCTACACTTTGTTGTAGTTTGCCCACAGGGACAATTAGCTCCACCATCTCTGAATTTATTTTTGTAGATATATGATCGGACACCTACAATAGAATACCTTTCACTGCTTTCAACTGGTTATTTTCCATGTAGATGTTTATTTTAACTCAGGTCAGCCGCACTGTTAAAATAGGAAATGATCAGGTATGTAGATTCTTTTATTTTATGATATTTACACTTCAAATTTCTCACGTAAAGTTCAGCTGATGCTCGGTATTATTTTAACATGACATTTTCCACGCTCAGAACTATTGAATTCAAAATTGTAGCAAAATTGTATTCAAAATTTTTCCTTGTAAAAGGAAAAGCCTTTTTATAGATCCTGTGCGTGTGAAATCCAAAAAATGTACTATTACACAGCTAGGGCTAAGTACATCACTGTCTAGATTTTTTTGTCACATTTACAAAATGGAAAATACTCTTATCAAACTATTGCTCAGAAACACACATATATTAACAATATCCGACTGTAGTAATTGGCTGCTGTTGATTTAAAGAATTAATCTGACAGAAAAGGTGATACTGTGTTAAGCTACATTTCAGGTCTAGTGTGTCAAGTACGTGGATGCACGTACATCGTCCATGTTTAGTTGTCCTTAGTGGGTAATCGCAGTGTAATCCTGTCGTTTGCTCAAAACTGCTGGTAGCTCCAGGAAAACAGATCCACCAGACCCACCATTTTGTGAAAAGTGACTCTTTTTTTTTTTTTTTCCCCCCACTCTAATCGATGAACTGCCCTTTATAGTGTTGCGTATACATAGAGCTCAGGAAGACCAGGAAGTGCTTAAAAACACAGGAAAACAACAAAAGAGATGCCTTTCATGAAACCCGCAATCTACGGCCTGTCTATTACTACCCCTGATCTATATTACTACATTTTTGGAGGGATCAGGATTATTTTGACTCCACTTTGGCTTTCATTGGAGCCACTTTGATGCTCACTTACGGTAAATTAACATTTTATCTGGCAAGTAATACGTTTTAATTACAAATTTCCTGTTAGAAATGAGCCTTTTTTATATGACACATTTTCCATTTAATTATGACAAGGGTGATATTTGAAATCAAATCCATAAACAGGTAGCTGTTGCTATAGTCCAAAAGTGAGCTTCAAATAACGATGACTTCTGTCTTCAATTTCAGATGCCAACCCTTAACTCAAACTGTGTTTTCTTGACCACATCTTAGTTCTGATCATACTTAACTGTCCCAATAAAAAATAAGCACTATACCACCACAAAAAAAGAATAATAACATTTGTTGTAAGATTTTTCACCCTTTCTATATCCCTTTCTATTTCTATATCTATAAGTTAGGTTGGGAAGAAGAATCATATTGAAAGACTGGATTCTCAGTTCTCATCACATCTCCATACAGGTGCCAGAGAGAGATAGAGATAGTGAGAGGGAAAAGTAAAGTAATTTAAAGGGATACTGATCATTGTTGTAAAACAAAACAGTGAAACATGGAATGTCATTTGACAGACGTAATATGAAAACGTTATGTTGTCCGGAGATGTTTGTGCTCGTAACAGGTTAAGCGGATGCAGAGGTCTAGGTTTTCCTTAATTCCATTTCGGTTTCCATGACTTCCAAAGTCCTGTGTGTTGTTCTTTATCAAGAACCTGATACTCGTCATCATCAAACAAATGATGATATCACTTCCAGTCCACAACCATCGTGTCTTAAGGTTCCCCCTTTCATAATCTTTAGCCTCAGGCTAGATTTAGAAAAAGTGTTAGTATCGACATGCAAAAAGAGGCCTATTGTCTAATTGTGATGCACTTTGTCCTTAACTTTAACAAATACATTTTGGCAAGTGTGTTCTTTCTGTGATTTGTATGCATTTTTATTTATTTCAGTAACCAAACTCGCAGTGTACTGTACAAATCCAAAAAAAGAGGAGTCTTGTTTAAAGTTGTGACTTAAGGATAACATTTCCAAGCTAAACGGAGGCTAAGAGATATAAAATGGAAAAATATAGCTTTATAGTTTGTATGAACCTCAAGGGACTCTCTGTGCCTCTCTGATAAATGTGTAATTTCACAACATATTCTAATCGCGTACATAATCTGTATAATGTGTATACCTAGAGCAAGAGATGTACCTACTACTTTTTTCTATTTACATTTTTTCTAATAGCTACATAATATATTAAATGAATATGTAAGCAGTAGTATGTAAGGGTAACTAAACTTGAAATAACCTACTTAAAGTGGATCATTTAAAATGTTTAAACCGTTATTCTTTTGCGCCATTTTGTAAAACCAAATTTTAGCAAATTGCTTCTCTCTCGATTTTAAATGTAACTGTAATATTTGTCGGGTTTTTCGCTGCAACGTCCCTCCGTCATTTCGGGGGGGGGGGGGGGGGGGTGCAGACGTGTGTGCCAGTGGCTTTTTTGACTCCACAGTCCATTATGATTTAAAATTCAGAGTCCCCCAAGCTCCGTTTCGAGTGCACTAAGTCCTGTGTTGGCACTGATGCTGGAGCCCATGTGACCAGAGGAGTCACTCTGGCACAATGAGTCTGGGGCAAACCTGCCATCAAAAGTGCTCCCTGTCTAGAGGACGCTATAGCCAATTATGTGGGGCAGCCGACCACAGTCGCAACTGGAATTCAGGATTCAATACCGGACCTTGGGGATCCTTCCCTACACAATTGAACGCAGTGTCTGCGGGCAGAGTGAGCCACCTGGCCTCCTCTTACAGCGCCGTTTTCAGTGAATCGCTTTTTTGTCCTTTTTTTCGTATTTGGCAGAGATTCAAGCCGACCAGTCAAACAAGCAGGGCTGCGAATGGTGTCTATGGGATTGTCTTTGACTAACTGCTTATTAGTTTTAAAAAATAAACTATTCCGTATGCAGTGAGTTAAAAAACATCTGAAAACAATGTGCTATTATCTTTAGCATTGTACACATGGGAAAACAATACAATTAACAATTAATCCACATCAGGGCTGACATGTTAAACTAGCTAGGCTAATAATTTCCTTCACACCACATTACTGAAGTAAATATTCTACTGGGGGGAAGAAAAAAAATCAGCACGGTTGTCATGGAAATAACGACGTGTTATTCGAACTGCCAACACTAAACACGCTCATTCCCATTTTAGCAATTGCATCTACTTAAATGTGCAATCTTTGTTTTTCGAAACAATCTATTTCTAACCCTCATAAACAGCATGAAAAACACATCAGTTTTATCAGGCAAATAAGACTTTTTATGGATTGGTGTGGTTTTAAATAATACCAGGCCTACCTGTGGTGTTACTTTTTGAATGTGTATCTAATGTAAACTTGTGGAATGCGAAATAGCAAAGAGAAGTTTCAAAGAATGACATGTCACATGAATGTTATGACCACCATGGGAAGGGAAGGGCTAGTGAAATTATTAAGCAACTTATTTCTTGCATTTTCTTGCACCATTTGTATTAACAGGAAACAATCAGACCATAAAAAATTCTGCATTACTTGTCCCTATTGAACTTTTCAGAAAAACTTCTCCACAATTGGACCCAAGTCTTGCCAATTACTTTGTTCTTATATGATTTCGGTGAAGATTAGACTCAGAGACTGGCTCATATCTATGTGAAAATATAGTGACATCAAATTGATATTAATATTATTGTGCAAAAATAGTTTGTTGCCTTTTAAAGGTGTCTTTTTCCGTCCTGTCCACATCCCATGTGACCCCCCATCCCCTTTAAGGGACTGTGATGTAATTGTGCTAAAGCTGGTTTCACACTAGTCATAAAGGGCCTTCATAGTCTGGACGATTACTCGGGAGTTTTTCCTGTCCACAAAGGAACGACATCCCTGAGTATACTGATGTAATTAGTGGAATAAAATGCCACTCTGTGAGCCACTGATAATGTCTGGGAGAAAACTCAATGAGTAAGCCAATGTGCCCTGAATGAGTTTGTAAAGGGCCAACAAAGGTCGCAATACAGTGCTAACCATTTAAATGAACAAAATAAATGCTCAAAAGCTTGCTGACACATTCTCCTTGAGATACAGATACTTGACTTTTGCTGTTCGTTTGAGTGTGGATTATTTCCTACATATATGTATTTTGGAAACCTCTTTTTAGATGTTAACATTTTTAGAGCAATTGCTAGTCATACAAGACTTCTACCCCTGTCAGAGATCTTTGCAATTACTATTGTGTGTATATATTTGAAGGCCATCATTTTAAGATTTATATCTGTTGTTTTTAATTGTTCAAATTGCAATGTCAAAGCCTTTTGTTATAAAGGCCTATATTGTTGAAATATAAACAAAGCTGGGAGTTTTTCTTTAATGTTTTACAATCTGAGGTTATATCCTACAAAATATATTTAAGGAAGGATTTTTACATTACTTTTGTTTGTATAAAATATGCAACAAAACTACACTATGAAGGAAATATTGATGTCTACAAAGATTATTATATTAAGGTTGGTACATAATTCTTAAATACCCTTGCTCTCGTGAAAGCCATTTTTGTTTGTTTTATGGATGAAAATATTATCAGTATTATCTAACCAGCTATTATATTATTCAAGTACTGAATGTGCTTATCAAATTATATATATATATATGTGTATTTTGGAAAGTATGCTATCATTTTAAAGAGTAGTATTGCAGTATTGTGGCTAACGTTTACTAGCTAACATAATTACTGATGTTTATCTTTATGCAATTTAATATTATGAAGAATAAATTAATTAAGAAGCATAGCCTTATTGTATCCTAAGATGCAGAACAGGACTTTTTTTAAATTTTTTTTTACCAAGACTGGCACTCAGCACTGTTTTCATGCACAAGAAACTGTGAGTTCTAGTTTGCAATAGGAATAAATGTTAAGGAACTGGTGAGAATCCTTTATTAAATGCATTGTATGGAAATGTAGAACACAGGATCCCATGAAGCAAAGCACGAGGCCGTACTTATAGGCCACATGTTGCATGTGCATGTAATCATTTAGGTTGTTTGACATAGATAAATAATTATTTTTCTTATACCGTATACATGTAACGTTAGTGCATTCAAGTAGATTGCCACATATGCTATGTTATTGAAGTGTACAATACTAACTGTACTGCCATACTCACAACGTTGTACATGTATGTAAAAGTAGATAAGTCATTGTCATACTGAGATTCTGTAGTCTCCTGAATGTAAGCCAGGATGATCATGAACTGCTTAGTGATAAATTAGTTACCGATGTTTACTTGTCTTAGTTCCCTTAACTCTTGTAAAGAAACCTATGACTAATGCTAAGTGTAAATGGATAAGACACAGAGGGGGCTGGCAAAGAAAATGTATTTCTGAGAATGTGCAAAGATAGTAAAACTCTGCTGTTATGTGTCCATAAATTGGCATTCCGGAATGTGCCTTATTTGCTTATTAGAACTGAAGTGTGTGCTTTTTTTAGTGCTTTTTAAGAATTTTATTGCCGAATTAAACTATTTAAACAGTACCATTTTGTTCTCTTTTTATTTGGTTGTTATTTTGATTCAAGCACAAGAGTGAATCATGGAAGGTTGGCGGTAACCAAAAGGCCGCATAATTTGCAGCTTTATTATTTTAGAATACCAAGTTTCAAGGAATGTCTGCATCTATACATGTGTTCTTCATCAATTGTTGCAAACTTATCAGCTGTAATTTTACATGCAATTTCATTTACAGGAAAAAGGGGTGATCGAACCCCAATAAACTGATTTTTGTGTCCATGTCATTCCCCATCTTAACTACTCACTGGGTTTATTTTGCTGGTAAAATATGAATTTATCTAATTTATTGTGTCAGTGCAAGTCATCTTTATTTTGTATACAGATAAAACATTAGATATTCAATTAAATATTAAATGATACAATAGAATAAAGTGTGCAATGAGACTTAGAGTAACAGGGAATTTGAAGGGTAGGCTAATCCACTTCACCACACAGTATAACATTACAAGTGTTCACCATATAGCCTAGGCCTATAGGAGTGTAAAAACCAGCTGAATTTTGATATAGTCATCCGGATTGGGCACCCATCATTTTTAAAAGGGTGCTACAAAATGTGCTGTTCCCAAAAAGCAAAGGCCCAAATAAACAACAAATTAAATGTGTACTACTTATGTTTACATAACATTACATTATCAGATGCATTCAAGTGCATTAAGCGGATTAATATGAGAAAATAGTGCCAGACCTGGCTAACAACATTTCCAGACCAGCAAAGTCAGCGATGGATCTGACCGCTCTCACTATGTAATCTTTCCATGGCGAAAACAAACAAGGTGTCCGTGACATGGCGCAAGGCACGGCGTATCTTCGGCCGAAACCTCATCACATTCCTCTCAGAAGATGATTACACGGAACAGGAATGCAAAGAACATTGGCTATATTAATAATGAAATCAAATCTGTTCGGAAAAACACATGCAGGTCCACATGTGGCTTCATTTTAACGGTGCAAACCATTTCTTTCTCACAATGTGTCCCGCATTAATGTCATAATCTGTGTCCAACTTTCCCTTTTCCAATTGGAAGAAGAATGGCTGCTTCTTGTAAAAAACTATTTGCTTAAAAACGGAGAGGTTACACAATGCACACAGTAACATTGTATTGCAGTCACTTAAACTTAATTCACTTGTGTAAGGATTAGGGTCATATGTACGCCACACACAGCCTTATTCTGTTTTTGGAGAATGTGCTGCAGTATTTAACAAACGGCTAAAGGAAGTCCCCCCCTCCCCCCCCCCCCCCCCCCCCCAAAAAAAAAAGATAGAAATGGGCTGGTCCACAGGAAGGGGAAGTGGAAGGACGTGTTTTGGCGGTCAAGTTAATAATACAGGGCTGCATTCGGATGCTTTCTTCCTGTCGTTCCCTTCCCTTGCTTCAAGGGGAGAACCCCGAAAATGCCAGGATGAAATACGGCAGCCACACCAAGTGGGATTTGGTTACAATTTAAGAAAGGGGGAGGGAGTAATTATATTCCCTCACTCGCTCGTTTATCCTCCCTTCCACCAAGGGTACAAAATGCAAGCTTCCAGAAGGGAAGGGAATCCCACAATGCAATGCTCCACACGGAAAAAGTGGCCGGTCGCGTTTCAACTCTACGGGGTACCATTTCCTATATCGGTTGCGAGGGCCGTTCAGTTCCATTTGGGTTTTTTTCTCATCCATCTTCCCTTGCAGAGCACACCTGATAAGCTTGCTTGCTGCACGTCACAACATCCGTCACAAAATAGCTCGCTCGAGATAGAGAGCGAGGGAAGGGATCCGAATGCAGCCCAACACCGTGGGATGAAGTCTTTATCGTTTCTTTCATCCATCTGATTCATCATCACCAAAACCCCCCCCACCCCTCCCAGTTTGTGAGTGTCTGGAGCTCCTTTCTATATGAAACGCTATCAAACTGCTGACAGTTTTACGGTGGGAAATGTTACATGCTGCAGAACCACAGATTTGGCTTTGCTACCTGTTCTCTCTGATATTATTTTGCGGGCGGGGGAATGTTCTCTGCGGTACACTGGCAGTACAAAAGGTTGGGGGGGTTGTTTGTTTTTGTTTTCCTGGAGGAGAGGGTAGCACAGCATTTCCAAATCACCTGAAGGACCTAGTTTGTGCATGCATTGCATTTTAGTTTTGGCCTGTCTGTGAATAACTTGGTAACAAACCCCCAGGGCTAATTCAGGGAGCCAACAAAGAAGCAGGCCATTTATACAGTACATGCTAGATGAGTATGCTGGCTAAGAGCAAAGAAGCAGGCCATTTATACAGTGAATGCTAGATGAGTATGCTGGCTAAGAGCAAAGAAGCAGGCCATTTATACAGTACATGCTAGATGAGTATGCTGGCTAAGAGCAAAGAAGCAGGCCATTTATACAGTAAATGCTAGATGAGTATGCTGGCTAAGAGCAAAGAAGCAGGCCATTTATACAGTAAATGCTAGATGAGTATGCTGGCTAAGAGCAAAGAAGCAGGCCATTTATACAGTAAATGCTAGATGAGTATGCTGGCTAAGAGCAAAGAAGCAGGCCATTTATACAGTAAATGCTAGATGAGTATGCTGGCTAAGAGCAAAGAAGCAGGCCATTTATACAGTAAATGCTAGATGAGTATGCTGGCTAAGAGCAAAGAAGCAGAACATTTATACAGTACATGCTAGATGAGTATGCTGGCTAAGAGCAAAGAAGCAGGCCATTTATACAGTAAATGCTAGATGAGTATGCTGGCTAAGAGCAAAGAAGCAGGTCATTTATACAGTAAATGCTAGATGAGTATGCTGGCTAAGAGACAAGAGCATTCGTTGACAGACAAGGCGAGTCTGCTTTTGCGTCCTGCTTCATTGGGGTTGTGGCCTCACCCCTCTCTGTTTTGACCATATATCTGGGGGGTGTGAAGGGGTGGGGGCAGAGCACTTGGATCACCTACCTTACCCAAAATTCTTCACAGATGAACATGTATATCAGCGAATACAGACAGATTGTTGAAGAATTTAAACAAATGCCAAAACCAAGAACAAAAAGGCAATGCCATATTAATTTAGCCTTTTTTTCCCTGTTGCTTTCACATAAAAGGAAACAAAGGATCTTTTGTGCAGGAAAATAGAAAATAAATCTTATCAGTCTTACTTCCATTACTCATAATCAGCAGGAACAACTGCCAGGATAAACTGACTTTCCAAGATCAACTGCCGTTACTGACTGACTGACCAAACGATGTGCCAACAAAAATGAAAGAAGCAACATCATACAAGTTTCAAAAAATCTGCAGAAGGAACAGAATTTGTCTGCACAGACCTGGGAGTGTAGTTTCATACAGCTAAACATATTCAACTGAAGGAAAACTGCAGAAAACTTTAGTTAGGCCTTAAGACATATATTTACAAAAGCAGTGTTGAGGAGTACACGCAGCTTATGACGAAGTCAGCACGAGTGCGTCCCAATATCCTTCACTCCCCACCTCCTTTCCTCCACTCCCCCACTACCACTCCTCTCCTACCCAAAGTATGCCTGAACGTTTTGAGTACAAGTATTTGCATGTACAGTATACAATGTACCTGACATTGTGGTTTGTGTCGAGACATGAATTAATATGTAACCATGAATACATCAGTAATTAAGATGTAATCAGCAAATTATATTAAAACACAAAGATCCGTTTCCGGGGCACGGAGGAGAGGAGGTGGTAGTGGTGGAAAGGAGGGGGCATTTTTCAAGTATTGGGACACACCCCTTACTTCAGGTCAGGGACTCCCTTATGCCACATCACTTCCGGGGTTGTTCCATCGCATTTCATTGGGCGAGTCCAGTTGTAAGCGTCAGTTTTCATTAAAATGCATGAAATTCAGTTGCATCATTTCCCCACATATTGTCATTGCGGACGCTAACCTAAAGTTGCATGTTAATACATATTTATATTACTGAGAATTGTGGTTTCAACTTCACACAACAGTTAAAAGCATTGGATTCCAATCACATTTGCATTTTGGAAAAATGAAAGCGACCTGAAACAGACTCTGTCTGGCCTTTGCTTTTATTTACACAAACGCTAGGCAAAGTGATAACATCAGTTACCCACTATTATGGCTGGCAACAGCAGGACCTTGTTGGTTAAGGTCAGAACTCTGTTTTCCCACCAATCTATTGTGCAAAGCCCCTATCTATGGCCCACATGCAAAGCCTTACTACCGTGCCTATGGGAGGAACCCCTAGCAACAGCAGGCTACGCTACACAAAGCCACAGAAAGAACACCATACAAACATGTAACTGCCCTTTTAATCATCAAAGCTAGGGGCTGGACCTACGCACCTGGCTCACACGAGGGCCTCTAAAGCCAACGGGAGCTGGGGAGAAGACTTGTGGGGAAGGTCACCAGAAGTATGGAACCTATCCTCGGCCAATTGACACCTCAACATCTTGGAGATCAGGATAGTCTTTTTCTTTTCTTTAAAAAAAAAAAAACCTGATCCATTTTAAAGACACGTCCTAATGGACAGACGCAACATCACAAACAGCCCATCACAGGTTAACACTTTGAGCAGATGTTAGTTGTGACACAGGAGCACTGTAAGTAGGCGCTTGCATAAACAGCCTTGCTGAAAGCATACCTAGAGGAGGAAAGCTGGTCAAACACTTGATATATTACCTCTGCCAAATATGTACAGCCCGCTTCGAAATGACACGAGAGGACGCTAGTGCCATCCTGTGGTCCAATCGCCAACCCCCTTCCAGAAATATTATTTCTGCATCACATAAATCAAGTTATTGACCTTGAGGATTTCTACCCACCCCCTTACTGAGAAGGCCGAACTTTACTTTGGACTAATGGACTTGCCACTCTGCCAGAGCCACATTCAAACACAAAATATCCATTGCCATGTAGCAGTGGCTGTCCCACTAGTTTCCCCAGGCTAACATGGACCCTTGTCATGCCTTGCCAGTGGAGGCATAGCAGACTCAATCATGAGCTACGGGCTTTGTGCATGCTCAGAACAGCCCTCCTCAAGATAGCTGTACAGCCAGTAGGCCAACGCAATGCATTCTCCCCATTCTACTGCGCTAATGTGGAGCTCCCAAATTCCATGAAATGACCAAGTGGATTCTTTACTAGAGTAACAAATCTAATACATCATCCACCTAAAGAGCGAGTGGTCATCAAAGTATAGAAATTGAGCAGTGGTAACTACGGTTTTATGAACTGAAGATGGCCAATAAGTGGCAGTTGTCACTCAGAATGCAAGAGAACTAGAAATAACCGCCTTGCGGTTGTATGCCTCCGCCAACACTCATAAAATATATGTAGTGAAGACTTTTAAGGAATTTCATTTAAAAGGTATGAAGTGTATTTATCGGCAAAATGGAAGTTATCACTATATTGACTATATATATGACTATATGTATGATTCCAGTGAATAATTTCTAGTTAGAAACATGCTGTCTTCACTTAGAGACTATTTTTAAAGAGGACTGATAGAGAAGCTAATTAGCCAGCCAATAGTTTTGTAATTTTTTTATTTGCAAATTGTACAGTCATGTACCTGAACATGTTAAAAGACATACATTTGGCCGCTGATCACTGAGACATACGTTGCGATCAAGCAGCTAAGAGTGAGAACCACGCAAAAAATAACAAAAAACGGATGGAGGGTCGAACTGTAGAAATATGACAATTTTTTCTAGCAATATTTTTTCTAACAATATTTTCTAACAGCTACAGTGGTAAGCAAAACATTATGTCACAGTGAAGTTGACCTTTGAACTTTCGGATATAAAATGTCATCACTTAATTTTATCCTATTAGACATTTGTGTAAAATTTTGTCATAATTAGCATAGGAATTCTTGAGTTATGGCCAAAAATGTCTTTTTTGCTGAGTCCAAGTGGACATTTAGGCCAAATGTGAAGAAATTCCCTCAAGGCGTTCCTGAGATATGGCATTCACGAAAATGGGACGTACGGATGGACGGACAACCCATTTTATCCTATTAAACATTTGTGTGAAATTTTGTCATAATTAGTGTAGGAATTCTTGGCCAAAAAGGTATTTTGTGAGGCCACAGTGACCTTGACCTTTGACCACCAAAATCTAATCAGTTCATCCTTGAGTCCAAGTGGACGTTTAGGCCAAATGTTAAGAAATTCCCTCAAGACGTTTCTGATATGGCGTTCACGAGAATGGGATGGACAGACGTGTCGCCGGCGCGGAGGCATACAAATGGCTGCAGAACACAAGACCCATTCAGCCACCGAAAGCAAACTCACTTATGTGTAAAATGTTTTTAAGGGAATATAAAATGTGCAGTTCTACATCACTTTCTTTAATTTTCCTGTAATTCAATGACTGTTAGTAGTTATCCAGTTCATAGAACCAGTTTTCCAGTTATTTTTCTTATATTTTATGGCACTCTCTGTTGCACTTGAAACAATACAATGCACTTTTTGAAATGCTGACTGCGCGACCTTTGTAAGATTGCACTCCACAACAGCATAATTCATATTTTTTCATTAAATACTCTATGCATTCTACTCTATGGATTTAATAGTGAAAACACAAGTTAAACAGACCCACATGCAGAATATTTTTTCATTACAGGTTTTCCTCAGACACAAGCAAAGAAATATGACAAAACAGTACTTGCCTTAAAGTTGACTAGCTGCTGTTGCATGGGCAAACATCAAGCATCGTGCTTACTGAAAGCTACTCTATCAACATGTCCGCCTTTGTCAAAACACCTCAACAGAACAAAGTTTACTAAATACCCGTTTAGTATGACACTGCAGTTTATTCGGCAGTTAATGACATGGCAATAATTTCCAAGACACATTATTCATTACAGCAAGTTTAGTCAGGGACTGATTATGACTCGTTATTCAACCAACATTCCAAAATGGCCATGCCGCCAACATGCTCTCCCCTTTTTCCTTACAATCAAAGGATACTTGCAGCATTTGCAGAATAATCTAATCAAATCATGGCACAAGCCACTCGTTAAGTGGTTTTGCTTGTAGCCGAACCATTGCATGGCAGGCTCCAGGAAATTAACAGAGCACATGTGCAGCATTATGCTTCAAAAAATAAATTCTAATTCAAAATAATTTAATTCACACAGTAGCTGCACACGCTATAAATCTAGGACCACTGTTCAAAAAGTAATAGCAAAGAAGATCAAACTCAAACAGGAAAAAGTGCTGTGGTGCACATGACAGAAATTCCAAAGGAGTACATCAGATAGTTTCATGTAAAGTTGACTTTAATTGCAGATTCCACTGTCTGTCAGTCAGTTGCAGGTTCAGTTCCTATGTAAATGAAAACGAATGACCATGCCCCAGTACTGCAATATCGTCTCGTGTCGCACACCTGCAATGTGCGTGTTCAATATTAATAGTCTACTCACCTTGGATGAGCAAAGAAAAGCCCTTTAAATTGTAAGACAGAAACAGTTAATTTCAGATTAATCGGATTCAATCCTGACTACCCCCCGTAAAATCAGCAGTCACATTCCTATCATTTTACATCCACAGGAGATACAGTGTAAAACTATCAGCGTACCACGAAAGCATGGGTCAAACTTGGACCAAGTACGACAGAACTACATAGTAAAAGAGATAATTTTTTTCCCCCTGATTTATTTTCAATTCACATTTTGGTGCAATTCACAGTTACAAAACCCACGATGGACTGACTACTTGAGCTCCCCGCAGTCTGCGATGGTGATCCTCTTGGAAGTGCTACCGGAGCGAGAGCCGAAGGACTCCACTTTTCTGACTATGTCCAGCCCTTCATTTACGTGGCCAAAAACAACATGCTTGCCATCCAGCCTGAGGGGAAAAGGCAAAATTATTCAAAATATCACTGAACTACAGGAAGGTTCAACCAGCCATTTTATTCTTTCCACGTACCATTCTGTTTTCGACGTGCAGATGAAGAACTGGGACCCGTTTGTATTTGGACCGGAATTTGCCATCGACAGCACACCTAAAAACAGTGCACGGATCCAATTAAATATAAAAATAAGTGAAGAGGTTATCATGTTACTTGTTAGCACCTAGGGAATTGCATACATGATTTATTTCAAAGACCTATGGCCGGCAATGGCAAGTAGATGAGAAAAACCAACGCAGCCAACATAGCAGGGGACATGGTTGTAAAATGCAGGGGGCAAAGGTTTTAATTTGATCCCCACCATGATTTCTGACACGCAAGCAGCCAATATTATACCACATTATTTTATTTCTGCAGTTAATTTTGCGTTTTTTTTTTTAAAGAAACAGGACTGGTACATGTAACAAGGAACAGTGTATAAACAGTATTATTAGTAAATTGATTCCTGGTGGGTGGTTTAAAAAGTAGGTCACCATCTAAAGCTTAGAAAAACTCAATATCTACTTCTTGTCTGGGAAATTGGCTCCATCTACTGGCAGAGATCAAAATCTACTTTACTGTTGCTGGAGGGAGTTTTTCATAAAAGCAGAAGATCATGTCTCAGGGAATCAGAACTCACTCTAACAGTTTTACTTCTGCTTTAAAGGTTGTATCAGCGATTTTGGGTGGAAACATAAATGATCACATTCATCTGATTTTTCCTCACGATCCGCTAGCTGCCCGCCCCATAAGCAGGCCGTCAAAAAAAACGCGTCTCTGTAGGCAGCCTATGCTCCGAGATCGTACACAAAAACAAATGGTACTACCAACCACTCAAAACCAAAATAAACAGTATTCCAACCAATCACAATGATCTGCACAAACGCTAATACTCTTATCTCGCTGAAATCTTGACGGATTTACAAACGGTTTGGTTTCTTACAAACGTTATTAACGTGGTTATAATTCTGGATGCTTGAACACTATTTTTTAAAACATAACATAATTATTCATAAGTATGTTTGTTTGGGATTTCGCTTCAGAAGTGACGTCACGTTTGTGCAGATCATTGTGATTGGTTGGAATACTGTTTATTTTGGTTTTGAGTAGTTGGTAGTACCATTGTTTTTGTGTACGATCTCGGAGCATAGGCTGCCTACAGAGACGCGGTTTTTTGACGGCCTGCTTATGGGGCGGGCAGCTAGCGGATCGTGAGGAAAAATCAGATGAATGTGATCATTTATGTTTCCACCCAAAATCGCTGATACAACCTTTAACATTGAATACCAATGTTAGGGAAGTGCTACATTTTTGCAACAAAATCTCGGCTTTTATATCCGATTCATCATAAAGTAGCACAATCTTAAAGTGAGTGTTCAACAGGTCATGCAATATGAGTAAGCAACTTGAAAAAATATTGGGGATCGGTCATGCTTAGTTGGTAGTGATCATAGAAAAAACTGTTGTGAGAAAAATCCAGCACCATGCACTGCGTTTATACCCTCAAATTCTGCATTCTAAAACTAGCAATTCGGCCCACATTTTGTTTTCAAAACAAAAAGTGGCTTATGACATAAACCAATCGAAGACAGGCCGGTTCACATCATGAACCAATCAACAGTGAGATTGACCATGCCAGTTCACCAGCTAGAAAATTCACAGTGACCCGTTACACCGGTGCTATTTCACACAAAGAAAAACAAAAGGGAATTGTATAAAGCTCGCTCGAAAACATAGGTGCTAATTTTAGAAGGTGGCGAGATGTTTGGGAGCGGATTGGCTTAAAGACGGACGTGGAGCTCCCATATTCTCCTGGGCAGGTAGGTCAAAAGTTTCAACACTAATTTATCTGAACTTTCTGCTTGCCAGCCAATTGTAATTGTGGTACTGTGCCTGGCGGACCATGCATAGAAGGTGGGCCTACACTTCCTGATTGCAGGCCACACCAAGTTTGGTCCTGACTGGTGCTTCGGGCAGAGCTAGCAGTGTTTCAGGAGGACTAGAGTGGACACTGTCAGACATCGCTAGGGTTGTGAGGGCCAGCTCTCCTATGAAACAAGTCAACATCCCACAGTTCGTTGGACTGGAGGATGGCACAGTGCTTGTTGAAAACTACAACATCTGAGTAGCTACTTCCGGAGCCTCCCACAGATTAAGAGTTACTAGCACTTCAGGTAATTGTCATTGCATCAGCTATTCTAATTTATGATCATGGCAGTCAGTGAGTGCCTAATGCAGTGGGCAATGTTTTATGGTCCGTCTTATTTCCATTACAGCGATGATGCTCGGAAACCTGCTGTGATTATGGCCAGAGAGCACTGTGATGCAGAAGCAACAGAATTTCAGCTGTCCAGCCCCGTCCCCCAGAGATGGTCTTCCTGTGCAAGCCCCACCCGGACTGGATACAGCCAGGCAAAAATAGATTTTTGAAAAGATCAGAGAATTCTGCTCTGATGAGGCACAATACATCACATGCTACCCAACACTGTGCTACTGCACTCCTGACTTGAGCAGAACCCTACTACTGCACACCTGACTTAGGACTTTAATTCACCATTATAGTTTATTGTGCTTAACTATAATAATGCTTTTATTTTAATTTTTGCATTTTCTTTGAATTCTTCATTATCTACCAAATGGTTAGTTTTAGTGGCCATGTGTCTGCACTTTCACCAATTAGGAGCCTATTGATTCAGTTTTCTCAGGAAAGTGTTTTAAGGTGTACCAACATTCAAAGAAGCATATCTTCAACTGTTTGCAGATTGCAGTGTATGAGAGATCATTTGAAAGCTCAGGATCTGTACTTTCATAAACTATACAAAAAAAGAAAAATTATCCCGTGTTACTTGTGGACCAATCTACCAGCCCCTGTCACATGAGGGTTAATAATGTGACTCTGCAATCCACACCATGCTGCTATGAACTGCTTTAAATTGTGCGTTGTAAGTCGCTCTGGATAAGCACTCCTGTTAAATCCTGCTTTTTGATGGTAAAACAATGCTTTTTAAAAAACAAAATATCCGGTAAAACAAAATGTACTTACCTGATCTGGTATGCTTCAGTTTGAAGTTCTCATCTGCAAATCTGGGTCCATAGATAGATCTACCTCCAGTTCCATTGTGATTAGTAAAGTCTCCACCCTTCAAGTCCAAAGAATATACAAAAGAATGTAATTTGGATAAATGACTACTTAAAGTGAGTCACACTACTGTAAGACACATTCATATGGATGCATTTATAGTTATACAAACGGTACATTTCCAATGCAGCATGCAGGAACTTGCTCAACCCTAAAGTACTGCACGCTATTTTAATTGAACCCTCATTTCCTCAGGCACAAAGTACTTAGGTTATTCAAGCAAGACTGGACAACACACCTGGCACATGAAAGAGGGAATCACTCTATGAAATGTCGATCCCTTGTATCCAAAGCCATGTTCCCCTGTGCATAGTGCCCGGAAATTCTCTATTAAAATAAAATATACAGAAAAATTCGCTTAAATTTCATTAACAAAAATACATAAAGAAATCCGTGTGCAAACATAGGGCAATCGTTTGGTTAGACTCAGTTTACGTCAATGTATTCCCACCTGCTGTTTGTGGCACAACATCTGCATTTAGCTGGAAAAAAAAAAGAACAAAACGTTGCAAACAAAAGAAAAAGGTGTGTATTTATCATACAATGGCAAGGGTGTAATCCGAACATACAAGGAAAGCACTTGCGTGCACAATTGTAAAGCAACCCGATACAAATGACAAACTTTCTATAGTGCAATTATGCAGTGTTAGCTAGCAACATAGCTGAATAGCGCACTTATTCGGTTACAACAGGCGATACGTGCGATACATTTCAAGTAATGTTACGAAAGACAAGGCCGTTATTGAATAGCTGTGAAATCAGAATATGGGAAAGCAAAAACTTAAGTTAGCAGATAAAAAATAAAAAAAGTTAGCAGGTTAACTTACCCACGTTGTTAATAGTACCTAGCTGGGTCACCTACATAACGTTGGGTCAGTTGGAAAATGTTTTCAGACTGTCATTTATTTGCCCATTGCAACATGCGTGGAACAAGGCTATTCGGTAACGGGAACATTATACAAATCAAACAGTTAGCCAATTCATATTAGCCATGCGTGTCCCAGGACTTAGTCGCGACATGCTATTGTAACATTAGCGTACTTCACTTCGCGCTTCCCAATGGACTCTAGCTAAATGTCACGATAACATTGCAAATGCCGCTTCCTGGTGTTGATAATATTGTCCACGTGTATGTTTAGGTAGCCTAGACATAAGCTCTACATTAATCCAGCTAACGTAAAAATCGATTTGGCTGACTGCCTAGGTAGCGGAGTCAACGTTAGCTAAATTACATTTGACACAACTGACATAACTCGCCAACGGTAGATAAGTTAAGCTACCTAATAGCGTGCTGCAACTTACTTCGAAGGTGACTCTTCCAAGAGGCTCGTTGTCTGCAGCAATATCAAAGTAGACAACTGGGTTTCGGGCTGGCGGTCCAGTGGTAAACATTCGAGCGGCAGAAAATGCCAATGCACAAAATTTAATATGACTCTTTACTTGCAACATTGTGGTTTCTTTTGCTCAGACCAGTTCTGTGGCTCAGACAGCAGCTTGTCTTACACCTAACACCACCACAGTATGTGACTAGCACCACAGAATATAGTTCTGTGACGAGCACGCAGCACGCATTAACCGTTGCAAGTTGGAGGACACCATAGAGCTCAACTTCCTCCTGCCTACAAGCCACAGAACTATCTGTGATAGATAAGCAGACAGCGTACATAGGAACCATAGACATGATTATTTAAATAGCCAGAGAGGACCACGCAAAACCTAAGATGTGAAGCCCGGAAAGTAAGCCTGTACTGCACATGTTGCGTGCAAAACATTGGTATCAGACCTTTGAAGGCAAAATTAAACTTCCCCGATGGTATTTTTAAATTCGATTAACTATCGTTACGTTTCATATGAAAGGCAGATTGTTTTTTTTAGGCAAATGTACAGAGTGAACAACTTCTGGCCGAAGACATTCATTATTTCACAAACTGCTACACACAATGAAATTTATCACAAAAAAATGACCGAAGAGGTTTTCTTTGGTCGTTAAATCACCTTGGATTTCTATATTTAATTCAATGGGAAGCAAGCGCTTTTGCACTCAACATGCGCACTAAAGCAAAGACGGTAGGCGGAGCAAGAGGTCAACCTTCGGGGCTGGAACGTCCTTGGAACTTATTAGACAGACAACAGCCACTCGTTGAATAACTGGCGGTCAATGGAGTTTTTACAAAACAGTTCGCTAAACGGGTCATTATCGGACAGTCTCCCTTTTCTTTTTAGATTATATATGCCTAAATTGTCAGGACCCAGTACTACTACTTACAACCCGTTATGATTTTGACTATCCAACGCAAACCAACTTTAAATCCGGCTAGCGCCGGTCAGATGCACGCCACTCTAAGCATACGTTATGTAACTTTAGTTGCTAAGCTAACTGAAAACACTACTGCGCATGCCTGATCACTTCCTCTTGTGCGGACAAAAAATCCAATGGAGAAAAGCGCCAGTTGCGTATCTTGTCATATCTTTGACTAAAGGCTGTTTCCCGTTAGGCTACTTCCTCGGCTTCAGCGCCTGCCCCCTCCTACCCACTCAAATTCCTATGCACGCTCTATGATAGGAACAGCTTCACAATACAGGCTGTACCAGTTCTGTGGGCTGTACCAATCACAGCGGGCGACAGCCGCAACACAGCAGAAATTTAAATTTGCGCCCCCTAATGGAAGTATAACACACATCCAAGCAGAAAATACAGGCAATGTTTTAAAGAGGGGCTGTCTCTTTTATTAACATGTAGGCTAAATGCTTACATAGCCTACTTTGCCTTCATGTAGCTTTGTCTCTTGAATCAGTGTACTACAGATATTTTCACAAATGCTTCACAGAAGTTTAGTTTTGACAAAAAAAAATAAATAAAAAATATATATACACTACTCACAAAAAGTTAGGGATATTCGGCTTTCGGGTGAAATTTCAGGATGAACCTAAAATGCACTATAACCTTTACAGGTGAAATTAATTTGACCTTCTCTAAACTTTTGAATGCACATGTCCAACTATTCAATGTTTCAGTACTTTTTGCACAACTTGCTGTTCTCTAACAAGGAGCTGAATGGCAAAATTCACAACAGGTGTTTGATCCATGAATCGACCAATACATTTCCTGGTTCAATTAGAATTGGTATTTAAACAGTCCTCTTCATCATGCTGTTCACATTTTGACATCATGAGACCAAGACGACACCTAACAATTGATCAACAGTACCTCGCCATTGCGAGGCTTCAAACAGGATGTTCTCAGAGGGAAGTGGCCACTGAGCTTAGAGTGTCACAGAGTGTCATCAGCAGGTTGCAACAGAGATACAGAGAGACTGGAAGAGTCACAGAAAGGCATAGAAGTGGACGTCCTTTGGCCACATCCCACACTGATGACCGCTTCATTGTGAACAGTGCCCTGCGGAACCGGATGATGAATGCCACTCAACTCCAGGCACATTTAAGGGAGGTGAGAGGCACCCAAGTGTCACGTCAGACCATTCGAAACCGTTTACATCAGCGTGGTCTGCGTGCTAGACGACCTGCAAGGGTACCTGACCACACCACCAGGCACAGGCATCATCGTCTTGCATGGGCCAGGGAGCATTTACGCTGGACGAGGGACCAGTGGGCCTCAGTGCTGTTCTCTGATGAAAGTCGATTCACGTTGAGCAGAAATGATGGCCGCCAACGATGTTGGAGACGTCAAGGAGAGCGCTATGCATCAGCCACTGTTGTCACCAGACGACCCTTTGGTGGTGGCGGTGTTACAGTGTGGGCAGGTGTGTCTAGTCAATACAGAACTGCCCTACACTTTGTGAATGGTACAGTGACAAGCCCATACTACCTGAATAACATCATTAATCCAGTCATTGTGCCCCTGCATGAACAACACAGGCCTAATTTCATCTTCATGGACGACAATGCTCCAGCTCATCGAGGTCGCATCATTAGGGAAAGGCTGCTGGAGACTGGGGTACCTCAAATGGAGTGGCCTGCACTTTCTCCAGACCTGAATCCCATAGAAAACCTATGGGATCAGCTGACTCACCGTGTAGAGGCTCGTAACTCTGTACCCCAGAACCTCAATGACCTGAGGGCCGCCCTTCAAGAAGAGTGGGATGCCATGCCTCAGCAGACAATAAGTCGACTTGTGAACAGCATGAGACGTCGTTGTCAAGCTGTAATTGATGCTCAAGGGCACATGACAAGTTATTGAGACATTGACATTTTTGTTGTGGTATACCCACCACTGTTGTTGGCTTTTGTTTCAATAAATTGTTTGAGATGAGGAAATCACCATTGCATGCTTCTACTTAAATGCCCTACTTTCATGATACGTATAATATCACTGTAGCGTGAACTTACATTTTCCATAAATTTCACCCGAAAGCCAAATATCCCTAACTTTTTGTGAGTAGTGTATATGATTGGCAAAATCATAATATAATCGATCAGGGAAGTGTTCAGTGAAGTCTTTAAAAAAATAACCAATGCACTCAGACAACTTAGACTACTCACTTGAAAATTTGTGATAATAGAAAATTAGTATAAAGGTAATGGCGGCATTGTTTGTTTAGATTTTCAGATTGTTTATCTTTCCATGTTACAATTGTAAGGAATGGTATCTGATGATTTATACAAAAAAAATATATTCATAAAGAACCACATAAACACCATGGTATACAGGTATCATCTGAATACATATTTATTAGATAAATATTAGGTTGTCACATCATCTAACTACATACAGTTCTGCAAGACTAAAAATCACAATTAGTTAATTTTTTTCTGACCAGTTTAGAATATGAAATGATTGTACATACAATGTACAAACAAAGACAATGGCCACTTTTGCATGAATCACCTTAGATTGTACCTTTTAATTTATTTTCTTTTTGTCTGATCATGATATCAAAAATTGTACAAACTATGGATTTGGTTACAATCTTTTTGAACCCCCCCACCCACCCCCCCCCCCTCCGGCCCCAAACTTCCTTCCCCGCTCCCTCTCAACCTTCCCGCAGTATTCTCTTCATTAAACTTTTATTTCCTGTAGCACCTTAAAAATATGCAGGTGATAGACTAACACACTTAGGCTAAATATTACATGTAGGCAAAACAAAGTTTTTTCTTTTTTTTTTTTTCTCCAATTCCGTCGATAGAGAGGTCAAAGTATATTACATAAGGGAACAGATGCCGAGAGATTCCACAGACGCTAACAAGCAAGATTCATTTCCCACATTGAATCACTTCTGATAGGGGGTTGCAAGCTTTTTTTTTTTCTTTTTTTTTAATTCTGAGGAAACAATGCACATTCCTGAGGAAAATGAATACACTTCTGTTAACATGTTTCTATAGTCATTTACATATATACATGCCTCCCCATGAGACTTCCCACCATGGCCAAATCTTGTCCTAAAGCTCAAGTCTAGCCCTTGGTGGGGAGACTCAAATCCTCTCATTTTTATTTTTTTTTATTTTATTTTTTTTCCCCAGACACAAGTTTCCTTTTTTGATGATTGTGCAACTACAGTATGCAGAGGTGCCTAATACACGGAAATGGCTTGTACTTAAATGTAAGCGAAATGTAAAATAATAAGTTCAAATACGACTATTTACATACAGAAAGGGGGGGAAGAAAACAGACGTGGCAGTGCATCTTTAAAAGATATACTGCTCATTTAACTCGGCTGGATACACAATTTTCGGTTACTGTACCAGCACCATTGAGCTATTTTAATCATATTACTTTCTTAAATTGGAACAACATCTTCCAAAAAGCCATATATGATTTATATATGTGTAATGTTCCTTTTTCAATACATGGCTACATTAGGATAAACCAAATTAAATGAGCTTGTTAACCTTAAAATTTTCATTATAAAAGAAAACATAAAAATAATTTACAAAACCAGAAAGCAATATTTAAAATGAGATATAAAATTTGAAGGGTCTTCAGCTTTTACAAATGTTGTATTTTCTATAACAAAAATAAAAAGTATATCATATAGATTTATTTAACATAAGGCTGTGATACATCTTTAAAATACCACTTGTACAATGTGACCTTTAACAATTCAGATTATCCCCGTGGCTCTCTTTCATTACGTTAATGCAGTCAAACTACACCACTGCTTTCCAAGCCCTGCCACTATGTTTGCTCTTCAATAAAAATTAAAGAATGAGCCATCAAACAGATTTTTTTTCTGTACAGTCTTTGAAAACCATGAAATGCTCATGAAGGGACTACAGTGGAATATTGCTTGATGAACATCTGAAGTGATGCAGAAATTGAGGCCCAGACGTTTTGCTCAGGGTCACTGAAATTGATTTCAGGGGGCAGTACGTAGTACTCAATGACAAATTATGACAGCGAAACACCTGCTTGCAGATTCTGATAGATTCTACTGCTGTACTGGGGGACGTGAAATGACACACACAAATATAACACTAAAAGCAAGAAGACCTGCAACACATAGCTTATGAAAGACCGATTGATTGATTCCTGCTATACAGAAGAAAGCTCTTTTGTTAGGGTCGGGGGTAGTAGTGGTGCTGGGGAGGGGGTGGGGGGTATTAGACAAGCAGTAGATAACAACCATGGACAACCAATCATGAACAGGATTAATATTATCTAAGACGATACTAAAATATTCACAAAAGTATTTACAATAGCCTTTTTAAAATAATACATTTGCATACTGAACAGCGCTTTTTCTGTTAAAATGAAATTGGAAAAAAAAAGATGGAAAAAATCTCATACAGTTCAGCTTCCAGATATCAGACATTTGTTTAAAAATATCTACATAGAAACACTGGGGGCTACCATATATTTATGCTTCAGTGACGAATTGCGTTTCTCTCGGTTTTCCTCTAGGTCTTTGCAATTAAACAGTAGCCCCACTTCCCTCTTCCCCTCCCAAACTTTGGTGATATAAAGCAATTTCCCAATGATTACTTAATCGTTACGCATTTGCAGCACTGCAAAACAACAACAACAACAAAAAAAAGAGATTAAATAATAACAATAATCATTACAAAAATGAACAATATACTGTAAATATCAGAAAATAATCCCTTCGGAGAATAGTTAGTGTTAAAATTAAATGAACGAGAACAAAATAGAAGACAGAAGAAAAAAAAAAGTCACTGATAAAAAGCACACCATCTTAGCTCCGAATATCACTAAACAAGGGTAAAATTGGCACACATGCACTTTTTATACCACTTACTGTACATAATTCATCAAGGAGAGAGACAAACGTCACAAAATGAGTACGCAAGCGATGCTAGGCTCATGCAGGAGACAACAGTACAGAGGAGAAGCTCAAGCTAAGGGCGCAATACAGTGGCACAGAGGTCTACTAGGGCTGTAATAATATCCCAACTACAAGTTCCCTCTCTTTCTCTTGTATTTCCTTGCCTTTTATCAAATAAACTCTCCTGTCAGGTAAGATAGGGACTGGATTACTATGTAACAGTCTTGTACAAAAACAGCTGCATTTCACCGTTTGGATATAAATGCCCATAACAGCTAAGTACAGAACACAGGGAGGGGCAATTTTCCTCTGTCCTACCAATCAGATGATCACAACATTTTACCCAGACTCCTCCTGTGTTAATTAATTTTTTTTCCATTTAGTGTAGTGAAGACGGGAGTTTCCATATTACAAAAATAGCAAACAAACGAAAAACAAAATGCACAAAAATTGCCAGAAACATCAATTTTTTTTTCCCTTATTTGCATCGAGGTGAAAATGCGTTTCAAAATGTAACGAAAGCTTTAGAACATTTGAAGACATTTTGTTACTTTTTTTTTTTTTTTACTTTACTTTACAGTGGGAACATAACAAAATGAGTTTAACAAATGATAGAAAAGGGGGGGCGATTCCTCCTGCTGACTGTAGGGGGGGCGATTCCTCCTGCTGACTGTAGGGGGGGCGATTCCTCCTGCTGTCTGTAGGGGGGGCGATTCCTCCTGCTGACTGTGTAGCGAGTGTTCTTCCCTTTGAGTTGTTCTCTGTTTCACGCGTTTACAGTTTGTCGTATATCTTGTGCTTTTAAAATGGTGCTCGGTGGAAAAGTAGCAGTGCTATTGTTCAGTTGGACAAAAAACCTGTTATTATTTGGGAAGCCATATTTCATAGACTGGAACAATAATGTTCAAAGGGGTTACAGACACTGGCCAGGATGGGCACTTTTTTTTTGTTTTTTTTAAAAACATTTTTTTCTTCTTAAAATGAGAAATAAAATAAGAATAAAAAATGCTACAACACTTTCCTAGTGTTCACACAGAACACTGCGTGACGTAAAAATGAACTGAATATAGCTGCACAGTTTCTTAATGTTCAAAGATATTACTTTATGGCAGCCAGCAGGACTGTCATATCTGTGTATTTGCAATAATGTTCAGTCAATTTGCTCTGGAGAATGAAATATTTATAAGAGGAAGAAGAGTAAGGGAGTGCATCTTTGTGTTTGTCAAGTACTGAGTGACTGTCCGGGCAGTGGGTCCACTCCAGTCAGTTCAAATGAGTTTTTCAGAAGAGAGGTGACCTCAGTTGTTTTCGAAAAGGGAAAGAAGATCATCGTTGCTATTGCTCGGGAGATCAGGAGGGTCCAGGTAGGACAACAGCTCGTCCGGGTTTGCAAGTTCTGGAAGAAGCTGCAAGAAAGACAAAAGAAATGAGAAAACTGAGGGGCTGGTTTTCCAACTAGACGCCGTTTGTCTCCATTTCACAACAAAGAAAGAAAGTGGGACAGAAATGTCAGGCCAAGCACAGCTTTAAGCTGGAATCCTCTGTCACTTCCTGCGCCAACAATCACAAGCATTCACATGCGATGTTTTGTTTCCGATTTTTAACATTTATCTATTGCACACAAACTGCTCTACTTCACAATCCGGAAAAGTCTACACTGCGGCAGTCAGTGGGCAATCAATGCATTATCAAGATGAAAAGGATTAGATTGTTAGCGACAGAGACAATTTGTGGTGCGCTGAGGGAAAGCTAAAATGCTGGCACATAACAGCCGAGGAGCAGTGCGATGCAATGACACGGGGGGTACACCATGGGCCACTTTAGGGCCCTGTCTAGTGCAGGGGTGCTGGGAGCACGATGCGCACTTACATCCAAGGAGGGTTCCGGCATATCGGGGGCTACCGGCCCACCGGCCTGACCCTCTAAGGCGGAAGAGGGGTTAAAGGTCAGGTCGCTGTGCGGATGGCTGTTAGAACCAGGCTGTGGTGGCGGGGGCTGGCGTGAGGGTTGAGGAGGACCACTGTGATGTAATGGCTGCCCTGATTGGCTGCTGGGGTGAGCAGGCGCGTGCAAGCTCTGCGGCATGGAGCTATGGGACTGATCAGAGCTGACAGGATGAGGCATCTGCGGAGGAGGAGGAGAGGCAGGAGAAGAGAGAGAGTGAGGCCGTGCGGGGTGCAGGTCCGACTTGCCCAGGGGTATGTCAAAGAGCAACCGCTGCCCTCAGCGGATTCGACCCGCTCCCCAAAAACAACAACCAACCAACCCAACCCTCCCTCCTCCCAACCTAAAACATGAACTTCATTTAAAAAAATAAAAAATAAAAAATAAATAAACGTTACATCCTTTTCAGCTGGAAGATGTAAAAGGACGACCATTAAAGTGAATTAAACAGAGAAAAATTCCAAAGGAAATTTCCCGCCTTTTCCCTCCCTACGTGGTGGCTTTGCGTTCGTATTTGGCAGAGACAGGGTTATGATAAAACCCATTTGCTGAGACAAGCACAGTGCCGTGCGCGAGACAAACAAGCTTGTTTATTCCGTCAGTTCATTGCCATAATTACCAACACAACTGGGTCTGTTTAGGAATTTGCTACTTATAGCCTATTAGTAGTTAGTTTAGCTCCATTATGGTGCATCTTTGCACGCTAAATTAAAACTAGGCTTGAATGGTACAGTATAATCACCTCGGTGAGAGCCATGGATGATTGTGTTAAGTAGGTCAGTACTTTTTACGTACAGGACGGCTAATCAAACCTGGTACCGGAGAGCTGCAGGGTGTACTGGTTTCTATTCTCACCCTACAAGCACCAACCAGTTCTGACCCGAGAAACCAGAGGAGGTAAATTAACTGCTTTAATCGACCAATGAAGTGCGGTGTAACAATGAAAACCAGCACACCCTGTGGCCCTCCAGCCAGGGCCAGGGTTCAGTAGCCCTGTTCTACAGTATCACGAAGCAGAAAGTTCCGGGCTGTCACCGAGCTGACCTGTTCACCGCTAGGTCGAGGACACTTACTGTGTCAGGCATGCTGTGACTGAGCGGCTTGTCCGGAGGCATTAGGCTGTTGGGCATGTCTGGTGGGTGGGACAGCTGGGGTCCGTGCATGAAGTCATTCATGGAAGTACCGCCGGGGTTACTGTGCGGGAAGTCAAAGTTTCCGTGTCCCTGGTAACTGTTGCCTAGCGCACAAAAACAAAGCCGGGGGTCAAAACACAGGGAAGCACCTGCGAGTGCTCTTGAAGTACGAGGAGAGCTGAGCTGAGCTGGTAAAAGTGTGAATCATTTTTTAACAGCTTCTTTAATAAGCGCCCAAGGTAATAACTGCCTGGCTCGTTACCTTGGTTTCCATATTCGCTGTTGTTCCCCCCAGGTGGGGGGGGCATGGACGGGTAGGGGGAGGGTCCAGGACCAAGCTGGGCGATCATCTCCATAACATTGGGCATGATCATCTGGCTCGGGCTCATGGTCTTAAATCTCTTGGCCATTGGTCCATCAGGGTCCTCTTTAATGTGAATATCTGACTTTATTGCAACCGGCCTCCAACTACACGTTGGGTCGATGGTGACTTCCTCAAACTCCGAACTGAGGAAAAGAAACCCATCACAATTACTTTCTAATCCCTATATACGTATATATATATACAGTATCTTACTTTAAAACTTGAAAAATATATTTTGCGCAGAAGCTAATTAAATAAAATTCATCTAATCACATTAGCTTAGGGTCACAGACTACAGTTTCTTTAAAATTACTCGATGTGGTGAGATGTTATAGACGGTAATGTTGGGAGAAATTTCTGAAACAATTTCTGAAAAGCAGAAAACTTACTTCTGGATAGCATTCAGGATGCCCCACATGTATTGGTCAACTTCCAGTCCCTCTAGTAATGCGGTTTTACTGGGGAGAGAGAGTAGTGACATTGCAAATTTTGCCCTCACATATTTGAATAATACTATGGAAACAGACCCGTTTTGTGTATACAATTTAAATGCAAAGTTTATCTTAGAAGAGAACATTTGAACATTTCTTCTTACTTGCATACAGGACATCGCCACGTTCCCCGTTCACAGTTCAATTGCAAATAGGATTCCAAATCGAAACACTGTGGGGGGGGAAAGTATACAGAAAGTGTATAAAAAATACTGTGGATTTGACAGGTAAGCAAACGATTCATACAATATTGTGACCTGGAGAGAAGAGCAGCATTGGCCTGTAGTTCGCTGACAGAACTTGCCTGTACGTGTTTACAGTCGTGGCCTCTCGCTGGAAGCTGGATACGCCTGAAAGTGATCGGACACTTTAGCGAGACCTTGATGGCCGTCTGCTCCACCCCATCTTCCCCGTTTAAAGTGGCATTGCCGGAGGAGGCCGCAACGCTGCTGAAGTTCCTCTTGACTGAAGAAGGGGAAGACAAGATTAAGCGACAAAGTGGATAATGTGTTTGGAAAAATGTAACCACAGGGAGGCACCTGGTCCTACTTAGGCAAAGAGTTAGACACAAACATATCAAACATTCAAAAATAATACAAAAAAAAGATCAAAGTTACGGTTTTTGCCAAGAACATGTATGATATTCCTCCATCAATAGGACACTGAAGTACGCCAATGTGTTTCATACAAACATGAGGTGAGCTATCTATATTAGGGCAAACGAGAACAATATGTCTGTTTACTGTTATGGTGCTAAGCATGACAGAGATTGTGGCAGGAGGCCGATGAAGACCAGATTGGCTGAAACACATTGCATACCATATTCCGAGTGTAAGTATCCATAGCCATTGAGTGTTTGTTTGCTGCCCGTCTATTTGGCGTACTACCCGCACATTCCATGTCAAGCCCTGCAAGCTATAAAAACAGACAGACAGTCCGCTTCTTTCATGAAATGCAGGTTGCTCGGCTAGTTTTTTCACGGACTGTACCTCTGCGCTATTTGTGGAGTAACGTACGCCTCTGATTTTTCCCTTTTTCTCCCAATTTGGTAGCCAATTGGACCGTATGTAATTAAATTCCCCCCGTGTAGCAACAGCTAGAGAATCGCCGCTACCCAACCCCGTCAGCCAGTAGTAAGAAAGAGGGCACCACGTCCTCTTCAGGGCGCGACTCCTCAAGCTCCTGACCGTGATTCCAACTCGCCCAGGGCCGTCATGTGCGCGACGATTCTCACCGAGTCCCTCCCCCTCACCCTGAGAGCAGCCACCAATTGGCACTCCCTCAAGGCACCGGCCATACTCGGATCTGGCAGGACCGGGGGCGTGATCCTCGGGACTGCAGACTGAGAGTCTGCGCTTTTACCGCTACACCACGCTGGTGGCCCACGCCTCTGCCATTTTGACTAATGTTCATGACAACATTGTTGTTTTAAAAAGACACTGTCTATACTGGTGTTGATGGTGTACTGGTGTACACACTGTTGTGTCACTCTGGATGACAGTGTCTGCTAAATAAATACTTATCAGTTTAAATATAAGGACAACCAACTGTACAACCGCTTAGCCTTTCCCCAGATCTCATTTTAACCTAGTCAATGATCCCTAGTAAATTTGAAAATAATAGTAATTGACGTTAACGAATAAAAAATTTTAAAAAAGAGGCAAAACTCAATGTATTGAGCGTACAGCTTTGCAGTAGTTTCCTCTGACAGGAAGTGGTGACAGGAAGTGGTGCGCAGGCTTAAAGGCGCTCCGCTCACCTTTGGTGATGCAGTGCTCGGCCGGGAGCAGCCTCTTCTTCAGCAGGCCCTGCAGAACGGACCGGACCGAGGGCCGGTGCACCAGCTGGAGGACGAACAAGTGCGACTGCGGGGAGAACACAGGCAGAGCGCCGAGCGCGTTACGCTCGTCTCACACAAACCCTCAGCACATATGCCGTCGCAGCGTGCGGCCCGCGTCGCCGGGCAGCCAAGCCAGAAACGAGCGGGACGAGCGAGCGCACTCACGCAGCAGCAGGCCGTGACGGTGATCTGGATGGTGTTTCTCCCCGGCTGGCACACGTGCTTCAGGTGCAGGGGCTTGTGGGATGTCTTGTTGTCGCCCCTCTCGATGGTGAGCGGCGTGGCGTTGACGCTGACCTGCACCGACGCCGGCCAGTTGGTGTTCATCTGCCGGTCCTCGTGGTGGTAGCACTTGAACTGCAGCTCCAGGTCTGACCTGCGCCCCAAAAACAGAGTCAAACCATGAGTGCACTGCACCCTATTTTAGCGTTTTCGTCTTGTAATGAGACTTAAAATCTTTTTTTTTTTCCCTCTAAAGTAGAAAATATTAGTTGTTTTTTAAGTTTTTGCTTGACAAGTGAAATTGTCTCACCCACCTCGTTGGCAAATCTTGAAATGAATAAAACTGTCTCACCTCATTGCCAATCTTTTTGTCTTATTTAGCAGAAAATATAAATAAGATTTTAAGTCTAAATATGAGATTCAAATACTTAATACAAATCCTTAAGATTGTCTGAGTTTTTGGTTTTTGCAGTGTGCCTTTTACATGCACAGTACTGTTAGTACTAATAAGAACAATACTGGCCGTTCTCACAGCTATTGAATGAGTCATGATATCAAAGCTATTGAACTAAAAATATAAACTCCATGAATTGTTGTGTTGATCACACATCATATTAACGTGATTGAGAATGCACTTTTAAGGTCAAATTGTTCATGGGGAATTCACCCTGTGCTTCAACCCTGCTGTGGAACAGAAGCAAAATCAAAGGGCTTTGTCACACATTTACCTGGTGCATACACAGCACTGATAATAAGTTATCCTGTTAGTTTCCTCAAACCGCTACGATAGGAATTACTGAACAGGGCCCCGTTTCCCTAAAGGATCTTAAGAGTAAAGATCATCTTAAGCTATTTTGTTTTTATATTACTTTCATTGTTTGTGTTTTTTTCGTCATTTTTTTTGTCTGTTTCTCCCTCTATCTTTATGATGATCTTGGTTCTAAGACGGTTTTGGGAAACGGGGCCCAGTTTTCGTAAAGGAGCAAAAACGTGCACGCGCGACGCGGGATCGAGCAATCGAGGCGGCGGCGTGCGAGGCCCACCTCCACATGAGAGTCTGGTGCACCGCCGGGCGCAGGTGGAAAACGTGGTTGCTAACGGCGAGGTTGTGCTCCAGGCGGAAGGGCTCCAGCACCACGCCGTCCCTCACCGGGAACGTCAGCCGCAGCTCCTCGTTGGGGTTGGCTGGGATCGAAGAGGGAGAGAAAGCGTGAACCTTCCCTTTTGCATCTGTGGTGCGATAACGGTTTGCTTTTTAATTTTCACACGAGAGAGAGAGAGAGAGAGAGAGAGAGAGAGGACATTTGGGTGCTGTGCAGAGCACAGGGGACCCAATCACATTGCAAGGTTTTACAAGTCATGGATTTTACCACTTTTACAATGCATCCCTTTATTTTTTATTTAGACAGAATGAAGAAGGGACAGCACACACTGTTAGAACCCATTCTAGATCTGCCTGTACTAAATAAATACAATTTATATAACACTAGTGAGGTACCACAGCCAGCAAATAGATGCTTCACCCTTTACGCAATGATTCTATTGAATGTCTTTATTTGATATGTTTGTGTGTTGTGGGTCTGCCCCACTGTCTATGTCTTTTTTGTTGTTGCTGGGGCTACAACTGAAGTTCCCTAACGGGAAAATAAAAGTTATTCTAAGATGTAATATTGCAAATGTGATTAGAATGCTCTTAACTAAACATTCTAATACTGATGTAACAATCACTACTGGTAATTGAAAGAAATGGAGTTCTAGAACACTGACTTTTGAAAACAAATTCCAAAAAAATCTACCCTTCAAAAGGTTTAAGTGCATAACGCATGAATAACGATGCATCTGGTGAGGATCACGTCTTCCACGGGTACTCACTTGGAGGTGGTGGGAGAGCGCTGATATTTGGTTTGATTTCCGGAGGGAACGGGGGCTTGACATCCTGGTTGGGGGACAGATACGGTGGAATATTGCTCCCCGGGGTCATGGGGGGCGTGGGGTTCCCTGGGACGGGCGAGTGGGGGTAGTTACCCACAGGCCTCGGAGGCTGCAGGGAAGAGGAACGCACAAGCATCAGAGACTGGGGTGAGGGTATCCCATAACCCCACGGGGCCGGGGCCGCAAATACAAACCACTGCACAAACAGAAGAAGGGGTAAGCAAAACCTTAGCGGGAACAGCGTACCCCATTAATGTTGCCTTGGTTGTATGAGTATCCACTCCCAGAGAAGTTGTTGCTCTGTCCGTTGAATGGATCTTGCTGTAAAATGACAGGAACAGTGAGAGTACAGCGGTTAACATCTGTGGTAAAGACTCGATTTTGCGCGGTACGGTAATGTGTTCAAGGGATCAGGTGTGCATGGAGGGTGCTCACCTTGTAATACTGGCCCATGGCCACACTAGGAGGGGGGTACTGGCCCGAACCCTGCTGGCCTGGCACCCTCTGCCCAGCGTAGTTAGGGGACGGGAGGGGCCGAGGGGGGTTAGGGGTGGGGTACTGCCCTTGCTGGTTGGGAAACTGGCTGTTTGGTCCATACTGCTGGCCTCCATAATTAGGCTAACGTCCAAAGAAATTGGGCCAAAGAAACAGGTTACCAAAGGAGTCGGCCTGGATTCAATCAACGTTTCCCACAGTAACATTTGCATTTGGAGTTAAACGCAAACAAAGTTAAGTTTTAGTTCTTCAATTCTTATTTTTTTCAACAGTTTGGCAAGATCCCCGCGAATATAAAAATGAATACAAAAATGTGTTTGTGCCAAAAGAAGTACATTTGTATTCATTTCAAAGTCAAGCATGAAGGACAAAATACCGATTGAATCTAGGCCTATGTTTCCGCAGGTTTAAAATAAAATCACTATCGGTAGGCCTAACACCCACGGTAATATAGCAGTAGTTTGAAACTCCCAGAGCCTTTTGAATTAGCTTCATGTCAGGGCACGGATTAGCGCTGGAGTTAACCTCCACACACACGTATGTGTTATAGGTGTGTTAACAGCGGAGACTGACCTCCCCAGGGTAAGACCTCTTCAGGCCCGGCATGGCCATGGACTGGGGCCTGGGGCCCGGGTACCCCTGCTGGGGCATCCTCTGGCCGTGGTTCCCGAAGGGGTTCATCCCCGGAGCGCGGGGCTGGCTCATGCCCATGGGCGGCCCGCTCATGTTGGAAGCGCTCATCCCGCCGCCCATCCCGCCGGGGTTCATGTTTCCCGGGATGGAGGGCGGCCCGCGCGGACCCGGCTGGTTCATGAACTGGCTGCTGTAGGCCTGGCTCGGTCCCATCTGGAAAGAGGAACACATCTGTAAGAGAAAACGCAGGCTGTGTTAGCGCTCGCCGGGGGCGGGGCCGTAGCTGGGCCGCTCCCCCTGTGTCTGAGCCCGCCCGCCATGGCGGCTGGGCTTACGGCCGGTGACCGGCGACCTCTCGCCTTGCCGCGTTCCAGCGACGGCAGCCGGTAAGCGGCGCCAGGTCTGGCGTTTCCCGCAAGCTGTCCGAGGCCGACGCGCGGCCTAAACTCGACAGCTTTGGAAAGCCGGGAGGAAACAAGGGAAAGGGGGGCGGGGTCGAGTGTGGCGGTCGCAGCGGTCAGAGCGGTAAAGCCGGTCATGGACAGAGACAGTCGGAGGCGCGTTTGGGGCAAGCTCCTACCGGGCCGTATTGGTTCATGTCTTTGTTCTGGGTCTCCTGCAGGGCGGCGACGGTGGCAGTGGCGGTGGCGGTCGCCGTGGCGGCGGCGGCGGCGACGGCAGCAGCGGCGGCGGCAGCGGCGGGTTGGGTGAAGTCGCCGGGGGTCCGGGAGTGAGGGGGCATGCCCATGCCCCCAGGGGGATTCGGACCTCCTGGGTAACTGTGAGGGACGGGGAGGTCACATGACTTACATTACCTTCCACACAAAGGGGAATTTTTTGGCAGGTTTAAAAAATAAACATACACACATTGCCCAATATAACTAACAGTGTCTTTCACTTTGTTATCGCAACATGGCTCCCTCTGTGCTGTGCAATTTCCCAGCTTGGTCCCTGTTGATCAATACATGGAGCTGCTTCCGCTGTGTGATTCCAGTATGGAAAAACAATGCAACAAATGCAGCGACCATAAATGAACTGCAGGGGGCGCCAAAGGAGACCCGTTACCCTTAATATTTTCTCAAATTAAAGACAAAATTGCAATGATTCATAATCAACTGCCATCGAGGCCATTGTAGCGGGAGTATGCGATGGTCGCTCACTGCGCAGACAGAATACAGATTGTGAGACAGTCTAAGCGGGCATTTTCTCCCAGCTCGAGTGTGAGACCTCTGTCTGGAGCTGAATATGGTCAATGAGAGCTGAGCTCAATTGATCACCCACTGAGGGCACTGGAGCATGAATGTTCTCTTTGTACCGAGACTCCGCCCACATCCTGGGCTCCTGCCCGCCTGCTCAACTTCTCCTCTGTGGAAGTTCTCCTGTGTCTGTGCTTAAAGACACGCACACACGCGCACGCACAAACACATACAGACACACACACACATGCACATGCACTCTCACTCACACATACACACACGCACACACACATACACACACAGACACACGCGCACACATGCTCACACACACACATATAGAAACACACGCATGCACTCACACACACACACACACACACACACACACACACATACATACAGATACAGACACACACACGCATACACGCACACTCACTCACTCACTCACTCACTCACTCACTCACACACACACACACACACACACACACACACACACACACACACACACACACACACACACACACACACACACACACATACAGACACACACACATACAGACACACACACACAAACACACACACATATGTACATGCACACACACACATACATACAGATACAGACACACACACACACACACACACACACACATGCACACGCACTCTCACTCACACATACATGCATACACACACACACACACACATGCTCACACACACATATACAGACACACGCATGCACTCACACACACACATACATACAGACACACACACACACACACGCGCACACATGCTCACACACACATATACAGACACACGCATGCACTCACACACACACATACATACAGACACAGATACAGACACACGCATGCACTCACACACACATACACACACACACAGACACAGATACAGACACACACACACACTTACCTCCCACCAAATCCCCCTCCTCCTGGATAGCTGGGCCGCCCGTACATCCCCTGCTGCATGTAAGGCTGGTTGGAGCCTCCTTTGGCAGGGAACTGTTGCTGTTGGCCAGGGAACTGAGGCGAGTTGAGACCGGGGTTATTCCCGGACATGCCAGACGCCATGGGGTTGCCACCAGGATTCATGGGGTTGTTGGCGTTTGCCATGGGGTTGCCCAATACCTGTTCCAAATCCAAAGCAATCAACGGTTAGTTCCATTTCGGAAAGGTACGACCTATCGCCCTTGTTTCTGATTATCTATGATCCACCAGTGAGCCATACATTGCTATATACTGAATCATAATTGTGTTCGTCTGATCTGCATTCAAATTAATTTGGTTTATACGGTGTCTATATATGGAAGTTCTATAAAAGGTCATGTGCTCCGACTGAAAAATAACTACTTCACTGTCAACATCCATGGTGTTTAGCTTCTAATTGTTTGATGATGTCACTTCCTATCCCTCAGAGGCCTTAAGAAGCCTGTGTGTGCAAGCTCGAGCAGTGACATCATTAGATGAGCACTTCAAACAAGAATGTGTAACAGAAGCCCTGGTAAGGACTATGTTGGTGAGCGGCATAGCGTGAACACAATGAGCCAATCATATACAGCGCTTGTTTTGCACCTTCCCGTTGTCGGTTTTCCACAGAAAAATATGTTTCTCTCTTTAGGACAGACAAGAGTCTGTGGTGTAGAAACACCACGGATTAGTCACCACCCTGTAGGTGGAACCGATAAACCACAGGGTGGGAATGTTTACAGTCTCCTGTTCCGAGCTGAGAATGAAATCGGACTGTTTTCAATTCAACGGCACTCAACACTTGCTGTTGTGTGTTTTTTAAAGGGAAAATTAAAATGAAAGAGAAGGGGGAAATCCCCCCCCCGCCCTGTAATGCGTGTTTTAACAACATAACTGAAGTGATGTATGGCAAACTGTGTTTTTGAAAGAAAATGCTTTTATTGGAACTGAATTTAAACAACCAATAAAAGATACTCAACACTCGCTGAAACATGTTACACAACCAAACCAGAATGGGTCAAATTATACAGTACAGTTCAAAGGATTCTCATTAAATGTCATATATTGTGTTGTGGAGAGCACGCAGAAGGAATAAGCGCGGGCACGAGCTTCGCGTGTGTAGCCAAGCTCACCTGACTTTGTGACGTGTTGGTCACTCCCCACACTGTGGTCACCACAGATAAGGAACCGGGCGGCTGATTGGTGTTCTGTTGCCAGGGAACGGATTCGTATGGAAAGGGCCCATCACTGCATGAACGGAGGAAGCCGCAGATATTAGCACATTGACATTAAATGATTACTTTTATTATGGCTAATAGGTGCACCCAGTATGTAAACTGAACATCAGCAGCCCCCTCCAATTACCAGGGGCGGTTGTTAAGAAGCACTTAAGTTGTTGTTAAAAAGAAACTTAACTTACAGCTCACTCCTTTATGTTCACAGTCATCAATATCAATAAACACTTACTGTATATTTCAGCAGGAGACCAACTACACCTAGTTTTTTTAATGTGAAATGTATTATATTTGTGATGAAATGCATTACATTCTGTCTTTGGACCAAACTATAAACATCTTTCGCAACCAAACTTTTACACTTTAACTTGTGCACTTAGACAAGATAAACCCCAAACACCATAAGCATTACAAATGGATAGACTCGCAAAGCAATTTTTATAATGACGCTGTCTGGAAGGATGTTTACATGGTCTCTGAAGAATGCTTTGTTTACCATTTTGGCTGAATGGAAGAGGTTTATTTTATTGTGTGTGAAGGTACAGACCTTCACCAACCTGCCTCTGGCAAATGATCAGGTTCCAGTTCTGAGAGAGAACACTCCACTGAGCACGGAATGTTCTAGAAAACACGACCCCAGTTCACCAGGCTCACTAGACCAGTGAGAGCTCTCCCTCGTGCTTCACTGACAATACAACACGGCTATTCTTGGCCCAAGACCAAGAAGCAATAAGTTCTCACTGTTGTCTTATTCCTTTTCAGTATTTGATTTATTTTATTTGTTAACTCAAAGTGTTACTTTCTGACAAGCATGAAATAAGGCCCACTTTGAGACGTACACGGCTGTGTACTTAATTAAGAACCGGACACTGGTGACCACAGAAATCGGAAAGGTAGTAAAAGTAGGTGTTTTTGTAACGTGTGCCGAGTGCGAGATGCGGAGGCACACACCAGCACGCGAGGGAACAAACCGACTCTTTCAAGAGCGCTTGTTCCCGGAAGCCCGGTAAACGTGCGGCCTGGTGTTCCCCCGGCGACAGGAGAGGGAGGGGCGGGGTCTGAGGTTGAGAGGCTGCGGATTGGGCGCGGGTATTGACCCGTGCTGAGGGTGAGCGGCTGCGATTGGGCGCGAGTACTGACCTGTGCTGAGGGTGAGACGCTGCGATTGGGCGCGGGTATTGACCTGTGCTGAGGGTGAGACGCTGCGATTGGGCGCGGGTACTGACCTGTGCTGAGGGCGAGCGGTTTGCGATTGGGCGCGGGTACTGACCTGTGCGAGAGGGAGGGCTTCATAGAGGTCATGGGGGGCTGCATGGGCAGTTTCCCCGGGGCCTCGTTCTGTCGGTTCTTCTGGTGGCGGAGGAGGAGGAGCCGACCCAGCTCCTCGCACCAGGAAGACAGGAGCGCTGGAACAAAAAAAACGCACCGTCTCATAAGTTCCTCCAGCCCAGGCCTTCTGCTCAAACAAGCCCTCCCAAATATCGCTTCTCCATCAAGGCTGGCAATGTTCCAGTGTCCCCCTACCCCCCCCGCCCATGAACCTCATGTACTTTACGGGCTTTCAAATATACCCAACTGTTTATACTAGGCATTATAAGGACCTCAGTGTAACAGCCATGCTGGAATATTCAGTGTTTACCCTGTATTAGATGTTAGAAAGACCCTTTCATCAACACCATAGCATAGCCTTCAAAGACATCACCTTCTGCACTTCATTCTCATAATAAAAATGAAAGCATTTTACACAAGTGTACATGTAACACCTGAATTGGGGTAGCAAAGAAATGGGGGTACTGGCACAAGATGAAATACCATGGAAAAACACAAATGAATAAATAATAAAGAACAAAAAAAATAAAACACAATCGTTTGTTTAAAATTATTTTCTCTTTTCCATTGGTAATTGTGAACAATATCTTTCTGTGTGTGGGCAATCTTGTGAACCGGTGTGGAAACAAGTTATTCCATAACAAAGAAAAAGTATGCGTTAAACACACATCTGCAACCTGTTTTAGCGTTCTGGGTTATGTACGCCTCTTGTGTTTTTTCAGGAAACAATGTTTTGTGTAAAAATGGCAGGTTCAGCATTCAGTTAAAAAAAAAAATCAAAGCTCTGCCATTCTTGACAAGCAACTATAAAAAAAGATGCAAGCAAAATAAATAGCACAGTCGTCTAAGCAACTTAAAAAGCAAAGTCATTTGGCAGCCGCACACTGTAGCTGTAGTTTGTACGCTTTGCCAAAAGGGTGCGCTCTTGCTCTATATTTCCTCCAGACCACCGCTGGGTTAGGTAACTCAACTGCCAGAAAGCGTTTGATGAAAATCGCATGCTTTTCATCTGCACTGCATCTTTAACAACGTGCCAGCTGAAAAAGACTTCTTTTCCTTCTTTTTTTCCGAGCGGAAGACGAGACAGGGAGTGTATCTGATAACAACGAAGGGCTGCGACCGCTCTCTCTCTCTCTTGCGCGATGCGCGGCAGCGCCATTTCCATTCTAAACGGGGGGGAGGGTGGGGGGGGTAAGAAGAAAGCGCTCTCCCCGCGGACAGCCGCCTTAGCGGCGGCGGCGACTCGCATGCGGTCGTGTCAAAGTGCGCTAACGGCGGGTCCGGAATCGCCGCGCCGCGAAACGGAAGCGGTCGGTTATGAAGCGCCGCACCCGGCTTTAGCGGGGGAAGGCCACCCCCCCCTCACACGCGCGCGGGGTGCGCGTAAAACGCTTAGGCAAAGGAGATTTTTTAAAAGAAGAAGAGAAAAGGAGCGGAAAACAGCAGGTTTATGAGGCGGACGGGCGAAGTGAACAAAAGGCGCTGGGTATTACTCACAACCGGGGGGCCTCCAGATAACAGCTCGCAGCGCCCGCCGCCAGATCTACTGCCACAACGTGGGGAGCGATGCTCTAATTCTGTTTCTCAAGTGAGCGCGAAACACCGCCGCTCCCCGCCAGTCCAGGGCCTCCTTTTGAGACCTGGTCATTATGGCTTAACAAAGCTCCGTCTACCCTCCAGCTCTGCGGGGAGAATTACTCGTGACTTGTCAGATTGCCCTGTCACATTTAGACCTGAGGGGGGTGTGTATTTATTGAAGTCACCGTTACCTCTTTTGCATGCAGCCTATTCATAACGCCATGTGCTCAGGAGCAGCCTAGCGGTGGAAATAGCGAGGGCGTCTCGCGGAGAGCGCCTCGGCCGCTAACGCCGCCGGTGGCCACCAGGGGGCTTTGCTCACCGTCGCTCATTGACCTCCGCGTGGTTTCCGACGGCCGTTTAAACGGAACGGCAGCGCCGCAAAACGCCGCAACGATACGGACGGGCCACAACGCTAATAGCGGGCGACGATACCGTCGGGATCCGGAGCGTGTCGGTCGAGCTACATCTCCCTTCTCATTTGAACGCAGAGCACACGCATAGCTTCAGCCTGAGCGTTAAGACGAGGAGGAGAATACAAAAGACGTGTACAGATGGCACCAGCAGTCTCTCTTTCTCCCCCTCCCTGGCTGGCTGGCTGGCTCGCTCGCCGTGCCTCCCTCCCTCTCCTCTCCTTTAGAGCGAGCTCTGGAGAGCTACAGTAAGCAGCTGCCCCCCCCCCCCCCCCCCCTCCCCCCTCCCCCCTCTCTCCCGAGGCAGGTGTCAGGAGACAGACTGCGCTGTTACTCGGGGGTATCGATCAGCAGGCCAGGAGGCCCGGCTCTGTGCAGCGCGACGTGACCGATCAGCTCTTTTTATTTGCCCTTACCGCAGTGCAAAAGTGTAAAGGAACAAGCACAAGCCCAGAGAATGATCCAGACGGGGCGCTGAGGGCTAGGCGGCGACATGCTCTGGTACAGCGGGCGACGAGATGAGGCATGGGGCGCTGTCCCTCTCCGTCTTTTCCCGACACGTCCGCCCGAGAGCCCCATGCATTACAGCTCAATTACGTTCAGCGTTTTCACAAGATGACAGTGAGCTCCTTTGCCGTATCAGTCCACTATTTTAGGGAATAATTTTAAAAAGATGTTCCCCCGTTTGCAAACATTTTGTAGGCTACAGCAGACCAGACGATGCACTGAGCGTTTATCCAATGCCTCGCGCTTCAATGAGGCAACCGAGATTATGATCTCTTGTGTTCTGCTGCTATGCATTTTTTAAGATCCGAGAGCTTGCAAACACATGCACGTGCACGTGCACAAACACAAACAATATAGCTAGGGCTCATTGCTAAACAGTGTACACTATTCCAAAGTGACAAAATTGATAGTGTTGATAAAGTGTTGAAGCGTTGATAAAATTCTGCTGATCTGAACCAACGTAGAATAATTTTCTTTGATCCTGAATTTAGTAGGACTTAAAAGTACTGCAAAGAATAGTCATGGAACTAGGCAGCAGTAGCCTATTCTTGTGCAATAGACTCATTATTTTGACCTGCAATTTCTTCCTCATTAATACTTTATTTACCTTGCAAAGAGCAGGTAGCGATTCATCTCAAAATATTAAAACCTGCAATTTTGACGAAATATGTAAACTATGAACATGATCCGAGTGCATTTTCGTTGATTCGCGTCTGCGTTCATGCTACCTCTGTTTGCGTCTCCCTCAGAAGCCTTCCACTTCCTAAACAAACACTGCTAATGCTACTTCCTGCCAGTGACCTTGCTCGCTGGCATGGCCTCTTTCATAGGTGATAATTGAAGCTCATCTTAATCTTCTTATTATGTTAGCATTTTACTGCCATTTGTGTTAAGGTGTGTTACGGGTCAATATTAACAAAAAAAGTTCCAAATGTCTTTTTTTAGATGTATTTCCTAATTCTCTATGTCTTAAAGAAGTTTGTTGAAGAAAATAACCAATTTGAAGATATACAAAAACAAAAAGTAATTTTGGGTCGTATAGACCCCTAACATAATAGAAAGTTTAATTCCTTTATACCCCCATGTACTTTGGTCTTATAACCAAAATGGAAATACATATATATTTATCAAGCTAAAAGCAATCCAGTGGAGATGGGCCATCATAACCACTACCAGCAGAGCTTCTGTAAGAGGCAGGCCAAAGTTCACAAGAGGAAAAGCACATACACATTTTCACTCCTGTTCTCCTGAAGAATTATCAAGTTGGAAATGTTTACCGAAGCTTTGGGCTAAGGATAGGGATGTAACCTTCTTCATAAGGATTTAAAAACTATGCTCTCTTGAAACAAAGGACACAAATAAAACCCTATTACCCCACCTTGATATTTCCCATGATTTCACAAAGATATTTCAGTAGAAAGAGAATGGTTTTAACATATTACAGTATTTATTTATCTCACTTAAGAGACTAGAATTCTCTTACTGTAACAAGTCGGCCATCTCCTCATCTCATTTGAAATAAAGCCAGTCAAAGAAAGAGAGAGAGAATACCCTTGTTTTAATTTGAATAAGCACAATAACTAACTAATGTTATGGTTACAACTTTGTGTCCCTTAAACTTTTCCACCAACCTCAAATTAAGTGTGCCTATAAATTCTAAAACTGACTTTGTGAATTTCTACAACAGTTCATTTTATAACAATTTTATAAAAGCATTTAACACATGGAACTGATGTGATAGCAGGGAAATATAATTAGCATATTCTATCAGACCAGAACTACTCTGGCTACTCTTACATGGGAAATGCATGCAGCTCTTCTTACTGACATCATATAAAACATCCGATACCTAAAATGACCAATATCATAGAGAGGAAACTAGTCAGTGGGCTCCACAGGAGAGAAGGCACTGTCTTTCAAAGATTTCAGCCAGGGTAGCTTGCAACTGTCTACCCACTACTGCCGAGTAATCCAATGTACACACACACATAACCATTCCAGTTACTGAGTCAAAAAAGAACAGCCTACAACGTCCTACAAACAAAATAGTTTATAGCTAGTAGTTTCTCTTTTTGAGTCACAGAAATGTATGTGGCAGTATGATCAGACAGATTTAATCACAACGATGGAAAGGTGCATTATCTCGCAATCCACAGTTACAGTGCACAGCACAGATCATGTAGCTAATGTTAACAGTTTAAATGTAAAACAAAAAGAAAAAAAAACATGTAAATTACAATGCTTTTCAACAAACCCATGCAAAATCATATTAAAAAATATATATATATATAGATCTAGTGTGTGATTCTCTAGCAAATGTGTGTGATTTTAAGATAGATAAAGATAGATAGATTTTGTTGATAAATGTAAGAATAACCATAATAATGACCATATCCAAAATCATTAGAAATGTGGACAGATAGTGTAGGAGTGTTTCCAGAGGCATAAACCCAAATAAGAGTAGAAGCTACACATCTCTCTGTTCGATACACTTTACCATATAGCCTATACCAATAAATTAAAGTAAAAGTAGAAAAAAAACTTGAGCCATTGACCGCACCTCTAAGATGTTAGAAACTCAGTACTTTAAAACTCACTTTTAGCTCTCTCGCCAACAATAAGTAGTTACTCCTCCTTTTCCTACACTTCTGGATTGCGCTTATCACCTCAATTCACAAACCAAACTGTCACAAATCACCCAAACGGTTAACTAAAGCGCCGCCGAGAGAGCAGCGTAGACTCAACACTTGCGGCAAGTGCAAACAGCCACAGAGCGGGTCTGGAGAGGGGAGGGACGAGATCACCCAAAAGTACTTACAGGAATTATTCTACCCTACCATTAGAAACAGCTTATCGCCTCGCGAAATCACCACTTCCACCGAGGAAACGTGTTTAAAGGGGCGGCGAACTGTCATTTCCTCAAAGACTAACTTCAGACCTTTGCGTAACACAAGGGAAAGTGGACGGGCAAGCGGGCCCCGACGATTTCTCTCTCTCTCTCTCGGGCGATGCCACCGCCGCCTGCCTCCTGCTCCCTGTCCACAGCCCCCCAAACTGCCCCCTCCGCCGCCACCCTCCCCCACCCAAACTCCCCTGGGACAGCCGGCCAAGGGAACACAAAAGGATTACTGTTTTTTTTTCTCCCCTGCCAAAGCAGCCCCTTCAACACTATGCCACGGACTCATCTGTTTCCACTGACACCGTCTTTAAGCCGTGCTGAAACCTGAGATAAGTTAAATAAATCATTTTCAGGTGGCTTTTTTCACCGCTTTCCTGTCCAAGAGCACCTGGTTACATTTTACTTTGTAGTGTCACGCACCAAAAAGCCCTGCTTCGCAGTCCTTCGTCCAACATGACACTTTGTTGTAAAGAATTCCTCAAATTACCTACAGCAAGGTACTGTCCGCAATTGTAATAATACTTTTTATAATTATAAGAGAGAATGGACACCTTCTCATTATGCGTAAAAGGACCTTTCAATAAAAAGGCTTCTCTTGGTTTCAAAATGAAGAGTGTACCGTCCCTCACCTTTACATTTCTGTTGTGTGTTTTTCCCCGAGGCTAAGCCATGCCTCAGCTTTACTGATATTACTGTCCTTAGCTGTAATGTGCGATGGTCAGCCACCGTACAGAACAGTAATGCTTCTACTGGGACAGACTGGGTGGCTCACTGGCCAGCTCTAGCCTCCAGCCCTCTCCTTGTATCATAACACCCATGAGAGACATGATAAATTAGGTGTATTGGTTACTTGACAGTTATCCAATTTTCTTTCCATTGATGTCTTCTCCTCCCACCTTAAGACACACAGAAACCATTTTCTCCCAAAGTTATCACCCCTGAGCTTTACATAGCAGGTTATTTCTTAAAAAGGCCTTCTTTTTTTTAATTGATTCCTGTTTTTCTAAAAGCCTCCAAGGTTCCTCCTCTCTAATCCCATTTGAAGAGGGGGTCCCAGTGGAAGAGGAGGCACAGCTGCGGAGGACTCTGTGTACCCTAGCTGGGCTCGGGGGGGGGGGGGGGTTGGAATAGCAGGTATGGCAGACGCCCAGAGCTCTCTCATGCCCTCCCACTAACCCCCCCTACCCAGCCTGCCCCTCTCCAGCAGACACCTGTTCTTTCATCAACCCAGGGCATCGTCCTCCCCGCCTGGCACCAGCCGACACCCGCCTGGGCACGACACCGTCTGGTGACAATCGCTCCCCCCCCCCCGCCCCGTTCGAAATAACACCGAGTGGCATTTCACCAAGACGGCAGCCGCTCTGGCGCGCGGGCGTATGCGCCAGCTGCCAAAAAGCGGGAAGTTGTGTCACGAGCCCAAGCAAACCTGGCTGACACCGCCACGCCCCGGCCGTAGCGACCAACCTGAGCCGAGCGGCCAAAAGACACCCAATTAGCGTCCGGCGCGGTCGCGCGGAGCGCGGGGAAATAAAGCGGAATTATTTTCGCGCCACTTTCAGAAAACAGGCTTCTGGCCCGTTCGTTCTGCCGTCTGCTCCCTCCTGTTCCCGGACTCTGCCCGTCCGAATAAACCGCTCGCCTCCACAGCGAGAGCCTTTGAACCGAGAAGCGCGCTCAAAAAAAAAGAAAAAATCCATAAGGCGGCACCCCATCAACCGACGTGAAATAAGCGCACCGCCAAAGAGGGGATGTGGATTTGTGAATGAGCCAGAGAGGCCGTGCACAGGCGAGCGACCAGCGGAGATGGCGGTCGTTGGCAGGCATGGCAGAGCTCCCAGAGACCGGCTCTCTGATGTTCCCAGGGAACCTCTCCACACTGCTGCCAACGGAGGCCCTCGACAGCCTCTTTTTGTACAGGCATGAATGTGCCAGCCCTCCTGCTGACCAAAGTAAATTGTGAAAGAAAAGAGGCAAAGGGGACCATGTCGCCCCGGTTACTAAAATCACCTTAAGTGCCGCGCAAAGTATTTCTCGCCGAAGCGCGAAGCGGAGCCTGCCCTCGCCAAACTCAACAATCTCCTCTCAAGGACGAGGCATGGCGGAGCCCTTTTCCCTGTCTCTGTCTTCTTATAGAGATGTCGGAACATTTTTATGCTCTAAAACAAATGTTCCAATATGGCCGATACGTTCGATTATTTGCATCGCGGCTGAAATCTGGGCCTGTGCCAAGTGAGCCCAATCGGCCAATGGGAGGACTCGTAAATCAGAACTTCCTGAACTGGGCACACGCCTTTGTCCTCGCCCAGATGCTATCATTTAGTCGTCGAGTTTAATTTGATAACGGTGGAGGAGCACACGGCGACGACGAGGGCGGGACGGAGGGGGTCATGTGACGCCCGGTTGAAGTGTACCGGAGTTCTGCTTCTTCACGGCCCGCCCGAGAGTACGGCCATCGCCCTCCTTCAGCCTGGCCAGTCGAGACGGCCCCACACATGCCTTCCTCACAACTAGAGGGGTCTGAACTCAGGAGCGCACAATATCTTCGCCTCAGAAAGCAATTATAGGAGGAACGACCATGAAAGCAGGTAACGAAAGATGCTAGCCCTGCCCTTGTATTAGGTGCAGCACACAAAATAACTAGCGACCCCCTGCAATTCGCCTAAAAATGTGTTAAGCGTTCTGTGGAAATGGGTTTGCAATTACATTTAAGCTATAACAACCGAGCAAAATCTATTTCTGTGAAGCTCTGCCATTGGCATTGTCAAAGGTGGCACGGCAATTAAAATGTGATTGATTGATTAAATACATGTAGGTAACACGTTTAACAAGCGAATGGGAATTGCTAGTTTACCACGGCCGGCAAACATCGACATCAGAAGAATCTGATAGATGACTGGCTGACTATCAAAGCACAAATATAACCCTTTTGTCTCTGTTTAAGCAATTTTTTATTTTCCCAGAAAAGCTAATTCTTTGATAAGGGGCTGTACGAGAAACCAAACGTACGGGAGCATTTTCAACTCGTTAAACACCCGCGAAAGACCCTCGCCGGAAGAACGCACTGAGACTTTGATTACTTTATATGGGAACTATGGAAACTGTGCAATGTGTTGTTTGTAAAAGGTCTTTTCTGGATGAGTGGGTTCAGCACTCAAGCAGGGCAGCTTCCCTGGCCAGTCCGGATAATGCACACTCTCTCCCCCCCTTTCCGCAGCGCCCCCCCCCCCCCCCCCCCCTCTCTGGGAAGCCAGGGTGATGCTGGAACCATGTCAATGGGTACTTAGACTCATCGCTGCATGGAGAGCCAGACTTGCTGGCTAGGTTTTATGGGCCATTTCTGAGCAGGCCCGGCTTAAATACAGTCTCCTGCTGGCCACATGGCCACGGTGGCCTGGCCTTTTCCAACCTGCGAAGAGAGCGCTGGAGCTCGGCCAATGAGGTTTGACTGCAGAGAGACGCATGTGCGCCTCCGCAAACACATACAGAGAGCCAGCGGTTGTGGATTTGCGTTCTCCGCAAGGCTTCTGCATCTTAAAGTTCTTAAAGTTCATTTGCAACAATTAGAGCAAATAAATGTACACATTTCACAAAACGAAAAAAAAAATTTTATTAAAAAATAAATATATCATGCAAGCCATATGCCATTTCACAAGAAGACAATTCATAAACTTTTCATTTGGAAATATCATTTCTAAGAAGCAAAGGTAAAAGGAGCACGCCGTGGGACCCAGGATTTTGGAAGCGCTGCTAAACTAGAGGCTGAGAGTAGCTGAGCGACATACAGAAACTGCCACAGGCTAAAAATAGATGGAACAACACTTCCTGTTCAGCTATGTCCCTACAGCAAAGAATGTGGTCAACTTAAAACAAACTCAATTACCACATTACTGACATTTGCTTTCCTTTCCCCTATACATTTATTTACAAATGACCATCAAACTGTTCTGATTTAATATCAATTACAAATATCTTTTGACTGGCGAATGCACCCTTCTAAATATATTTGGAAAGCTTGAAATGCAATATCTTTTTTTACACCTCATTTTTGCATTTAACCCCATATCTCTAAAGAATGAACACATCTAAAACAATTACTAGCCACCCCTTTGGCACTTAATGGAAACTTTTATCAGGAGATTTGTCTTGCCGTAGCCTTCCTGTTTAACCAGTTCTTGATTTTTACAGGTCAGTCTATCTATGATAATAAGGAACCAAGTCAAAAACAAAAAAAACGAATCAAATTGCCACATTTTCATGACCGACAGCAACATAGTGCACAGAACTGCTAGTAATTAGTTCAACAGAATAGGAAATTCACTTTACGTGCTCATTTGAGAAGAATTTTGTGAATCCCACCAAAGAGAAAATGTGTGTTGTAGTTGTAACTAGTGCAGAACTCTGTGTATTTCACTAGAAATATTATTTAAAAATGAACTGTTAGTCTGTTAAAGATAAACTTGGGCCACTTAAGATAAGAAGTCTCATAGTACATAAAACTTTACAAAGCACTAAAATTGTGAAAATGACCCCTACAAAATGTGTATGTTTTAGATCATCTACTGTAATAATGTGGGCATGTTTCTTTAAAGAAACATCGATCTGCAGTTTGGAAAGGGATCAGCTGACGCATTGTCCTGGCTGCACAAAACCTGCGCTAAATTAACCTGGCCGTGCACATTGCAGCTTCATCATAACGTGGAAACTGAAACCACTGCTGGAATTGTCAACTCACAGTGCGGTCCAAACAGCTCAAGTTATACAAGGGAAGCGCGATGTAGCTCACGGTGTGCACCCTTTACAGCAGAGTGTGCCTGCGCTACGTACAGACAGTTCCAAGCACATCTCTTTTTGGCAACTGTTATGTTCCCACTGGCCTATCAAGAGAACTAGGGCAGTGCACTGAGCAATAATCCCCTTTGGCACGTACACGGTTGCTTCTCCTTTAAAAAATACAGCCGCCCACACAGTACCGCTGAGGAACATGCAGGTACAAACATAGGCTACATATTGCAAATGAATTCCTTAAACATAAACCCCCCCCCCCCCCAAAAAAAAAAAAAAACGTCTTCCTTTAGAGGAGGCAGCCGATTTGGTGGAAAACGCCATCAAAACTTTGCATCAAATCTTTACATCTTAATTTCAGTAATGGCTTTTTAAGCAAGTGCCAGCAAGTGTCACGCACATGCTGGACAGGAGCAAAGGGGAAGTACGTTTTCTTTTAGGTGCACAGAGGGATACTGTTTTTTTGAGTCATTTGGGGAAGGTAACGTCGTCCCTGCGTGTTAATTTAACCTCTGAAACCTGTGACGGCCAAGGTAACTCGCTCACCTCATCTCGACGACGGCTGCAGCGGTTTTCGCGCTGCCGCCAACACTGAGGGGAAATGAAGAAACCGTGTACATGCTTCAGCGAAACAAAGCCAACGGCTACATGCTTAAATGAAAGTAACCACGAGGACGTAAAGGCACGGCAAAATAAAAAACATAAAAAATCCACCTGAATCGTCCTAAAACAATACACATTTATTTCTTTCAGAAGGGACACTGTGGTAGCAGTCTCTAGCGGGCCTAGCCAGCGGTGAAAACCTCACCTGTTGTGCACTCCTGATACCAGACTATCAAAGGGAGCCACATAAAAGAAGCTTCTTACGGCGGGCAGATTGTCTCCCAGAGCAACAGGCTGCCGCTAACGAAAGGGATTGTGTAAGCCCTCGTCTGGGATGATGCACTAATTAAGAGCGGACACAATAGGGTTGGGCAGACATTGAGGGTCAAGGTAAGAGCCTAGTGTACGCTGGTGGCGAATGTGGACAATACGCAGTATCATTATTCAGCTCTATTGAGCCAAAGTGAGTTCTTAATCATATGACACACAGCATTATAGGCAGTAAACCGTGATCAATACTTGAAGGGAAGAGAGGCGCTTCCCTCACTGTCTGCAACGCGGCAGGTCGCAAAACCTCGACTTTCCGCATCCATGCAAAGACACCCCTCGCATACAAACACAAGACGGGTGTACGCCAGAGCAGCAGAGAAACAGCCCATCCCGAAACACCCATCCACCAATAAGCAAAGTAAAAACCCGAAATGTGACCACGGCCTCCGTTTGACCTAGCGACAACGCGCTTCGTCCCCTGCGTTGAGTCGGGACTCCGCGCGCCCGTGGCTACGCCGGTTCCTGAGCTCGGACGCGGCTGAAATAACTAAACCGCAGATCTCAGAATAGGAAGAGAAGGTTAAAGCGACCCTTTCTTCCTACACACACACACACACACACAAATTAATTTAAAGGGTGAAGCTCGTTGCGGTCAGGGTAAACGGAGGCCTGCGTTGTTTTCTGTCTACCGATTAAACTCACGGCTGTGGAAAGAAAATAAAAGTTGGCAGAAAAAAAAAAAAAAAGGCAAAATAAACAACCATGCTTCTGCAGCATTGCAACAGACAACCATTTAGCAGCCAATGGGAACAGACGCACCCTTCCCCCATGACCTGAGAGAAACAATGTGCGAGTGACTCCGCTCCTACAGGAGTTAAACGGGAAATGGAGCGACAGGGATGTATGTCGGGAGGGGGGAGGGAGGGAGGGAGGGGGGATGGGTGAGGATGGCGGGACAGATAGTGTTGTGCTGATGTACTTCACAAGCTGTACTGTACAATATTATAACACATAAGAGTACCTGAGTCACTCTGACATCTCCTGCAGGAGTTGGTTTCTGTAGGGTTCAAATTCAACATTGGTAACGGCAACTTGGTAAAGAGCGGCAGAGCATGCTGGAGTTCAGTTTCTACGCTGACAAATCAAACACCAGCTTCAACAGACGTGGGGAGGAGGAGGAGGAGGAGGGGGCTCACAGACTGAAATGGCACTTTTGAGCTGCTTTTCTAAAGAAAACAAAACCTTAACTGGAGCATGGAATGACATTGAGCACTGAAGTTGTCAAGTATTTTGAAAATGAACCACAGGATAAGTTCTCAGCTGGACTAACCAGACAGACAAATGAAATGACCAGTTTAAGGCTATTCTTTTATATAAATGCTTGGAACATCCAACCAAATGCTAACCCTTAGACCCCCCCCCCCCCCGATAAGGCAATCCTGTGTGCCTTTTAAAATGGCTGAAATTCTACAGGTCCCAATCAAAGAAAGGCAGTGAGGCTTTACATTGAAAGCCATACAGGGAGGTCCTCTGAAATACTCCAGTTCACTTGCACATTTGTCTTCAAAATACGTCTGAACAAAATCCAGAGAACGGCGTTTAATGTTCTTTCTCGTCTGGCTTTCAACATTATCATTCTGCTTTCATTCTCTTTAGTAATTATTATTATCAAGGTAAAAGGCACATTGGCGTGAAGTTCAACTTCTGACACAATAAAACAGACATTTTATCAACACTACTTACGAAGAAAAAGCTATAAAGTGGTAAAGATACTCGTGCTCCAGGGTAAAAACTAAATACCAGTCTGAGGTGAAATGCCAAACAGAATTCATGTAAAACACCTACCCTATTGATTGCGTAAAGCTTAATACAAAACTTTTGCAGTCTATCCAACCCCCCTTGCACTTCAATGTCAATGTTAATTTTAACAGTGTCACGCATGTTAGTAAACATCATTAACCACTTCCCTTTTTTTCTTAAAAAAAAGAAAAGAAAAATATTTGAATCTGTTTTTATTAAGGCTCAAAGGTGTTTGACTTTCAATTACTTCGGTACAAGCACTGCTGGAAATAGGGGGTGGGGGTGGGGGTGGGGGTGGGGGTGGGGTACGGGGGGGGGTCTCGCTTGCTGTCACTCCGTTTATGCCTTCAGCATTGGTTTCAGCCTCGATCCTTTCAGGAATTCGATTACTAAACTGTAAGTGGTCTTGCAGGAGCCGTCGAAGTGCCCACTCCATCCAATTAACTGTGCGCTGGGGGTGCAGGGGGGGAGGGTCGTTAGGACAGCCAATGACACTCAGGCACAGAGAGTCTCCCATCAGTCGGGCTTCCCGCTCCCGGATAATTGCTAATGCACTGATTTTAAGTCATTCAAAACCGACGCCGCCGACTCCGATGCTCGCCACCGGGAGACGAAACGTGCAAAACGTGCGCGAGGCAGCGAGAAAGCGCGCTACTTCACGCCTCGTGCGCGAAAGGGGGTGGGCATTATACATATGTACTGTATGCGTGTGAATATATTTAAACATACATGAAATCAAATTTTTTTTTAAACTCAGTATTTTAGTGATCTTGAGGACAAACCAAGCAATCAAAACATGTTTCTATCGCCATGTGAGAAAAGGTAAAAAAAAAAAAAACGAAGAAGAAAAAAAAAAAAACAGTGAAATATGTGTTGTTAGTGGGGCTTCGTGTGACACGTTTACCAGACACAGAGGTGCTGCTTTGCTGCGAGCACCTGACACCATTTAGCGTACCTCAAAACTGACACGCGATGGCATTCCCGAGGGGCTGATTTGCATGTTTGTGTGCTTCCACGGGATATAATTGGGATTGGAACAAGCACCAACATGAGCAACGAGGGGGTAGAGACAACTGCCTGCGTATCCACGGTTACCCTTTCAAAAAAGTTTCAACATTTTAATGGCGGAAAAAAGTTTCCTCCCCATTGAAATAGAACTAGTAAACACTACAGATCTGTAAAACATGGTTCCTTCCTCCTTTGTATAGTAATATCATGACCCACACCTGACAATAAACAAATACTTACAAAAAAGGTAAAAGCTTAGCCCCGCCCCCCAAAGAAACACCCTAGCATTGTATACATAAGAAATTACTGTAATAGCGCAATATTTGATCGTATAAATATTCATACGCACACGTGCCCCGTGACAATCAAAACGAAGCCGAATGATAGGAAGAGATGAAAAATGTTTATTCTGGTAAGCAGAACCTGAAGAGAACAGCGATGGGAGTTTAACAGCCAAACCGAGACCTTGCAAAAAAATAAAAAAATAAATAAATAAAAAAAAAGATACCCCGAAAAAAAGAGTTATGTAGATGAGGAAACAACACAAACTAAATGATTCACCGGAGCAACGCTGCGGCGTGCAGCCATCGCTGTTTGTTTCCTGGGGAGGCGCTGTGAGGTAAGGCATTGAAGTGAGGCACTTTCATGTCTTATTTCTACACGGGGATGAAACAGCAGAGAGAAAGTCTCTGAACCGCCGGCATAATGATCAGCGGGTGGAGAGCCCGTCCTGTGGACCCCTGCTCATTAATATTCCACAAAGCGTGTGAAGTGCCATGTGGCACCGCTCGGCTTTGCCGCACGCCGCCAGCGCTATTTATTTTCGCTTATTTATTTTTTAAAATAAGAAATAAAAACTTAAGTTTCTCTGGGAGAAATTTCACAATTCTCCAGTCCACCAAGAAAACGAGAACAAAAGCTTCATTCATTTCCTCTGTTTAAAAAAAAAAGAGTCAGATGCACGTGTGGTATTACTCAGCAAATGTCAATGGCAGGCCGCTTTATTGCGCAAAACTTCATGTCTTAGCATGTTGCCGTCGATCTTAACAAGTGAGAACAGGGGGGTGGAAGAAACTAAATCATTTACACAAATAACAGTTAAGTTGAGTTAACTGCAGGGGTGGGGAAATAAGGGAATGTCTCATAAATAAATTTAGAGCACACTTGTTATTAAATTAATCCCTTGGCACGGGAGTCTAGCTAGCTCCAGTCATGAGGCTCATCAACTTTGTCTCTTTGGAAACCATAGGTGGGGTAACCTGTCGGCGCGTCCACGTTCAGTCAGAATGGGTGGAGACAATTTTGGGAAATGGAGGGGAGTGCACGCATATGGGGCTCCTTTGGACAACCCGAATCTGCATGTCCGGAGTTACTTACGGGTTTTCTTGAAAAAAGTCTGCATTTACCCTCTACAGCGCGTGTTAATACGTCAAACTTCTCTGAAATCATCAGAAAGAACCCTTGTTTTTGACATACAACACACCTCATTGTAGCACTGTTTTAAATGGGGCAAAAATCAAATGATGTACGCTAACGAATAATTTTAGCATGGCTAAGCTAAGGTGCTACTTGCCATCTCTGCGTACTACCCTGCAAAATTTCTCACAGCGTGATTGGCTGGGCGTGTGGAATGGCCGTGTCACGGGCTGCTGTCAAACTGTTCAATGACTCGCAGGAACGTTACCCCCAAGTAGGTCAGCTCATCACCAACACACGATGAGACACATTTCGACCCTTTCTGTGTGAGGGGTAACTAGTTCAAATACAGTGAGCTGTTACCTCTCTGTCATGTAGGGGGGCTGCAAGGCTGTGGCCCCAATTTCACAGTTCCCTTTCCGTTTGTTAAAACACTGGCAGGAACCCTCCTGCCCTCCTCCCCAAACTCCAACCCCTAAAGGGTATCATAATGGCAAGTACCCCCTTCTCCCAAAGCCCCTGTACCCTAAACTCATGCTATCTTCTGTTCTTAACAGCTCCCAGTTTCCCAGACTGTCCTCAACATGGCAGCACAGAACTGAGACGCCTCCCTCCACCCCCACCCACAACAAACACATGCGCGCACACTCGTACCCGCGTGCAGACACGCACACACACACACACACGCACACACCTGCACCACTTACCCACAAACAGCCACGCAATGTTTCTGCCTGTCTGATTTCTTTCTTCACTGCACTGAAAAGGGCTCATGTGTCTGGAAACACTTCTAAACTGGAATCTGCTTCAGAGCAACAAAGGCACACAGGGCAGCCTTAATCTCAGCACTATGGAAGCCGGCAGCTATTTTCAAGCTTTCAGTTTCTCTCTCTCTCTCTCTATCTCTCTCTCTCTCCCTCCCTCACTGCCTCTCTCTCTCTCTCACTGCCTCCCTCCCTCCCTCCCTTCGTCTCAGGGCACCCTCTCTTCTCTCTCTGCCTGTCCAGCGACTGCACAATGTACATCAATTATTCATCGCCAGTCTCTCAGTTTCACAGGCAAAACCAATCACAGATGGAGTCCTTGCTAATGGGCTCCTGCTGCACTTGCCATCGGCTTGCTCGCGCTCGGGCTCGCGCTCGGGCTAGGAATCCTCGGGAGACAACGGGAGGGAGAATAAGGTTAAGCTTTTAAAAACTTCACACGGCAGAGTGGATAGAGGAGAGCGCATTCCGGATCGGCGGAGGCTGCCGCAAACACCACCACCCCCCCCCCCCCCCCCACCCCCCGCAACAAGACAGGAAGCGGCACTTCTGCAGCGTTTAAGGGTTAAAAAAAAAAAAAAAAGAGAGAGGGAGAGACAGCATGAGAGGGAGAGACAGCAAGAGAGACAGAGAGAGAGGGAGAGAGGGAGAGAGAGAGAGAGAGAACCAAACGCTTATCTCCTCACCTCGGATGAATGCAGCTGTTATTGATGCATCTTCCTTTTCTGTCTAGTGATCCATTCCTCCCTGTCCCAATACACACATCACACACAAGCAGCCACGGCCACTTTACCAGAAGGGAGAAAAAAAAAAAAAAAAACGCAGGCAGCTCACATTTCAAACTTGCAAGGGGGGTGGTGCCTAACATGCTAGACAGCCTGCATCTTGGCCTGTGTCCAGACCACGGGGGAAAAAAAGAAGCCCCAATCAATTCATTTAAAGCAACATTTGTTTTCGAGAGAGTGATAGAAGTCCTCCCAGACGTTATAGATGGAAATTCTTCTGGCCGGTATCTTTAGCAGCGATGCTACCCCCTCTTGGAGTGTACTGTTGACTAAATCCATCAAAACTACTTGTGCTAATTAAGGGCCAGAGAAGACACAGCTCGAAGCAGAGCCAGGGGCTTCCTGATGTGTGGGGCTGGAATCAGTGTCGTGTTGGGTTGGGGTTGGGGGTTGGGGGCTTCTGGATTGGGGGATATGGGGGGGGGGGGGGGTGGTTGGGGGAGGGGTTTGGGGGCTGAGGCGCGAGGAAGCTGAAGGGGTTGTTTTTTTAGACATGGATGAGTACTTGTCAGGGATACAACAAAATTGCACGTAGCTTAACTTGAAAACTTGTCAAATCAATTTTACCCCAGGCTGTCAATATAACACTTTTATATTAACAAGGCAATAAATGACAACTCAACGAAAATTCATTTTCATTTAGTATCACCTGCTGTTAGTGGAGAAAACAGGCTTGCTTTTTTAATGGCAGGGTTGTTTTCCAATAGAAACTTTTCTGTGGCTAGCCTGAATTCCCCTCCTCAACCTTATTTTTTATTTTTTTTTAAATAAAAGAAGTACCATAATATTGACTTTAATGAAACACCTGCAATATGTTTTATTTATTTGTTTATTTATTCATTCATTCATTCATTGTTAAATACACTAATATGCCTGTTACGTGAAAGTTCTCTGTTCGGGATTGTGTATCTTTAAGTAGTCATATTACTGGTACGCTTGTACACATGAGAGATGCACACAGAATAACAGTATGTGACACAGCATTAAGCTATCCCATAGTTAACCCTGGTAAACCTGGTTATCTTGTGCGCTGCCCTAGCACTGGCCCCATGGAACACTATGGACCACCGTTCCTGATTATGCATTACACACAACTACACTCCTCTGTCTGACGTGAGTCAGAGAGTAACAGAGGTCAAGGGGAAATACACACTCGACAGAAGCCTGAACATGTGCGGACAATAATTACGCGGAAAACAAGAAATAACTCAATCGACAACAAACACGTTTCCCTCAAGTTTATGTCCGATTGTGGCTGAAAACAAACTCGGAAAATTACAGAGGCCGTTTCTACATCCTGACAAAAAAAAAACAAAAAAAAAAAACAGGCAATTGTATATTTGTGAGGTCTTCTCAATGAGGATGTTCAGTTATCATGTGATATAGAATAGGAAACCCTGCGGTGACATTTTGTGTGTGATCGACAGGGCTGTTTTCCTGCTGCAGCTCTTCTTTGGTTAGCATTACTTCCTCTCCTCAAACTTATGACAAAACTATTCAGAATTTAAAAAATGTAATAAAATATGTAACCTAAGATGGCAGCATGTTCAAGTGTAAGGACAACATTTTAAAGTTAATATAAATCAGGTGGCTAAAGTACCCAAATTTCTAATGGAAACTATGCACTGTATTTCTTTCAGGTTTTTTTTTTTTAATCTGACAAGTTATATGTGATATGCAAGACAAATCTGACTTGCTAAAACATCCTTGTTTTGTAGATGTTTCTACAGCTTAGTGAAAATGACAGGAAAAATCTCTCACCCAAAAAAAAAAAACATGAATTAAAAAATGTAATTAGACAACCTAAAAAGTGTTACACTACTTCAAATAATCATTAAGCACAAAAAATAACCAAAGCGAAGTATCAGTTTGTAATTATCGTTGCATAACGCATGATATTTCTTTATAATGAATGGTTTGCAGGATCCAAACAGAAATTTCATTTTGGTGTGGAGATAATTTCCACCTTTTCAGTCCTCTGAATAGTTAACAAAAGCATTAAAAAAATCAATGTTTTAAAATAGGGTTCTTGTTTCTAAAAATAATATACATTATGCTTTGTTAATAATTCATCACCTGCTCTCTTACTAAGCAGTAATCATATAGTAGTTCACTAGGTTGTCCTCTGAGGTTATTTTCTCAGTAACGGGTAGACCAGAGCTGGCTCGAAGGTTTTGGTGGCCCGAAACAAGCGCGTTGTTGTGGCCCCAAAGTGCTCCAATGTAAATCACACCCACCACTTCAAACTTGAATTGTGTGGCCCTAAACAATTGCATAGAGTGACCGGCTCTGGGGTAGGCAGTCAGTTCCCCAGAAAGCCAACCTGTAAACTGACCTGATAGGGCAGAATTTAGCCCCGACATCCCGGCACCTCCTCTGACTCCTGAAACCAGGGGTAAGAAAGATGTGCAATCGCCTCGACGGCCAAAACAAACCCTGTCTCGAGTTCCCTCAGTATTTGCCTTCTTGTCAGCCACTATAAGCTGTGTACACAACATGTGAATTACAACCAACACTGGAGGATATCTGTCATGGTCGACATGGACACCGGTCGCGAGACACCGGTCGACCTAAACTGGGGCTAAAGTGAATTTACAGCCCGCTGACAGCATTCCTATGAAAAGTGAGAACGTTCTCGGCAATGCAACCGCAGTGAAGCCTTCTGCTTATCAGTTCAGGTGGTGGCAACACCCTTGTTTCACGCCAAAGTTGGACCATATTACCATATGGTGAAAAAAACGGCACCACGCAAACATAATTTAAAGATCTCACAGCATAATTCATCAGATTCAACTGCCTTTAGGGGATGTTTGACACAGGGTAGGTTTAGTGAGGAGGTCAGTTAACTATCGAAAATGCTGACCCCCGACCAACTCGACTCAACAATGGATGAATGCTAGGCTCACGCAACTCGTGACATACGCAACTCTGGCGTTACAGATTTGTTATGTATGATACTCTTACATTAGGGCACACTGCTATATTTAAAAACAGTTCCATGGCACAAAATGACATTAAACTTCAAGTATTAATAGACTTTCATATGTGTCTCACATTACAGCAGTATGGAGACTAGTTGTGTGTAAAAGAAAATGTTAAGCTAATTTGGTCTTATTGGAGCATGGCCACGCAAAGGCTATTGAAGTACATTGTTTTATCTGCTTCTGTCTTAAGAGGCTGTTTGCTTCTCACACTCTTGAATTCTCTCCAAATGTTAATCAAATCAGTCAAATGTGTTTTTAGACGTAGGCTATATGTTATTGTCCATTTAGGAAAAAGTATCAGTTGCTTTGTTGTAAACCGAAAGTGGGAGGAGAAAAAGGCTTGGTGGAGAAAGCTTTCTGGAGAAACATGACAGACTTTAAGCTTTGTGCATTGCGCTAACCACTGCATGCACAATTAAGAATCATTGCTCCAGCTCTATGACAGCACGTCTGAGTAACATGTCTGCTCAAGTATTGCGTTATCTGACATGCTAAACGCCCAGACAGCGCAACGCCAACGGCGTTCGGTGACACCCAATCAAAGCGGACGAGTAAAACTCGCTGAACAACGCGTGAACGCCGACCAGACGACGGCGAAAGAGCGCTGCGTTATTCACTCATCGCCACGCATCCAAAATAGCCGTTTCACTTCCGCCGGTACTTACGGGTGCCGCCTTGCTGTCACTTCAACTCTCTATTCAGCTGAAGAAAATTCAACTAATGGCAAAATGTGTTTTCTGAAAATAAATATTTTATTTGAAGTGGTGGAATTTGAGCCATGAACACTCACAGGACTCAGTGAAATATTAATTTGAAGACTAAAACAATTAGGTTCACAGTCTGTGCCATGGCCATAGAAGGAACTCAAGGTTGCTGACAGTAAACCGACTGAAAGATCATACATTTACTGAATACCGATTGGTTTATACTAGGAAAACTGCAAAAAGCCAACTGCTTTAAAAGTGTAATTATTTCAAATTGCGCTTCTCCTCAAGTGCCAAACCGTTGAGCTTCTCATTTGTAAAGTCAATAAACAAGCCCTCGTTATAAAGGTTTAGTGCAACAATTTAAATATTTTTCACGCCTGTATGAAATGCAGCCATGCCATGGTATTTAACTTTTAATTAACTTCCCAATTAACAGGGGAGAAAACGTATTTTACTGCATGATGGACACTTTAAAAACCCGGCCGCAACATTTCATGCTAGGACTGGTTGGAAACACAAAACGCTTGCTTCACAGTCACACCTACTGTATCCCGTCAAAACACCCAATGAGACAGAACAGGATGGCGCAATCGATGCTCCCGCCGGAAATCAGGAAAGTAATTGGTGGAAAGGTGTTTTTATGCAAACACATCCGGCGGGGTCTCTAAAAGCGTCCCTGGCGAACGGGAAGCCCCGAGAGCGGAGCCACAAACGAGCTCGATGTAGCATCGCCGCGATGCTGTCAAGGTGAGAGCTCCAAGGAATACGATGATCCAAAGCATTCCGCGGCAGCGAGTGACAGGGAATCTGGGAAAGCCAGAACGGTACAGACTGCTGGGAACGCTGAGCTGCAAAATCATTTAGCACGTATAGCCCACCCACTCCCCCTCCCGTCCCCCCACATCCCCTCTCCTCTCCTCCAATGTGCCTAGAGCAAGTTTCACAAGTACTATAGACCACATGCACATTTCAAAGTGGATATCTCAAGCACTTTAACTTGAAGGAATGTCACTTAACCCTTTGTGTCCTGTATTCGCCTTGGCATCATTCTTAGTGTTCATTATTATTATTTTTATTTTTGTTCATTTTTTTGTTCATATTTCATTTTTTTAAATTAGAGCTCTCCCACATTTTCCATTATCAGTATGGTATTCAAATACAGATCTGGTTATGACTTCAAACAGAAGTCGTAGGTGCATATAATAGAATTATCCACCATAATTTATATGTAAAATCCTGCGATGCAGTTTAATATGGTGCAGTCCAAGGAGGGAATTAGTTGTGGAATGTAAACTGTAAAAATAATGTTCATGAAATATGTGTGTATAGCACAAGGAAGTATGCAAAACAAATAATTTTAATTTGAAAGTGCATTGCTCTGCTTTTAAATGAACGCTTTCTCTTACTGGTTAGAACTGAGGAATTCCTCGTGCTTGTCGAAGCACAAGCAATTTGGAATGTGCCACACTGACCCACACGGGGAGAGCCGTGATTAAGCACTCATACGATTGCACAGGGCCGTACCAATGTCCATGCGGTGGGGGCCTTCCACAAAAATAAGGGAGGGCTCTGTCTGTCAGGGAAAGAGATTGAGGTGTTTCTCAGACAGTGCGTTACTTCCCCATCCTGATTCAGAAAATGGCTCTGTCTTCCTGTGTTCTGTGGATGAATAGTATCAGCAATCACAGATTAATGGGGCAAGCTAATCCCGTTAACAGGGATGTCACAACTCGCAAGACCCCCGCAACTCAACGCTCTATGGTCTACCAGCAATGGTCTCTTTTCCAACCTCCACACAGTTATAGTGTGTCACATGCCAGGGATACGGATTAATCACTAAGCACTGAAAAAAAATAAGTCTTGACTGAAAATGAGCGTATGCTCAGTAAATTTACTTGAGTTCATTTTGATAAGACGTTCCCTCACACGGCGTTTTGCGGTACTGAAAGTGGACACGCTTCAGACAGCGTCTACGGTTTCGACTCTCGACACTTCAGTTGACGAAGACACAAATGTTCTTTCAAACAGCTTACCCAACGCTCGTAGGAGAGTTTATTTATGTTGCCTGTTCAAATTATAATGATATTGCCGTAAAATGTCTTCAATGGTCGTGTTGCATTAGTTCACATCAAAGTGAAGAAATATTTCCATAAATGGGGCACCCTCTCAGAAACTAAGCAACAGCTTTCTGAAGAACACGAGGATGTTTACAGAAACTGCAGGTTTTGAGGTCATCTGCTGCAACGACAACCATTCAGAAGGCTGATATTCATTTATCTTTTGCTTTTTATCTTAACACTTAATTACTAACTGTTTTAAAAATAAAGATAGCAACTGACCTCCTCCTGCTACATGTATGAAAATCCCCATTATGAGAGGAATTTCTGCATTGATAATTCATTTTGAGTAGAGTAATTACAGAAGATGTATTGCACTTGAATTATTTCCATTTCTTGGTGACATGAAAGGACATGACTTATACTTATAGTCCTGTTTCTGATTTATGGTTATAATTGGAGTGACAAATTTGCTGCAACTATACAGTAGATGTAGAAGGTTCGTGGAGAGAACGATCTGTTCCAAGGGGCAACCACTCACTTTACCAAGATCCATCAGCCACAAAGAGGCAATCACCAAGGGCCGAAAAAGGTAATGGTGTCGTACTATTAACCAGCAGTATTATCCGAAAATCTGTAATCCAAAAAAATGTATGATAAATATGCAGTGCTATTGCATATACACTGCCCGGCCAAAAAAAAAGTCGCACACTGTAATATTTTGTTGGACCGCCTTTAGCTTTGATTATGGCGCGCATTCGTCGTGGCATTGTTTTGACAACCTTATGCAACGTCACAACATTTATTTCCGTCCAGACTTGCATAAATTTTTGGCCGAGATCTTGTATTGACGACGGGAGAGTCGAACCACTCCGTGAAGTCTTCTCCAGCACATCCCAAAGACTTTCAATGGGGTTAAGGTCAGGACTCTGGTGGCCAATTCATGTGTGAAAATGATTCCTCATGCTCCCTGAACCACTCTTTCACAATTTGAGCCCGATGAATCTTGGCATTGTCGTCCTGGAATATGCCCATTGATGGGATAACCTGGTCATTCAGTACATTCAGGTACTCAGCTGACTTCATTTTATTGCTGCATAACGTTGCTGAGCCTAGACCTGACCAATTGAAGCAACCCCAGATCATAACACTGCCTCCAGAGGCTTGTACAGTGGGCACTATGCATGACTGGTGCAACTGCGACTTTTTTTTTGGCCAGGCAGTGTATATTTTGACATTGATTATTCTGCACCTGTATTAACATTTCCCTTTAATACCCTGTTACTCATGTCACAGCAGATATATGCTTAGATATCTGGTCTACTGATTTGATTATGCACACTATTTGTCATTACTCAATCATTTAGAAATACCCATAACATAGGCTACTTCCAAAGCAATGCGGTGGTCATGGCTAGGCTAACAGTTTGTGCTAACCATATGGATTCTATTATGCGCATGGAGCTATTAGACGTTAATTTGAATGTCTTGCTAATTTTAAATCACCATTTATATTTTATTAAGACGCGTTTCACCGCTTTGCTTGATCTTAAATTCAATACTGACGGCACTGGTGCTCGTTTGTGGATATTGGCCCATTGTATAGACAATGGTTGGGGTGAAAATGCTATCCTTGCACGCCCTTGAAATTATGCATGATGGCATGGTGTACCACGACAGCATACTCTTCAATATTCATATGTTTAGTCAAAATAGTCTTTCAATCAAATAAAACTATTTAATATTTAAAAAATAACACCATTGGATTAGAACTTCCCAAGATTTTGATAAGTAGAAACAGTTACAGATGTTAAATGTGTACAAAATGCATCTGCTTGAGAAATGGTATCTGTCCACCTACCATGCTTCCATTTCCCTAATCTTCTCCGTACAATGCATGAATCCACCCACACAAAGCACCAACCGCGGAATAAAATCATTAATTTGTTTTTATTTAATACAGTAAACTTTGTTCTTTTCCTATATAAAAATGCTCTGCGGCAAAGAAACGTACGTTTATCTACTGTATCTACTGAGTCCATCATAGGCTGTGGACTATTCCTAACGTAGTATCCATAGTATTCAGACCATTTTGAAATCAAATTTGCTTACAGTCCAACAATTGCCAAGAAGAAGTCTTTGTCTTTAGGACAAACAAGAATAGCAGGATACACTGTAATCCAGACAAATCCATTTATGTAATATGGCCCGTCTGTTGGAGACAAAATGGCACGGTTCTCAACTTGGCCGAGTCTATCTTTTTTTATGATATTATTATTATTTTTTAATCGAAGCGCTTCTTAAGAGCGAAGGACCATAAATATGACAGGCGGAGGAATCATGTTCGCCGAATTAATTTCAAGCCAAGGAACACACAGAAGAGCCAGCCATTCTGGCCCACCAATAACACAGGAGTAATCAGAGGATTTCCATCAAAAGCTTGTGAGGCCTCATAAAGAATTAATGATGCTTTCCAGCAGGACATTTGCTGGGGGTGGCACAGGTGGCTACAAAATTGATAAGGCGCCTTTTAAACGGCATTTCCGATGGTGCTGGCACGGGCAGATTACACGCCCTTAACAACCATCTGAAAACCTAGCCGCGAAATGGCTAAACCGCAAAACAGTTGTTTGATGATTTATTTAATCCCCCACTACAGACTGGTTAATTAAAGGATGAAATTATTTACCTCACATGATGATTGACCACATTTAATATAGTGAGCACTGTAATATTAGACTTTATCATTTGTGTTTCCTGACCTTGCTTACTGAATCAGGAATGTACAGCAGAGGTAGATAGCTCCATTCCTCTCAGGCTAGTGTGTAAAATTTTTAATTTTTTTTTAAAGTGCTGATTTTTTTTCCAAACCAACTATTCTGGCTTAATATTAAAACCAGCTGTATACACTAATTCTGGTTCACAGCTATATTAGACCACAGTAAGATGTTTTCACCAAGGACGCTGTACAGCTGTCTGCAGCTTGTACCTCATGACTTTACCGTGACAGATCAAATAAACGATTGGGCTAATTAAATAATGAAATAACGAGCTGAAGTTGCAATCAAATCCCAAAAGCGGATCGGCCCTTGTGTACAGCACGGCAGGGAATAAGGAACGCTTCCATCTCAACAAGTGGAGTGGCGTGTTTGAGGAAAAGGTCTCGCTCACAACCCCTTTCCAACACACCCACCCACCTGAGTGTATTTAAAGGCTCGCTGAAACTAACGAGGGTCCACACTCTTGTGTTTTTTTTTAATCAATAGACAGATGGCGGAGCGAGACATTACATCTAAAAGCGGAACAATCAGACACCAGCGTTATTTAAAAACACAAAAGCGGCGCGAGCAAATTATAAAACCGCGAGGCGCGTTCGACCGGCTTTCTGCAAAAAAATATGTAAGGGTTTGAGACGGGTTTTCCACTCCCACGATGACCTAGCAGTTATTGCAATCTTTCTGCTGGAAATTGGCCAAGAGAAAAAGCGGCCGAGCTAAATAAATTATTGCAAAACGATGTTATGCAAAGAACACCCTATTCAATTAAAACCTTTTATCCAAGCCCGCTCGCCCCCCCCCCCTCCCTCCTGCCCGACTAATCTTGTAACAAATGCATTCCAGCGTCGATTTGTTCGCTGGGAAATTCTGAACCTCTTCCAGCAGCCCCAGTGAATCACAGACACTGGGTCCCTGTCTCTGATATCGGATGTCCGACCCGATGCCGCCATCCTGGCTGTCATGCGATTCGCTGGCTGCAGTTTCTCAGCAACGGCTGGGTGGATTTTCAATACAACCTTGCCCCCGGGCCTCCGTGAGTGCCTTTTAAGAGCCATTTTTCTGACAAGCCTCTCGGTATTCTCTGCCCCGGCCGTCTTCCTGTCTGGGGGCCGCGTGCCCTTGTGACAAAGGTAAGAATGCAAAATCCGCAGCGGAGCACCAGCGCCGGGATCGCGCCGGTCTCTCGACGCTCCTCCGACGGCTGCTGTTCCCCATTATTTAACGCGTAGCGATGACGCGCGCCGTCCGACCGCTGTCTGGGCTAAATGTGTTCCGTTTTGTCCCCCAAATCGTTACTGCGGGGAGGAAATGGTGTACACTGCAAGCCTGTGGGTAATCAATCGCAGATTGATAAACATCGTCGAGGAGTGACACTGACTGACATGGCACTATATGATGACGGTGCATTCAATGGCTGGGTTTTTAGGCCTAAATGAATAAATAAAAATGTAGCGATATCTCTACTATATCCATCTACGATATCCATTAGAGCCCCTTCCCCTCAGCTACTGTTCCCTCACTAACATTACAGAACCCCCAATATTCAGAAATCTCTTGGTGGTTTGGAAAAGTATACTTCTATATAAAAATAAATTAATTAATTAAAAAAACTCCCAGAATATCAAACAAAAATAATTGCCAGAATAGCGCTCAATATCAAGAAAGCGATTTGACTAAAACCTCACCTTTTAAAAACTTATTTCCAAAAAAAAAACAAATGCTAAACGGCTTTTGGTCAGAGGACGTGGCGAATCTATCGCGCGCACTTTAGCGAGCAAGCCACTGCAGCAGCAATTATCCCCGCAGATATTCACCTTTTAGACAAAGGCAGGTGAGAGCAACAAATCACAGACTTTCTGAAGGTTTCTCAATAGCCCCTCCCCACCCCAGTAACCATGGTTATCTGCAGAGCTCTTAGCCGTCCATTTATCTTCATTCTCGGCAGTGAGCTTTGTCATGCCTTCTCCAACTGCAGAGGATAGGCACTGCTAGCCCACCTCTCTCTGCCTGTCGTAGTTGTATATCTATCACCTGATATCCACCTACATTTTACTTTGACAAATGTACAAGAACGGGACACTTCAGGAGGTTTTCTTTTTCAAATACCTGAAGGCACTGTAGAAAGATTGAGATATAATCCCTGTTCATCAAACCTTTTCAGATATATGTATTAAATTTTGCAGCTAACGGTATGAGCCGGTATTTTATTCTCAGAATAAATGTGGCGAATGAGCCAAAGGAACAATGCAGAAAGCAAGCATGGACACAGACACACATAACTGCCTTGGCACATTTTTCAAGAACACATCAAGAGGAAAGTACAACAGCAAAACAAGTATGCATCTCACTGCTGTTCCGGACGTTAAAAACCTAATTTGATTAAATTTTTCATTAATTTAAAATCAGCCAAGCCTACAGTAAATTTCAATGAATGCACAGCTAAAGTTCTCTAAATTATAAAGAAAATGTCTTTGAGACAGGGCCTAGTCTTAACAAACACCTGTTATGCCCTACTAGGGAAAATAAAAAAAGCTAAATACAAATATTTAACCATGGAGCATTTCCTGTCCTGAATCCTAGACATATTTTACAGCAAATGATCATAAAAAATCTAATGAAAGCAACCACTCAACCATTTATTTAAATGTACACCTCAGGTAAGATCAACACACCTGCCCTGACACAGCTATATGCAGTACCTAAATCTCACAAAGAAAACTCAAATAAAGAAATGCAATCAAACTGACCACAAACATCCAATTCACATTGAAAAATCCTTAAACGTGCTACTTTCAGCCGTTTTTTTTTTTGCTGAAAATATCACAAAGCCTTAAAAAAACAATTACGCCATGTTTGTGGACATAACAGACAAAAAGAACAGCACAGTGACGCTTCCAAACAAATGAACATGTCATGCACATTACCTGAGCTATGAGACACATTATTTGCTGCATAACCATGGTGACAGGCAAAGGTTAAAGTGCAGAGTTAGCAGTTCCTGGGGCGCGCCGGGCAAAAGCGAACCCTTCCCGCTGGAAGTGAGCTGAGCCTGCGAATGCAACGGAAGGAGGTGGGGGGGGTGGGGGGGGGGGGGGGGGGGGGGGGGGGGTGAGGGGGAGCCGGGTCTCACCTGCCGATTTGGGGGTGAACTTGTCCCTGTTGGCCGCGCACACAGCCAGGAGCCGGTAGCCCAGGTCCAAGTCGAAGCCCTGCTGCGCTGCGACACGGCTGACCACCTGCATGGGAAACACACTGTCAGGGAAAAGAGAGAGAGAGAGAGAGAGAGAGAGAGAGAGGGAGGACAAGAAAGAGAGAGAGCGAGGGGGCAGAGGGAGGACCCGGAGTCTTTGCCTCTCCTCTCCTCTCTTCTCCTCCGTTCCTGCAGGAGCCGTTGCTTCTGAGATGGCACAGGCTGTCCCACGGCAAGTGTGAGGGGTGGGGTGTGGGGTTGGTTTACTGTACTTTACGGCTCCCCGGACTTATTCCGTGTTTGAGCTGCTGAATATTTTAAGATCTTTACAGGATGCATAGAATTATGCCGTCCTAACCATCTTGAATAGACTCCCAGGGGAAATCCGGGAGCCAACACTGCAGTCAAGACATTGTGCTTTTTTTGTGTATTCTTCCGCAAAGTCCTCAACAAAAAAAAAGTTCACTTGGAAAAATGCTTAGAAATGTTCTTCTGTTGTTGATGTGGCCTTAAATAAGCATCGGTGAAGGGTTGTTTTATACTTTGGCATAAACTATCCAAGCAAATACCTGACAACAAAAGTTAAAGAGATTAACAAATATATCACGCAGGTCAAAACGCTCTGGGTGACGTAAGGCGAAAAGACAACATAGCCTACTGAATCAAAACCACTATAACAAAGCACCATTAATCAATACAATGCCGGCGTGTGGCTGTGTTACAACCAAGACTGAGTAACCTGTGCCTCCGATGTCAGTGACGCAACAGCATCTCGTAACGCCGTTAATAAATTAACGGAGCGGCTGGCATTTGCAAATAAAAAATACGCCACACTTATGCCAGCTGAGGGGGGACATTAAGTGAAACCTAACATGGCACCGGAGGTGATATAAATCTTGATTAAGTGGAAAATCCGGCCTTGATTTACCATCTCTATTATCGGCAGCAGAAGCCTCTTTCAATCCTTTTGACCTTAAATGCAAAGTATGTTCTGGCGCATACGGAGAACCCTGGAGGTGGTCACACGTTTTTTTTTAAACGAAAGAGCAAGACCTGATTTTTCTAACCAGGCAGCGTTTCAACCAGCTCCACCGTATCCGAACCTACCATGTTATCACCTCTTCAAAGTATAGCCTAGATGTTTTCTAACACAGAAGAAGGCAAGTGCATACCTCATACGTCATATTTCTAGCAGTTTCACATCAAGGGAAGATATGTGTGCGTACATTGTCTAATTAAAATAATCTCATGTAACGAAAGAAAGCTAAATCTAGTCGGTTCACAACAGCACGCGGCGTTCATCAGAATGTCTAATTGTACCCAGGAGATAGTGAGACAATATCTGCTGTGTTGCACAATTAGAAATGTTTTCATTTTTAGCAACTGATAATAATTCATCCATATGACTGACTGAAACTCCAAATTCTTGCCAACTTCAATTTCCTTGTTGCAACTCTAAGGAAAATTCCTGCCAAGTGTGAGAATGTGCCGTTCTGCCAGAAAAGCTTGCATTAGTTCCGCTGGTGAAAAACTGCATTTGATCTTGCAAGGTAATGCTTAACGTGAGACTTCTGCTAAAAGTCTCAACGCATGCTAAAAAGACACGACGCATGCAATTATTCACAAACAATGTGAACAATACCTTGTGTGTGAACACCAATGCACTTACACGTGTTGAAACGCAAACATGTTTAAGCCTTTAAAAAATATATTTGAATATAATATCATTTAATAAATCAGTGTCATTGTGAGCCAAGTAAACTGCTATAAAAAATAGTTTAGTATCTTAGTGTTTTCATAACTGCTGTAAGGATTCAAATAAAACCAAAAAACCTACAGTGCACATCAAGCAGTGTCTGGAGATAGTTTATAAAGAAGAAAGATGATGTGAAAAAGGTATAAATCTCAACATCTCACAGAACATAAATCCTCTTGTGGTCCTGGGCTTACTCAATTGCATACACTCAGTTTAACTGCTCAGCAAATGCAAAGCAATATGCATTTAGTGGGAGGATGCTATTTGGAGCTGTATTAATTCTGTTGGATACCACAAGACCAAAGCAAGGAGACAGCCTATGTTTAAATTGCCAGTGGACTGAACAAACAGTCATATCATTCCACCTCCACATGTGTGTGAACACAGTTCCACATCAGAAGGGGGATATATGACAACATGGCACCATGTACTTCCTCTGTCTGTGTCTAAGTGGTGCAGTTATCACAGCCCTTTGAAACTAAAACATAGAAGTAAAAGGTGAACTGAGAATCACATTGATGGATGTATGTGTAAAACATCAGTTTGGAATTAGTCTAATCTCAGCTTCCAGGGCCTACGAACTTGAAGGGCAGCTTCCGCAGTGTGGAACTGGAAAATCCTTCGGATTTTCACTACAGGAAGCAAATTGAATGTTCAAAATGCAAAAATTAAAAAAAAACACCCACTGTTACACGTTAAGAAGATAAAACCGTTCGATGATGCTCTGAAAGGTCAAACGACGGCGATTAAAATAATTTAACAATTTAACGCATTCACGAATATTAAGGCACCACAGCATAAACATCAGTGCACTCGGGAGCTCACAAACAGAATAAACAAGCGATTACTACTTCGGAACATGGCGGTGGGCAGAAATCCGCATTACCGCTGAAGATGTTCGGAAAAACAACTGGCAGCTACGGAATGCAATTTCAAATGGCGCCGAGGCAAAAGTGCTACGGCTACGCGGTAATAACGTTTTTTTGGATCTGCGAGACAAAAAGGCGAGAGATACGGCGGGTTCCGTGCGTAGGTTCCGTGCCACTGCACGCCAAATGAGAACGCCCCAGGGTGAAGTGTGACTGACAGCTCTGCCTCTGTCAGCCAGCATTCAAATCTTCTGCCATCTTTAATCTTTACATGACATGCAGCTCACTCCTGTGAGGGCGAGGGGCGGGCCTTGTAGCCAGCAGATTTCTATTCATATTGTAGCGAGATATCAATTAGTGCTCATTATTACATTGAACAATTGAACCCAGATTGCTTGAAGGACTTAGTAAAATAGAGGCAGGAAACCTTTAACAACTATCCAACATTTCTATCTGCATCTCTGCATGCTAGGATGCCCTGTGGGTTAACAAGCTTCAAAATAGATCAATGTGCAACCAAACATTCTGGTGATTCCTGCTCTTAACAAACAAACGGTGGGCGTTTCGTTACAAAATACCGTTCATTCTCTCTTCACGAAGAGGATAAGACTGAACTAATGAAACTGGGCCTTGCACACAGTTGACGGGCAATTCTCAAACAACCCTTTATAAAAAAAGTTTAAAAAATGCAAAAGAGCAATATGTAAGTAATTTGCACTTATATATGTTTGAGGAAACTATTTTACTAATTAAACATCTAAATGCTCTTATAGGCTTCATACAGCGTGGCTAAACTGTGTGGCTTTTAGCTGGGGAATTAAAAGCTTTGAAGCCTTATTACTTAAAGAACATTGATTACTTGGTGGTTTGAACACTTATTGCTCATTCCCTTCTGTGTACCCTGACTTCTCTTAATCTCTCTCTCTCTCTCTCTCGTCTCTCTCTCCCTCTCCCTCAGAGTTGTCATCTTCAAGAGCCTGCCAAGAACGGAACATAACTGTGCAGTCTGTATTGTCATAGAAGAGCTCACAGCGCACTAGTAACAGGTTTCAGCTTAAATCCAAGCAGGTATTAAGACGGCAGATTTTCATTGAGGCTTTCCGTATAGAACGCTGCTCCTTGTTTTCTAGATACAAAAGATAAACAAACCTAATTGCTTTCCACACAGACGAAACAAAGAAAAAAAAAGCCCCAGCAACTGAAGAAAACAAAGCTCGGCAAAGCGCAACTGAGCTTTGGTTTTAGGATGTGTGGAGAATGTTCTAGTAAAATGCTGCTTCAGGTTTTTCGAGCACTTGTCAAGCGGGATTGGGGGTCGTTCGTTGTGCTACGTTAAGTCAATGCTCTATCAGCCTGGCCTGGCTGAATAGCCTGGCCTATTGGCCTATTCTCATCGTTATACATTCTTATGTTCTTGTGTTGTTTTTCCACAGATTTCCTGTGGCTTTGCTGAAGTATACGGTTTTGGGGTCTCTCTTGGGTCTCCTCAGAGGCACGATGACTATTTCTTTAACCTCTGCCAGTGATGCCGAATTAAACGGGGGGAGGGGGGGGGGGGGGTGATGTGAGGGACGGTTGCCAGGTTGCGAGGTTGGGCATCCAGGTCGTCTTACCGTCAGGCATCCCATGAGGCTCTGCTCAAAGGGCCGCTGGAAGGCCCGCGGGTCGCCACACCAGTCCAGCAGCTCAGTCGCCGCCGTCTGGAAATTCGCCGGGTTTTGTAAGTGCTGGAGGACAAACAGAGAAAGCACAGACGCAGCGTGAGGAACCATGTTCTGCTGAGCGTAAAACATCTCGCTTAATCATAAACTGCCCTTTCTTCAAAATATGGAACCAACTTCAAAATTTAAGGACAGAAGGGCAGCCATTTTGGAAATTCCACATTAGAAAGTATGTTTGTGCGGTTGGCATGCATGTGGCAACCTGCACTGAGTTAGGGGTGACCTAATGAGTGCTGGTGGTCACGGGCACATAGCAAACTGAATCATCATCGCGATAATCGGCGGAGGCAACAATAAGCTCGGTGACTGCATCGCGCGCTCCGTGATGAAATCCGCTGCAACCTGCGAACACAACGAGAGGCCCCTTCACGCCGACGGGAAGGCCATCGCGGAAAGGACGAGGCGCACTGAAGGTCCCAGCTGTTTTAGACTGGTCCCACTGGTTAACACACGCACTGATCCACCCCCACCGCTCTATTAAAGCTTCCAGTCTCCACAGTCTTGTGAGAAGCTTGTCTGAATAGCTCAAGGGCCCCCCTGTTTTATTGGATTCATAGCGTGGCTCTCCATCCTGACAATGAGCTCTGTGACCTTCAGGGTCTCTGTACGGCATTCCTTCCCCAGCTTAATCCACTCTTCCCGTGATCTTTTGTTTGGTCAGGTAGGCCCTGGCAAAAGGACAAGGATTTGCGGGTTTCAAAAAAAAAGAAAAGAAAAAAGACAGCCGAGCCAGAGAACGGACAAAAGGCCGCCACAGCGATGATTGCTACCTGCAGAAACCAGAGCGCTATTCTGGAGGGAGGGAATACCTCCACACACAGTTGGCAGTTGACGTTGTTTTTGTTTTTGTTGTTGCAATCCCTGAAATATGTATCATTTCTGTTGTCGCCAATCATTTCGGCAACTTCCCTCCAAACCTGCCCACGGCTCACGCGTCTTGTTGACAGACAGACAGAGAGGCAGACCGACGGACAGACAGGGGTGACCGCATTGCCTGGGAGTACCGATTTCACCCGAAAGCGCAAGGCCGTCTCGCTCTTTACAGGACGGGCCTTTAAGGAGCCAACGCACGCGTTTAATTCTGCTAAAGCTATTCACACAGACGAGGGGCATCGAAACACGAAGGACAAACGAGACACCTGCTGCGCGGCTTCGGCCGTTGAATGTTTTCGGAGCGGGCTCGTTGTTTTGAACGAGGAGCCGCGCTTGTCAGGACACATGAAATCATCTCATCCACCTGATGGAAGTGCATTTATTTTCCACATTGCCGTGATGCGGCACCGTCGCCGCCGCCTCCTCCTCTTTGAATTTTCCCTCAGCCCGTCTTTAGGGGGCAGCAGAGGTCAGAATTTGAGGCGGAAGCTTTCATATCCATTTACAAAGCCCTCATTTGACAAGGGCCGGATGAAACCAGTCTTGTTTATTTCATGAGCGGGTTCTCCAGCACACTGCGGTCTCCTACAGTGCGGATCTTTGTCAAGAGAAGAAGAAAAGGGACATTTCTGAGCGGTGTGAATTCCGCTGACGGTTATGGTCCGGGAGCAAAAAAAAATAATTAAAAATTGGCGTCTTACATTCGCCAATGCTAAATTTAGAGGTTGAGAGACTACACACCCATGCTATCAGTGCTCAGAGGGAGAGGGAGAGGGAGAGAGAGAGAGAGAGAGAGAGGGAAGAATGGAAGGAGAAAAAAAACACAATACTGCAGCTTGTTGCCAGTGTGGGCCCTAGGAACGACTGGTACTGCCAGTGTGCCAGTTCTGCGGTGAGCAGTGCCAGGGACGCCAGGCTGTTGGCAGCGCTATAGCACAGATGTTCCCGATTGCGCGGCCAAATCCCACCAATCAAGCTTAACCAGCGGCCAAGAGACAGGGCCCCTCTGGACACGAAGGCCGGTGCGCGCCGTCGGAAAGAGCGATCCGCCATAAACGCAACGAGCCGGGGACCCGGAGCTACGAAGGCACGGTCCGGTGAGAAAGACGCCCGTTAAACGCCGGCGGCGCGCGGCGATGCCGTCTCGCTACACAAACGCCACCCCTCAAAACAAACGGGAGCCAGAATCCATTTAGCTCACTCCAAGTTCATCAACCTGTTTTTTTTTCTTTTTTTGGGAGCAAATGATTTCCACAGAAAACAATTGGGGGCTCTTTAATAAACCCCGAGTCGGGCCGACCCCCCGTTCCCCGATCGCTCCGAACCGGTCAAGCCTTGATCCATGTAATTTGACAGATATTCATCCAATTCGTGCGAGAGGAGACGCTACACGTAATTAGCATGTCGGCCATGTGCAAGCACATCCTGCCTGTTTAAGCAGAAGTGTCACGTCTTTAGAGGATATAAAAAAGAATGGGGGGGGGAGGGGGGTGTCTCTTTTATATTCTCGCAGCGTGAAAAAAAGATAATTTCTTCAAGATGCAGAGTTTGTGTATGAGAATTTTTTAATTAAACCCAACAACTGGATTGGTGAACAATATTTCCTTAATTATTTTAATCACTTGAATATTCTACACTAGTAAGGAGGAGAAGATAGCAAGTTAATTGTTCTGATCTCCCCTGATAATCATCTTTCTGTGCTTTCAAGAGAATGGCTGACTAGTGAATGGGCTTACTGGTGGTCTAATTGGCAAGACATAAATGGTATTTATTATACTCGTTCCAAACCGAGATTGTCTGTCACACAAAGCTGCCTCTATTAGTGGGGTGCTGGCTCACTTTGGATGATTTAAATTATCTACAGCTTAACTATTTATTAGATCAACTCAATGGAGATTCAATTACATGTATTCTTGTAATTGGCATGTTTACCCACAAGGCACCTCTACAGTTAACGTTGTTTAAGTTTGGGGGATCTGGGTTAATGCGTTTGACCCAGCCGGCGAAATTTGTTTACACTTGCTTTAATTCGGCCCACCGCTTGCACTGTAATCCTCAGATCCGACGGGTGTCAATACTAGCATTGTGCCGTCAAAGAGAACTACTCTTAATTTCCAAATGACCTACTTAAGCGGGGAAATTAATTTTGTAATGGCGTGCGGAGTAGAACGCGCTTGAGGTGAGACACGACATCAAGCGGTCGTTTTTTTCTTGCCCGGATCTGGTCAGAAATTGTACGTTTGCTGCTCTGCCGGCCCTCAAAAATAAAAACAAAAAAGAAGTCAACCGAGCCCCTTTAACGGGAGGAAGCCCGGTACAATCGGCCGTTAAATCATCGTTTCCTGTCTGACTGCCTCCTGTTTTTAACCCCCCCCCCCCCCCAGTAAGGCTGAGGTCTACAGCGTGGAACAGCCCTGGAGACAGATTCTTAAATGAATGTCAGAAGACTCCATGCGCAATAGGAATGAGTGTGGGGGGGTGCTCCCGGGAGGCCCAGCCTGTTTGGTTTAGAGCACGGCGGTGACGGCGCACGTACCGTACCCCCATCCCCCCCACCCCACGTCTCCTCCCCCGCCTCGCCGCCATCGCGACGGGCTTCCCTTTGTTTACCCCCGATAAAGAGCAGACTTTACCTGCTCCACTAAACCCCCCCCCACGTTTAGTCCTCCGCAGTCTAAACACCCCGCTAATAACATGCAAATCTCTGTGGGCCGGCCAACAGCGAAGCAGAGGTGCATTAGCCCTCCCCCCTGACCCAGGGCGTGCAACTAAATTATCTGTTCAGACCCGGCAACGCTCCCAGTTTTGGAAATAAATCCGGTATGTGGGGTTGTTGTTTTTTTCCGCCCGCTCTGACAAAATTAAGTGCCAATTCCAGTTCAATAAAACACTACCTCTTTTCCCATCTGTATTCCCAATGCATGCCAGATATCAGGGATAAAAGATAAAATGTCCCAATTTAAATTCTGAGTGTAAATTAGGGTTTGAGGGAAAGGCGGCGTGCTAGAGTTCGCTGAACGCCGGGTAGCGCAAAGTTTTTCGTCGCCTTTAAATCGTTTTTAAAAATCATCAGGCGGTCACGGGGGGCGACTTGCCGCTTGTAACACGCAAACCCGCAAGGACGGCCGTCTAAGCTCAGGACGGCTTTTACGCGAACATGCCGGATAACGTCACCCCACCAAAAATTCACGAACGCCGAAGGAGCGACGAACTCCCACGGCACTTTGAGGAAAACTTAAAACACAAAACACCCACATTAACACACAAAAAAAAGAAAAGAACCCAAAACAAAACCCAAACACGCTGTCAGCCAGGCGGTGATCAAAGGCCCGACTCACAGCCGAAGCCCCGGGGTATGCATGGACCTGCAATAAAAGGTGGCGGGAGTACAAAGGCCTGTAGCGGCCGGCGCGGGCTAAGCTATGAGAAAGTGAATTGGAGACAATTGGAGCAGCCTCCCCGCGCTGACCCGTCTCTGTAACCTGATCCTTTAACGGTTGGTAAAAAAAGGCTAACCGATTAGCATTTATAGCAGCTGTGAGCCAGGGGTTCGCTGGACCCTGGCCTACGGAGGGGAGTTCCTGTAAGTGCCGCTAAAAAAGTTCCCTGAACCCGAGACCCCACCCCCCCCAAAACCCCCCCCCCCCCCCCATCTGGCTAAGCCTGCCTGCTTAACTCAAGTACTGAAAGACTTCAAAAGGGTGTATAAATACATACAATCCGCCCGCCCCACCAACGGCCGGGTTCTACAACTGGGCCGCATACTTCTTAAGCAAAGTCAAAGATGGGGGATCTGAGGCGATATTTACCCAGAATGCAACGTTAAATCTCGAAAAAATGGAAACGCAAGCCCCCTGACTGGCACTCGCTCTTAAGATTTTTTTAAAGCAAAAGAGAATGCGATTTGGCGCCCACGTGCCGGACGGTTCCTGCCAAAAACTGTGTGTCGCGCGCTTAGCCTATGTGTCGGTGGCTTTGCGGAAGGCGCCGCCGCCTAAAATGCGAGTAACAGGCCGGCGGTCGCCTGGGCGTACGCTAGCGTGATGTCACTCACCTGTTTGATACACAGCAGGCGGTCATTGGTCTGCTGTATATGCCTGTCCATCGACGGAATCGAGTTCATTTTGATTGTCTCTCTTTGGGCCTCTACCTGAAAGCCATTAAACTTCTGAACTCTGTAAGAGAGGGGAAAGAGAAGGGCGGCATTAGAGGTGGATCTGCCAGTCCCGTCAAAAAAGACTGAACATTAAGGTAGGGCCTGTACTCATATGGCAGGTAACATGGGATTTGGAGTCCTCAGACTGTAACAGGTCCAGGTCACCTGACAACACTGTCACAAGACCTATAGCAAAGCCACCCAACCCACAGTGAGCCAATGAGAGGAGCTTACACAAGAGGTCTCCCTAAAATCTGTCCAATGGGGGTGCAGGAGGCGAGAGTCTGTGAATGTGGGGGGGACCCACACTTGGTATACACGATGCAGTTTACGCAACAATGAAAAAAATTCGAATAGAACCAATAACTCACTGGTCGCGTCTCTTTCGAGGTTGAGACAAAGAAAACCTTCAGTTGCTTCACGCAGAGAACATTATGCTGGCATCTGCACACCGTTTACATTATTCAAAGGTTATGTCATCCTTTGCTTCACACTTATCTGCATAGGTTGTCTGAACAAGCTCAAAACAGCACATTCTCCCACCGCCGACACACAACTGCCCTAGTGGGGCCAAAAAAGAGATGCAATTATTGATTTTGGAAATGCACAGCACACCCGACTGGCTGGGATCATGGGAGTCTAAGAAAAGTCTTGCGACATACAACCCCCTGCTCCCCCACCCCCGCACCAAACACCCGGCCTACAAGCAAAGGCTCAAATTACGACATTATCACAAGTCACAAGTAATACGCCCGACATTCAAGGTTATCAATTTTGCTTCAGTGGCCTGATTTATCATTGTATTCAGCGTCAAATAAATATCTCACACTGCGGTCCCGCCGGTAATTTATAGCGTCCCGCAGCTTTAAACAGACGGGTGGCTGAATTAATAGGTAGAAATCGGAGAGCTCGCTCTCCTC
>CM056379.1:104773043-104841194 GCA_029718625.1 Synaphobranchus kaupii | reverse complement strand
CAGCCGGGAGATTAATCAAATTGAAGGAACGCGTGATAAAATCAGGGCGAAAGGCTATACAAAGCAAAAGCAGCCACCGCACACGCTCGCACACAAACACACAAACACACACACACACACACACTCCCCAAAAAGAGGAACGACAGCAGAGGAAAGGGCTGTGGAGACGGGGGGCTCGAAAGCTTCGGCAGAAGGCTCGGCCAGAGAGCCGCAGTCGGGCGAAATTATCTGGCTGTAATCAGAGAGGCCTCCTGCATGACTGATTTCTTCATCTCCGCAGACAGATGATGCACACCTTCTCAAACCCCATCCTGTAGCAGCTAGCCAACCACAACACCCTTTGGTTAAAGCGCCGGTTTTCGTCGTATACCCACCCCCCTCACCCCCCCCCCCACCCCCCCCCCCCCCCCCCCCCCATCACCCCACACCCCCCCTTTCCTCTGTGCCTGGTGGCGTCTCAGCAAACACCCCAAAAAGACCACCCCCTCTACCAAAACAGCCATTTAAAAGACAAAGGAGATAGGGCACAAATGCATGGAACTCCTGTGGGGAAAGGACTTACAGGCAATCAATGACAATGCTTAGGGTCTTTCCTCACTGTCACTAAAAACAATATCCCCACCACAACCCGAACCCCCTTTTTCTTTTCTTTTTTATTTAGCACGTTCTGTCTGGCGAATAGCTGAATACTCGCGGCACAAGCGGTTAAACGCGCTGTGTGGCCAGACAGCCGGTGTTCCTTAAGAAAGGGGAGAAGGGAGAGGGGAGATTGTTAAGGTGAGGCGTGGCGGTTTTCGTTCCCGGGGCACGCACCCCACGAAACGTACGGGCTCTGCCCCTTCCTGAAACGAAAGCTCTCCGGCGTCTTTATCCCGTCACGATTTAAGGGGCCCGTCGATCACCCAGAGAGAGGGAGAGGAGAGGGAGAGGGGAGAGAGAGACAGCTAGTGAGAGAGTGAGAGAGGGCTAGAGCGAGAGAGAGAGAGAAAGAGAGGAGAGACAGCTAGAGAGAATGAGAGAGAGGGCTAGAGAGAGGGAGAGAGAGAGAGAGAGATAGAGATAGACAGCTAGAGAGAATGAGAGAGAGAGAGAGAGAGAGAGAGAAATAGAGAGAGAGAGGGGGAGAGAGAGAGAGAGGGAGAGAGAGGAGAGATAGCTAGAGGGAGTGAGGAGAGGGCTAGAGAGTGAGAAAGAGAGAGATTGAGAGAGAGAAAGAGAGAGACAGCTAGAGAGAGAGAGAGAGGGCTAGAGAGAGAGATAGCTAGAGGGAGTAAGAGAGAGGGCTAGAGTGAGAAAGAGAGAGATTGAGAGAAAGAAAAAGAGAAACAGATAGAGAGAGATAGAGAGAAATGCCTCCGCCATTCGCACAATCGTCTCTGTTGGCCTGGAAAATAATGACACTTTGGGGAGCGGGTAATGACTCTATGAGCACATGGAGAAAACAAATATACACCCGTGCGCACGCACGCACACACACACACACGCGCACAACACGCGCACACGATGGGCGCTCTGCCGTTTGGCCGAGGTGGGCTGGAGGTTGGATGCGGTTACTCGCAGTTGAGGGCTGAGGGGCTGGAGGTTGGATGCGGTTACTGCAGTTGGGGGCCTGAGGGGCTGGAGGTTGGATGCGGTTACTGCAGTTGGGGGCTGAGGGGCTGGAGGTTGGATGCGGTTACTGCAGGTTGGGGGCCGAGGGGCTGGAGGTTGGATGCGGTTACTGCAGTTGGGGGGCCGAGGGGCTGGGACGGCCAGTCTGCACCCAGATAATCTGCCTCACTTTCACACCCCATTGAGAGAGACGCAGTTCTGTATCCCACCTCCAGCCCGCGCGCATTGTTAACATGCAAATCACATAATTAAGCACTAAGCCAAATGATCTCCTCCTAACTGGAACAGGACTATTGATCCCCTTAATATTGTATAAACTGATTCCCCCCCCTGCTCCTCTCCTCGTGCTCGGCCCCCTCCCCTAATTCTCAGCACGCTCTTTAAGGCGGGAGAGAATCGGCGGTACGGATCGGGATCTATTTTTCGCGCGACGCTGGACTCGGCGCGCGCAGAGCGGGAAGCGGCAGAAACTGCCTTGGGGAAAAAAAGTTCCCTCTTAATTATTAAACACTTTGGAAAAGGAAATAGTTTTTATTAAAGCTTTTATTTACTGTGAGCTGTTAAAAGACTCCAGGTGCAGGTTCTCTGTCTGGTAAGTGGCCAGGCACCGGGGACAAAGTGCTATTTGTTATGCGAGGAGAGCAGGAGGATGGAAATGTGTACTATGCTGCCTTCCATTGTTGCTTTACAAAATGTGCTATAATCCCCAGCAGGCTCCGGCCCACTCACCCCCTCCCCCCCAAACCTAACCCCCCCCCTAACTCCCTCCAAACCTAACCCCACCCCCCCCCTCCAAACCTAACCCCCCCAACACCCCCCCCTCCAAACCTAACCCCCCTCAACACCCCCCCTCCAAACCTAACCCCCCCAACACCCCCCTCCAAACCTAACCCCCCCTACCTCCCCCCCCAAACCTAACCCCCCCCTACCTCCCCCCCAAACCTAACCCCCCCTAACTCCCTCCAAACCTAACCCCACCCCCCCCAACCCCCACCCCCCCCCTCCTCCAAACCTAACCCCCCCAACACCCCCCCTCCAAACCTAACCCCCCCAACAACCCCCCCTCCAAACCTAACCCCCCCAACACCCCCCCTCCAAACCTAACCCCCCCCCTACCCTCCCCCCCCAAACATAACCCCCCCTAACCCCCTCCAAACCTAACACCCCCCCAATCTAACCTAACCCCTCCAACACCCCCCCCCACCCCCCCAAACCTAACCCCTCCAACACCCCCCCCATCCTCCAAACCTAACCCCTCCAACAGGCCCCCCCCCAAAACCACTGCCACCAGCACACACAGGCCACACGCACACACACACGCGCACACACTCCTCGCTGCCCTAACAGGCTGGGGAATGGATTTATTTTATTTAATGTGGTTTTGGTGTGCCACTGAGGCGGTCAGCGCTAGCAGAGAGAGCCGCTCAGGCCTCTCGTGTGTTTTCATACGAGCAGCCAATCAAGAGCCAGCGCTGCCTCGGTCTCCCCCCACCCCCACACCCCACACCCCACTCACTCCTGCTCTCCTTTCTCTCTCTCACGCCACACACTCCCTCCCCTCCCTCCCTCTCCCTCTCTCTCTCTCCCTCCCTCACTTTTTTTCCCTCCCTGACAGCTCACATAAGCAAGTCTGCCGGATTCCTCAGGGAACCCCCGCGCTCGGTACACACAAATTGTTCAGCCATCAGGCGCATCTGCAGTGTGATTAGAAAAGCAAAGGCGGAGGCGGAGGGGTGGAGGGGACGGAGGGGTGGAGGGGCAGAGGGGGGTGGAGGGAGAGAGGGAGAGAGCGGCTGTGGGCGCGCTCCGTCCCCCGCGATACAAATCATAGGGGCGGGATCAAGAGAAGGACAGAGCAATATCTCCTCTCTAACCAAGTGTAGCATTTCAGCCGGTCCTCCTGAGGCAGATCGGCGGTCTGATACCGCCAGACAAAAGCAGATGGGCCGGCCTCTTTCACCGCCGGTTTGCCCCCCCCCCCCCCCCCCCCCCCACACCAAACCGCCGGGGCCCCCGACACGCAGCACAATAACGCCGGGACCCGCGCTGCGTCTGGGGGCCCCCCCCCCCGGACCCCTGCCAAGACGCTGCGCGCAAGCGCTGGGATTCCAGAACTCTCTTCATTTCCTCTCCTCTTACACTAATGGTGTGAAGTGAGGAAGAGGAGGAGGAGGAGGAGAGGGAGAGGGAGGGGCGTCAGCAGCAAACTCAACACTACACACACACACACATATCACCAGTGCCCCGCACGTCACCCAGTCCGGACCTGCGAAGCTGATGCCAGCATTATCCATGTACTGTACTTCACCGGTTGGAACCGGCGCAACGGCCATGTTTTGGCCAAACCAGGCTGAAGAGCACAGGAACACCAGGGGGACCCAGCTGTGTGGGGTGGGGTGGGGTGGGGGTCTGTACCACTCCACACCCACCCAACACACTCAAACCTGCGTGCATGGAACAAGGTCGCACACCACCGAAATTAAACGCAAATCAAATTACCGCAATCCGCACTGCCACAATCACACAGCAGCCTATGGTTTAAAGCCTCGCTACGAGTGCTAAAGCAAATATTTATTAAATATGTACGTATTATGTACACATGAACATTCAGCAACTTTGCCTTTGGCCTTTATGTAGCCCCGCCCCCCCCCCAGACATTTCCATACTCTTCTCTCATCTGTCCACAAACACACTCTTCAGAAAGCAGTTTTGTTTTTAATAGGGCTGGTTTCAGCCCATGGATGGAAGAAAAGACTTCCGATCTCCCCCCCCATCTATTCCCAGCCTGTCGGTGGCGATTCGGGAGGCTCCTCCAGATAGCGGGAGGCGCGCGTTTTTGTTCTCGCCCCCCCCCCCCGCCCCCCCCCGGTTTATTATGCATTCGGCTCATGTGTCCCGTTTTGAGTGACTGTTCATTTTCCCACATACCGCCCTTAATCCTGCCAGCTAAACTTTGAAATAGCAGGAGGGGGCGGCGGCTGCTGCCCGAGAGGAGCCGTTAGGAGGTCGGGGAGGAGCCCAGACGGATAGAGCTCAGGGGAGGAGTGGACAGGTCAGCGCCAGATACGTGGGAAGGAATTTACAAAGGTTGGAAATGGAACATAAGTACGAGGGGTGTGTGTGCATTTTTCAGGGCGGCAGTGTAGTATAATGGTTAAGGAACTGGGCTTGTAACCGAAAGCTTGCAGGTTCGATTCCCAGGTACACTACCATCCATCCATTATCCATTAACCCGCTTATTCCTGGTCAGGGTCACAGGGGGGTGCTGGAGCCTATCCCAGCATGCATCGGGCGACCCAGGTACACTACCCTTGAGCTAAACACTACCCTTGATTCCCAGGTACACTACCCTTCACCTGCATTGCTTCAGTATATGTCCCAGCTGTAGAAATGGATACTATGTAAATGCCTGTGTAAGTCGCTCTGGATAAGAGCGTCTGCTTAATGAAAATGTAATGTGCGTGTGTGTGTGTGTGTGTGTGTGTGTGTCTGGTGGCTGTGCATGTGTAGGGAGGCGTGTATGCGTATGTGTGCGCACGTGTGTGCGTCTGGAGGTGTGAGCGTGTCTGGGCGCACAGTACGCACGCGCGTTTTGCGCATAACGTGCATGTGGGTTTGCACTCGCGTGTACGTGCACACGTACTTGTGTTTTTTGCACCCGTGCGAGCGTACTTCCGGGCCTGCGTGCGTACGTGTGTTTTTGGGCTCTGCGTAATTGTGCGTACGTGTATGCGCATGTGCGGGGTATACGTGTTTTTGCACTGTGTTCGCGTGCGTGAGTTTTGTGTCGGTGGGAGTGGGAGGGGGGGGCTTAAGATGAGGCTTTCAGCTTCATCAGGGGGATGGCAGATCTCTGCCAGACAGCGAGAGAGACTACGGTGAAAAAGCAGTCCATCCAGCACTCCGTTTCGATGAAAAATCGGGATCGTTCCCAAACAAACGTGTTCAATCCACTATTTACATGCTGGGAGGGACAAGCGGTTGCTAAAAAAAAACAATATCCTATTTCATGTCATTACCGACAGGGAATACACGTCAAGACTTCCCAGCTGCCATCTGAAAATACAGCAATTATTTTTCATCAGATGATTCCTGCTCTTTGCATACATTACTGGTTTAATGGTTGATACGCATGCCTTGAGTCTGCTCGCAATCTAAAAAAGATTTGAACTATTGCTAAGAGCCCAGGGTCTGGAGCATTGCAGCCGCTTGCCTTCGGAATCTCGGGGGACGGTCTCCTCATTCCACAAATGTGTTCAATTAAAAAAGAACAGACTACTTAGAAAAGGTTGTGCGGGGGCGGAGGCACTCAACTGTTTGATCGTATTTCCCAATTAGCGGACAACGATTCGCCAGGCGGGGAGGTTAGACACGCGGGGCTGTCCGCGCTTGACAAACCGCCACGGCGAGGGATTTAGGCCCCGGGAGTGGGGCGCTCCCGACTTGGGGACGTCCCGGGAAAGCTCCACAGACAAGGGGGGGGGGGGGGGGGGGGGCGGGGGAGACTGATTTAGAGGGCAGGCGCCACTTGCGACCGTAAATCTCCGCCACAAATCTTCCTTATCGAGACGTGCGGGACACGCAAGCATGTGATGAATTCCAGGCAACAGACAACCCGCCACCTTCCCTTGCCCTCCCCGCGTTCCGCTTCCCCTTCCCTAATTTACCAGAGATTGCCGGTTGCCGTGTTTTGATTGCCCTTGTGTAAATGAATCAGGAAAGCTTTCATCTCGGCCCAAAACGGCGGCCGTGAAGAATACTAACGGCGGACGGCTCAGACGGCGTTCCCGCAGGACGGAGAGCTCGGCAATGAAACCGTCCGTGTTTGTTTCTTTTCCTCTTTTCTTTTCCAACAACTCTTAAGCCCAATTCGCAGTTTGTCACGGTCACTTTCCGCGAGGCCCGGGGCTTAGCCGCGGTCCGCGAGAGCGAGTCGCAAAAGGCCCCTCCGAGGACCTTCGAGGAGATGTGAAGTTGTTTACCAATCTCCCTGCTCATTTGTGGGTTGAAAATGATGTGGCCTACATTTGCAAAGTAATCAAATCAGGTCAACGCATCCGAACGGGGCGGAATGTGTAGCGCGGGTCACGTGTTTGCGGAGCCGCGGCCACGTCTCGTTTTATATAATCTCGCAGGGGCTAAAAATAGCGGCCGTAGAATGTGGCGTGTCGAGGGTGGCACGGGCAGATTGACGGCGTTATGCAAGTCAAGATTTCGTCTGTCATGCGATACAACAAAAATACTTTGCAGCACTCAACGTGCACTTGGCCTGTGGTGTTCTCCCCATGTGAGAGGCAATTTCCCCCTGTGCTGAGAGCACTCTCCAGCGGGTCATCAGAAAGGACACGGTGAAACCGTATCACCACAGCACCATCCCGTCCATTAGGCCACCATTTCTAAGAATAAACAGACCAACAGCATGGCAACAGTGGACAGCGAGCAATGTGTGTGTGGGGGGGGGGGGGGTGAACAGTGATTTGCATTTAGAGCACAGCAATACGACAGCGATTTCACAAACAAATATAATTTTTGAAACCTATTCGAATCTAAAAATATGCATTATTTATGTAAACATCTACGTTTGGGTGCATGTAAGTTTTATTTGCTTGCTTGTATTTGCCGTTTCCAAGATATTTATGCAAAGAGATCGCATAAATATTAGCGATTCATAGATGCGCGCTGATAAAACGTATTTATTTAAACGCGTATGTTTTGATGGATTTTGGGTTTATCCCGAGCGAAACGCTGTGGTCACCCCTGGGTTGATGGGTGTAGGGGGGGGGAGATGCCGACTCGCAGGCACGTTTCCAAGGAAGCTGTGAGTGGACTCGGCGCTAAAGAGGAAAGCTGAGAAATTCCCACGTCCTACTGTTTCAGCGCCCCGAAACCTGCTGAACCGTCAGCAATTACACCCTTCCGCAGGTCATGAATCTTACCCTTGGCGAAGGCCAGCGGGAGATGCCGCCGCACTCCCATTCCGCAGCATCGCATGGCCGCCGTCCCGCCGTACGCCAACACGAGACCGTGGCCAGAGCTGTGCAGCTTAAGCATAACTCACAAACCTTCAGTAAAATAATTTTTTTTTACCATGTTCAGGGTTCTACATTACTCCCATTGTAAGCACTTGCTCCTGAAAAGTGCTAACTGGACAATTTATTTATGTAATAATTTGGATGCATTACTGTGCTCCTAAATTTTTCAAATCAGGAGCTCTTGTGCTCCGTTGGAAAATAAATGTTGGCGTACAGCCCTGAAGTTTAATAATTAAGATTAAGAGGTTCTTTAGCACCGTCACTGTTATGACTGCCAGATGGACTTTGGAACAGGAGAGTTGATATAACACTTGTTCCCCTATGAGATGCATTAAAGTGATAGTTTACTTTCTGCAGTTTTTTCTTTCGGTTTTAGTGTATGTTTGTGATTGGCCCAGATAGATTTGATGTGCTACCATGGATATTTTAGATATTTAGAGAAGTGTCTGATGGACCTGCTGGGTTTACAATGGCTGGTATAGGGCATTTGTGGATTCCTGGTCTCTTCTTGTAACTCCAATGAAGCTTGTACAGCAGAGTTATGTTTCCAGCTGGATTATACAAATAAATGTATTTTATTTATTTATTATTATTTAATTTAGTCGTAATTTGAAGCATAAATATCAGTTTTTGAAACTTGCGGGGTACACAGGCTTGGTCACAGGCAGCATGCACCGTTAGGAATCCAACCAAAAAACAATATTAAACAAAGTCCTCTCAAGAACAATTGGATAATATACATAAGTGCAACACGCACTAAAACTAAAATAATAACAAGAATATCCCAGAAAGTGAACTATTCCTTTACATGGAATTTGAGTAAAACGGAGAAAAAACGGATCAGATTTCAGAGGCTGATTTCATAAGTGAAAGTTAGCGATGGCTCGCCGCTACTGTGCTCTCTCCCTGCACACTCCCGATGACAAGCGCTGAACAGTTCATTACCAAAGTGACTAGAAAGCGCAGATAGGCTGTTACTTCATTAAAACCATTCATTAATGGCAATTAAATCTCCGCGTTTTGAAGCTGTAGCCCGGCGCCTATCGGCTCCGCGACCGAGAGGGAGGATTTCGGAATAAAGGCGCGCGTCGTGTCCCTGACGGGCGGAAGCGCGCTTTAGCGCTCCCCCGCTAACGCGCGAGACGTGTCAGGGGGAGAAGACGGAAAGCAGCCGAGCACAAAAAGGACGGTCGGGAGAGCACACCGGGCCTATTCACAGCTGTCAGGCCCGCAGTCACAAACTGATCGATACAGAAACCCGCCGGCCAACCAACAGCGGCTCTCTGGGGATAATTCACGAGGGCCAGAGAACTCAGGTGCCTGCTCTTTTGTGACGCACAAAGAGTTCAAACGCCCATTAAGCACACGCCGGCGCGCCTTTTATTGGGATGGATGGCCCTTGATATCATGTCAAATTTTGATTTAGTCTGGGGGTGCAGCTGGCGTTTTTTAATTCACCCGTTTATACTGTTACAGCAGCCAGCTTATATTGCATCAGATTTACAAGAGTCACCCCCCTCCCCACATTAACAAAACATAACATTCGGATAACTGTGTAAACAGGAGCCCCAAAAAGTGTGTTTTAACTTCTCCCTTTGTGACTAAGGTCCCACCTCTGAGCGTGTCAGCACGTTGCGCATTGCGCCTACACGCGCGAGATGGAAGAGAGAGAGAGAAAAAAAGAATATTGCTGACTGATTAAAGTTACAATTCGCACAAGCACTTCTGTTGCCTGATAGCACTTTAAGTGCCCTGAATAACAGCTTCTCCTGAGAAAAATAAATAGCCCAATACTTGCAGGGAAGTGAAGGAGGCTGTGAATACTGTTGGATTTCACCAGAGCCAGTCGGTGCCAAAGTCGTAAATTATTTTATTTTTTTCATAGCGATCTGTGAAGGCACAATTTGGAGAGAAGCCGGCGTGGTGGTGTTTAGTTATCCCTGTTTTCACCTTTCCGTTTTTTTTGACAGAAAAAAGAGAAGGAAAATGAGAAATTTAGAATCAGGTTTGACTGAGACCTGGACAGCGGCATTCAGACCAATCGAGGATGGACACGCACACGCACACGCACACGCACACAGACACAAACACAAGGGCTGAGGGTGTTGAAGTGTCTATCACAAAGAAAAACAACTGCGGGCAGCGTTGCTGGGAGCTGCAGACACGCATCCCGGCGGGGTAAATCAATCCGGCAGACTGCACCTCATCCCTGTGGATTAAGATTTAAATTGGAGCCGATCTATTCTGTCACTAAAATGGACATTCTATCCTTCCACGGTGAGAGAGAGGGGGAGCGGAGCGATCGGGCAGGCCGTCCCTCTCTCTTTTCCCAGCTCCCCCCTGCTCGGCAGCCTCGTCCTCCGCCACGGTGACCAGGGTGAACCTGCGTGGTGCGGCCCTTTCAGACAATAGACTGCGTCTGAGTGTGTACACAAACACACTGACCCTGGGAGGCCCAGAGAAACAGAGCACTGTCATTAATCATAGTCTGAACACATCCTGAGCAACCCCCCACACTGAGCAACCCACACACACACACACACTGTCCCTAACACAACCCCCCACACTGAGCAACCCACACACACACACACACTGTCCCTAACACAACCCCCCACACTGAGCAACCCACACACACACACACACTGTCCCTAACACAACCCCCCACACACACTGAGCAACCCCACACACACACACACCGTCCCCTAACACAACCCCCCCACACACACTGAGCAACCCCACACACACACACACACTGTCCCTAACACAACCCCCCACACTGAGCAACCCACACACACACACACACACACACACACACCGTCCCTAACACACAACCCCCCACACACACTGAGCAACCCACACACACACACACACACACACACCACACACGCACGCACGCAGGCAGGCCACGCACACACACAGACACACCACACCACACACACACACACACACACTGTCCCCTAACACAACCCCCCACACACACTGAGCAACCCACACACACACACACACCACACACACACACACACACCGTCCCTAACACAACCCCCCACACTGAGCAACCCACACACACACCGTTCCTAACACAACTCCCACACTGAGCAACCCACACACACACACACACACACACACACACACTGTCCCTAACACACAACCCCACAGGCCCAATCACAGACACTCTAGGCGGCCATCATGCATAGCCAACCACAACCGCATCACACCGACTCTACAGACATCTATACCACCACCCGTCCACATACTCACTGCACACAAACTCCACACTGTAATCCCCTCACACACAGAGAACATCCACATTACACACTGCACCTCCCCACACGCAACATCCACACCACCCTCCGACACCCAGCACACAGACAGCATCGACACAACAGCCGCAACACAAAACCCACACAAACCCCCGTGTGTAAGTCTATGCTATTTACATTACACCGCCCACACAAACCTCACATGCATAGAAACCCTCCCTAGGCCACACACACACCATCAACCCCCTCCAGACACCAAACAGACAACATCCAGTACACACTCATACCCTGCGTATCCACTCAACAAACTCCACTCAAATACCCCCACAGAGCCTATACACTCAACAACCCCCCACATCCCCGCCTGCTGTCTCTCACACGTCCCAAACGCAGCACAAACGCGCTCCAGGTAGCGCTCTACTCCGCAAACCGCCACCTAAACGTCTATGAGTGGCGGAGGTGAAAAGGGACCGGGGCCGGAGAAATAAACAGCGGGGCCAAACTGTACGGTGCGCAACCTACTCCGCGCCGCTCCTCTCCCGCCGACTCCTGTGTGCTCCAATCAAACTAGCGCGCGCGGCGCGAGCTACCGCCGAAACTGACCTTCCGTAATTTTCCGTACCCTCGCAGATACCGTTACGTGGTGCAGCTTGGCAGGTAAACCAATTACGATCTGACATGAATCGCCGTGACGGAAAAAACTCTCCCCCGAGTGGGCAATTTCTCTATTATTAGCGATGTGTCTTATTTCCCTTCCAGAAAGGCACCTTGTCCCTGATTGGCGGTGTCAGATAGAGCGCTAAGAGTGCTTAGCGTCACAGTGAACGTCTGATTTACTCGCGGTCTCTCCACTCATCCTTCCCTTTGTGACGAGCCATCGAGCGGCTTCAATCTTTTATCTCTCCTTCGTTATTTTACGCCCGCCGTTCGTTTTTCGACTTCTGACGTTGCGCGGAACGCAGAATAATGTCGCACGAGTTAACGCTCCCTTCTCGACAACGCATTTTTGTCATGAAATAATGTCTAAATACTATATTCTATGCGATAGCTAGCCCGTGTGAAGATCGTTTGCTAGACTTGTGCTACATTGGCTTGAAGTGTCTTGTATTTATTGCTATCCTTCCATGAAGTTTACCAGAAAGAGTTCCCCCATTTATCAGTCAGACATTGCATGTGTAGAGCCAGCAAGATCATTATAAGGTTGTTCCATTTTATAGTAAAAAATAATTATTATTGACCTTCATACAACACACCTGCAGGGTAAAACAGAGAGGAAAAAAGTGATTTAATATATCCAGATTCTGCAATATAACACTGTTGGAAATGAACTGCTCTACTAAATACACTTTTAGATTCAGTAAGCCGTTTTTACCGTCTGGATTAGAAGGTCTTTGTTCTTCTACCCTATTCTCTGGCCTAAAACCAGCCTTCGGCCCTCATATGACTGTCACCATGGCAACTGTGTTCATTCAGTACTTGCAAATATGAAGACAATGTGTTTTCCATTTAGATGAGTTTTTAGAGCAGGAGATATGGAGAGTCTGTCTTAACAACTCTTTCATTACGGATAAAATAAAAATGTGTTTTCGCCTTGGTTGGTGCCCTGTATCCTGAAAGGAATCGGAATGCTGTTAAGTACTAGATGCACAAATTTTTGTTTTGTTTTCGCATATATGAAGTTAATCGGAACATTTCTATTAGAGCCGATGAAGTAGCCAATGAGATGGAATGCTATAGCTCGGATAATAACAATGACAAAGGCAGTGGACCACCACAATCTCAAGGAAATATTGAACCGGACTGAATAATTTGTTCAATTTTCACTTGCGATCGGATGCATTGGTGATGTACACCAGCGACAGACTGCAGTGGTTGATGAACACCTGAGCCAAATTAGGCAATGAGCTGACAAAGAAAATATCACATCAGGCAATAAACAAACAAACAAACAAATACATAAAAGCACTTTTCAGACCTCAAGTGGAGCAGGAAGGGTAGAGGTTAATGGGACGAAAGGAGTTCAATAAACTGTTTAATCTACTGACTGCCGATATTACCATCTCCATCCACCGTTGCTGTTGACATTGCACTTTACAGCGCGGAAGATTTCAACAACGCACAACAAAAAGAAACAACTGAGCAAAAATCATCTCATAACTGAACAAATCATAGCGACACAACAAATCTCCACAGACAAAACTAACAAAATGAATATAATAATAATAATAATAACAATAAAATTATTATTATTATTATTATTATTATTATTATTATTATTATTATTATTATTATTAATAATAATAATAATAATAATAATAATAATAATGATGATGATGATGATGATGAGGAGGAGGAAGAAAACACATTTTATTATAGCCATTAGCCAGTGAGTTATTCTGGTAATGTAACAGACTACAGAGCATGTAACAGCAAACAGAAGTAACCATGTTCGTAAGGAAAGTTGCTTTGTGACTGGTATATGTGTGTTTTATATATATATACTGGTAACTGCGAGTACTGTTTGCATTTCAGGCTCTTCAGCTTTCTCAGACGGTGAACCCATAATTATCATTTTGCTCTCAAACACCATCCAATAAGAAATATTTCTGGAATCATGGTTTGTGAAAGTGAGTCACAGTTAAAATGCAATGTAATTCTTTGGTGGAAATTCCTTCCCTCCTAAGAAAAGTGGGTTGGGGGAGGGGGAGGGGGTGGGGGTGGGGGTGTTACACGGTCTCTAAAGTCAAACCTAATCCCTGCACTGGAAAAAGCTCAGCCAAGCAGGTCCTAGGGTTGGCCCACCAAGAGTCAGGCAGAAAAATGGAAACTGTTTTGCGTGTTTACAGTGGAAACAGTGAGTCGAAGATTTTCTCCAAGTCCCCTTTTCCACTGTTTATAGACAGCAGTGAGGAACAACACTTCCTGAAAGGCACGCCAGGTTTCCAAGCTGAAATTAACTCCAACTTTCACAAATCTGCAGACAGGAAACACCGTGATTTCAATTTTCATTTTCTTCTGCCAACCCAATCCAGTAAACATGCAAATTAATTTATTCTTTTTAACAAAAAAAAATTGTGATATAGAAAACTGAAAACACGCTTCTTGTGACTTGTGAAGTATTTTTTTTTCTTTTTTGTTGTCAGGCAAGAATTTCTGAATTTATGGTGAGTGGCAACAGTTTATCCGTAAAGACATAATGAACATTCCATTGGGATCCCTACTGCCTACTGCCTACAGCGCGCTACACTCCTACGGCTTTGCTCCGACTGTGTATCACAATCTCTCTGCCTTATATTTAGAAAGAGGAACCGGGAAAACAAAAATCATCCACGTTAACCCGCGCAGATCAGACGATCCACAAATTTGGGAGGACTAAACTTCTCGACGCTGAATATGTCGCAATTTGCCGTCTGACAGCCTGCAGCCGACAGTAATTTCCCCCAACCGTCTTACTTCCTTAGCAACCGAGGAACAAGGACAGCAGACAGAATAAATAAATAAGCAACAACAACAATCGGGGGCACAGCATTAGCACTTTATAGCATCTGAGGTCCTAAAACAAGCCTTCGTATATGGTGGACTGGGATCGTGTCATGCTGTATAAAGACCATTCTGTAAAACTGATGTGTGTTGGGTTGGGGGGGGGGGGGGGGGGCACTGTGGGTTCTGAACGGCTGTTTCTTTCTACACTATGGAATATGTGCAGCACAAACATTTGCACAAACTTTATTCGTTCATAAATAAACTGCCAGACTGACACTGATGACGACTACCGAAATCTCAGAGCACTCAATTATTTAATTCACAGACGCTCTCTCACAGTGAGCGTGAACGCCGCCTGCACTGTAAACTTGTTACTTGTTACACTTCATACTCAAAAAAGAAAATTGCAAAAGTACACGTGGAACCCATTCACAAAAAACGTCGCGACTAGTGTGAAAAGAGGGACGTGTCGTGATAGGAACTCTTTGCGAAATGTCCTCAGCGTAATTTGCAACCGAAAGCTTGACCGATGTAAATGTAAATGAAAAAGACAAACCGCAGCACTTCTCGACACTTAATGGAAAACATACTTACAGGATGCACCGATAACAGCAATACAGACTTCACCTGATGCTGATATCACAAATTGCAAGCACCCATTAATTGTTATGAAGGGCCAGACTAATTGGCACACTCAGCTCAATACACTCCATGTATTTTTAATGAGCTGTTTTTGTTCATCTGATCCAAAGGGACCGCAAGGCGTGACTCTGCCAATTTCACGCACAGAAAAGAATCACTTATGTTTTGTGGTTTGCTTTCTTTGTTTTATCAGAGCGATTGCATTTCTGCCAAAACTGTTTATCTAAAACTAACTTACAGAGGGCGATTACAAATAGTATAAAAAGTGTTTAGAGGACTTTTTTTATTTTTTATGTGGCACCCTTGGGGAAAAATAGAAAATGCATCTTTCTGTAAACCACGCCACAGCAAAGTGAATGTGTTACATGGTACATGGTTTCATACACTTGCCAAACTGTGGCCAAACCAAAACGCTGTTTTCAATTTCTAAAGTACAAATCGCAAACCTAAGCAGTGCCAGTGCGCCAAAAACAGAACTTGTTTGTGCGGTTTTGGTTTACTGCAATCTCTGTGAAGTGTACGACCCCCCTAGGCCGGCCGCTAGTGCGAAAGTAATTAAACAGAATTCACCGAGAATCAGAATCCTTCAAAACTAAACCATGTATTCCACATGTCTAGCTACGTGTGATTATATTCAGGGCCTGGGCGAATACAAGTTTAATGAGACAAGAAAAAGCATATTTTGACGGCGCTAAACAGAAACACAATTTTGCGAGAGCTAACTTATTGTCAAGTAACAGTTGTACATTAAGTTGTATGTGGGGAAAAAAACAACTACATGCCAGACAAATTGTGTGACAGAGTGCATGTGGTTTGTGAAAACAACGATAAAATAAAATGTCATAGTAACCTCAAAAAAAAAAATCTGGTAACTCCAGTATTAAGATAAGTATGCCCACAGATATTTAAGATGTCAGAGTAGGGCAGAGGTGCAACCCTTTTAAGTGCATTAAGAAATTAAACTCCACTTTAGCCCCTTTGCGATTTAGGCATGTCTCCTTAGAAGGAAACCATTGGCTTCCGCCACCTTGTAATAGCATTAAAAATGGCTTGAGTGTGGAGAGAAGTCCAACGTCGAGGAAGAGCTAAAGCTTCTTATACAAGACCGCGGCTCCTCACGCTCCCTGGCGCACGTGCGCGCCCGCGCTAGGGCGACCGAGCGCACGAAGAAAGGATATCATTCTAAAGGTAAAGGTTAAGGAAAACATAAAGGAGGCGGCTGTAGAATTTTGATTAATGTCGCGCTACCTCCTGCCTCGACCGCGTACCGCACGGGAGGGGGGTCTGCCGAGGGGGCCCCGACAGCGTCCGCTGCCGGCCTCGCGGAGACCACCAGGTGAGACACATTCATTATTTACCAGCACGGGGCGCGTAGCGAGAGTCAGAGACAGTCCCATTGTCAGGGAGAAAAACGTGTCAAGATCAGATGAGATTGGGCATCTTTGAGGAGGAGGAGGAGGAGGAGGAGGGGGGGGGGGGGGGGGGGGGGGTGACTCTCGGGGCCGCCGCTCCATAGCGAAGGGAAAAGAAAAATCATCCACTTATCCAAAGAGTTTGTGACTGCGCCGGAGCAATAAAGACGGGTGGGCTGGAACGGTTTTGGATAGGTTTTCGGGGACGAAGGCGACTTCCGAACCAAAACGTGAAGACGGACCTCGGCCAAGAAACACAAATACAAATACACAGGTCGCACAGGCGCATCGCTTAAGGTGAAACCGAGGAAGCCGAAGCTTGAACCCGCTAAGAACAATCCAAAGGACGGCAAACAAGCTGATTAACGCTGAAATGAGCACAGACGCCGTTGGAAGACGGAAGGTTCGACTGGACGGGAACCAAGCCAGGCTAATTTACAACCAGTGTTTTACATCCACTTGGTTTTGTTTTCAAACATCGAGTAAGCGTGTTCATTATTACCGCCATTAGTATTGGCCCCTTTCCCTCAAAACAATATCTCTCTCGCGCAGATTAATTTAGCGAAGTAAAGATTGCTTATTTAGCTACACTTAATCATCTATGATATTGAACACTTGAGAGAGAACCGCTGACAATTAAAGTTGATTACAGTGAGTAAAGACACTGGGCGTCTCTTTGGAGTCCCAGCATATCGGCACTCTGTTCCCCGCACACATTGCCAGTACACCATGTGACTAATAAAACGAATCATAACACAGACAAACAAACAAACAGATGGACGCAAATTAAAACATTTTTTCCAAAAAAATAAAAATAGACGCAAACTTATTTGATGCAATAATTATTATCCTATCCATCGCAGACATTGATCGCAGAATGAGCAAGTACGATTGACGTTTGGAAATGAGCTGCGTTAAGCTGACAGCACATGCGGATAAAAAGCACATGGTAAGACCATCCCATTATGCTGCGTCTTACTGCAGCCAATGCATTCCGCCGGAGAGATCGGGGGAATAAGCACTGCGTGGAGAGACCGGCTTAATTTCATCTTGTAACACCCTAATGGCTTTATTGTTTCACTTTTCTTCTGCCTGCAGAAGCCATTATCGTATAAACACCTGTGTTATCAAAGCACCGCAAACAATTTCCTGGATAATTTAACAAAGATGAAATTGCTGATTCTGTGCAGGCCGGGGCGTGCGTGTCTGTTAGCGCGCCGCCAGAGTGAGATGCCTTCTGCACGAGCGTGTACGAATGCGGCACCGTAACCTGCTAAAAATCAAGACTAGAAGGGGAGACCGGCCAAATTTCACGCCCACATACCGAGGGGGGGAAACATGTAGGTTACGTAAATGGATTGTCCTTTCTGATAAGAGACAGGCTGACAATTCTGCATTGCCATTATTTATCTTTTTTTTTTAAAATGCAGTCTGAATCAAGACCCCGGGTGAGAAAAAAAACAAAAAAAAAACGGGAACACTTGCATAACAGCAAAAGCCTGACGTTATCCTGCCGACTGGACTTTCAGCCGGATTGCCTGCCTGCCTGCTCACTCACAGAGCTGAATTTCTATTAAAACTTGGCACAGCCAAGGACAGGAAAAGTGCAGGGGAGGCAACTAATGCTTCCTGCAGCTTTGCATAAAAAAAGCTAACCTTCACGACCGGCCCAACAGTCCTCATTAGCGCAGCTACCCTACGGAAAAGCGGGTCGTCATTAGGCAACAGGCGTTCATTGGCGACGTCTCCGTTTCCTGACCTTTTCCGAATATTTTCTACGTTCCAAATCGGCGTGGTAGGGCAAACCGACGGTGCCGCCATTGTGACGATCGACCAACAGCATCAGGCAAGGCCTGCTTCGACTTGAGGGAAACGGGGGGAAAAAGATTTGTGCGATAACTGCCCTCTAAAACAACCACGACCTCATGAGTCTGGAGACAGAGAAACACCCGCTGTTCCGAAATGTCTCGTGGACTTCACACCGATAAATCCATAGATCAGCGTAACCACATTATTTCATATATGAAGGTACACAACATTACAGGGAAGAGGGCCGCATTACGCCAAAATAAAAGCGCAAGACCCGGAGAGGCTAAAAAAAATCGAGTTCTTAAAGTAATACTGAAAATGCGGCTGTCTGCGCGGGGTGCCGTGGACGCGTTGCTGTGGAATAGCAAAGAGAATAGACAGAAAGTGTTTTTATCCATCGATAAAAACAAGCATTAACGAGGGTAGCCTGGGAGAAAATAAAACATTGATTTTGCACACTGCCCTCTCTCCATTACAAGAATCAGATCAATACAGTGAAGCAATACTCAGCACAGGTTTAGTGCTGGAGCTGCATATCTGCAAGCAGACGTATGGTATGTCTGGTAATTATTCCCCTCTTATTATTTCTCCCCATACAATGTCTATAATAAGGGCCCAAACTATATAATTTGTATTTCTGAGCATATTAGATAAAGGGAAGTACTGAAGTGGTCAGGGTTCAGATGAATCAATGAGGCATGGTTAGTGTAGTAATACCGTCCTGCCGGATCACCGGGGGTCAACCTAGAAGGGTCAGAGCCTTCAAACCCTGCGTACGAACATCAGTGAATAATTACCCCCGCCCAGTCTAGACCAAGCAACTCACCAATCTTATCGTCTTCACTACACAGCGAAACCCTTTACTTTTTTTAATAAACAAAGTTGATGTAGCCAGTACAGGAGGATGGATGAGGCTGGTGAAATTGAAAGATTAAAAGAATATCTGAATTTAGTTTATAGCTTGTTGACACCACATGTTGTTCAGTACAGTCAGAAAAACAGATTATTGTGACAGAGTGGAGATGAAATCACATCAATTATTCATGATACTCCCACAAAAAAAAGAAGGAATATCCTCTCACAAAAGAAGCCGAGCCTTTTTTTTTTAACAAAATAATAAAAATGATCTGCCAAATTTAAGTCACCCAAATGCACAGCCTCATTTTGAAGGAGGTGGAAAAAGAACGTTAAAAAAAAAAAGAAGTGTGCATGTGTGTGTCGGGGGGGGGGCGAGGCGGGGGGAGAGGGGGGGGAAGCGGTTGATTCACCACTCCTAATACGACACCTGTATCACGTTAAAAAGATTGACCCCAGAGTTCTGAGCGCTCATTAAGCTTTTTAAAGTGGTAGAGGTTTTTGAGATATCCACAGTCAGAAATGTCCTTCTGTGCAGCCCAAATAGTAAGTCGAGTTCAGGAAATAAGCCAGTTCCTGTTGGGGGAAGAGGGAGAGGTGGGTGAGACTGAGGCTAGCACTGCACTGGGGCCTTATATAACTACAGCCAAGACAGCCGGCCCTCTGGTGAAAGGAAACTCCCCTTAAATCGAGAATTCGCTGCGCGTTTTGGGTCGAACTCTCGGCTTGCTTTCTGTGATGTACAATACGCAGTATGACAATCGGGTTTCTTGCGTTCGTCTTCGCTAAAATATTGGCAGTTAATTCAAGCATACAGATACAAAGTAGTGGAAAGAGCATCTCACTGACTACAAAAGCACGTGTAGGCACCTCCCCCTCCACCGCCCCGCCGTTAGGGATTTTTGGGTTGTGGAACAGGATATTAATTACCATATAAGAGGTGCATAAGACTGTGTAAAATCTGAGCAAGCGATTCCCGTTTTAGTTTTTTTCTGTTCCTAATGCTCAGTTTTGGAAGCGTGTCTTTGTTTTGTAGGATTACTTTTGGCTTCGATGTTTTTCCAGGAGTCTTCAGCTCGCTTTGAAGGCTTTCCTGCCGTTTACCAAACACTGCGCGGGAGAATACCGCCTTTTACCAAACACTGCGCGGGAGAATACCGCCGTTTACCAAACACTGCGCGGGAGAATACCGGCGTTTACCAAACACCCGCGCGGGAGAATACTGCCGTTTACCAAACACCGCGCGGGAGAATACCGCCGTTTACCAAACACTGCGCGGGAGAATACCGCCGTTTACCAAACACTGCGCGGGAGAATACTGCCGTTTACCAAACACTGCGCGGGAGAATACCGCCGTTTACCAAACACCGCGCGGGAGAATACCGCCGTTTACCAAACACTGCGCAGGAGAATACCGCCGTTTACCAAACACTGCACAGGAGAATACCGCCGTTTACCAAACACTGCGCGGGAGAATACCGCCGTTTACCAAACACCGCGCGGGAGAATACCGCCGTTTACCAAACACTGCGCAGGAGAATAAATACTGCCGTTTACCAAACACTGCGCGGGAGAATACCGCCGTTTACCAAACACTGCGCGGGAGAATACTGCCGTTTACCAAACACTGTGCGGGAGAATACTGCCGTTTACCAAACACCGCGCGGGAGAATAAAATAAGTGCCAGCCTCGATTGTGGATCAGCGGCGCTGTAAATGGGAACGTTTTCTGTGTTGATCCTGTGTAAATAATGTGGCCATTAGGCCATTTAATATCCGCTGTATAAATCGGCGGGACCCCCGAGAGTTGGCTCCCGTCTAGACATATGGAATCACTCAGAGACGGCCTCCGCGTGCACGCCGTCTCTCCGGACACGGCCGGCAACAGAGCCACAGGAAACAGAAACGGCAAAATAATCAAAAACACTCCGGCACCTCTCGGTATTTACCAAGCAAATACAGACGCGCCGACCTGTTCTTCTACTCGCACAAAAGGCGAGCGGTGCTTTTCGGCCGCGTTTCCTCGGTTAACGGATCTCGACAAAACAGACGCCGAAAACAAAGAGGAAAGAGGAAAAAGGAGAAAAAAAAAAAAAAAAAGAGTCTGCTGACTGACAGGGTTTAAGAAGGGCCCCACACTAGCTCGGCCCATGGCGTGCCTCTAGACTGTGACCCTTGACCCCACCAGAGGCCCGCCATACTGGGAGCTACCACAGGTTGAAACCTTAGCTTCGCTGTTTCCATTCCATTCTGTCCAAACACAGACAACTGGCCATGCAGCACATGTCCCTAAAACCCTACAGACGTGCACTAGTGCACGCAGGCACACCGCACACATGCACAATTCTGTAAATATTAATATTGTTATCTTTTTTCCACATCGCAGTTATGAAAGCATTTCCAACGCCGGTGTTTATTTTAGTAGCGTGACATAATCAACGGTAGCGCCGCTAAGGTTTTCCTTCGTTGTGACGGCTCCCGCATGTGCGTCCGACGAGGAAAGTCAAACTCAAGTTTACAAGCTGAGCGAAGCTGAGCGCCTGTGCTTTCGTGCCCCCTATAACCAGCCATCCTGATGTTTTATAAAGACTGGGCAAATTTAACTCGGAGAGGGGGGTGGGGCGGAGGAGCAGGTAACGGCGCCACGCGTTCTCAGCTCAGAGGTGTGTCGGGAGAGGAGGCGTTTCGGCTCGACGTTCATTTTTTCGGAGCGGCGCGATTCGTCGGGTCGGCTCGGCGGCGAAGCCGAGGGTAGAACAGATGAGGCAGAGAAGGAGGCTGGGTAATGATCGGAGGGGGCGTGCTCAATGTGAGGAGAAATGCGCCCAGCCGCCAGGCATAAAGACCGGCCCTTGAACAGCGCCGCAGAAAGGAGGCTAGCACAAGCAATCTATCTCGTGGAGGGAGGAGAAAAAAAAAAAAAAAGAGAGGCAAAACTAGCCAGATTGAGCGAGGAGGCTGCTCTAACAAGCCAACATCTGTGATATGTCTTCTCCTCGGCACTCTCTCGCACGGCTCAGCTAACGCTAGGAGTGGATTAAGCAAACGGCGAGGGGGGGGGGGGGGGTAGTGGAAAGAGCATTTTAGGAAACAAACCACTGGGTGTTCCATTACTTACACAGCAGAAAAAAATAACAGCGGCCGGAGAGGGAGAGTCAGACTCGGTAAACAGTGATGCATTCAGCCTGGGTGAGAGGCAGTGTTGTCCTCTAAGAGCTCAACACGGGCCTGGTACCGTTTAAAATATTTGTTTTTGGACTGTGAAAGCGTGTTACGAAGGTCGCAATCGATGCAGCAGCGAGGCTTTTTTTTAAAAGGCGCAAACGGAGCTTGGGGGGGTCAGTGAACCTCGTCCCCTCGCGCGAGAGGACCGAGCCTGGCCTTTGTGAACGGGTTCATTATCCCGCCCAAACCAACGCGGCCATCGCCCGCTGCGGGGCGTCCCTGCCGGACTGGTACCCACGGCACTTCTGCCCTAGTGGCGTTCAAACTCAGCGCCCGCCCTGTCCCGCTGCCTGACCCCATCCACCAATGACCACACACACACACACACACACACACACACAGACATGCACACACGCGCACACACACACACACACACACACACACACACAAAGCATTTGGCATGATATAAATAGGCGAGCGGGAGCGTCATCGCTGAAGTAATTAAAGTCCCACACTGCATCTTGCAGGTTGGCGAGGTGAACCCCCGGAGGACCCCCGCCCAGTCGCTGCAGGCTGTTCTGGGGCTCCGCAGGGCTTGAGGGGGGGAGGGACGCTGGCAGACAAACCCCCTCCAGCCCCCACCACTGGAACCCAGCTCCTGCTTCAGCAGATTAACCATAAAAAATAAAAAAAAACATCTTTTTTTTTTTTTTTTTGTATAAAATCGGCGGCGAAAACGGGACAAAGGTACACCCGTTGCCAAGGCGCCCGTGCCTAAAACAAAGCCTCTCTCCCAACTCAGATGGCACCTCCTGTTCGTTGGAGGAGAATCTGGGATTAAAACTCGCTGCCCCCGACCCCGTCCCCCAGCAGTGTCCACCCCATAGGGTGATTTTTAATAAAAGCTCTCCCAGCCAAATGTTAAAAAAGGCATGCAAATGATCGGGCCTTCTGTTTTGTATTTTCCAATGGGCCAGAAGGATTATAATGAATCAGAAAGGCAGTGTTTGTTTTTTCCCCCTCTTTTCTTCCTTTGGAAGCGCTCCTGGGGATCTGACTCCACAGATCCGCCACAATCATTATGATTTCAATGAATTACATTTGGACGCACTGGAACTGTGAAAATGTATCAGAACATAGATGCTTGTTTTGACTAAGGGAGCAAACCCTTTTCAGTACTGGCTACCGCATTTTGAAATACAGACCATACATACAACTACACCAAACAATAACAATAGTAACTATTTTTTAAATAAAAATAGCAAACTTAACAATACATGATTATTTTATTATTATTATTATTATTATTATTATTATTATTATTATTATTATTATTAATAATAATAGTAGTAGTTGTTGTAATAAGTCATAATAAGCATGATATGATTAGTATTAATGCTGCTGATAATAAGAATAAGATTACACACACACACACACACACACACACACACACACATACATACATACATACATACATACATACATATACACATACACACATACTGTGCATACATACATATACACACACACACACACACACACATACATACATACATACATACATATACACATACACACATACTGTGCATACATACATATACACACACACACACACACACACACACATACATACATACATACATACATATACACATACACACATACTGTGCATACATACATATACACACACACACACACACACATACATACATACATACATACATATACACATACACACATACTGTGCATACATACATACACACACACACACACACACACACATACATACATACATACATACATATACACTTACACACATACTGTGCATACATACATATACACACACACACACACACATACATACATACATACATACATACATACATATACACATACACACATACTGTGCATACATACATACATACATATACACACACACACACACACACACACACACACACGTGATATAAAGGTAAACCTCTGTGCGGTGAGTATTAGCGTCAAACAGAAGGAGAGGTTCAGGAGGCTATGAGAAAGCGTACATGTGGAAGTGACCGGCGCAGAAGAGAGCACAGATCATGTGCAGATAGGAGCTGTGCTCCGGTGTGGGGCCCGGCGTGGGGCCCGGCGCGCAGGAGGCCCTCCCAGACAAGCGCACCAGGCCGTCCCTCCGTTTCCTTCCCGCTTGCTTGGCTAGCTGAGCAATCAGGTCACCTCTGTTTCCTGTGTCGCTTCTGGTCGATTGTTCTCTCCGCCCCGCGTGGCCCTGCAGCTGTTGCGGATGATGTCACTCCTGACGGGGCCCGGGGTTTTCTGTTTCGCTGCGCGAGCGTGGCTACCGCGAGCCAGCTCGCCGTCATTATGGAAAGCGGGGCACCGATACGCGCGCATTGTGCGAGGAGGCAAAGGCCAGGACGCGGTCGAAAACACGGTTCTGGGGCACGTGGGGTTCGCCGTTCCGGTCTGATAGCGTGCACGTCCGTGTGCCGGGTCACCTTCTGTCTTCTGTTTACCGGTGGGGAGCACTCGCCAAACAACGACCGATCGCTAAAGATCTGCAATAATCTGTAAATAATATGCAAAAGAACCTGTATGTGAGAAGCCTTGTGTTCTATGTGAACCTGCAAAAACATCCTTCCTCATACAAACATTTTTCGTACGATAGAAGACAATAACATAACGGTGCCTATTCACAAAAAAACTTATTGTCTTCTATCGTACGAAAAATTTAGATTTAAAGTGTAAATTTCATCTGACACTGATAAACTCAACAAAAAAAAAAAATTCAGATACTTTACCTTCAATTAAAATTTGTGATAAATGCAACCGATGGTATTTTTTTTAAAGGAGAACGCTCTCCTTTCATATTTTCATGCTTTATGCAGATGGGGGGAAACAGAGAGGGTAGCGGATAGAGATCGTAGAGCAGAAAGTGCTGTGGCAGGGGTTCCCTCAACCACGCGGGGGACATCGGTATGCGACTCCTACGGACTACACCACGCGTCTCACCAACGGAAGTCAATTTGAATTCAGAATTGAATACCTGGTAATGGCCAACGCTTGCCAGTAAGCTGAGAGAAGCAGGCAAATCTGACCAAGAAAGCAGTCTTGTCCCCGGCTAACGTGGCTATCTTGTCTAAAGGTGTGACAGCTCTATACCGTCACCACAACCCCCAAACCTAATTGCAACCTCAAACCTGTTTTTGAGATTCAGAGCCTCTCTTATTCAGTCAAAATTTTTTTACAGCGACTGCAAACGAGCCTGACTCTATTCTTGCCTGGGATTCCTGTTTTGACTACTAATACAGTTTGTGGTCCCCCAGGGCCCCCCTACGCCTGTTGAATTCACTTCAGCGACTTTGTTGGCTTATTGTTTTTTTATTGGACGTTACAAAGTGTACTACTCAAACAACCGAAACGATCTGAGGAAATTGAAAATGTTACATTGGGATCCTGACCGTTTTAACAGAATCGGGGCCCTGGGCACTCTTAGGCTTCCAGGCCTAAGGTTATGGTGGAGCCTCCTGGATTTTGTAGTTTTCATTAGTGCTTCACTTGAGGTGTTTTGGTGTGGGTTCTGAGTTTCTCAATAGGTCTCAAAGAACCATAGAAAATAGATTAGTTAGGACATTACATCTGTGGATAAAGCCAATCAAGTTTCTGGCTTTCCAAACATATCTGACTCTTAAATCTTACCTGAATTTTATCATCTATTAATTCTGATGAACAAGGATGACCTCCACCAAACACAGAGGCAACCTTAGCAGAATTAAATTTGAATTTTTACTTTTTTTTTTGAAAGGGTCATTGACAGATACTAGCTCATTTTAAGTATTTGAGCATACTGTACGTTTCATGCAATTTCTTTCATACGACCTCCCGCGGCTTTTCCTCCCGTCCGTTAATCAGTGGCGTATCAAGAAACCGCGGCCGAGCCTTTTCTCCGAAAGGTACTTGCAGTATTTACACAATACACGCTGATATTTCTCACAGGTTTCAAGGGCAGGATTCAGGGACACGCGTTCAGAGACACTAAAGAGCAGCAAAGCCCCTCCCCATAAATCACACAATCGCCGCACGTTCCATCAAACAATTAATCCGCATGTAATTATTGGTACGTTGAGCAGGTTAAAATGAAAGAGGCGATAAAACAACCACAGCCCTAGAACACAGGTAGAGTTAATGAGAACAGGCCATTCAGCCCACCTAGGCCGAGATAATGCAGTGCTTTTATTAACAGACCCAGGCTACTCAGCATGCTTGGAACTATATTTGCACTGCACATATAAAACGACATAACCAGATGCCCTGAGAGGCGGCCAACTGGCCGATCATTAATGGCCTCCGCCATGCTAGCAGGAGGCTACACTGACTAGCGCTGTTAGGCATACAATCATACGCACAGACTATCGATTTAAGGGTGCATATTTGACTCAGATGTGCTCGAGGTGTTGTGCTCTGTTTTTTTCCCAGGTATACATGTAAGAAATGCCGTAGTTCTAAAACAGGGGGGGGATACGGAAAACTACAACAAACACAGGCCTAGGTGCTTAAAAAATAGGATGTTCAAGTAACTAGGTCTCAACGTTCAAGAAACATTACTCAATTTTTCCGATGACATTTTAAAAACAGGCATTCCATTGTTCTATAAATATATTTTCATGTTGATCTAAAACATTGCCATGGAAATAAGCCACGGGGAAAAAAAAAAAAAAGTAGTTGCTGGTTGAACGAACCATTTAATTTTTAGACGTGATAAAGGAGAGTTTGTTTTCGCTCAAACGCAGTAATTTGTTGGCAAGTGGGCGTTTTTTCCCCCAAACATTAACATTGGGGTGTGGATAAACCGTGAAACCGAAACGGCCTTCAGATCCATAAGCTGATACCAATCACATGACCTGATCTGACAAACGCGGGATGAAACCGTACGCTGTTCCGCGAGTGCCTCCTCACATCCCGCTCCTGTCAAACAAACACGGGTAATGACAGTTTGGAAAGGCATAAACGCCGGTTGTCCCATAGCTTGCACACATGTTGAGCTTTTCACTGGAGTACGCAGAAAAAAACAAAATCACAGCTTCACCTTCAGAATGCGTGGGCTTAAAAATCAAGTGTACCAGCTCCAAGCTAGAGAAAGGGGCGAAATGTCTGGTTTTGTACGGGACGACCACGTAAAGTTTGGCGCTAAAATTAAGTGTAATCGACAAGCATTCTGAAAGCCTGCGTCAGCTCAAGACCTTCTGCCAGTCTTGGATTAGATCATGTCTTGGCTTGTTCAAAGCCATGAATATTTACACCATTGGGTCATATGGTACCTCGCACAAAACATCAGGGGCTCATCAAGGAGTTTATCCCGGCCAATGGGATGAGACAGACACCCCGATGGCAAGAGGGTAAAGTCATTTGTTTTTTTAAGGCAGAACACACGACATGCTATTTACTGAAGTAGAGAAAATGCATGTAAACATGAATTACTGTTTGGCTAACTGTACCGCCAACACTTGTGTACACTATGGCAATAAACAGAGTGTCTGCTAATTAAATCTGCAGCTCTCTTTCCCGAGAAAGAGCACACTTTGCACAATTAAGCAAGGTAAATATACACTTTGGTAGGTGATCTGTAAAGCACTGCATGATAAGCCTCAATCAGAATTAGTACCCATGTAAGTGACTGCACATTACACAATAACCTCCCTTCTACCCCCACCCCGAGGGACGGGTGTTCTGGACGGGGGGAAATGGCGCGGTGCTAATTCTTAGACCGTTTGCTTGTTGAAATACTTCCTTCAAACTTCGCACTCAAGACAGGTGTTTTTGACATGATGCTCATCGTCGGTGTTATGGTTTGATCCAGAAGCGGTAACCGTTGGAGGAGCTACAGTAAGTTCTAAATGCAAATGACTCTTCAAACGCCCAGTTACAATGTGAGTGGCAACACCATTGTAAATGAGCCATCGAGATGACCTGTTGTCCCGACCTTGAAATGAAGCTCGCATTGAAGAAAATCTGTTTAGGTACGAAAGATCTCCGATTATAGCTTGATTCTAGGCCATCTCAAAATCACAGCGCATGTTCCAAATCACTGACCCACTTTCATCACACATGCATGCTAGTAGGTTAAAGAGTTACTTTAACAGCTTAATGCTTAAACTGCTTTTAATTGGTTTTGAATTTTTAAGTTCTTTTTTTTGTTCTGTGGTATTGAGTGTGCATCTGTTTTTGTAGGCCTGTGTGCGCTCCGTCTTGGGCACTCAGAAATGACAGAGATCTAAATAAATAAACTTAAATTCACCCCGCAAACGCAGTTCACCCGGTCCATTCTGAGACCGTTAATGGGAAGCACATGTTAGTATCGTTGTGATAGTTTATTTATTTATTTTTAATCTCATATCATATTCTACTTGACCCGGCTTAACTGAAGAAGAGGTGACGTCACACCTCTGGGAACGGGAGCAGCGTCAACCCTTAAGAGGTTATGAACCCACAACACAGAATTCCAGCATTCCGGTTCTTTATACCCCGGACGCTGTGCTCACGTCAGCGAGCAAGGCAACGGCACACCTCCTCTACCCGGTCCCTGTGTTTTCATGATAATCACGCTCAACGTGCAGGAAATTGCGAACATCTCCCGGCTATACGGATAGACGGTCAAACATTTCCACGGTCTGAGGGAAGACACAGCTGCGTGCAGTATGGAGGCTGAGTTGTTGTAAGCTACTGTGCACCGTGATCCTCCTGAAAGCTGGCAATTTCTCAAAAACGGCGAAATTCCACAAACCTCACGGCATGACTATAATCAGGACGGAGCTAATTTGTGGGCCATGCTTCAAGGCTATCTAAGCAGAGGGATTATGCATTTTTCCTTTTATGGCACAATGTTGTACCAAAAGTCTATAACTGACTCCTGCTGAATTAAAATGGTGGTACATCTATACATTATTATCATAGTTATACTGCTATTATTGCTGCTGCTAAATCCAAAATATAACTCAATCTCAAAAGGCATTTTCTTTCTTATATTTAGACTTAAAATCTCATTTCTATTACTTTTTTTGCTAAATCAGACAGATATTGCCAATGAGGTGAGACAGTTTGACAGATCTGCAAATGAGTAAGAAAATTCACACGTCAAGCAAACAGTAAGTTAAATCAAGCTAATATTTTCTACTTGCGAGAAAAAATAAGATTTTAAGTCTCATTACAAGACTAAAATGCTTGTTAAGACAGACCGTTTCTGCAGTGTATTACTATAATTAGGCTATTTTTACATTTATTAATACGACTACGACTACCACACATATAACTATTGCTGCTTCTATTAATACTACCACGCATAACTATTACTGCTATAAATAGTATTATTACCTACAACTAATGCTTCTATTATTACTACTATTTCCACACATGTACCTACTACTGCTTTTATTAACGACTACTGCTCCACACACTGCTCCTACTACTAGTAGTCTGTCTGCTATGTCTATTCATACTACTACTGCTACTAACAGTAGTATACTACACATGCATGCATGCATACATAGGCTTTGCTCACAGTGGAAGTATGAAATTATGCTGATGTTACAAGCTATAACCGAGTGTACTGTAACCGAGTGTACTGTTCTTCACTCTTCAAGCCTGTAAATAAGTGACTGACAAAAAATACGCAGTGATGCGAAATGTCTGAGAGTACATATGTTCTTTTTCCTCATGCAAGCAAATGGAATAATTAACCGACGAGAGGCTTTAAGATCCGTCCTGCAGAAGGTCAGTCAGCGCAGGGGGGAGCCCAAATGGATTGTTTCCTTCCTCGTGCACAGCAGGTTTCGCGCAAGGTTAACTGTGTGTATCCCCCTGACCCCATTGCCTCAGGTCAAATGCCAGGGGACAATGGCAAACACACGGCCTGGCTCGATTTCCTCCGCCAAGACACACAAACGCAACCACAAAGGACCGCGGGGGTCAGATCCTCAACTGAAATGCGTTTATACTGCGGATTTGTAATTGAGAATAAATAAATTTTTTAAAAAACAAGAGAGCATGCTGGGAAAGACATTTTCCCTTATTGCACTCATATTTTGTACATTAAATCAAACAAATTAATTTCCTCTTTACACAACAAGCGTGATGAATCATCTGGCAGACATTTCGGTTCATCGTAATAAACAAAGTGGATGATCGCACGTTTGCCAAAACAGAAAGACGGGGAAATAAATGAATAAATGAATAAATAAATATTACCCCCAAATATCTTACCCCTAGAAAGGCAGAACATTGGGATTATGGAAAGGGAATGCATCCTTACAGATATCTTTGGTATATGACTGTACATTGAACATGAAACCCCAAATGGAAGGGGATACAGTAAATGTGTCCTTAAATGTATGTTAGTGTTTTTCAAGATAATGAACAAAGAGGAGGTATTTCAGCAAGCTGACAGCATTTAAGGAAGTATGCTTAAGGAGGCAAAAGTGGTCTTCAGTTCTGACTCTGAACCATCATAAAACTTAACTTTTTGCCCATTGTCAATTTGTAATGCAAAATATTAAGCACTTCAATGTCACACAGGAAAAAACATAAATGAATCAAAAGTACTTCATGTCAGAGATTTCAGTTTTCAGTGCTCACTAAACACTCCAGTGTAACACTTCAAATCAATTAGCTAAGCTAGCACAGAAACACTGAAACTAATTTCATCAAATAGAGCTTTAGTCTTTGGTCATCCCAAAGCCATGGGCCAGGCCAATTACTAGGCTAATTGGTTTCTAATCTTCAGCCATTTTTAAGTCCTACACCCTACCAGTATCCAGAAGGATCCAGAAAGGAGGAGCCATCCCACTAAGCACTGTAAAGCGTTATATGGAGACGCATATTTACATGAAATGAACCTCCTGGTGAAGTAATCTGTTTTTAAGAAACAAGCTCAAGTTATTTCAAAGGGTCATTACTTGGGCAGAATCCATTCTTTCTGCAATGCAATTTTCTATTAATTAATGCCTGAATATTATTATTATTAAGGTCCTACCAATTACAAACAAACAAATATACGTGCACATGATTAGCCCACATAGTCCCTGTTTGCATAATGTTATAAACATTAAAATGGAGAGGGGAGGGTGAGGACAAGTTGTTCTCTCAGTAGATCCATTGTGGCGATACAGTAGTGCTAAAATGAACCCCCCCCCACCCCCCACTCTATGTTTACGAACCCTGAGGAAATACCAGGACAAGCATTTTGGCTCTACAGCACTTCTGACCCACGTGACTGCAGACACACAGGCCAGATTGTTTTCATGTTTGCTCAAGGACCGCGATAAGAATATTTAGTTAAAAAGAAAATTATAATAAAAGAGAATTCTAGCCGCACGATTGAAGATTTAATCCGCCACCTCCCTGCATTTTCGCCTTTTAAAATCGCAGGTCGTTTTGTTAATTTACGTGACGTCCGTTATACGTCTTAGAGCAATCTGAGTTTTGCAGCTTTTCTCAAGCGTCCAATCATCATTAGCATACTGCAGATGCAACTGAAATCACTCACCTTCGAGCTGCGCAGAGCTGTATAAATACATTAATATCTTACAGGGCTCTGGTATTATGCGTTGAGAATGACATTTACTATAAAAGCTTTTATGGCATGAGTACTGAATGCGTGTACAGTAAGAGGTAAAGGACATAAAATGCCTTCTGAATACAATATGGTAATATAAGCTAATTGTGAATAACATTCAGAATGGGTCAGTATGGGTTCTGTATGTATTATTATTATGGGAACATAATAATTATTCTGCTTCTTCTTCTTGTTATTATTACTAAAATGTAATAATAATAATAATAAAAAGTAATAATAATAACAGTTGTTGTTGTTTTTATTATCATTGTTATCATCATTATTGTTATTATTATTATACAAAATTAAGCAGCTCATCTTTGCTGCGAACAAGGATGGCACTTATATGTAGGCCAAGCATTTTACTAAGCAGGAGGTAGAGGTCACATCCTGTGTAGTTTTCAGGAGAATTATCAATCGTAACCATTTACCACAGCAAAAGGAAGTATGAGCACATCTGTCTGGGGGCAGTGGTTTACAGTTTCCTTCTTGAACCTGAAAGATATCTACCCTACCCCACAGGAGATAAACTGCAGAAAAACAAGGAAAATGGGACACAAATCACCGAGGAAGTGGCACTGACTCCATATCTGTACACATGTCTCATAAATTAATAAGTACCCTAATGTTACCATTACTGGTAGGCGGTAGCATAGCATTAGCGCTTGCAAAAGTGGCCTTCAGCACATCCACACCAATACAATCATACATATAGACTCAGAGAAAATTAAAACATTAATTAAAACAGGTAAAAGGGAGGATGGAAGCACTGAAAAACAAGCAGTCCCAGAAATATATGTATTCATTGCTTATTGAAAACTTTACGGCGTGCTATTACGATTGTGGTGTGGGAGGGTATGGCAGCAGTAGATTATAGCAACACAATGCAATTACTGTCAGACACCGTGAAACAGAACCTTTTTTGTTTTGATGCAATCTGTACAGAAGGCCTGCAAAGTCTGGCTCTACTGTCGTTTTCAGAAGCAGGTCTTCTATAAAAATAACTCCATATGTGCATTTATTGACTCTGTTATAACTGTACGTATTCGTCGGCGTCGCATAAAAACCCTGCATCTCCATTTTTTCTGTCACTTTGCATTTTTTTTTAACAGACAAGATCATCTGGCTCTGTGTATTGTCAGTTTCATAACCCAAGAACTAATAATGTTGGTTCAAAACACCAAGTGATATTTCTCATTGTTAAATGGAGGGAAAAAAGCAGTTTTTTTTTTGCGTTTCCTGGGAATGCAATTCTTTTTGATATGCGAGGTTTATGCAAGAACGATATGTAACTATTACTTTTTTTTTTTTTGCCCCCCCCCCCAAACTAAAACAGATCAGCATTTCAGCTATAGAACTGACTATATCATTATATCATCCCCTTTGCTTTTGAAAACTGAGCATGGACTTTCCCACCATGCTAAAACATTTAGATTGATCTTGAATACACGGACCATTGTGAGGTATTGGGAGCACTATAAGAGCGATCTCTCACCAGAAGCTAAGAGCGATACCTCGTGCACAGCTAACACACCGTACACTGAACACATATCTGTTCCGACATTCATCACAAAGCCCCAAAGAATTTTGCAGCATCTACAAATAGCCTTTCCTCATCCATGTCTGTTTATGGGCACTCTACCACAACTGGATATCAAGTTTACTCCGACTACACAAGTTCTGTGGTGATGAAGCCTAAACAACTAACCTCGTTTTTTTTTGTTTTTTTTCTTCTTTCAGAAAATTTATCTAATGAATCCAGAAAATGAATCCAATCGAATAAATGAATCATTTATCAGAGCCACTGATTGAACCGCTATGGAAGCACACTTCATATGGACATCCTTATTTCAGATGTGAGGTTCTGCGTATCGCTGACATTTTTTCTTTTTCTTTTGCTCAGATATGGCTCATCGACTTTTCCCCCCAGCTTTAAGTAGATTGTGTCAAACTGATAGTTTAAGGTATAGTTTTTGACACCCGTTGAGTACGAAATTTTTAGACATTTCACAGCGGTGCCTGCCTTCCAACAGAACGCGTTAGAGTGTTGTGCTAATGGCCCCAGCATCGATGTGGGCTACACACGCACGCCGCCTCACCAATTCCCATTCACTATAATGGAGGGCTAATACGTTTTCCGCTTACAATATGATTGCAGGCGGGCGGGCGGGCAGGCAGGGTTTGGGCCGGAGAGTTCCCCAATGAATCTGAGAACTAGGAACGCAGGCACAAGAGAAAGCAATTATAAAGGCTACCGCATGTACCGCAGCCGTCAACAAAATGACTTTTAATGCGGACCAAAAACAAAACCAAAAAAAAAAAGCATATCTTTTTTTGTAATCCTGGTAGTGGATAGCATCCAGTGCTAATGGACACTGCCAACTTCTGTATTCACATGAAACTCTGAGGTGCCATGAAAGCCTTTACGAAGAAGTTAAAGTACAGCGGTGTAGTAAAACAGAGCACCTGAGTGTGTAGGCGCTGTTCTTTTAACAGAAAAGGAATGCACGTCAACATTCTTACCTGTGGATATTCGGGATGTCTTTTATAGGTACTCTGTAAAACCACTCTTATTTCCCCATCAATCATAGGGTATGCCTGAATAAATAAAAAAAACAGAGAAAAAAATATGTTTTACCACATTATAATTATCTTTAATATCTCTATTAGGATGCTTGTTTATATAGTTAAATGATCATAGAAAGGCAAAGGCAAAAAAACAGCAACCAACTTATAAGGAAATTGAGGTCTTAACAGGAGTCCCTTTGAATTGAGCAACAGAAGCTAGTTTGATTAAAATGTCTGGAGACATTCTCGGAGTGCATGCACAGACTGACGCACAGTGCTTTAATTGGTCCATACACTATATTTCACTAAACTACCTGAACACAGCTGGTTGAAATTCGTATTCACCGGTGCACATGGACAAGCATGTGGTGCAAGCTTCAAAACCATTCAGCACCAATTAAGGCCCAAAAAAAACACAATACAAGCAACCACTAATCGGTTAGGTACTTAGCTGTATTAGAGCACATTGTAAGTAAGCCTGACTACAAATTGGGGGATACGTTTACTGAACATTCCAATGTTGAACATTTCTGGAAATTCTCGAAACCAGTTTTCGACCTTTTCTTAAACGCAACACCAAAAACTGTCCTTAGTGTGACGTTAGCCCAGCAGCCCTGTGTCTTCTCTGCTTATATTACTAAACCAGCCATCCTCTCCAGCCATCAATAGAAACGTAGAGAGGAGAAGAGGTACTCATTATTTCTTACCTATCTATACTATTTTTACTCGCTGTATTCATATATAAACACACACACACACACACACGGGTCTCATTAGCGCTAAATCTGAGAGCAAGGCTTCTCTGGAGCGAGCCCGTGTATACATTTCGCACACACCTTCTAATGCCGGAGTTCGCTAGGTGCATTCTAATGTTTTCACAGGACACAAAATGAACAGTGACAGCCGAGCTCCTCTCAGACACGAACACGGCGGAGGTTATTACTGCGCGCTTTTAATGATGCAGATTACGGCGCGCCTCCTTAATTTCCCAAAGCTTTATCACAACGCTCGCACACCGTGCCAGTGCAGCGGGCGAAGCCCGAGACGGGAAAACGAACGATGGGCTTTCTTTTCCCCTCAAGGACAAAACGACCATTTCTGCATTTAGCCACGTAAAAAAGGCAGTATGCTTATAACCAGGCAGGGAGGGTTATCCAAGCTAGACTGCAGTGCCACATACGGACTGCTAAACACGGAGTAATTATGCAGCAGCATTTCATAGCTCTCTCCTTCAGACGGACTCCAAGTTCTGGGGCTACTTTGGTACTGGACATATGACACTTTGTCCATACCGACATGATCTAATAATAACAACTGAAGAAGGATGGCGTGTTCAATATTATACTTATCTAAATTATTAAACAATCAGCTGGCTAATAAGCTTATCACATACATAATGTCCTCGTTTAACTATAGGTTGTTTAAAATAACGGATATTATCTGAATGATGTCATGGGCTACGCTAACACATTTAAGAGCTGATCAGAACACAACACACATCCACACAAGAGACACAGCCCAGCTCTGAAATGTGTTAACAGAAAAAGCCTCTTTCCAAGTTTAATTCACAGTGCATGATCAGGTAACAACTGCAGCACTAAGTGATATTGTACTGCGCATTACAAATGTCTGAATATTTAAAATAATTGTCAAAACACAAGAAATATGTTCCAACTCCAAAGCCCATGATTAACTTCCTGTGAAGCAACAAATTCAATTTGAAGTTTGCTTTTGATTCTTAATAAAATGTCACTTGAAGATTTATTACACTTTGAACTTTGTTGCAGGCATAATTGGAAATAAATATTTGAAGTCAGCCCTCAGATAACTGTAACTGCAATCTGAAAATGTCCTAATATGATATTCATGTTCCGACTACTAATGGGCAGTTTAATGACAACTACATTTTTAACTCATCTGTGCCTCCACTTGCATTCAAATCTTCAAATTATTCCAATAATATTCAGGTGTTACTTGCAAAAGGGGCCAAAATTCACAAGATTCACAGACTGAAATGGAAAACAAATCCTTCATTGAAATATAAATTTAAAAAAATTAGCACATTTTAACAAGGAAAATTGTATTTATATAACCTTTTATTTAAAGTTTAGTAACATCAGCCTCTTCTTTGAGGAAACTGGATAATTTAAAAAAATTATATTTGTAAACATGTCACATATGGTGGCTCGATTGTCCTTGAACAGCAACATCAACTGTTGGTCATTGTTAAGATTTAACCCCAATTCTACCTCTTTGGTCTCACAGAAAAGGTGAGTTTTGTAAGTATTCTTTAAGCATTGCTATTGGCGGACACACAATCTAGCGTCGTCACTGAAAATATTAGCTCTACATCCAGAAAGCACTTGAAGTGAAGCAACCCAAATTATAAAAAATGAGCTGCAGGAACACCATTATCCATTTACTTGTACAACCCCCTTCTTCAAATAAAGAATTAGCAATTATATAAGTGCTTTCACTCCACCAGAAAACCCTCACACTACGCTTTTCACAGAAATCTTTATTTTATTTCAATTTGAAAGAGAAAGGGTAAATTATCGCATAGACACTCACAATTTTCTTAAATGATTCAAAAGAGGCTGATCTAATTTGGGGTAAGCCATCTCGGGCTAATAGGTCCACGATAATTCGGCGAGAAGAGAGCGCCTTCCTCTGCAAATAGTCTCAGGTTTCTCAGAGAAACACTGGCATTTTCACACCTGGAGGGAGGGCTGTTCACAGAGAGGCCTTTTCTTGCACGTTTACGGCGGTGCCGGCGTGGGACCAGAGCGCGGGCTGTCTGTTTACAGAAGCATCGCCCGGCCGGATCGCGTGTCCCGGCGCTCCTCGCTGCGAGCACACCCCGCCGGGCCCATTATCGCGGGTACGGCGCGCGGGAGCACGATCTCCGGCTCGCCGGCGGGAAGCGGAGCCGCCGCCCAGCGCTCGCCTCCTGAAAGCCGCCCCCTGTCCGCGCGACCGCCCGCGCCGCCCCGATTCCGTTCGCGGCTTCCCGTTGCCTTCGGCGTTAAAACAGTGCGCGAATGTGTTTGTGGACGGCTAACGACTTAAGAAAGCAAGCACAGGAAGTCGATATTTGCTATTCAAATACACGTTTCCTACCTTTCCCTGGAATATTTGATATGTACTCATAGTAAAAGTATATTTGTCACAGTACTGTTCTCAAGTAAATTGGATACAGGCCTCTTCTAGAGACCTCCTTAGTTAGGCCAATGCTCACAATACTAAAATGTATCCCAATAGACTAAATGCTGCTTGAGTCTAATAATCTGCATTGGTGGAAAAAATGAAACATATTATGCTTTTTCTTTTCTTTTTTAAAAAGCTATTGCTAAGAGCTTCTCTTATAAAACAGAAACTACCATGCGCTGTAGCAGCCAGTGCTGTGGCACACGCAGACAGAGGCTTTAAAAACAAATTGATTTGTGCCATCTTTGTACATCGGCTTTTGAGAGTGAAATATATTTTCCCATTTTGACATTGTTGTGCCGGCACACAGAGTGATTGCAAGCAATCTCGCCTGAGTATCTCGCATGCTGTGATCGTCTTACTACTGGATTAATCTCATTCTCAGATAGATGCCATTATAGACGCCATTAAATGTAGCGGCTAGCGAAACGCGCAATGAACAGATTTGAATAATTCATTTAGGCTGGTCATGCTGCAGGGAGTATTTTCCCCCCACATTGAAATTGAAACGCACATTTGTTATGATTGGCGATGAGAAGGTCAACGTTTGAAGAAACCTTATTTTAACATTCAACATCAATTAGGCAGCTACTTTTTAGGGCAGGAGCAACCTTGTAGTGTGTGTGTGTGTGTGTGTGTGTGTGTGTGTGTGTGTGTGTGTGTGTGTGTGTGTGTGTGTGTGTGTGTGTGTGTGTGTGTGTGTGTGTGTGTGTGTGTGTGTGTGTGTGTGTGTGTGTGTGTGTGTGTGTGTGTGCGCGCGCGAGAGAGCGAGAGAGAGAGAGAGACAGAGAGACAGAGAGACAGAGTTTATCATATGCTTGTGGAGTAAAGGCCTATCTTTACAATTAAACTGAAATAATTCAGGGGTAGTCCTGTCCCTATTGGGATCTCACAGGGTTTTGTGTTTGGCTATTTCTGAATTTAGGGGCCAAGCACATGTCACAATGTCACACTGAGTATAAAATGCACATGCAAATTGTAAGGTTTAATGTAATGTGTAATCCAAGCCAGTTGCTTATTGTATGCCATAGAAAAAAGTCCTGTATTGTTTCCCAAAAAGACACATCAATACTGCCAAACGTGGAGAGGTTATGCAATTTTCCAATTAGAGATAATTCAAAATCAAAAGAGATTTGTAGGACTTACAGCCTTTCAACAGGAACTTCAATATGCTGTAGCTTAATTGTGGTTTTACCAAAAAACGTAAACATTTAAAATATAGTGTATGTGATGGAACACAGTGCTGCACACCAAGTTGAGACTAAATGAAGCATTGGTGAGTAAAACGGGGGGGGGGGGGGGGCTAACCTTCTCTTTTCCTCTCTCACCCTGAGCTGCAGATTACTCCGGCCCGTCCCCCCCCTCGCCCTGAGTTTGCAGACTGCTCCAGTTATGCCCCTCACCCTGAGTTTGCAGACTGCTTCGGACCTGTCCCTCCTTTGGTTTATCCTCCCGACTTCACGCAACCGGAGTCCCAGATGCATCACCCCGCCCCCTTTGAACTGATGATTGAATTGACTATTACCATTCAGTCCACCTTCAGTTTAAACCGGACCGGCCAGCGAAGGATGGGCACCCCCTCTCTAGCCAGGTTCCTTCCGAGATTTCTTCCCACTGGGGAGTTTTTTCTCGCCACTGTTCAGTGTTTTTTCTCCCCTACCGGGGAGTTTTTTTACCTCATCTTGCTGGTTGGGGGCTAAGGCCTGGTTTTTTGCTCAATTTTCCTTCTGTTTCCCTGTGCAGCGTCTTTGTGACAGTTCTCTGTAAAAAGCGCTATACAAATAAAATTGAATTGAATTGAATTGAATTAAAACCAAAAGAACTTTTCTCTTTCTTATTTTCTTCTTTTTCTTGTAGATTAATTATTTATTAGGGGACCAAGATCCGATGATGCAAAAACAACGAACCAACTTTAAAAGTAAGTTAGCAAGGATTTGTGAATGGGCATGCTCCTATATCACAACAAGCCGATCCAACTTCATTTTCAACATCATTAGCTACCTAACTAGATAGCATTAGCAATCACACATTTATTTTCAAAGTGCAGTAAGCACTAATGGTTTTTTTGTGGAACACAAAAGCCACATCGGCAGGTCGTAATCCAACCAGCAATAACACAGCAGAAGTCACACGTGTTCCTGCATTGTCCTGCACGGGTTATCAAAACGGAAAACTAGACAAAACTGTGAACCTGAGTCAAGCCTCAGAATTTTTAAAAGGCGAAATTTTGTTTAGTTGCAAAGTAGCAGATAAACCAATTACTTGAACAGTTGTTTTGTGCGAATATGGCATTCTCTGCCCTGCTTTGTGACTGTGACCTGCTTTGAGAAACATTTTAAAGCACCAGTGTTCTTGACCGCTGGGATAGATAGATTCCGTCGAAAACGCAAGTGACACATGACCTGAGGGAAAGCCATTTGTCAGCCAGTCCCCCCCCCCCCCCCCCCCCATAGTCTATGTCAGCCACTGCAAGCCTTTTTGAAGCACAGTGGGGGCGGGGCAGGGGCGGGGGTGGGTGAGGGATGTCAGACTAACTAAAAGGCGGCCATCAGAAATACACTTCAATTACTTTTCCGGAAGGCAACGGTTTGCTTCGGCGTCGACAGACAAAAGCAGCGGGCGTCAGTTCTTCGCTAGATGTGAAAATGGCCGTAAGCTTAAAACCACACGGATACGGGATTCGATCCACACTGCCGCGCCTGCCGCCCGCACTTGAACACTATTGGAAGAGGAGGGACGGGCATACAATAACTGAAGAGTACGAAAAGATTTTGCAATGAGCTCGCCAGAAACTTTTAGTTAGAATAAGTCGGGAGCACCACGACTGTGAATGTATGACTGGGGGACTGGGGAGATTGGGATATCAGCAGAGCCGCAATCTCGAAGCCCCCGCGCAGCACCCTCAACCTCGACGTAAAACTGCTTAGGGCATGAATAACAAATCATCCTTTTCCTCTGTCGAAAACTCTGAAAGGTTCATTTCAATATGGGCGGACGGCCGCTGAGGTGAAAGAAGAGACGACTGGAAATAACGAACGTCCCCGGAATCCAAAACGGTCACCTGGAATCGTCATCCATTTTGAAATGTCGCGCATTTCTGAGGAGGAAAGAGTGACGTCTCAAAGGACTGTCGCACACCACAAGTTTAAATATTAGGTACTAATTCAATGGGTCCCACGGAGCTGCCGTTTTAACAAGAGCATCTACGCATTAAACCAATGTTTGCACAGCACCAGTTGTAAATCTGCTCTGGTCACTGACCAGGAGAACAGAAACGAATATTCAGTTGCACTCGGGCAACCCGGACATGCTGTAGTGGCATTTAAGTACACAAGGCCTCTTTCTTCCCAACTGTAGTTCGACATGTCGGCTGCCTGCCATCCACCAAGACTAAGGTTCTGGGCCCGGCCCTCTGCCAGCCTACCACAGAACTGTAGACGTGTGACCAGCTGTCTGAGGCATCCGCGACCACCACACAAAGGAGAAAACCAGTGAGAGAGAGAGAGGGAGAGGGAGAGGGAGAGGGAGAGGGTGGGGAGAGAACGGGAGCGTAAGATACGTGGCTTTTCATAAACACAAGGCGAAAAAAAGCACCTTACAATCGCGCGCCAGCTCGTCGTTCGTTTCTCAGCTGTACGAGAGAAACAGCCGCCGCATATCCCGCACCTCAATCACGCCCTCCGTTTGCAGCAGCATGGGGGGGGAAACGTTTAAGGAGGCGTCGTTTAAAGACGGGGGAAGCGGATGCAGAGGTGTGAATACCCTTTTGTCGGGGACTGCAAACACAGTCGTCCTTCGGCTCAATAAAAGACGTCCCTGCCTTGATTCTCCCCATTAACCTCCCTTTGTTAACAGTCGGAAATACCTGCACTGGGAGAATGAAAATATTGGCGTGTTCCGACAACCCTTCGGAGCGCGTATCCCTGCAGCTGGCCTGCACAGCGCTCTTAAAACACACCTGCTGCCGTTCAGCTTTACTCCATTATTAATCTCCCTCCGGTCAGCCCCGTGCGTTTTAGTCTTTATGAAATGAATAAGGCAATTTTGCATTGGGATTCATTAACCTGGCTTCAAAACATTGAGGACCGTCTCCGTAACAAGATGTCCCAAAAACCTCTACGGCTGTGAACCTTAATCTCACAAAATTAATCCAGTGCTTAATCATCGTCGCTGAAAGGGAAACCTTAACTCTAAAAGGGACGACGACGGAAATCCCCTAAGAAACGGGAGGTGCACCGTGCCGGCGGATATTGGTTACGGCAGCGCGTTTGAGCCATCGATCCCGCCGATCTCGCTCGTGTAAGAAGCACCGGTGACATTGACGAGACGCGTCAGGCGGCGGCTTTGATTCGAGCTCGACTCCCGCAGTTCAGATGCCGCCGATACCGGAAAGCGATTCGCGTGTCACCGCGACGGCGGACTCAAAAGAAAGACGGCGCGACTGGATGCTCAGAAGACTGGCGCGTCCCCATGCGCTGACAGCTAGCGCGACAACGTCAGGCAGCCGCCGGCGCAGTTAGGCCCCGTGCCCAAATCCTATTAAATCTTCACATATTTCCTTAATGGATGCTACACTGTTGTTCAGCAGAGACGGGCTGTTCGATTCATTGGCTGATGTATAGCACGACATTATACGCGTTGTTTCAGAGGGGGAAAAAAATCCATGCGGCATTTCCTGACCAAAAAGAGGGGAAAAAATCCCATTGTATTAAGAAAATAAGGCATAATTAGATAAAAAGAATTACGCTGGCACATTTCCATTTGATAAATGTATACATTAGTCTCACTCCACTCGGATTTCCCATTTAGGGCAGCTTGACTCTACCACATTTAGGCAAATCGAATGGCTAATATGGCGCTTGCCAATTAAAGCGCAATAGCCCTGTTTTTAATTAAAGCGCACGTCGGCGGCTCTCGCTCCTTTTTGGTTAGTGACAGTGGAGCGGGAGTGATGACACGGGGATGGCAGCAGGTGCCCCGTTTGGAGGTCTTGCAGGCTGCGCTAAAGAGACAGAAATATCCTCGTCTGACAGACAGGGATACATGGGGGCCCACACGTGCAGCTGTCTAAATATTGCTCCTCTCCGTCTCCCTGTCACTGCCCGAGCCGTTCCCCTTTTTGTCCCGCGGCCAGGGAGCAGGGTCCACTTTCACAGGGCAACTGCTTAACCGGTGAGCGTGCGCGCGGGCGGGCGGACGGACAGACGGACGAGGCGAGTCACGCTGCCGCGCCTGCCGCACAGCCCGGAGAAAACCTCGTACATTTTCAATTAAAGGGGTCAGAGCGCTGGAAATAATTCACATTCTGGTGCCGATTCACAATTAGCACGCAGGTCCGCGGCAAGCCGCGCTGATTTATTTATTTTATTAGAATTTTTTTTTTCTTGACCGAACGCCGCTCACCCACCACATGATACCCGGAGGCTGCCGGCCGTTCTTGACCTTCATAAAAGAACGGTAGTAAATATTAATCAAAAAGAGAAGTTCCCATGTAAAGAAATATGTCGGCTACTGTGCGAATACGATAATTGTTGCATACGGAGTGGTAATGCTACTATATTCCCACAGCTCGATACCTTCCTGTGAGCGTCTCCAGTTTAATGCACGCTCCACTGGGTGCACGCATTTTCATAGTTCTGTGGAAAAGCTCGCAAGATATCACACCAGCGCAGATTTTTTCCCCCTAATTTGATAATATTCACATTTTAAAAATCCAGGTACCGCCAGTGTTTGGTGGCCGGTCTTCCCATCGTGTTTAATTATCCGATCAGCATTCGCCAATGTACCACTTTCTGAACTCTCCCCGCCCCCCCCCCCCCCCCGTCTTCCCAAAGTCTACGATCCCACTTCGTTTACGTCCCACAAGAGCGACAACTACCCCTGTGATGTGCCACGACACGGCGACATTTCAAACGGCTTTGAGTTCACCGTTTATCCTGCAAAGCCATCTTCTGTTCATAACTGCAGATTTCCTACCCAGTCGTACCGCCCTGCAGTTAATGCGGCCTAGCTTGTAAATATCCTTTCTGTTCCATTCCGGTTTCCACCGCTCTACGTTTCTTATCGTTTGCTTACGCCTCTTTTTGTCAGACTGAAACACATCCTTTGTGATTGTATAATACTTCCCCATTACCCTTTTTCTTTTTTTTTGTAACAGTCGTTGAAAGAAGCTGGAAGCGTACTGTGTGTGTGTGTATTAAACACACAATGCTTCTGCGAGCCTCGCGGTTCTTTTTTACGACTGTTACACACACCTGGAGAGCTGTCGGAGGGAGGTGAAATAATAAGCCTTAAACATCTGGCGTATTGTCTCTGCTTTACAAAAAGATCTTGCTGAACCGCAGACAATTACGCTACCCCCCTGTCAACACTAGGGGAAAACACGATTCAATGTAATAAAATCAAAATTATTGTTATTATTATGATCAAGACCTCTCAGCTCAGCACACACAGAACGTCAATTCACGTCCCGTAGGTTGAATGTTACCTGGCATCACTAAGACAAACGCAAAAATCATAAATTCATGATGATAAATATCAAGTTTGTCAGTCTATACGAGATTAATCACAGTCATCCAGACTACGGGCATACCAGACACATAAATCTCCTCAGGAATCATTTGGCAGTAGAAACACAGCATTAACTAGACTTTATTCTTTCACAATTAACGCAAAGGCATTATTATTATTAATGAAGAACATTTTGAAATGCGTTTATGTGTGGCGCAACAGTGTTACCGTGTTTCTCCAGATACCCCCGTAATCAAACATTTATCGTCCTCATAATAATTAGCATACAGTATTTTAAATATGTAACATGTATTGTATGAATATTTCAGGTTTGTAAGGTGGAAGTCTTCGCTACTCTGAGGAATCGGTAAAAACCCCCAATGAGTTCAGCAGGAGGGCTAATTAACCACAGTCAGCAATGTTCAGCCCTCATGACAGTACAACACCAAAAATATCTAAAACATACATGAGCATGCCAATTATCAGGGGGCAACATACCCAATATACCCACCCGCCTCTGTGACCAATTACAAATCACAGGGAAGTATGAATCATCACAGGCTATGTTATCATACAGCACCATAAGCAGTCTTAAATGGATAATATGCAGTAGTTAGCGGCACTTTTTTCATAATTTGCAAAAGCTGCAATAAAATTGGCTAAGGGCCGAATTTCCCGCTTCCAAATGAACACACGGAGAGAGGAACGCTTCAAATCAGTACAATTTAATGTGCACTAGCTTGAAATCTAAATTAGTCTGAAACACTAAACCTTAAAGTGTGACCTCTCAAATGGCTTTAAAAATGTGCTACTTCAAATGAACAAATCTGGCGCACATTACGTGGGAAAAATGTTCTCAAATCAACAGATCCAAATCTTAAATGGCAGGACAACATACAATATACAAAGAGTTCTGTGTTCTTTAAAAGACTTTAAAAACACTATTATGACAGAACAGGAATGAGGATGATGATGATATAGGTACTATTATGAATAATAATAATAATAATAATCATACACTATTCATAAAGCACACAGTAATAATCTACCAATAACAAGAGGGTGCCACAGCACCTACATTCCCCCCTAATTAACTCATTAATAATAACTAATTAATCGTATTAATTAGTTAATCCGAAGGGAGCGAGCGTGCCTTGAGACAGCCTAAGCTTTCAGAAGCTCGTTTGTCATCAGTGCAATACTGCTCTTAATTAATACACACAAGCGGCGTTATTGGGGAAATCATTTCCGTGTGTACACGGCATCCTTTAACTGGAGCGGGGGGAAGCCGGATAGCACCGGCGTTCATGAAGAGCCTCCGCCCGCCTCGTTTGTTTTATTAGGCAAATCAGAGGAGGGGCTTGGAAGCAGTGTTATGATAAGGCCATTGTTTTGTTTACCGATGGAAGCGGGCGAGAACGTGAGCGCGGCGGGCGAGAACGTGAGCGCGGCGGGCGATTAGATCATTCATAAACCGTCGGCCTCTCTGCGCCAACAGTGTTCTTAAAATGTATTGCGCGGGGCCATTAATTAATTTGTCGGCTTGCGAAGCGTCGCATATTATGCTCATTAATCATATGGAAAACACTCGTCGAGCGAACCAAAAAACTCGGGCCATAATTATATAACCTCTTTCACATCAAAGGCGCTGTGTATTTAAGCATTTATTTAACTTTTCCAATTTGTTCTTTTTTTTTTGTTCGTTTTGTAACGTGGAGTTTCGGGGAGGCGATTCGCCGCTGTCTCGCAATCCGTGCAACTCCATGAATAATCAGGGAAAGTCGCAGCTCAGGGGAGAGTTCCTGAACCAAACTGTGCTTCTTTTAAAAGGTTCAGTGATACAAAAAGTAGAACAAAACATGAAATTACAGCCAAGGTTATCTGAAGGTAAGATAGTGGGATCACTGTGCTCCCTGTGAAAGGCAAGGAGATATAAATAGATTAATGGGGTTTGGGGGGGAAGACTGCGCGACCAGTTGTTTGTACCTCCCTTACACTTTCAGAAAGTCTTCATTTCTCAATCGGGGGAAAAAAAAGAAAAACAAAGCAACCGTTCCCCACCATCTCGAAACACAAGTTGAATCTCTGAATACAGAACGGCATGAATGGTAGCATTTTCAAAGGATGGCGCGCACCTCGGCAACAGGCCTACATACCGCCGTTTATCGCCGCGGAGCAGCGGCGTCTTTTAAAAACGGGGCATAGAAAGGCCACCTGCAACACTGCAGTCGGTACAGGCGAAGAGGCTGCTATGTACTCACCGCGCGATTATGACCAAATACCGCTAAGGAGCTGCTGAAAAGCAGAAATCTTCAGCGCTTTCACTGGGTAGGCAGATCGAGAGGGGCTGCTGAAGCACTTTGATTTTCTGGCCTGCTGTTTGTGCTGAAACCAGCGCGCCATTCCTTCTGGCGGGTAAGATAGCCAGAGCACTAAAGAGAGATGATGCTGGGGCTATTTTTAGGTTGGTACACCAGCCCCCCCCCCCCCCCCCCCCCCCGCCGTACTGAGCCGCAGTGTTTTGACGACAGGCTACTGGGTCATCGACACCACAAGAAACCCTGGACAGCTCCGCCTCCCAACTTTGACCTCCGCAGAAATTCCCCGCTCACTACGAGCGGGTTACCAGATTCCTCGCCGGCAGTTAGCGCATCCGCGTCGAGCGCGCCGATACGTTTCCATGAAGGATGCCGCGTCCGTGCCCTACTCGAAATGACTAATGAAGCGACAATTCGATTGCCACCTTCTCTCCTCCTTCTGCTCGAAGTTGAAGTGTTACAACGGCGAATCCACTCCACTTTCTCCCGTGCACTACAACCGTGTTTTATTCCTTCAACTATGCTAGTGGAAAAAAAAAAAAAAAAAAAAACGTTTTTAATGCGCGCACAAAACCAACAGGGTATTACAGCGTGCGTGAGCAATGTCCTTATGAGAAAACCCTCGCCAAGTGTAAACACAGCCAAGAAATATACGCAGATTAAAAACACAGTATTCATACAACTGCTCCCAGTCTCCCCCACCGCCTATGAATATATTCTACCTTAGTAAACACCCCCCCCGCCCCCCACACCCGCTCATCTGAAGAAATCAGCAGAGACACCCCCCGAAGTCCTCAGAGCAAAGAGACAAGAATGTGCTATTAATTCCAGCTGTGCAAACTAATCCGCAGTGTGCCGACATCCTTTCCTTCATCGTCTGCACCGTACGCAACACAACGCAGTCTGAGTGCGGTTTTCGGGCCTGCATCTGTCAAACACATTAAACACCTCACCCAGCGATACTGTTACTCCTGGTTTTTTTTATTTTTTTATTTTCCCCACAAATGTGCTACTTTCAGGAACATTCCTCCATCAGAAAACACTTTCTTTTTTTTTTTGCCTGTTGTAAGTTGTTAAAACACAAACAAAAACAAAAAAAACAGGATGTTATTCTACTGTGAAACAGATTTCTGTTTGAGGATTGACTTAAACGTGATAAGCCTTCATGAGCTTCGGTTTTTCAAAAATACTTCACTGGCTGTAAATTTGGTACAGACAGCAAAAGTGTGGTCAAAGACATTTCCGTCTCGCGGCCAAAAATACGCTCTGGCACAAATCAATCCATTCACGTGAGTCATCGTGTATCTTTATTCTTCTGGCCATCATCCTCCCCAGCCAGAGTCCTTCCCACTGCTGACAAGGGGAAGGAATCCAGTCTCAGCGTAAAAAAAAATAAAACGTTAAAAGGTATGAGCACGTGCACATCGCAGACCTCAGATGCGCTACAGAAAACAGGAAGTTATTGTTTTGTACAGGAAAACAAAAGAGGCGCGTGGGAGGACTGTGGCAGATGTTTCAGCTGGCCGTTATCACTCGGGAGAGCGTTCTCTACAGCCATTGTCAGCACGCGCTGAATTTGTGATGTGGGCAGACGCTACCACGTTGCGGAGGAAAGCCTCCTTGTTGCCACTTAGACGTAGAGACACAACCACAGCAACGCAAGGAAAGGAATTTTCCAGGCATCCCATGGCCATTAGCAGGACAGCTTTGTGTTGCTAGCGAAATCTTAGCATAATGGGCCCGTAGCTGCAGGTAAATACCTCACCAGCCTGAAATATGACTGGAAGAGTAATTTTTCCAGTCATGGTTCATGCACATGACTATTTATCTCATTTGATATAAGCACGTAAGTTAAACATTGATTAGAGCTGCTCTCTACTACACATTGTGCCAATATTGGCGTTAGACTCTTATTTTGAAAACTCTTGCGATCAAATTGTCATTTAAGCGCAGGTTGCCGATATTAGCCATTCGTTTTCCTGCTGTTCAATATAACCGGTGAACCAATATCGACTGACCCCTCCCCCTACCCCAATACCCCATCGCCCATAAGGCACTAGAACCCGCCCACTGTATATCTCTCTGTTATTAACCGCGGCGCTGGGTGTGAGCCGCCAAGCGCGTTTCAAGCACAAACACAAAGCAGATGAACCGAAACCGCCGGGCCGTCCGAATCCTGCGCGCCGGCGTCCGGGAAACCCCCTGCGCAGCTCGGGCCGCGCGGCTGCGCATCCCGGGTTCTCACAGAGCCCGGGCGGAAACGGGGAGCTCGTATGAGAAAAGGAGCGAAGCGGCTGAAGGGTATAAGCGTGCGTATATGGGAACCCCGCTGCACAGAGACTCTCTTCCTGTGCAGTAACCGGAGCCGCTGCACTTATCACTTCCAGATCTCTCAGAGTCCACTGACAGGAAGGGGCCTTTTTTTCTCTCTCTCTCTCTCTCTCTCTCTCTCTCTCCTTTCCTTCAATGAGGTTAACTGTGAAAGCCTGTGCAGGATATTGTTCTGCGAGCGGGTCAAAAAAGGAAGTGTTTTTTAATGCCATAGGCCTGGGTAGGAGTAGACCATTTTTATTTATTTATTTTTTTCCCCACTGAATCCTGTGCGTGCTATAATCATAAATCCCTGGGACATCTGAGCAGATGGATGTGAGCTTCGACTAAAATTAAAGACATACACTGTGTGGTATAATCAGATTGTGTGCGCTATGCGCTACGCTATTGCAAACACCTTAGATAATGCACATTATGCACAATGTTTAATTGCAAGGCAATCATATAATGCATTATATTCAAAGGACTAATAGTTATAAAAGCTATCCATGAACTTCATGAAAAGCAAAAGTGCATTATTACAGGGCAGTGCACATGCTTACACTTTATCCAGCTGGATATTTACCTGAGGTCGTTTGAGTCGAGTACCACGCTCAAAGACACAACAGCTGTGTCCAACTCCAGAATTTAACTTGCAGATTTCCGACTGCACGCCTCGTTCCGAAACAACGCTGTCAAGCTGTTGCTCCATTATACTTCTACTGAAGAAGTAACACGCCCGCAGCTTTTAAATAAACAACGTTTACGCAATAAGCATTTATTGAGTACCTATTCAAAGGCAATTAACATCAATGGAATATGTTTTTGTCACAGCATAATGCCCTTCTCATTATCCGTCATCGCAGTATCTCGGTTTTATTCGGGCAGACTGAAGACATCTATTCCTCCGTTCTCTGTGGCATTTTTTGTTGTCGAGCGTAGTCCTTCCATCCTATAGTACATTGTATTTTTATTTTATTTTTTTCCAAAGGCTCCCAGCAATGTGCAGAGTGGGAACTCTTGTCACGGAAACAAAGACGTGCCGCTCGCGTCGTATTCCCCGCTGCCGTGACTGTCTTCATCGCCTGACGTTTCCACGCTAATCGCTTTAGTATATCCCACTCAACTGTGTGCGAGGCAGATGTTTGTCAAGCCCGAGTGCTCCTCCACATTCACACTGCACTAAGCAAGATTAACCAATGTGTTTTTTTCCTCTGGATGTCCTAATTCTTAATCCCAGAATATAATAATAATAATAATAATAATATTTCATTGTGTAAGGCAGCGAGGGAACATTTCTACACGTGAAGCCTGCATTAGTGGGTTCAGTACGGGGACAAAACACATTTCACAAATAAATATCGTAAGCACGTCCGTTAAGATGGGCGTCCACGCTTCTCTCTCTGGCTTTACTCCGCAGCGTATTTTTTCCGTTGGCTAACGGCGGGACGCGGCCGAGCGGGCGGGAGCCTTTCCCGCCGTGATGCAGGCGCTGGGACTCGCGGGCCCCCCCCTGCAGCGGCCGCGGGGCGCAGCCTCTCCCACGCGCGCGGCGCGCGCCGCGGACCCTCTGCGTGTAAACGCTAACGGACGCGTCGGCAAAGCAGCAGCTTGTTACTTAGAGCCCCAAGGTGGTCCAGATGAAATCAACATGCTCTCTGCACAGAGGCCAGGCTGCTAACACGCTCCCCTGCGCCTCTGACATCATCACCAACATTCGCGTGTGTGCAAGCGAGCATGTGTGCACGGACATGTGTGTGTGTGTGTCTGTCTGTCTGTCTGCGTCTGTATGTATGCATGTATATATACTGCGTTGTTTTACTTGTGTTGTATTGTACTTAAACAAATCAATATACACAGTATATATACTGTATACATATAAATATATATATATACAAAAAACAAAACCACGTGTGCCACAATTATTGGCACCCCTGCATTTATATATAGAATAAAGTAATCATTTTTAATATTTGGCCGCATATCCTTTGCATGCCATGACTTCCTGATGTCTGTGACCCAACAACATCAAAAGACTCTTGATATCTTATTTTCTGGTACTCTTACAAGCGATACTATAACATTTCTGCATTTGAATGGATCTCTATGGGAATTGGGGGGTGGGACTAGATTTATCTGTAAATTATGCTGGAACAGCTTGTAATACATGGTTGGTAAAATGGCTGTAAGTCATCAAGGGTCTGAGGTATCAAATGAGCCTCAAACCATCACTCTGCTGCCAGATATGCAGTAGATATGGATGGATCACTTTAAGGGTTGTTTCTCCTGACAAATTTTCCTATTGAACTCTAAGAATAAGTCAGGAGAAGAAACTCTTCAAGTTATCCATCAATATCTACTGCATATCTGACAGCAGAGTGATGGTTTAAGGCTTGTTTGATACGTCAGACCCTTGATGACTTAGAGCCATTTAGCCAACCATATGTTGCATACTGTTCCAATGTAATTTACAGCTAAATCTAGTCCCACCCCCCAATTCCCACAGATATCCATTCAAATGTAGAGACTTTATAGTATCGCTTGTAAGAGAACCAGAAAATAAGATATCAAGAGTCTTTTGATGTTGTTGGGTCATAGACATCAGGAAGTCATGTCATGCAAAGGATATGCGACCAAATATTAAAAATGATTACTTTATTCTATATATATATATATATGCAGGAGTGCCAATAATTGTGGCACACGTGCTTTTGTTAAAAATAATTATTTCTTGATGAGGGATTTTTTTTCACATGATAAATTTACTTCAATTGAAGGTTGAATTTTTCTCATTTTTTTCAGTGTGAGATTAAGCTAATTCACTAAACGGTGAATTTTTTATAACCCTTTTTACTCATCTTTACCAGGCGTGCCAATAATAGTGGAGGGCACTGTATATATATATATATATATATAGAGAGAGAGAGACATGCATTCCTGTTATATTTGCATAGTGTTATTAATTTAGATTGTGATGCCAGGGCAGTTGAGCACATTGTGTTTGAAATATGATACCTTGCCTGTCAGAGCTACAAGCACTGTGTGCCAATGGGGTCCTGTTTCAGCATCAAACACCGATTGTGCATTTGCTGTTGATACTTACAAGCATCATTCACACAAAAGCGCAATGCTTTGTATGCGACACCATGCGAAATGGGCGTTAAAAGCTTCGACGCAAGTCGGGGGGCTGATTCATTCTTTTTCCCCTGTCCGTTTCTGTTGCGCAGCCAAGTTTCAGCTGTAATTTGGAAAGCGGTCAAACACCTATTATTAGCAATCAGGTAATGACTGTACTACCATGGCAATTTTGGGCTTAGAAAAATCAACCTTGAATTACTGCAAACAAGTGCTCCGTTCGAGAGGTACCCTCACAACCGGAGCGCCGGGGCTAGGTGCGCCAAAACGTAAAACAACTCCCACAAAGCTAACAAATTAAGCCCCGTTCTTAAGGTAAGGCAAAGAGAGCGGCTCCACAGATTTGTCCCACGACTGACATCTGGGACTTTAAGCCCGTAATGACTCAGTTCACTTACCGAATCCAAACTTGATATCTATTTTCGGCGGCGTGTTTAATCCGTTAGCCACCCCCCGAAAGCGACGTGTGACATTTTACAATCAGGCAGCGGCCCTACAGAGGAGGTGCACTCAAGGCATATTTGCTTTGAGGTAAAAAAAAAAAAACCCCAGAGTTGCAGCGATAGAGATGCACCCACCTGCGCGCTACGAGCCTGGAGTCGCCCCCCGCCCTTCGCACATCACGCGGACGACGCCACGCTCTGCGTCCCCGCCTCCGCACGCCTCGGACAGCGCCTGGAAGACAGGAAAGGGAGGAAAGCGCTGTTACAAGTCAAAATGCGCGCGCGAAGAAAGCAAACCCAGGAAGTGCTCTTTGCTTTGACAAACCAGAGCACTTCCCAACCACTCAGATGTGTGCTTGGCACAATCAAACAAGCATGTCCACCGACCTTAAAATACAGGCTTAGAAATGACTTAACTTTTATATCTGTTATTAATCTCAATCTCTTATTTCTCATATGCATATATGATAATAGAAAGGGCAGTTATTGGTCAAAAGTTTAAGATCAACCGTAAGTGCCCTTTATCCATCCCTAAGTGCCCTTTATCTAACTAAGTGCCCTTTACGTTCCTGTACACTTCACTAAATGAATCATTTTGGTACTGATGACTGCTGTAAGCTTGCCTCAGCACTAGCTTGGTCCTTCCATGGGCCGATCATCATCAATGATCTTTTAGGTTGCTCCTAATCGCAAATTCATTACCGCTAGCAAACACACTGCGCCCTTACTGAGGGGCACAGCAGCTTTTAAACCACCATGTTCCCTGGACGCCTGTAAATCCTCCATGGTGGATCAGTGCCCATTAAGGACTTATTAAAAAGGAAGGTGATACTCCGCATGATTGTGGGAGCACCATAAACGTTTACAGTGGGACAGGTTCACTGCCAAACCGTATTTGCAGAGCCCCGCCACTGGCAGCAGATTGACAGATAAGCCTATTAACAGCCAGCTTCACTTAGACTCCGCTGTTAACTGTTCCCGAGCAAGCGTCCCATGGCCCCCTCCTTCCGCCACTCATCTCCACAGGACACGCCCCCCAAACTGGCCATTAACCAGTCACAAACGATCTCTAGGCGACGGCAACGCCCATCCAGCTCAAACTGGCCCAGCAATTGCATTTAAATGGATTTACGGTTTAGGGTGAATGGAAGAACGGGCGGCAGTGTAGTATAATGGTTAAGGAACTGGACTTGTAACTGAAAGGTAGCAGGTTCGATTCCCAGGTAGGACACTGCTGTTGTACCCTTGAGCAAGGTACTTAACCTGAATTGCTTCAGTATCCAGCTGTATGAATGGATAAATGTAATAAGAAGTTGTGTAAGTCGCTCTGGATAAGAGCGTCTGCTAAATGGCTATAATGTAATGTAAAGAATGTTGCAAATCCCTATTAAATGGCATATGACCACCCTTGCACACCACGTAGGTGGATAAAAGTTCCAGTCTCTGCATCTCAGATCAGAATATTATCTCTGCTTAAGGGAACTATCAAAACTATCACTACTGGCTTTCAGGGCATAGTTAATACATTATATCAGGGTTATATCAGGATTATGCAGCTGATCTCTGCAGTAAGTGTCTTCTACACTGCCTGGCCAAAAAAAAAGTCGCCGTTGCACCCGTCATGCATAGTGCCCACCGTACAAGCCTCTGGAGGCAGTGTTATGATCTGGGGTTGCTTCAATTGGTCAGGTCTAGGCTCAGCAACGTTATGCAGCAATAAAATGAAGTCAGCTGAGTACCTGAATGTACTGAATGACCAGGTTATCCCATCAATGGGCATATTCCAGGACGAAAATGCCAAGATTCATCGGGCTCAAATTGTGAAAGAGTGGTTCAGGGAGCATGAGGAATCATTTTCACACATGAATTGGCCACCAGAGTCCTGACCTTAACCCCATTGAAAGTCTTTGGGATGTGCTGGAGAAGAATTTACGGAGTGGTTCCACTCTCCCGTCAATACAAGATCTCAGCCAAAAATGAATGCAACTCTGGACGGAAACAAATGTTGTGACGTTGCATAAGGTTGTCGAAACAATGCCATGATGAAAGCTAAAGGCGGTCCAACGAAATATTAGAGTGTGCGACTTTTTCTTTTGGCCAGGCAGTGTATTTGTGCAGTTAAAGTCATCATTTCTAAAGGCGAACGGTGACAGAGGCAGAACCAGTTGCGTGTTTGGCGTAGGCCTATATCAACGTTCACCAGGACCAGACAGGGCTGTGTTCTTCTTCTGCTATGATCATGCAAGACCGAGTGAGACACAATGCTGGTCAAAAACCTAACCCGTTACGTTACTCCTGAAATGCAGGAGATGGAAGCCTTTGCCCTAGGCCAATGCCAACAAACTCCTCAACTGCAAAATTCAAAAGTTGTTTTGAAGTGTACAGGTGAAAAACTGTAACAGACAGGTGCATGGGTAGCCTTGGGTCTTGGCTCCAGCATCTTGAGGGCAAGTGACACGCTCACAGTTATCGATGGCTAACACTGTTCGTCCGTCTTTGCAGTTTGTCTACATCAAGCTGGTACTGCAGCAAGCCAACATATTGATTTCTTTCAATGCTGTTTGCAAACAAGCTTACTTTAAAGTAGCCAAGAAATTGGGTTGTTTAGTTATCGTCATCTTGTTCATCTGAACCTACAAGTTGCTGTAAAACGCCAAACGCGTTGCTGTTGATAGCATGTGGGTTACCCTTCTGATGCAAATATGCATGCTTGAGATGTCACCACAAAAGGTAGAAAATTGCACGAATCCACCAGCCTAAATTAACACGTTCCCCTCACTCGGAGTAAAACCATTTTGCTTTCCAGCAGATTCCAATACGCAGAAATGACAATCAGGAAAATAAGCAAACATTTATGAGGAAATAAATGTAGTGGAAAATTAGTTTCTGGAGACGCAATTGAGTTTGTTGGTAAATCTAGAGGAAAAAATTGAAAAACAGACAATTACTGATACTAGGCAGGAATATGAGAGCACCGTTAAGAATTAGTTCACTCAAAACTCCAATAATACCTTGGAAAGTGCACTCAATAAAATACTCTTTTTTTTTTTTTTTTTTACTTATTCTACCATGTAAAATATAATCAATGCAGAAGTTTATAGCAGCTTGAAAAACATACTCGTATACACGGTACCATTTCTACATGCATGGTGGTACTGTATTTACAGATTGCTTTTATCATGTCCCAATTTATTCTAGCAGAGCCATATCCTTCACCTGAACCCATTCAGCCCACTCATAGCATTGTAGAAAAGACCAACATGACAGATCACAACTGACATTTGCTTGGTTTTATGAAGACTACTAAGCAGTAAGCCTTTTACATTCTCAGAATAACCCATTTGTGCTATCTTGCCAAAATGATTTTCTCTTGGCTTCATTTCAACCCCCTGTCAATCAGCGCTAAATGGAGGAAGATGAACTTCCTGTTGCTGTACATTCCTTAAGAAAAGAATGTATTAACGAGCGTGTGTATTTAACTCAACCACACTTGCAGCTGCGGACATAATAACGCCTGACAGGAAGACCCTTTCAATTCATCATGCCATTAAATACATTTAATTCAGTAAATGTTAGCGAGGTGCGGGGTCCTTCTGCAAACTTTCTTTCACCCTCCGATAGACTAGAGTCTGCATTTAATCCAAATGGCTTCCTCCGCGACCCAAACACTACTGTGAAAATCCTCAAAGAAATTAATCGCGTTGAAAGGACTCGATTTCTTTTAGCTGTGACTGCGACCGCGGTGGTGGGATGTGTGTTATCGGACCGCGCAGGGAGAGAGCGTCTCCACTCAGCTTTGTCTTAGGCAATACATCCATATTCAATTCCTTGGAATTGCTCTCTGAAGGCACATCCAGATATTTCACACATCACCGGAAAACAGGGAAAGCCAAAAGTGTAGGCGACTTTCACTTAACAAGTTTGTTTGAGGCAATGAGGGGAGAAAGGCACAGGCCCTCTTCACAGGGCTGTGAACACTCTAATGGACCCCTGCCATCCGTTCGTCACTCAAATGTAGTGCCGTTATTTCGGGGGAGCGGCTCAGCGTAGTCCAGGGGAGGACCAGATCCGCCAAAAATAAAATCCATTAATACATACTGTGTGATGCAATGTCTAGCGATGGTTCCTTGACTTTATTTGGAGTACGAAATGTTCTACTAGCATGTTCCTGTGGTTAAAGAATAAAAAAAATCCATTGTTTATCGACAAAGAAATAAAAATAAAAAACAGAACAAATTTGATGCAGTTATAAAACTTTAAAGTTTCATGCAGGTAGCTTAAAAGCAGTTGGAGAAGCTAGTGGTTATGTTATCATCTCAAAGAAAGCATGAGCTTTAAGGAAATACTGTGAAAGATCTTCACAGATTGCAGTCTGTACAATGCACGGCAATCAAGCCTCCATTTCAGCCGTTTGTCCAAAGCTGGCATACGGCTAGACGGGGTTTTCCCAGCGTTACACTTTTTAGGTTTGATTCCATTTCAGAGCACCATGTTTTGGTTGACAGAGCAGAGCTAACGCTCCTTGTAATGGTCCTCTAACCACAAGGTATCATTTGTGTGTTCTGTGGGAGATCCAGGTCTCTAGTGGCCTCCAGTCCCCCCTCCCTCATTGGAAGAGTTAAAGCTGCATACCTCCCATACCACCCCCCCCCCCCCCCCCCCCCCCCAACACCCACTCCGCAGCTCTGAGGGTGGAAAGGAGAGGAGGAGAGGGGGTGGGGAATGACAGAGGCGGGCTAGGGGGCTCAAAGGAGGTCTCTTTTCTTTAAAATGAGATTCTCCCCAGATACCTCTACTCTATTCATCAACTGTTTTTCCAGGGCTGTGAAAAATCAATGCACTCTGCACTGCAAACAGTTCATAATGACAGGGATGGAGGAAAAAAAAAAAAAAAAAAAGCCCTCAACTGCAACAAAATTGATTTGTTTAAGTACAATAACACAGCTCTGAAGCAGCGTACACCAGAGCACAGGGCTGCTCTGGCAGAATGGAGCCGCAAGCAGTAATTGATATATGGCATGCAAATGGAAAACATAAAATGTGCGTAATTTAAACAGAACCTCCCTGTGATGTCATGTGGTACGCTTGTCTGTCAAGTCACTGTAACAACAGCAAAAAAAATAAATAAATAATAATAATTTAAAAATCCTCCTGACTGCGGCGAAATGCACTAACGTAAGCTGTCGGATGATTAAAAAAATAAAAATAATTTAGGGGAATTTGCTAAACCAAAACGTACAAGTGTTCAACCTACGCGCCGTCTCGCACAGCTCCGCGCTATGTCGACGCGCATTATTCCCCGTAACATTCCACGGGACCGACTGACGGCATCATATCGACGAGTATCGATTGGATTTGCATTCGGATCGGCTATTCATGACACCAAAAGGCAAACGGTGGGGAGAATGGTGCCTGGGCGCCGGTGCCCGGCGATGGACAGTACTTATCCAGCTGCGTGCAATAATTTAGTTTTGCTTTATTTTCATTCCCCTGATGAGGCTCAATCCCAGTTCTACCCATGACAACCACCATATACTTAAACATTGGATGCTGGTATATAATCTTGGGCACAGATCTCAGGAAAACAACTTTTTCTCTCTTTTCTTTGGCAGGCCTTGTGTCCCGGGCCCATTCCAGAGCACACAAAAGAGGGCTGGAAGTCACCCATGCGAGACAGCTTCTGTGGAGCGCTTGTAAGATACCAGCAGCCTTCTCCTCCCTTGTAAAGTTATGCGAGGTGGCGTGCCCGGCGCCCCGATATCGCAAAGTGACGTAAATCACACAAGAGGGTCCAAAACAATAAACCCCCTCCTCCCTCCTCCCCCCCAGCCTCGAAGCCCCCACCAGGCCAGGCGCAGAATACATATATCATTGCTATTATTCCTTGGGAGGGAGAGAGTTTCCACAGTTTAATTGGGTCCTTGTGGAATCAAACACCTGCCGTTGCTGCAGAGGAGGCCGGCCGTTTTCGCTCTGGTTTTTTTTTCCTGGTTAGCACGGGGTTTTCTGGGTGTTAAAAAAAATGTCATTGGGCGTAAAGTGGCCTTATTTAGTTCCCGGCTCCTTTTTTGAAGTGGCGCTCGCGAGGCCCGCTCGCCCGGCAGCCCCGAGCTCCCTGCGGAGGCCGTACAATGCCACCTATGCACAAAACGGGAAAGCTCATCAAGGCTCATCTCGCACTGCTAGGAAACCGCGCGCCGAGCCGCAGACAATCCGCGCTCCGCGGCCAGCTCTCGCACGCCATTGTCCTAATTTGAGGGAAATTTGCATTTTAATTACAGTAGGTTTCCTCAAACTCCGTATTTGCATAAAACTTGCTCTGTGCCGCCGGAATTAAATGTGCAAAAAAGTTCAAAAGACCTTGTGCACTCCTTTTGCACGCGCAGTCGCTTCTGGTTTTCCGTCCTTTATCGTTCGTACGAGAAAAATATTTCTCACACGTGCTCAAGGCTGGCTTTTAACCAGAGAATTCAGAATGGGGAAATGCAACAGGTACTCAATTTTTGGCCCTAATTTATATAATGGCGTAAAGGACTTTGAAAATAACAATTATAATCATGTTCATTACATCGATATAATCCTTGTATCTAATCATTTTATAGGCCTGTTGACACCATTTCCATAATTAATCATTCACAACAAATGCAGCTAATCCCAAGGGGGGAATAACGATAGACTACAAAAGCACTAAACTAAACATGGAAAGTTTACAAAAATATAATCCCACCAATTTATTGGGTGTGGAGTAAATTATTTGCAAAACTCTGCGATAGCTTTTAGAAGACAAATCCTTCGTCGCTGTCTGGGCATGTTGAAATGGTACGTATGCCAGCTAGCCAGGTTGGCGGGGGCATGTTGCCATACCCAGACTAAACCAAGATTTCAGCCTTATTTGGAGTTTCATATGGAAATGCGTATCCACTGTGACCCTGACATTAAAGTCACTGCATACATTCACCTCTGTCCCAGCTAAAGTCATATAACTATGTACCTGTGCAAATAATGTATTGTGTGTGAGCCTTATGCTTGTATACTCAAACCAATACACAAATGATCAAGCATTGGTATAAAAACCGCTTTCAAAATGCTAAAACTCCCCATGTGCTAATTATATAGTAATCATGTATTCCTGTGGGTCAATATATACATAGCAGTGCGAATGCTACACACTGCAACAGGCCAAAAAGGGCAAAGCTTAAAGCAGACCAAACCAACGTCAATACAAAACTGTTGAGGCCCAATGAGCTCAGTTCTGCTAAATAATGAATTATTATTATTCCACTTATACCATTTTTCATATATTTTTATTAAAATTCTACTACTGTGAACTGACATTATTAATGTTGAGAGTGCCGTACAATGTGCCATCACAGTACAAATAGAGTATGGAGGGGAAATGATGTAGGTTTTAACAAACACAAGGGTGCATTAACTTGTAACATGGATGTGCAACAGTTTCGCTAAGCAGAATGATTCATGACTTCAACTGCTTTAACAGTTAAATCATATTTGACAGTTTTATGGCACAAAGAAAAATAAAAGTTTTGTTTAAATGTAAGAATAAAAGCCACAGGTCCAAGTTACAAGAACTGAAGACAGTTTATCAACTCCATCTGAAATATTGCTTCGTCAGTATGTGTGAAGTAGCGCAACCTCATCTGTTCGTTGCCATTTGGCCTCATAATGCTATATGTAAACTAAACGGCATACTATTTTGTATGTTTTATGTATTGATTCACAGTATATGATAAGTAGCCTAAATATGAGTATGTTTTGTTAAGCTGAAATAGTTTCTTCTAGATAATAAAAGCTCTACGCAGACATTGTTTCATGTGGGAGTTTTTAAGTGCATGTCTGAAGTGAAAAGATGTAATTTCAGTCACATCATCACGTTTACAGTGAAAGGCTTAACTGAAGGCCCAGGAATGCCGGGTCTGTAATTACCTCTGTAAGCAGGGATACCCCTTTTAATTGTCATTACCTTGACACATAAACCCGGACTGCTCTTCAACAAGCTTCCTGTTGTTGACATGTCAAAGACATTTAAGCCAATCCCTGATATGCATCTTGGGTTTCAAAAGATTGAACCTTCAAAGAACTCCCTGCGGATGACCTTATACTTAAAGGAAACCAGTGATATATTTTATCCTACGGTATATGCTTAAAATCGTTGCTGTCTCGTAAAGACTTGTCTAGGAGACAGAGATACAACAAAATTATGTTAAACTGTTACTTTCATGTACACCTATACAAGGTTGTAGGCCACTGAAAACCGAATGGAGGTAGAACACCAGGCTATATCGCTGGTCTTGAGACTCTTAATTACATCTGTTGTGAAGGCCACCGTCTGTTCCTGCCCCAGCCATAGACTGTATAAAAATATGGACAAAGCCACTGTGACGTCACCCGTTGCCTTTCCACGGCCTCGTAAAAACTGAATTGAAGCTTGGATGTCTTTTTCGCCGCCCGTTTGTACAAACTGCGCCTGCTCCGTGGAGCCAAAGAGGACTCAACCTGTCCCTCTGATTGGTCCTGAACAAATGTGAATACCCTGTCCAAACGACACAATATTTTGAAAAAATCAGCACATGCAGAGGCATTAGATGAAGGAAAGGCACCTATTGCGATTACATTTTTTTGTGGGAAAAATTTATTGACTGAGTATTTTGACCACATTGCTGCCATTGACTTACATGGTGAAAGATCTATACTGGAGCCAATCGCAGTGGCGCTAGTGAGCAACGGCACAATTGCCGCTCCCAGCCCAACCAGGAAGTGAGCTTCAAAACGAAAGCCCAGTCTTGGCCCCTCGGTCCCAGCCACAAAACTGTTCTGTGGTCCCAGCTCGTGCAGTTGCTTTCATACAGAAAACTACGGCGGGTCACATGGTTAGGCCGCTGCGCGGATCACCTAGAAGTGATCTGTCTTTTTCTAAGCTATATCGCGTGAGCTCATTCCACATAACAGCGACGCTTTTCACATTTTTCAACGGTAATGGCAAGAAAAAATAAATACCGTAAATATTTGCGCATACCATGACGGTTCGTTGCTTGTATCATCATTTCATACAATTACACATACAGATCACAATTAAAACTGTGGTATATTAGCGGATATAAAGAACTAGCTCCGTCAGCGCCTCGTTCTTCACATTTCATTGATCCCTTCAGATGCAGTTGCTCGTTACCGGCGCTGTAATTAACAGTGGCTGCTCCCTCACATAAGATCTGCATAGCGGGTAACGGCAAATTATGCATCATTTCGCTATGCTAATCCAGGTAATTTGCTTCATGCTGTGCTCACTTCCCCAAACGTCTTATTAAACTATTCATTTGCTCATATTTGTCATTTTTTCATGTTATGACATATTTTCCATCGTACCTGTAAAACAGAACGTTGCCTGGCAAACGGCCAAATGAAACATTTTCCTGTTTTCTCAATTTCTTTCTCCGAAATAACCTCAAACATATTCGTTACATTGTCCATGACTCCATGGTGTGTGTGCGCGTGCATGCATGCCAACAGTAGCCTAACTACGCTTGTTAAACCTTCCCCCACACAGGTACTCGTATTGGACACACTTGCCAGCCAGAGTTCTTGTCTTGTTGATGAAAGAGCTTGCCATTTTCTGTCTTCGCCTGTAAAGTGAACCGGCTTTATGTCTAGCTCCTCTCCTGACCATCTTTCACAGCGAGTACCATTAGCGCTTCAAAAGTAGGTTACAATGCACACTGACCACACACACACACACACACACACACACACACACACACACACACACACACACACACACACACACACACACACACACACACACACACACACACACACACACACACACACACACACACACACAGACGTCTCCGAAAACATTGCACATTCTCAAAATACGATGTTATGTGATAAGGGTCATAAGACCCATGGTTCTATGTAGGCTACAGTCCTCTTTCAATCTACAATAAGAAATGGGGAAATTTCAGAATGAAGTCTGGGAATTAGATCAGGATTACTGTGTATTAGATACAAATCCGATTTTATGTAATCATTTGCCTTTTTAAAATTATTATTAGAATTTAAACTCTACATCTGCTTCAAAATATCCCCTTATAGGCTAATGCGAAAGTGAATTCCCATTAAGCTTCCTGTGCATTGTGGCCGTTTTAGCCCGGCTCGCTCCTTTGTTTGGGCTCCCTGAGTACGAGGGAGGTGGAGACGGCTTCGGAGAGAGACTGAAGCCTGCCGCTGCCGTTGAGCGTGTGCAAACCCACCCTCCGTCCCCCGGCAGACGCACGCCGCTGATGATGATGGCGCATCATGGGCCGCGGCGCGCGCCGAGCTCCATCTGCAAGGCAAATGCGGGCTCTTTTTCGGCCGCCTGGCTCTCCCAACGCGCGCTCGCTCGCGGCGGGAGCCCGCTCGGGGGGTTATCGCGAGCGAACGGAACAAGTCTAATGGCAGACAGAGCTCCTTTCCAGGCAATTACTATATAAAGGTGAGAGTAATGAGGTCTGATCCGTCACACAGAACAGCTAAGGACCTTGCATTTGCATTTCCAGGCTGGCTCTCCCTCTTTCTTTCTTTCTCAATCTGACGATGTGCAGGGAGACAGCGAGGGGGGTGGTGGGGGGTTGCTCTGGATAACAAGCTGTGTTTCTTGGAAAACAGAAAATCTGATTCCCTCAGCTCATTGGCTGAATATGACTGACACCCTGCCCCCTGCCCCCCCCCCCCCCCCCCCCAACTACAGGCAGACACGACCGTCCTGGAGGAAGCGTGCCACTCCGCACATCCATTTTCACCACTGTCACGAGCCGGGGTGGAAATATTTCATTTCGTTCTGACAGAATATTTCGCTGTGACAGTGGAGCAGGAGGGTCAGCCAAAAAGACAGTGATCACTCTGAGTGATCTGCAATTGAATGAGCAGTCAGTGAACGTTTTTTTTTTCTTCGTCTCTTGTCTTTTCTATCCCGAGCAGTTAGGTAGTGGAATGCACATGGTCATCCCCAAGCTACAAACACAAACAAAAGGTAGGAATTATTGTAAAAATATAATCAAAACAAATAAAACAGTCTTATCAAAAATGGAGACAACACTGATAGATGTAAAATGTGGATCTTGTTCACAGCAAGTAGGTCATTATATATATATATATATATATATATATATATATATTACTTAAACATGATTTAAAACGGATTCCCAGTATGTATCGTATCATGAAAATGTAATCTCTGGCAGAAATACAAACCTCCTGATAGAGCAGACAGCGGAAGCAGAGGACGGAGACAGAAAGCAAGAGAGAGAGAGAGAGAGAGAGAGGGAGGGAGAGCAGGCAGCATGCATCAGTACACGGAACACGCTCAGATGAGAGCTGGGAAGAGCAGACAGCACTCCATTTCCTGTTATGACCAAATATGGAAAACACAAATCTCGGTACACTAAGAGGTGACAGACAAGCACGCACAGCACACATTTTAAAGGCTCAAGCTGCAGGCTGTTTCAGTTCAAATATCCAAATAAAAACCCGCATTCTATAACACCTTTGCAAATAGCCTACTTGCACATAATTCTCAGCAACTGAATGACACCATCGATTCATCTCTTCAGTGGCTTTCTTGTACAAGAATTCAAATAATCAACAATTTCACGTTCGTTTCATATTTGACCATTTAGCCATGAGAATGGCAATTAAAATAACAGAAATTGCCTTCCTATTATTTATTTCATAAGGGACTGGCCATCCCTCTGGAAAGAGTCATTATTTACATAGAAAGGACAAGAGTTTTCATATAGTGAAGGGAGGGGAGGAGAGGAGGGGGCTGAATATTCAAATGCCCAACATTCAAATGTCTCCTGGCTCCAAATGTGCATCCCAATTGGTTGAGGCAAGAGATGATGTCATCCTATGCTTCTTCTACTGACCAGATGTTGATGATGCAAGTCTAGCCTTAAGGCCGTGCCACACGGAGTCACAGAACAGAACAAATTGCACTAATCACACATAATACGCATTATTAAATATCTGAACCTGTAACACGAAAAATATTCCCTAACCCCTATGAGCACAGATAGAATAAACTGCGTTATATATGCAAAAACATGACAGAGCTGAAATAACAATAAAAATGGTTTGCAGGCAAAAACAAAGAACTGGTAAGAGGAAAACAGTCAAAGCACTTTTTACACTCTAGAGCCACCATAGCTTGTTTTGGCCTTTTATTTCATATTAATGAAATGGTGTGCATATGTAATGCATACATGTAATAAGGGTGGAATATAAAAAGATTAAACAGCACTGTCAACCCAATACAGAGCGCTGATAATACAAAGATCTGAATAAATGCCCCCTCTTGACCGGAACAGAGTGCAAGATAAGTCTGCGTCAATCATTAGAATGTAGGCCCATTTCATACATTATAACTGAAAAATTTAAACCGTCGACGAAAATAGATGGCGGATGAGCATTATAATCTCAGAAAGAACACAAAAAACCGCCGCTACTAGTATGCTAAACTGCAGTTTGCATGAATGTTTGCATGTTCAGTGATCACAAGATGGGAGATATACCTGCGTGCATCTTTTTCTACAAAACAATACAAAAAAATCTGCCAATAGTTGTGATATTGCAGTCATCGGTGCTGTCTTTCTTCAGGACAACACTATCATTTTATAATGTGAGTATAGACCAATAACTGATTTCTGACATGTGCAAATATTGTAGCAATTATGTATATTCTAAACAATTTAAACTAAACTATTTCGCTAAATGTCCAGCCGAACATTCGTTTTATAAAGTAAAAGCATTTTGCAAATATGAAACTAATCAATCTTTATTAATTAACACATTAAATATGAATCTAATATTTAACAACTAAAATAAATGGATTGATTCATTAACTCACAATTAAAAAAAAAAAATCAATTCCTTAGAATAATTAAACAGTTAATTTAATTTTAAAAAGACTGCCGACCAAAATTGCACTATAATGAGAAATGGGTGATTCTACCATTTTAACCCGTTTCTTTAATATAATAATACCGTATAGTATGGAACATAATAAAAATAATATTGACCTAATAGTATAATAGTACTTATTATTGTACTTATTATCAGAGTCTACTTTCCTGAGCATACTATTGGGATACAGACAGCACTTAGCAGACCTTGTAGCATTGTGTGCCACTCTCGACTGGTGGTTTTGGAGGACATACCATAGATAATCTTGTTGGCGCAGAGCAGGATGCAGGGATTCTATAGAAAAAGCTTTCTAAACTCGCTCATTGGCTGAGCCGGACCCGAGTGAAAAATGAATGCAGCAAAAATAGGCTGCGCTTCTCATTGCGACACATTTTCTGCGCTAAAGACCATCAATTACCGATTCAAGATGTTTCGCAGCGCACTGGAGTAGGACATCTTAATGAGTTGGATTTCCATTAGCACTTAAGTAGGCCTAAGTCATAGTGTTGAAACTGTGCTGGAGCAGCCTTCTGTTTCTACGCCTAATGAGTCTGGAAGTGGATTACTTCATCAATTCCACGCTCCTCTTTGTTTATCCTTTATGTAAATAGTGGTCAGCCATTACAATGCATTAAGCAGGTTGCTTCAAGAGAGAGGGGGGGAACATGAGCACTTCTAAAGCATCCGTTCTACAGATCCCTATTGTAAATCAGTTAATACCACCCATGTGATATGAACTGCTCGAGTCACTTTGAAAAGCTGTTCTTTTTTCCCCCGTTTAATGAAGACAACAATAGAAGAAGAATGAGAGAGAAAGAACGAGCGATATTCAGGTCCCCCCTGAGGGAAAGATAGGGTCTAACAGCGAATCAAAAGCTACTTTGAGCAATAATTTGGAAAACTAAAATAATGCGTTCGACAACATTGCGTGTAATAACATTCATTTGTGCATTTGTGTGCACTGGGAAACCAGCTCTCTCCCTAGATTAAAAATTAGTCGGAATACGTTTATATAAGATACATTAATCTCTGCAGGTGACGGTAAGGAATGCATTTTTATTATATTTTCCGAGCCGGATTTTCCCCCTCTTGACGGGAAAAGGGGCGAAAATGAACCGCGTCAGCAGAAACGCGCAATCGCGCTCTGAACACTCGGCGCCATGAATCCAGGTAACTGTGCTCATCACCGCATGGCGCCATTAGTTCTGACAGCTGCCGCCATCGCGTTCCTTGTAAAGAGCCGGGTTTCCGTTCCCAGATTAAGAGAAACGGGTAAAATCCTCATCAGAAGCCTCATCATCTCACGTCAGGAGAATACCGGCGGAGGAATTTCTGGCCGGTTGGTTACCGAAGCAGTGCCTTCGACCGAGAGACCATTTCAAGCTTCAGAGCCATATGCTTTTATCCAACCCGGCATCCATCATAGACAAATTAAGGATTCAATTAATTATAGGGGGAGTTACATAATTACAGTTTTACTGCAGCTCGAACGGTGACACGCACACCTCTAAAAATAAAATATTACGAAAAGATTGCGTGTTGTCTCTGGGCAACAGAAACAAAACATGCCAACACATTTAGGTTCACATGTTCAATGCCAACGGTGTCCTGTTCCTGTTAAATTGGGGGGTTGCAGAATTATAATTATTAAATCTAATTATGTACTGCATTCCATATGTTCATTATTCCATGAGAAAATTGGGAAGGATCAAACAGTGCCTTTAACTCTTTTGTAATGCACAAACAAAACGACGGTGGGTTCTGGACAGAAAAGGCTAATCGCGTAGGCTAATTAGCCTCGACTGCAGAACTGATTCAGAACAGCCAGGACCAACCAAGAACCGACACTTGCAGTTCTCCAAGAACCGCGAGCGGCTAGCGGAGGTGACTCTTTCATGCCGAGACCCCAACGGCAGCACAAAAACGACGAGGCCGAGCCGAAATCCCTCCTGGAAGCCGAGAAAACAGCAACATTTTAAATATTAAAGCGCAGCGCAGCCCCAGTGCACAGGACCAAGACTCTCTCATACCTCCGGATCTATATTTTGACTCTCCCCTGGGCCATTATACAAAGACACCTCCATGCACGTTCAGTGCATCACAGCAGGAGAAAAGTACAAATGGCTCGGCTACGGTAATGCTGCGGGTAAAAGTGCTAATGGCGTACAGAGGCAGTTACTCTCACAGTGAGTATTCCAAAGAAAAAAAAAAAAAAAACACTCTCAAGTTGAAAGAAACCGATTTTTTTCTTCTTCCACCCAACGCGAGTGACCGCGATCGCGGCTCTGTCAACATGTCCGTCCGTTTAGTGGAGGGTACGGCTCTCGCTTTGAAACGCGTCTGCCTCTGTTGCAGTGAGTCATTTGAGGCCTACCCCGCCCCCCACCCCCCCACCGCCACCGCCACACCACACCCCACGCCCCACGCCCCAACAGAAACCGACACTGTACGTGTCTCTCACTGACAATGCCACCACTCCAAAGGTCAACTGCGATACTTCCAGCCGTGTGCTGTGATTAAAGGCTTTGTCACACGTCCCATTATCAGTATTCAAATTAACCTTCTTTCCTAAATCTATCACGTGACACCATGATGCCTCAGGTGTTGAGAGCAGAGTGTGTGTGTGTGTGTGTTTGTGTGTGTGCGCGCGCGCGTGTGAAAAACCGCTTATCTACATAATGTCTGTTGACACACGACAGGCCGAAACTCAGCCTTGCGAGCTTGACACACCGCACAGATATTCGGACGAAAAATAGCAATTCGCTGGAAAACCTCAGACTGGAACTTGTACCCTTTAGATTCAGAACAATGGACGTCTGGAATGGTTT
>CM056379.1:104679827-104772543 GCA_029718625.1 Synaphobranchus kaupii | reverse complement strand
CTGGAATGGTTTCTATGGGAAACAATTGCAGGATGACATGAAGTTGACAGCAAGCAGTGCAACAGGATTTACTCAGCAGACAGGAGAAATATGCCTCAGAAAAAAACAATAGTGCAAAAAAATCCCATTCTCTTCCTCTTTCCTCTCCCTCCCATCTTTTATGTTTTTTGGCACCTCTGCTTTTTGTGACCCCTGAATACAGAATTATGAGTGTGAATTCACCTCTCACAGAGGCCCCACCATCTCAGATCTCTCTTTTTGAAGGATTCTGCAGGGTTCTCATAAATGATGTCAATAATGCTCATATGTAGTGGTTACACACTGTCTGTCTGTCTGTCTCTCTCAAACACACACATGCGCACGCACACACACACACACACACACACACACACACACACACACACACACACACACACACACACACACACACACACACACACACACAAACACACACAAACACACACAAACACACACAAACACAAGCACAAATACACACATACACACACACACACACACACACACACACACACACACACACACACACACAGTATATTAAGCATGTTTGTAATAGTGAAAGTAAAACTTTGGGTAAATGTCCAGAAGAGCAGCACAGTTCTGTTCTGTTCTTTGAGTCCTGGATCAAGTCCATGGATATTCCTGGAAAACATTCAATACTATCAAAGACCTACATGAAAAGCCATGAAATCCACATGTTCAGGCCACATGGCTTTCACCAAATACTTTAATCTAATACGCTGCCACAAAAAGAAAAAGCTGTATATTCATAAACTCCAAATGGAGACACTTTAGACTAAATATCTTCCATGAGACATGCTTCCTTAATGTCATATCTAAACTAAACATTGATTACTGCTATAACAATAACTTCTTTCACCGAGTTAATCTCTGGGAAGAGAAAAAGGCCAATCAAAACAGGGGCTATCATTTACAGGGGGTTTCACACCACAGCGCACGTGGCTAACACCCGCTGCGTCGAGGCGAGGCGGCACACATACGCAACCCTCCATTTCTCCGTCTCCGTCTACTCGGTCGCGAGCATCTACCTCTCCCTGTTAGCTGGAACCAAGCAAAACATCAGAAGTACTCCGTACCCCCCACCCCTCACCTCCCCCGCATTGTATAAAGCGGCCCCAGGCAGTGGAGGAAATCATCGCACTGCGTGTGCACAAGGGCTCCACCTCGAAACGCAATTAACGATACGCAACTTCTATAAGGCGCCATTGCGATTTCCTGGAGGTTGCAGTTGGTTAAAAAAAAAAAATCTAATCCTCACCTCCAAGCTAATTTTGCATTCCAATGCTTAATTGCCTCAACCGGGACAGGAATATTGGTAAACAACGATTTCACAGGCTTTGATCTAAATAATTACTGCGTTTGCGGCCTCCCAATGTTGTCTGCCGAAGACAATATGGAGGTTTGCTAGCATCTGCAAAGCCCACTGCATCTTCCAAATTGCGCCGTCACAAAACGAGCACCTGTTTTCTCTGCTCTATGCTGCACGCAGTTTATAAACGGTGTACAACATTATTATAACAGTTTTTTGAAGCCACAAACATTTGACCTGATTTTATGTTCCGGAGACAGGTGGAATGAGAGACTTCACAAGTGGCAATCTTTTTTTTTTCAACCACCAGGTGGTTGCTCACGAGGGCCCTGTTGCTATTAATAAACTGCAGAATTGCGGGAAATCTAATCACCACCTAAAAAGAAACGTGTTACGCTTGTGCAGGGTAGATTCTGACATGAACAAGACTGCTCTTTCAAAAGGAATTAGGGAAAGACCAACAGCAGGGTCATTAATTACAACAAAAAAAAAACATAAAACAAAATGGCGCCTTTGCGGTGGGGAAAAAAAACTCAACATCTGCACAGTCACTCTTCAAGCTAGATTAATCTACGTCCCGTAAAGCAAATGATAGTGAGGGAAAATTTAATTAAATAAGAGGCTTCACAAAGTGCTAATTCCTCTGCAAGATATGATCAACTTGAGGTTGAGAAGTAGTGACTCTTATATTTCATGTGCCACCAAAATACTGAAAGTGCTTTGAATTATTGATAGCCTTTGAGCAGGAGGATCTTAAGAAGCTCTGCTTCTTTTATCAATCATTCATGCCGTTTCCATTGAAAACACTTCAGACCTCAAGTATCAAATTGCACTTGAAGGAGGTGGAGAATCTCGGTACAAAAAAATTTCACTTAATTTCAGAGGGTTAAATTTTCAAGAGAATGCTCTCCAAACGATTAGAGATATTATGCTAATGTGTTGTTCTCTGCCAAGGCCTAATGGTCACCTGGTCACTTAGAAGGCGGAAGGTTTCCAATACATCTGTCAAGCTGGTGCATTTGCCCAAGCTAAAGTCCTACTCCTAAGGTCAACACAGCAAGGGCGCCACCCGGGAATCAAACTGGCAACCTTCTGGTTATACACCCTCCTTCTTAACCCCCATACCACAGGGGGTCCATCTATTTTGGTCTCGTGGAAAAGCCAATTAGTCTCAAAAAATACAAAAATATAAATAAATTTCACTTGCAATAATATAGGAATCTTCTGACAATCCTCCTTTGAAAAATACGAAACTACATTTGTTGGCCGATGCATTTATTACACGGTACCGCGTTACGTTTAACACGTTTAACACGTTTAAACACGTTACATTAAATACTGCCACAGAATGGGTCCGTTTGTGTCATTCCCCAAGTCTACGGCTTCAGCAGACGGCAAACGTAATCAAACATTGCGGTCTCTCCCTCTCCCTCTCTCTCCCCGTCTCCATCTCTCCAGCTCTCTCCCTCCCTCTCTCTTAGCTCTCTCTCTCTCTCCATCTCTCCAGCTCTCTCCCTCCCTCTCTCTAGCTCTCTCTCTCTCTCTCTCTCTCTCTCTCCATCTCTCCAGCTCTCGCCGTCCCTCTCTCTTAGCTCTCTCTCTCTCTCTCTCTCTCTCTCTCTCTCCATCTCTCCAGCTCTCTCCCTCCCTCTCTCTTAGCTCTCTCTCTCTCTCTCCATCTCTCTCCCTCCCTCTCTCTTAGCTCTCTCCATCTCTCCAGCTCTCTCCCTCCCTCTCTCTTAGCTCTCTCTCTCTCTCTCTCTCTCTCCATCTCTCTCCCTCCCTCTCTCTTAGCTCTCTCTCTCTCTCTCTCCATCTCTCCAGCTCTCTCCCTCCCTCTCTCTTAGCTCTCTCTCTCTCTCCATCTCTCCAGCTCTCTCCCTCCCTCTCTCTTAGCTCTCTCTCTCTCTCTCCATCTCTCTCCCTCCCTCTCTCTTAGCTCTCTCTCTCTCTCTCCATCTCTCTCCCTCCCTCTCTCTTAGCTCTCTCTCTCCATCTCTCCAGCTCTCTCCCTCCCTCTCTCTCTCTCTCTCTCTCTCTCTCTGAAGTGGAATGGAGAGCATTTCGTGCTCAGTCCTTCAGAGGCAATCTCCAATTACCTTCTGCATGCAAGTGCTCAGTGCAGTGGAACTGCTCCATTTCATCACCACGGTCAGGCCGCCCCACCGTAAGGGAACTGGCAGCAACACAGCAGAGTGTGTCATCAGCGCGCCACGGGGGCCCCCCCGAGCGCCCCGACGCGCTGCTTTACGGCCGCAGGTGCGTCGCGACCGCGACTTGCGACGGGCTGCGTTCGCCCGGCCGCTTCTCCTCCCCTCACCACTTCGCCGCTGTCGCTCGGCGCGGGTCGCTTTCGACGCCCCGAAAATCTTCGCCCGTGGTTCGAAACGACCGATGGGACGCTTGTTTAAAAAAAAACTTTAAAAAAAGAGGGGAGAAGGCGAAGAAATTCATCTGCGGGAGGGGGGGGGGATTTCCGTCGTGTTTTCGGAGCGCTCGCAAAGCCCCTGATACGATTGTTCCCCGGCAATGGATCTGCCAAGCGAGAATGAGGGGATTATTTGATTCAACTTCTAGTCAAGTGGCCAATTCGTCGGGAGATCGATACTAATCAACGGGCTGGCACCTACCGAGCTGTCAGAGGCCATTTAAATCCCTCCTACAGTAGCAGGAAGCTCGCATATCAAGTCTTAACCCCAGGCAAACACCCCCCCCCCCCTTTGATACCAACCACAGCTCACATTGCAACATCCTGCAAATTATTAATCTACAGCGTTTGAGACAGCGCTGGTGTCAAACAGTGTTTGGAAAGAGGCAGGGTGCCACTTGGAAGGCCTTCTTAGCGGTACGAACGCGGGACTGAAAAAAACGAGGGTCTGCGACACGTCTGACAGAGGGAAGCGGTCAACGGCGCATTTACCCGACAGCGGCGCGGCGGCAATCACGCCGACCGCCAGCCGGCCGCGACAGGGCGAAGAGCGGCCGTCGCGCCTCTGAAAACCGCCCGCGACGTACAGAGAATTCAGTGTTGGTTTGTGGGAGAGGAAACGCATGAGTGCGGGCCAAATCCCCGCGGAGGTCAGGCCGTATCCCAGAGTCGTCGGGGGAGTAAACAGCCATGACCGCCGAACACGGGGCTAGCCCGCGCTTCCTGACCGCCGAACACGGGCTAGCCCGCGCTTCCTGACCGCCGAGGAGGCCCGGAGAAACCCGGCTTCCTCGTGTACAATCCCACGCTGGAAATGACTGGAGAGGGGGAAATTATAACCTTAAATCAACAAAGAGAAGCCCTTCATCACAAGTAATAATGAATAATAAATCACTATTCATAATAGTAATAATAATAATACCAAAAACGCATTACAAGCTAGAAATGAAACGCTTGTACAAATTTGATCTGACAAATGTGTTAAATTCATTAATTTGACCTGCTGTAAAAACACTTTACATTAAGGTTTTTTTTTTTTTTTGACACCTTGCCTTCAAACCGTGAGATCCGGACCACAGAACTATAGAATAACGAGTTCAGTGGTCAGGACCCATGAATATTCAGTGACCCTGTGAAGGATCTGACATGATTTACATCCACTGCACCTTTGCTTTCAAATACCAGCAATGTCACGGAGCAGGAGGACCATGGTAGCATATCTGTGAAACGCAGGCACAGAAGGTGGAAATAGGGACCTTGCTTAAGTAAACAACAGCAGAACACAGGAAAGACATTTTCTACACTGAAGCGAGCAAAGTCGCGCCAGGCCAGGTCGATCGCTGGTCCGCAGGAATCGCAACATGCCTTAAATTTTCTAATAACAATACGGTTACAAAACTGTCTAACTGGCAAAACTCAGTTGACTCTTAAGTCTTAAAATATTCTGTCGAAAGTGCTGTCGTACGTCGCAGACATGGAAGAATGTTGTTTTTTTGTCTTGTTATATTTATGGGCCTGTTAGTATCAAGATGTTTGTTTTCTAAATATTTACCTCACCGGGAAGGTACATCTAAGGTGTTATACGAGCCCCTTGTACCTTATGAATGTTGTGTCCCATAGGAAATGCAATGAAAGTATCGCAGATTTCCTCACAAGTCTCTCAGAGCATGCACTACACCACCACAAACAGGAGCATTAGCAAATACGACGAGCAAACAAAATGCTAAACAACATCAACAACGTGTAGCTATTTGCAATGCGTAAAAAAAAAGAGAGAATCACAAGCTCTCAGTCCTATGTGGTTTTCACCCCGATAGCACTCGCAGGGAAATATCCACCCATTGTTAGTCATGGTGACAGCGAGAACAAAGTCAATATTGACAAACTGGCCTTCTTCACCTCCGTTATCCACTGGGCTCGAAACAGGTAAGGCAGCGACCGGCTGACACATGGCCTTTAAAGTGAGATGTGAGCGCGGCCGACTAACTGGCCGGGCAGCAGAACGTCAGCACGGACACGCAAAAAAAAAAGACAGGAGGACTCGCTCTGGGGGGTCTGCGGTCCTGGGGGGGGGGTCTCGTGCTACGGTGAAGCCGAATTGACACCCCGACATCGGCCGCTCGTAAGAGACAAGGGGTCGCCTAGCGCGCGGGCTGCCAATCACGGCGCCCGGAGATGGGCGGACCTGCCGCGCTCTGTCTGGAGATAAGTGGAGCTGCCTGCTAGGCCCCAAACCTCTGCCCTGCACAAACACGCCCATTGTTGTCTTGCGGCTCGGTCCCCCTGCCCTTTGGACTCCTACGCAGAGCTCTTTTATTGCGTTTCCTTTAAGGTTAAACGACTCGCCGGGCCGGAGAAAAAAAAAAAAAGCGAGCGTTTGGACCTTTCCGTTCCGCGCACACGACACTGTTTGGATTGGGGCTGTTTTCAGAGGATCGTGTGGACGCGTCCCTCTGCGAATCGTGTTTCTAAGGACTCTCCGAAAACCCTCAGCAGCATTTGGCCAAACAGTTCTGTCAGGAAATATGTCCACCAGACACAATTTCACCACAATAAATAAAAATAAAAAAACATCAATAAAACCTATGGTGATAATTCTTAAAACTGTGGTCAGTTAAGTGCGTTTATAGCAGTTGTTCAAATGTGGTTATTTCTTTTTTAAATTGCATAAATCTTTGCGTTTACCCCCGATCAGACATTTTAGGGTAGAATGACATGTAATTTAATTACAGGAATTATGAGAATGAGACTAACTTTTCAGAAGTGCAATATACTCACACTTTTGTGAAGTTGATCCTGTGGATAAAAATAAAACGTAAAAAGCAACCGCTTTGCTACATGCAGTATCTTGCCGTTCATTACGGAAGCCACACAGCAGGCTAGGTCAAACCAATAACTTCATGGCTTTAGCACTAATTCATGTAGTAATAACACTGCCCACATGCAGTGATAAGTAATAATTTGTATGATGGATCATGGCCAATTAGAGAGTAACATGTCTTTCAGCTTTTAAATTAGCTGGGCTCTGAACAGGGCAATACTTACTTACTAGTTTATTTGATTTTCATCACAAACAGGTTCTGGGAAACTGTGAAAGCCACAGACACCGTGAAACAATTGAGCGTTTCCTTTTCATTAGCGCGGCCTTGGTAGCCAGTTGCTGCAAACCTAATTTCAAGCGTGCGTAATCTGAAAAAAACCCTACAACGTTGGGCGCCACCCGCTAACAGGAATAATGTGACAAAAATCAGTTCATCCGCAAGTGTTACTGAGACTTCCTAACTTGTGAATAGTCTTGACGTTACACCGTGTCACGGGTGTGAAAATTGGGCCTTGCACGAAAGAGGCTCCCTGAAAGACGTGCACAGGTGGTAATACAACCAATACTGTGGCAAGCCTTCGAGCACAGCAATGCTGGAATCTGGAGATCATACCCATTCGAGAGAATTGATAGGCAGGGAATTTACACTGAGCTGGATCAAGGCAATAACACGAAGCACAATACGACATTTGCATCACTAATCAGCCCGGCGCGACAATAGCAAAACAGACTTTTGGAGGTCAGTTCCTCTAAGCAGACCCACTTCCAACTGAAACCTGCCCCCACTTCATTCTGCGCAGAAACTATTAGAGCCCTTCACTTTTCACAATGGATTTCAAATCCTTCACTTCACTTCGGTTCAATTGACCCAAATTATTGTTAGTAATACTCTACAAGCGTTTTCACACAGGGGATTAAAAGATTTTTTTTTAATCCTTGTTGATTGCAGTGTTAATTTGCATTGTTTCCATGATAAGTTGCGATGCACCCGCCCACATATCCGAAAGTGTCGTTTTGATAGTTTTTGCTGATATGATACATTGTCAGTTGCTGCAACCGTGCTCACTTGCGATAAGCAGACGTAAATTTAAAATATGGATCACAGGCAAAGGGATACCTATGATATACAGGCTGTTTGGAATCAGTGCATTAGCTGCAAGATACGACACGGCCGATGAAGTTATCACACATCAAACGGCACACCGGAAAACACTGCAGAGATAGAAATTATTATTATTCCTTTTGCTTGATCTGGAAGCGGCATTCAAATAAAATAATCTGATTTATGTCAACACGTCTGCTTCACGGTAAATGTTTCGCAGCGAGTTCAAAAATACAACGGTTGTAAAAAATAAAATGTGAATTGTGCCGTTGACACAACCCAAATAGCAGTTAATGACACGACGACACTTTTCTGGCGCTGTCAGTCTGGGAATGCTAACCCATTCCGGAACATTCTTCTTTTTAACGCAGCTCTATATCTCCCGGAATTCTTCCCCAGCAGTCATTTCTCCGCTTATTGGTTTTCCGTCTCCTTAATTACTTCATAGTATGACATTCCTGGCTTCCCGAACTGACACGTAGCCAGGGACAAACACAGACACGCGAGAACAACATCTATAATGTATGGGGGATCCATGGTTTAATACTGACTACTGAAACCAATAACGGCCATAGTCATAACAACTGATTGAATGGTACAGTGTTTTTTTTTCCGCTTCCTGAGAATGGCAATAAATAAACATGCACATGCATCATTTGTTATAATAGATATACGCAGGATTCAGGTTACCGTGGTGTAACCAGGGTTGCCAGACTGGGGGATTCTCCCCTAAATGTAGGGGATTTTAAAAATTCATGGGGTAAAAATATGTATGGGAGTCAATGATAGATGGGGGGTTTTAAAAGGAGGTATGGTGGGAAATTGTGAGAATTTCCGCCAAAACACTCAATTGAAGATGGGGGATTTTTGGAATTTTTTTTGGGGGAAAAAATTAATTCAGGCATCTGGCAACACTGGGTGTAACGATCTACCCATGTCCTCGCATCACAATGCATCAGTTGCGCACGTTGGGTAAACACCCATTCATCCTGCAAATGAGCAGCCCGATCATCCGATTCATGAATCCCACTGTGGAAAGAGAAACTCGCGTTTCCGCGCATTCAATACCCAGTGCACTGGAAAAGACTTGCAGCCACGTTACAACAGCGTCCACTTAATATGTATGTATGTATGCATATCCGAACGAAAGCTAATCACCTAAGCCCTCGGAAGTTTCTGGAACCTTTTCGAATTTCATCAGCAAGTACAAACAGAGGACTTGTACTGAAGGACTCTACATGATCCTGAACAACATTAGAATTTAAATGAATAGAAAAGCTCACTCCTCAGAATCCATTTACATGAAAACGTAAACAAACCAGAAGTGTTTAATCAATTTTCTCAAGTGTCATTTAGTAGTCTCAGTATGAAGCTTTTTCAGTTCAGCTTTGTATGCAGAAGACATTCTGGCCCCTCCATTGGACTACATGTTGTGCACCACGCAAAGTTAAGAGGAAAAGTGATTTCACCTGTGTTGAAATTTAAACTACTTCAACACAATGGTCATTACATTCACTGTTTACCAAAAACATAACGATAATAATCTATGAAGTGTCTATTGTTTTTATCCTTTGTAGCATCCATTGGTTAAATTTCAGCCGTTAATTAGCTTTGATTCATGATTAATTATTTACCTGAAAACACTAATTTGAGATTAAAATTCCCACTAAGCATCAGGGTAACCGAGAATCTTTTTGTTTTAGAGCAACATTCGTTACCTTATGAATTAAACTCTTTAGATGGTCATTCATAAAGCAACAGCATTTAAATAATTTATTGAATAGGTTCTTTAACCCTACCTCACTCTGCTTTAACTGCATAACTTCATAGCCTGACAATGGCCTGTTTCTAACCCACCTTTGTGGTTTGTGAATCCCAATATGGCAGCCTGTAGTTCAACTGATCTTGACTCACTGACAGTCCAAGCACTGCTGACCTCAGAATCAGATTTTTGTGCTACCTCAACCTGCCAACACACAGTGCACTGTGGCAACACTTCACTTGTCAAAACACACTAGGTCACTCACCGAATTAGCGCACTTACTCACTGCAGGTAACATAGGATGAAGAAATGCTCATCTGTGCTGTTTTTTTGTTTGTTTTTGCTTTGTGTTTTGGACATCATGTCAAAGACTTTTTTCATTTTAAAACATCATCATACAGTACAGAAGAATGGCCCATTTGTTTTTTCAGCCTGAATGTTGAGTTGTACAGTATGTGAATAGGACCATGCTGTCCATCAACCCACAGGTACTTCAGCTCGTGTTCACACATCGATATCTGCGGTTGCGTTTCAATTCTGAAGATGTACTGCCACAGTGCGAATTCTCACCCAGTTCTGGCCAGGAGCGCATCCACGGAAATCTCTGCTCCAGATCAACACCAGTCTGTGTGAAGCACGCTGCGTCGCGTAAGCGCAGAAGAAAAGACAACCACAGTGTCACCTCCTCCAAATCTGCTCCGTAATCCAACCACGTACAATTATTTATTTACATTTTTACGGTTTATTTTTCTAATAATGGACACAGAGATGGTTAAATAAGACCTGCGGCTTCACTTGGCAGCGGCAGACTAAAAACAGACACTGGCTTAGTGAGGAATAAAAAAAGTCCCTCTGAATTGGCCAGATGTAATTAGTCAAACAGAGTAGAAAGAGTGTGTGCAGTCTTGTCATTACTTTCAATGGGGAAAAGGAGGTGTAGCATCCAACAACCTACTGTAGCTGTGGGTGGCCAGAAACACCCCTCTAAGAAAATGCATCACCTTTTGGGGAGACACAGGGTATGCAGCACACATCACTGTCTGGGAGGGGACTTAAGGCGAAGTATCTCCTGTCCATTGTACCTATCCCAGAATGCATTGAGGTACTAAATAAATACCGCAGTGAGAGTACACAAAAGAAAATGTTTGATTCAGAACTTTTCCCTCCACGCCCTTAATGAGTTAGGAGGGCATTCAATGTAACTGCAAATGCACTTAATTTAAATGACTAATTGAGCAAATTCAGCAGCTTGAAATTAATGAAAAATATTCAAAAAAAATGTAGCACTCGCAAGCTTCTGTCTCACAGTTCAGTAGAACGCACCATAGTAATTAGATTCTGTGTCTTTTTTTTTGTTGCACTAACTTGATGGCTGAGTGTGGTTTGAAATAGGATTTCAGGGAACTACCGTTAACATGAGGTATAGGCAGTAAATATATTTTTAGAATGACACACAACTAAAATCTTAAACTGTCAAATCTAATCTAATCCCTCACATTCAAACTATTCTTAAGACCACCTGCAGCAAGTTTAAAAAAAAAAAAAAGAAGTGTTTTCAAAAGTTCAATTGAAGAGCGCAAACCCATTCATTCTGTGATGTTAGACTGATACCTTCACCTCCACTGAAATGTATTTCCCTTTTTTTACGGTTTCCTTACCGCAGTTTAGGGACCGCACAAATTCATACGTCAGTGACAACCGACAATGAGACCCAACAAGGTAACCGGCCATAGAGGAGTCACTGCACAGACAAACATTGCATATAAGGAAACCAACCTAGGCCTGCTACAGCTACGTCGACAGCAGAACAGCACAGTGCACCGTGGCAAGATCAAAGCAGCACGGACCCGAGTTTACCCGAACTTTCTCAAACCTCACCTCTCAGTAGAAGAGTGCACTTAGCAAATTGAGTTAAATAGCCTTCACGTCATATTTAATTCATGGGAGATAATGAAATGAATTGCTTTTGGCATTCCCAGGGTTCATGGACGGATCACGCCATCTCGATGCCGCAGAGCGCGCACGCAGGACCGGCGGACTGCAGCGTTTGTTACTGGGTGGGCTGAACTCGAGGCACAGGTACCGGGTGTTTACAATGGAGCCCTGCGTCATCAGCCCGGCACGCAGCTAGCATACCGCCAGCACGCTAGCAATGATGCAAGATGTGGAAATGGGGAAATAATGAGTCAAACTTTTTTATTAATTTTTTTTATTGAAGAAAACATGACTCTTGTTTTTCTTGCAAGAACAAGGCCAGCCAATCACATGTCCCTCTTCTCCCCCGTTCTCTGTCCTTATGCATTCAGAGGCTGCAACCTACACTTATCAATTAGAGAGAGCACAGACAAGCGTGTGCTCCGCTCCGAAGCATGTGACGTCAGCCGGCGCTTCCCGTCACACCGCGGTTGGCGAGTCAGGATCGCAGAGGCATCGGTCGGAGGAAGACACTTCATGTGCAGCTCACCAGGCGGACCCGCGGGCTCCCGTTCGACCAGTGGGGGTCGCTAGAGAGCCGTCGCCGGTCACCGACGCAAAACCCTGGACGATGCTAATGCTAACACTCTGCAGGGCTGCCGGCCACAGTCGGTACGGCCACAGTCTGGATTCAATATCTTGGGGCCCATTCATGCACTACAAAAATGCCTTTACAGGATGAGCCACCCAGCCAAAGACCTTTTGGGTGAATACAGTGGTTTACACTGGATTTCAGTCATAGTAAAATACCAGAACCAGTAGCTACTTAGCTATGCTAACGTAACACAGGTCTGGCTCCCAGATTACCAGGCAATAACTGTTAACTCAAAAGAACTACGACTGCACTTCACATTAACCTCTGAAATGATTGTGTAATAACATTTATCTAAATTACAGGGTGCTATATATTCTGCTACACAAAGAAGTGTGCATGTTTCGGACGTAGAGGACAGGAGTAATGGTTTCAGCTCATGAAAATTTAACCCTGCTTGCTCTACGGTAACTGCAGAGGAAGGCCGGACATTCGTAATGGAGGCCAGCTTTCCCTCCAAGGAGGCCACCGTAGTTTTCTATTCATATGCAAGCGGCCCCAAACATCGGCGTGACCACCCAACATCTTTGATGAATTTCACTCATTAAATTTCCACTCTAAGGACCGTTATTATTTACATTGCAAAACATTGAAATCAGCAACAAAAATAATGGTGTAAATAATTCATATATTTTCCCCTTAAAATCCATGATATGTTATAAAATCCATAATGGTAATTACTATAGCTATTAAAGCTGAGGGTAAGGATGTCCCCTGGCATCTAATAGATGAGGCCAAAGTCGTTCGTACTATTGGAAAACATACGGGTGCTCTTAGGTTGTGAGGCTGCAAACAGCCCTTTGAGGCTTTAATGTACCCGGATGTTGGAGATACAAAGGGCTAAACGCATTCAGCGCAAGGATTAGGCTACGCACGTACACAAACAGAGGCGCTGGCACAAGACGAATCAGAATCAGCGGGAATATCCTTCTCCCTTCGCTGAAATTTTCATCTCGGCCCAGTGGCTTTGTATTTCCTCTGCTGTTTGTAAACTGACAGCCAATGCTTTACCCACATTAACAATGCATCAGTGTCAGAGCGCGCGGAGGAAGCAATCCCATTGATTTTATTATGTGTGGAGTTGCTCACATTTCATTTTCACGCAAACGTCCAATGATAATGCTCGGCAAGACCCCTCTTCTCAGGACCCGAGACTAAATTCCCCGCAGTATTGAAAAGAAACTAATCAATCACGGACCTCCACATCTCCATAGGAAACAGGACTGGCCGGATGGATGTATTTGGGGGCAAAACAAGCGTTTTTCTCGCAAATGTCAGTACACAATCGGACTCCTTGTCAAATACAATTCCACAACTGAATTTTTGTTAAAAGGCAGTTTAGAAATTCTTATAAACCATCATTTGTTACGAAATTTGGAAGCTAAGCTAAGCTGAGCTCGGCCTGTCTTTCTGGGCGACCAGAACTGAGAAAATAAATGTAAATATTTACTTAATATGCAGTAAATGTAAGACGTCGATAAAATTTAAAAAACGCAACCTTTAGCAGGGTGAAACAGCAGCTGCGGTATGGCTGATATTGTGTTATGTCATGGAATAAGATAGACACGGAGAAGATGCACTTTGAGGTGATCAAGAATTATTTCTTGTGTTCAAATTTCACTTTCAGTTTAGCGCGAACGCACGCATTCGATAAAGCCTTTTGAATTCCATTTCTTGGCATTTACTGTAGCTTGAACAAAGTGGCAAAAGTCAAATTACGTTTTTTTTCTTCCATAGGTCAAAAGCTTTCATTGGCCAATAAATATCACCTCAAACTGCCACTTTTGTCAGCGTCGCATAGCTGTGGAGCCAGCAAATCATCCGTGTCTATTCATGATTATTAAATGTGCATAACCTTCCTAAAATCTAGCAATTAGGATATCTCTGTGAATCTTTCAATTGCATATGAAAGAAAGTCTTTCTGCAGAATGAATAATGTTTTTTTTTCCAAAAAGTGAATTTTTGATTGCAGCCAACTCCATCCATCAATTTTAAGATGGGAAAAACATTAAAAAAAGAATTGTTGTTGTCTAACTGAATCCCTTTACCGAACAATTTAATTTAAGCAAAAAATTGGCTAAGTAGTTCAATGTTCTAAACATGCTTAAATGTTTTGCGACAACACCATGATAGATTATGCAGCCTTGGGACAAACTCCTTAGATCATTTTATTTTCAAATATAAAAGTCAACTTTCAGTGATGTTTATCAGACAACAACCAAAGATAATCTCAGACATTTTGTGCCCTGTCATTTCTCAGTCTGATTCAAACCGGTTTTGCTGGAAAGCAAAACACTGAATGAGGGATGTTTAGACATTCATCAAATCAGTGACAGTCACGCGACAAAAAACAGGAGTTAAAACATTCATCAATTGACACAAACATAATGTCGTGAGGACACGCAATCAAAAGCCTTTGTGAAGGAAGACAGTCACCTACTTGCCTGGGATATGAGAACAGCACATTGTGCCTCTTATGTCTGTTCAGTCTGGAGTGCCGAACCGTGTTGTTTACATTTGCTAACACTCTTTAGTTAAGGAATTAAGGCATACGCATCTTCGAGCTTTGATTTGAGTATAATAAAACAAATCTCCTCAGAATCAATCAGGCAATTGTATCAGAGAGAACTGTTGAAAACCTGGAAGGTAGCCAGGCCATTTCTTTGAAGCTCAGCAGAAGAGACGCATTTCAGCGCCGCTCATAGCAAAAGTCACCGAAAATCACCAGTCCCTCCTAATTAATGTTTACAAAATGACCCGGATGACACGGAAGGCCAGCGCATTCAGAGCACGCGCGCAGGAAAACAAACAGAATTATCATATCACAAAACCACCGTGGTTTTTTTGTTTTGTTTTTTTTGTTCCTTAAGGCCAGCAACAAAGCTTTAATTCTCCGTAATGATTTACAAAGTGACTAGTCAAACAGATTTACTGTGACAGATTGAAAGGAGCCCAACATAAATATAATTACCGCTCACGTGATCCCTGCCTCCTCCTGCCTTCGATGGGAGGCCACACACAATAGGACATGCTCTACAGACGCGACTAATAAGCATTTTCAATTTGCTCATCAACATCGTCCTTCCGCCGGCGGAACGGAACCAAATAAACAATCGCTGCCGCGTAACTACTTAAAGTGGCAGGGCCTCAACAACACGGCACGGCGTGTACCTGCAGCGGGGCAGAAATACACGGTTAATTCTGGTTGTACACTTAAATTTAACCGCATTACTCCACATCGCAGCTGATGAACCGTGGCCGAAAGGCAACGATGTGTGGTAATTCTTAAGACACCAGCTGCAGCAAACTAGTCAGATAATGGGAATCTCTTTCGGGGGGGGCCTACAACTAATGCGGGCTCTAAAGCGTGAACCTTTGGGTTATCTGCAAAACAAAGATGACCTCGCGAGGAAAAACGCCACATTATTTAAAACGGTGGCTGCCCTCAGACACATCGAGATCAAGAGGAATTGATATGAAATAAACACTACAGCCATTATTTGAAACAATATAGTAGCCTTAATTTTTTTTTTTTTTAAGAGTGGAAAAATTTTAAAGCACAGTATTCACACACATTATCAAAGATGTGACAGTTGCTTGGAGAACAACGTGTCACTATATAGAGGAGGAAAGCCTCCCATAATCTCTAGTTAAACTTCTCCTTTTAATTGATCAGTTCTTTGAATAGCATTCTGTGAAGATACGATTATTTATTTATGCAAATAGTATGCGGAATGGTGGACACTGGCAAACTGACGCCCATCTCAGACATGGGTCCGCCTCACGCTACGCTTTGAAAGCGAGCGAGCGTCAAGATGTGTGGGAATTCCCAAGGAGCTGGGCCACCGTGCCCAGCCCTGGGGCCACTGCGGATTCGGTTTCTCGCATTCTTGCCTTTCGAGCCGCAAGAATAAAAAAATTAAAAAAAATTAAAAAAAAGTTCCAGTGGAAACCGGAGCGGAAGAAAGATATCACAGGAGCGGCTTTAAGGGCCCGGGAGAGGTCCGACCGCTTCCGCACGTTGCACTTTAATGACGCCGATTACGCATCCCGATGACGCCGTTTCAAAAATCAAGATCGAGAGAGAGAGAGAGAGAGAGAGAGAGAAAGGGGAAGGGAAAAAGAAGCAGTCTTATAACACCCCCCCCCCCCCCCCACCCCGCACCGCTTTTTTCCGGAAGGAGTGGTGGCTGCTTTGTTTTCCGTCAGCGGGCCGGGAGGAGGATGCGAGTTGGCGTACACCCTGCATGGCCCTCCCTGGCGGCCACTTTGCCGTAATCTCCAGGGCCTGCCCTCTGAGGAGCCCCTGTGTACGGTTAGCGCCGCGCCACGGTGGAAACTGACTCACGCATGCCCTCCTTTTAGAACGCGCTCAAAAATAGCGTCCCGCGTCAACGTTCGGTAAAGCCCGCGGGGCTCGCGTTAGGCTGGGGAGAGTTTGTCTGGAAATGCACGGCAAGGCGTCGAGAGCGCGTCACCCGGCGCCAGCTGCAGCTCGCGAAAACGTTTCTCCGCTCGCGATTGGCTCCTGCAGGACGGCCTCCGCTCTGCGCTGTTACGCCCCCGTCGTTACGGAAAGACGCTCCCAAACTGCGGCGGGTTTTTATGTTTATTTTGGCGAAGCAGATGCAACCGCGATTAACAAACGCCGTGATTACATCATGTGGTGCCCCACAACTAGGGGATAATTTTCGTAGGACAAACTCAGAGCCTGTATGGGTCTGCTTGTCATTTATGCCCCAGGAACATCAGATTGAACAACAATCGATTACTTTGTCCGCAAATTTTCATGAGTCTGATTTTCACCGATTTGCAGTATGGCGTCAGGAGGACCTCTGCTCATTCTTACCTCGTGCTTCTTTCTTTAATCTGAAACCGACGCACAACAATATGAACGGTAATCTGTCATCTTTAAACTGCAAACAAAGGAAGTGTTGACTGCGAAAACTATCTGATAAACAGAAATGAGATACACGGGCAGATACGGGTGTGAGCTCCGGATCTCCTGTAAAGCGCTATTGCATCATGGGCCTTTGTCTCATCAGAAACGGCAAGCGGAGTTACAGTCGTCGTCATCGCGATCAGCATGCAGCGATGACTTCTATTTCGCAAAGACATTCCGCCGCTGTGAGAGGTGGCTATGTCGAGGTGTCGAAAATAAAAGAACCAATTAAACGCAGCTGTTCCATCGCATAACCGACCTGTTCTGCTAAAAAATAATAAAAAAGATCTGATTAAATGAACTCCAAGAACTCACCGGAAAGCGCAACTTGCAAAAAACCCTCAAAAACAGTTTGATGATATTACAACATGAATATCAGGTAAGGTTACCAAACTGGCCGGGCAAACAATGTTTTCTGGCCAGTTATTAAAAATCAGCAAAGTCGCTCTTACCTGGGAAATGATGACTTCGGCCAGATCACACACACTACACGCACACGCACACGCACACGCACACTGTTCAGAACTTCTTACACTATCTGGAACTGGGGCTTCCATTTCTACCTTTGTTTATTGCACACGGGCGAGCTGACCCTATTGGCCGAGGTCTGTGATGCATACACTGTACCTGAGCCTCTGCGGAAGGAGGAGTCTAATGGAGAGGATTACCAGCTGTGCTCTTTGCAGCCCATTTTAGCTGGAGTCTAAAAAAGACACTTGTGGAGCAAAATGCAAGCAAAGATGACCTAAGCGTTCTTCCATTCCTGTTCTCCACGGTGAATGCGACTACGTTTCGGATCGCCTTCCTCCCCACGACACTGCTAACATCACGATGAACACTCGCCTACTCCCTGTCAAACCTGTATTGCAAATATTGTTCTTGAACAGTCCAAATTCAAATCGAGTGGTGCGCCCGCGCGCGTGTACGGGAGGGAGAGGACTGGTTTGCGATTCTTCGCCGAAACGTACTGGATATGCAAAACGAAAGCATGCGTCGCGAGGTTTTTCCGGCAGTGGCGTGCAACGAGGTGATTTCCAGTCGGACAAAGCAAACTGACAAAAACTGACAGGCCGTTTATTGAACGGCATCAGCTGGAATCCCGTCCGTCAACTGCCGCAAGACCTCACGCAACACTGGAACGTTTGGACTACAGTTCCTTCTCTTTAGCCCGTGGAGGGGCCTGATGTTGCTGGGGAAACAAATTACAGACCGCCTTTTTTCTTATTGCATTGGAGGGGTGGGTGTTGTGTGTGCATGCGTGTGTGTGTGTGTGTGTGTGTGTGTGTATGTGTGAGGGGGAGAGGGTTGGCAGGGGGGGAGGGTTGGGAGGGTTAAATACATTCCCGGTGTATTAGTAAATCCCAGTTAATTTGCCTTGTCGGAGAACAATGAAATATGAATCCCTGTGGGCGATGTTGAATGCAATTCCGCTGCTTTCACAGACTCTACTCCATCACTCTCTCTCTCGAGGTGCGGAAATCTCGCACATAAAAGCCGCGGAGCACACCGCAAGCACGGCGACACAATCTGCGCTCCCGCGCGCGGCAAATCATCTCTGATCATCCGCCGGATTGTTTTCCGAATGAAAATTAGGCGACGTTCCCGAAAGGTTCACGCAGGCTACGGCGCACTTCCCCGCGCTGGACGTAATCTCGCCCAATAATGCGGCTAAATCAACACCGACTGAACCAAAATGGTTTCGCATTTATGAGGAGATGAAAAAAGGACAGAATTTTTCAGTGTATAAATCAGTGCAAAATAAAAAAATAATTTAAAAAAATATTTAGTCGGATGTAAGAATATTTTATGGACAGTGATGGAAGCCAACAATATTCAGTCTAAAAAAAAACTTTAAAAAAAACACAAGAAAGCTACTTAAATCATAAGTGTCAACTAAATGCGCACCTTTGTTTAATTTATGGGCCAAAAGCCTGCACTGCGGTTGGGGTGTCATGTATGATTCAGAGACCTACACTTACGGACAGGGATGGGACCGAGCATTGTGACATCCGACGAGTATATTTCTCTCAGAACGTCAAATCAAACATGCATGAGTCCGTGAAAGAGGGGGCCTAAAAATCTCTCTGAAGGAAACAACCACTTAGAGTGGCGCACAGACTGCAGCGAGCCGGCGCGCGGGGGGCGAGCCGCGCACACCTGTAGTTGGTTTATATTAAATCCGCTCTCCACCCCCACCCCCTTATCCCCACCCCAGCCTCTACAGACACTGTCAGTCTTGACAGAAAGAAAAATTTCTCCCAGAATAGATCACCTTGAATAAGTCTCCATCCACCCCGGTGAAGCTGAGGCCCAGTCTCCCTTTGCGGCTAAAGCTCACTTAGCGCCGGATTTCAATCCTCCGGCTTTGCGATGGCTAACGCGTAGGCTACAACCGACGTTTTTGTTGCGACGCAACGCAATACGCGCACTGAAATGCTGACAACGGCTGGAGTCATTTGGTTTATAAATACATTTTAAATGATTCACCCTTTTAATATAGCATAAGCATGGTTTAATTATTGTAACATTTTACAGTATAAACTTTTTAATATTCGGTGCTTTAAATAATAATTGTGAAAAAACTATTATGTTCTGGCCAGTAAGAGGTCAACTAGCTACCGTACCTAGGCTAAGCTTTAAACAAAAAAGTCTTACATAAGCTACTTGGTTAAGTATTGTTTTAATATTTATTTGACTGCACTAGGTCAAAGAACATTCCTTATGCAAACAAGAGCTATTAAAGTTAAGTTTGTAAGTTGATACCATGAGCCTACTTTTGGAAGTGGGTTATGTAATACGGAAAAAAATATATGGAGAGTAGAAGAGTGGTAGATTCACAGTTTATGGTTTACATAAAATTACAGGACATGAATGACATGTATTCCATTTAGTGACTGCTGAGTGGATCCTGTGTTGGTATCACCCTTCATTGATCAGTTGGCAACTCCAGACTGATAACCGTAGTACAGCACATCAAAAAAAGTTTTTTTAAATGTTAGCCAAAAAAAATGGTTAAAAAAAACAGAGGTTCAGTGCGTTCCCATAACCTGGCAGGCATTTGCAGTAAGCCAATGTTGATTAAGGTTGATTTATTGCGGCTTTGAATGTTGTAATCTATGTTTCTAACCACAAAAACCACATTTCAAAGCAGGGTATGTAAACACAGCAACATCGGGAGAATATCCTTCTTGAAAGCATCCTAGTGAAAATGCAACACTTTAACATGGACTTTAACTCCAGCTCCCAGAGTACACCCGCATGAAACTGATACATGGTGACATGTTCTTCATTTAGACTTGAAATCCCAGCTATGACTGACATCCTTTTTAATATCCTGTTTACCAGCCCATCGTTAAGTATGAATGCGAAATACAAAAGTGCTTCTCTGTTTGCTGAATAAATGTTGAGCTTCCATGGGACGTTCAGCCGAATTCTCTCAAAGCACTTTTCGCCCGGTCACTGAAGAGAGTCAAAGCTAGCCAGGAAACGTTATCAATACATCACTCTGAGGAAGTGCTAAAGGAAATCAAACCCACATCCAGCACTGCCAGTTAGCTTTTTTTCACAAAATAAGCTATCCGAGTACATACAAGTAGCCTATAGCCATAAGCCAAACCACTGGTAGACCGCTGTTATGGTCATGAAAACATTTCACTTCATGTCTTCTACACTCTGATCGTGCCTAAAAAAAAAACACTCCTGGGTGCGGAGATCGATGCCTTCTGTGCAAATAAGCTAGACCACATTTATCAACACGTCCAGGCAAACGATGTCATCTTCAGGATAACCAAGCCTGTGGGAAAACGGTTTATAAGCCGTCACAGGCCTGTTTAAAGAAGCAAAAAATGATCCAAAAAATACGATCTCACGTCCCAAGAATTACCCAAAAAAAAACAAAAGCAGGTATTCAAGAAGCGCCAGCGACCGGCTCGTGTTCGCGTCAGGAACACGGAGTAATTGGCGGTCAGGATTAGCCGCGAGTTGCGAGAAAGCCGCAAAATTGCCTGAAGCACCGGAGGCACTGGATTAAGAACCGCGTTGGGCTTTGGGCAGGGAGCGGCAGGAAGACGTAGTGCAGGCCCTTCTCCTGGTCAGGTGGAAGTTCACTCACCGGGGGAAGCCGCTTTTCAGCCCAAGGCCGCCAGAGGTGTTAATGCACCCAGGTCCATTGAGACAAATTATCTCTCGAGTGGAGCGTCACATGTGAAATCATTTCGTACGGCGTTACCCTGACAGGAGTCCCCTCATACAGTAGACACAGGAACTGTAGGCTGTCTCTTCTACAGCAGACAGCTTTCAGGAAAGATCAACAGGTCATAGAAATCTGTATGATAAGGGTAAATTAGGCCAGTATTGGACTTCGGAACCAATGTCTTGTAATGCCCCTCGTAATGTAAGTGCTCAAGTAAGCCAAACGGATGTTCAAGTTATTTTAAAAAAATACATTTCCACAGCATGAATCCACATGCAGACCAGTAAGGATCACGCACACCATACAGCAACAGCTCAACAACAGAATTCCTCTACGTATTAATTAAATTTTCTCCTGAAACGCTTACATCCAAGAATCCACATCAAAAAACACCCCAAAAAAAGTATTAAGTCACTATTCACACAGAGTAGTGAATATATGGCAAACACACCCAGTCAAATAGTTATGTATGATGAAACCTGCATCATAATTATAAACATCTGGGGCTGAAAAAAACTAATGAACATCACCTCCTGCACATTCATACTGCGTCCTACAATTATACCCTGCATGCTAAAGTAAAAACAGAAACCTCCCATTTTTATTCCTGACCCAACAAAGATCCTTACTTAGGTTCCTTATAGTCATTTTAAGGACCTCTAAGACTGCATGCTGCCAGTGTTAAATGTTTCATTTCAGTTCAACAAACTTTTTTCCAAGCTAGGGGAAAAAAAAAACTTTAAAAACTAATATTTGTCTGGCCCATTTCACCAACTGTATGGATACAAGGGGAGTTCTGTTATTTCAAATAGACTGCGTCAGTGTTTTACCTAAGTACATGAAAAGTTAAGCTCAGAAGGGCCCTTGACTTGCTAAACATCAAACAATTGTTAGGCCTATTAGCCAAGCTTAGCTAGTGATCTACGGAGGTCAGAGGCATTTTCACAAGGAAAGCTTGGCTAAAGGGCCAGGAAAACAATATCCCAACAGTCAGTTCAGTGTAGACTTAGACTAAAGCTTGTTTATAATGTTGCATCATTCACAGTCTATTACAAAGGGATACATTAGATTAAGCAAGCTTAGGCTGACTAGCGCCCCAATACAAGCACTAAAATAACACACCGGTGCTTCGAAGTCAAGTCAACGGCGGCTTTTAAAAGCGACTCGTTTGAATCCGGCAGAAATATGTCCCGGTGCACTCCTGTGTGTCCGTTTTGGCACAGTAGCATCGATGACCTGATATTTTAAAGGTCTAGCTGGTCATTCGGAGGGCTCCTGTCGATGCTAATGGAGCTTTTGAACGGGCAAATTGACAGCAGCAGGGGGTTATCCAGAAACACAGAACTGCCATCGTGTGTCAAAACCGTATTTGAATGAAAACACGGCCGACACATCCTGTCCAGTCCAAACAGCATCCAAATGCATTTTGCAACCAAGAAGAAAAGTATTGTAGTGGTACCCCAATAGGGCACAACAGTTCTGTTACCCCAATAGGGCACAACAGTTCGGTGGTTGTTCACCCCTCCCCATACAACAACACGGTACTTACACATGTTTTCCTATGCTCCAACATTATGCATTATTCTGTATAATGTTTCTTGTTTTTTTTCTCATATTGATATTTTAGCCTTACCCAGGCCTTGAGACTGCCTCATTACTGCAGGTAGTCTAAACAAGCGCTATATTGTAGACCAGGGGCCATGCTACGTGACCAGCAGCTGCACCCCTGTGCCTCGCTCACACAAACTGACCCTCTATCCGCCAGCCCACCACCCCAATAGGTGCACCCTTGTAATAACACCTCCAAACACGGCCAGGCTGAAAAAAAACTCAAGCTCAGAAGGCAGTCGCGTGCTGCTATAATATTATTAAAAGTCTCTGTGGTCTGGCACGGCTCGCATTTGTGTTTTTCCCTCTCCACGACCCAGGAGGCAAATCTCAAATATGGGGAGTCTCACAGTCAAAACAGACAACTTGACAGGTTCCAACTTAGCCCTCATCAATATGGACAGGCCCTTGCAGCAGAACAGCAAACAGCGGCTCGCTTTCTCCTCGGACGCTAGAGCTCAGACGTGGCTGAATTGGCCGGCCTGCGTCAGAGTGTGTCCGCGGGATTTCCAGAGTGACCCAGGCGTCGCAGGAAGCGGTTCTGATGACTCAGGAGGGAAGAGCTTTCCCAAACCCGATACTAATATTCGGGAATGAGGCAGGCAGGCAGGCTGTACAGTTACCACAGAAAACAGATAGCTTTCAATGAAGGGCATTATTTTTCAATCAGATTTTATACCGGGGGGCCATGAGCTTTTTAAATGTGAATTTGTTCTCTGTAGGGTCAATGAGTTTTTTGGTTTTACGAATGTCCCTATTAACTTCGTAGTCTTTTTAGTCCCTTAACATTTGGTAGCAGCAGAAAGATATCTTTGTGCCCGATACGATTTTTTTGGCCATTAAAACACGGCGTGACTGGGAAAGGTCAACTTTACGGTTGCTTACTATATAACGGCAGCACGATTCTCCTCGCAAAAGAAAAAGTTCAGCGTTAAATGTTGGGAGGGCAAAGCGTGCGGAATATGGAGTCGCAGCCATGTAAAACTACCCCCCCTCATTCCTTCAACCCCCTCCCCCGCGCACTCCAAACAGCGCTTTAATTCGGCTTGGACACATGCTCGCTCCTACGGCGATTCCTTAACTACTTACAGAACTTCATATGTCTGCCGCGCTCCAACACCTTTGAGAAATGTCGAAGGGGAAACAAGCCAAGTAATCAAACAGTGGATGTGACATTGCATGAGCACTAAGCAGGCTATTTCCCAGCCACTTTAGATCACATTTGCACTTAATGCGCATTTGCGATGCAAACATGCAAGCAGATTTATCGGTGCTCACTAGCAGCTATCCCTGCCGCTGCACGCTTTCAGAAAATAAACGTTCAGGCTTGTGCAGTTGCCGTGGTATAATTTTAGACTGCGACTCCAGATTACCTCTTGGATGACTGTTGAATTCACTTTTGCGCAAGGAAGTTTGCATCAACTGATACGATTGCACATGAGATGCACGGCTTTAAGAGCACCTTCCATTCACAAAACTGCCGCTTTCTTTTTAGTCCATTGTTATGAATTGAAGGAGAAAAAAAAAAGCATCACCATTTTATGATCATATGTTGTTTCCAGCACAAGTTAAGTGGCTAATAACCTCTAATTAATTTCAACTGAATTAAGGCTTAACTAAAACATCATGCCACTCGGGGCATGAAGCCCCTTGTGTGTGTGTGTGTGTGTGTTCTGTGTGTGTGTGTGTGTGTGTGTGTGTGTGTGTGTGTGTGTGTGTGTGTGTGTGTGTGTGTGTGTGTGTGTGTGTCAGCGTGTCTGTGTGCGTGTGTGTGTGTCAGCGTGTCTGTGTGCGTGTGTGTGAGTCTGTGTGTGTGTGAGTCTGTCTGTGCGTGTGCGTGTGTGTGTGTGTGTGTTCTGTGTGTGTCTGTGTGTGTCAGCGTGTCTGTGTGCGTGTGTGTGAGTCTGTGTGTGTGTGAGTCTGTCTGTGCGTGTGCGTGTGTGTCTGTGTGTGTCAGCGTGTCTGTGTGTGAGTCTGTGTGTGTGTGAGTCTGTGTGTGCGTGTGTGTGTGTGTGTGTCAGCGTGTCTGTGTGCGTGTGTGTGAGTCTGTGTGTGAGTCTGTGTGCGAGTCTGTGTGCGAGTCTGTGTGCGAGTCTGTGTGCGAGTCTGTGTGCGAGTCTGTGTGCGAGTCTGTGTGCGAGTCTGTGTGCGAGTCTGTGTGCGAGTCTGTGTGCGAGTCTGTGTGTGTGTGTGTGTGTTCTCTGTGGGGTAGTTTTGTCTCCAGATCACTGCCATGCATTTGTCTCAGCTGTGGAACTAAAAGAGAGGCCCCTTAGAAAATGTGTGCCTGTTGTCAGTCAACTGCCACAGACATGCCTAATAAAACCCTGAGATAATATCACATTATACATCACCCCACCCCCCTCCCTTCTAAGGGCTAACCAGCACTGACATCTCAGGTTCCTCATGTAACGACACATGGCACAGAGAGCAGAGCGATGCTGAATGATTCGTTTGGTTGATAGGCATTCTATAGGTTAACCTAACACATCCTAGCGAGTCCAAGAGTAAAAGCCAGTGAATCAAATTAACTTTTTCACCCACTTGTGGATTCAAAAAAATCGCCACCCATTTTCAACATTTTACCAGCCACATTACATTTTACATTATAACACAACCTGGCTGGTTACCGGCCAAAGTGGCTGCTAAATTTTAAAAGTAAACGTAGAAATTTTACCGGCCACAATCAAATTTTTACCAGCATTTGGCTGGTGGCTGGTGTTAATTTCACACCCTGAGTAAATCATTCCACTGGAAAGCCCACTTGCGACAGTGTGTGAATACTGTTGGAAATCAGGTACAAAAATCTAAACAATCAAGGCCTGAGCTAGTTAGCATATTAGGATTAGCCTGTTAGACCTCCAAATGAAACACTTTAACCAGAACACAGACAGATTCTCGGTGTCAAAGCCTGAACCTTATGAATGATAATTCCACAGCAACATGTAAGGGCGAGTGTCCATTTTATTATCGGCATGACAATGCAGCAGTTTTAAAATCACTTGCCGCAAATACTGACTATAATAATGAGGAAAAACACACACATAGCCTAATGAAATCTATTAGCTTTAAAATCATATGCAGCAAATACAGGCTACATTAAGAACAAAAAGCACACAATCTTAACTCAGGAATTTTCAGGCCATACCTCGGCCGAATTTACTAACTTGTAACTAATTTAGAAAAACAGGAGAATGGACATGTGTGCCTTGCAGATGGTGTCGGACAATAACGTGGAGTAAGAGAGGGACCCATACAGAACTTGTTGGGGGAGAAACAAAAGCTTAATGCCCGTTTACAGTTTTATAAATACTCCTTTTGCACTTGGCCGGCCGTTGGTAGCTGGCATAAAGCGCAGTTAATAAATGGTCTACTTCAGCCCCAGCCGCACGTGCTGGGGAGCAGAGCTCCGTTTCAATATGCCTTTTGTTTGACGGCTGGTGTTTCAACATCCTCAACTTGAATAGGAGAAGGTCAGCGTAGTGCTTCTGCCCCCTTAGTAATGCAGAAGCTCAACCTGGGGGCCCAGTCGAGGAGGAGGAGGAGGAGGGAAGAAAATGAACTTCTCTCTTTCTCTCACACTCATTCACCAGCTCATGCTCAGATTCAGAAATTCAATGACCCCCCCCCCCCCGCAACGCAAATCTGGTAAACAGATCCCAGCACTCTCCCGTGTTCTTAAACCATTAGAAAGCCACGATCAAAAGGGGCGGGGCCACCAGCCACTGTTTACAATGCTCGTCGCTGCTTTGCTCTAAGATCCGAGGGATTTTACACACACAAACACGTTTTCAACTCGTCGCGTACCAAGTAAACCGGTGAGTCTCGACGTGTTATTTTTGGGACAGTTCAGTTCACAGCTGATGACGAAACAAAAACCTCCTGAATACGCAGACGTGCGAGCTCAATCACAAACTGGACTGTAAACATTGACGTAGATTATCCGCATGTGGTTATTCATTTCCCCTTTGCCCACGATCCGGTACAAAGAGCAGAACTTCTTAGGATCTTCCTTAAAACCTCTTATTCAACCTCTCCAGTTTCCTCCACTTTCCTGTCAACGTGGTACGTGGAGTCAAGACTCTAGATTCTGACAACACTGACCAGGCAGCACGGATATGATTGCTTTCATCCCTATAAATCTGCGGGTGCTAAATTTAATTAGATTCATTAGTTACAATTTCTAAGGGAGGAAACCCCACCAGATTCACTCAAAAATCACCAAAGGGAAACCAGTCAATTTAGCCTGCTGCTGCAGGGCTTGGTACTCTATAACTAATCAAACACCAGTGGCACCAGAAAGCATATCCTCTTTGTTACCGCCTACATACCATGTTTAAATGGTTGCATCAAATGCAAAAACCGGCATTGTTAATCTGCACGTGAATATCAAATCAACAGCTCAATGTCAATCGCAAAACACACAAAGCATGCCACACTGAAACTGAATGACTGTAAAGTAAGTTTACCCCCACAGTTGTGTTGTGATTTTGCTGTAAGTTTTAAGATCCAAAAAAATATTTTTAAAACAATAATAACAATAACAATAATAATAATAATAATATTAATAATAAAATTTACCCATCAGGTACGTTTGTTCTTTCTGTAATAACCCCCACCCCTCAGTCTTTGTTTACCTATTAGGTGGCTGTGTCAAGCCAGTAGTTTTCCTTCTCTTCTCTTGTCCTTGCTGCTGCCAGACAGAGCTGCTGTAACTATTCCCTCCCTTTTCTCCCTCTCCCCCTCTCTCTCACTGACAATAGTTAGAAAGCAAAGCAGGGTGCTCTCTGCTCTGTCTGCTTTATTTTTTTTCAGTTGGCTGTTCTTTTGCGTCCTGGACAGATGTACAGCAATGAAAGGGAACCTCGTCCTCAGTCGTGCCCCATACGAGAGGCCCTTTAGTCCCAACTGGCTTGATATCCAGACACCAGGAATTCACAGAGACAATTTGTAAAATCCCACGTAAGACTGCATTTCAGCCGTGTGGTCAAAGGAACTTGGCTAACAGGGCTTTTTTCTTTAATTGAAGTTAATCGCAGAGCGATACATTTTAAAAATACATATGGCACAAGTAGCAAGTTATAAGCACAAGAACGCAGATGACGAGAGTTTCTATTAACCCTTTGAAGAGTAGGTTTTTTGGAATGCTATTTTGTGTTCTAGAACTCTATTGCTGTTAGTTACCATCAGCATTAGAATGTTCAGTTAAGAACATTCTAATCACATATTTGTGATCGTACACCTTAAAGGGTTAATACGGTAAAAATGTAAGCAATGTTAAGAGTGAAACTCAAAGGTGCTTAGCTAACGTTAGGTTATTTAGTTACGCCTTATTTTATGAACGGGGGAAATGCAAAGCGACGCTCTGCCACTACAGAAGAGAAGGTAAGTTATCCCCTAGACCTTTAATCCTAGGATATTTAGCTATCCAAAAGTGACCCGGACCCACCTCTAAACCCAGACCTTTAATCCCAGGATATTTAGCTATCCAAAAGTGACCCGGACCCACCTCTAAACCACACACACCTCACACTTCTTCATTGATCGCGTCTTGATGTATTCTCCGTGCAATAGCTACACAATACGGATCAAACGCTGTTAATACGCTGTGCCGAGCGAAAGCATACCGACGAAATGTAGCTAGCTCGATAACTAGCAACATCCCGAGCTAGAAAGCCAACAATAGAAACAACCTGCAGTCTCTTTACGGGAGCAGCACAAAAATAAACCTCAGCGAACAGCGAGCTCTTATGTGTTTCTTTAAGTGGTTAACGTTACTCCATTGTTGAGCAACAATCCCATCCAAGTAGACACAAAACCTTCCCAGCCATAAGCGAGAGGTGTGAAACCCGACACGGAAACAAATATGGAACTTAGCTACTTACGGATCTAAGCCAAGCAGTGAGCAAAGAAAAATCCTCTTAATTTTCTGATCTTGTTTTTAATATATTTTTTCTCGCCACAAACACTGAGGACGGGCTCAACGTCAGTGGGTGAGTAACTGAATCAACTAGCAGAGTGCACAGCAAGTTGAAGTGTCAAATTACATGGGCTATTCTATTACCGAAGGGCCATGCTTGGTGGCTGCTGACAAAATGTGGCCCGGAGTTCATGGGAAAGCCGTTGGAATGCGGTGGATGGGATTGAGGCATGGTTTGTGTGAAGAACACAAGTCCTATGTAATATGTAATGCTTTACAGTCATTTGTATTCATTATATAAAGAGATAATCACACGTTTTTTTCAGTGAACAACGGAATAATAATAAAAGCACTGATGGCTGAGCGACTAGAATTCATTTATACTCAGATATGATATATATGTATACAAAATAATAAACAATAAATCACATCCATGAGGAATCTTCTATGATTTATAGCAATTCCTAATCAAAATATTTCTAATGTCATTTGAAGATGACAACAGCTATCATAATAGTAGTAGTAGTAGTAGTAGTAATATTAGTTATTAGAATAATTATAATAATAATAATTGTTGTTGTTATTAAATTACTAGTTAACAATACTATTGCTATTATTGTTATTATTAGTAGCATTGTGTTTATTAATATTAATATTAATAATAATAATAATAATAATAATAATAATAATAATAATAATAATAATTGTTATTATTATTATTATTATTATTATAGTAATAGCATGCGTGAGGTTTTTTCCTGATCCGCATTGACGTAATCCTATGTTCCGTGTTTTGCTGGTGACCGGTCTGAGATAGAAAGCTCTGAATAACAAAGACATGTTTGAGAGCAGCAGCGGCAGCAGCAGCAGGCTTGGCTGCGTGGTGACGTCAAGGAACAATGACTGTGGCAGCAGTGCCCGAGACACCGTTCCACAGTACAGGCTCTCCAGCCAGTACACAACTACTCAACTACTTCGAGGCTGTTACTCTAGTGGATTTAACAGTTTCGCAGATATAAAACAAGTCATGTTTGGAATGTCATTTGTAAAAAGAAAAAATACTTGTGCTTTAATATACTGTACATTGCACATATGCTGACAATATTACTATTTACATTTTAAAGATTTTTTTCTTTTCTTATATGACAGATATATGGGAGCAGACACATTCATCAAACCACACACGTTGAATGTATTTGATTTAAGGATAAAAATTATCTTAATGAAAAAGTGTTTCTTGTCAGATAATTATTATTGCAATTTGGATGCTGCTATTGTTCAATATAGATAAAAAAGAGTAATTACTTTCAATCCTTGTTTTTCAATAAAAAATGTTTTGACAACCCAATAAATAATGACAGATAATAATAACTAATGTCTTGGTACTGGTGTTTGTCAACCAAGGTGTAGATGAGCATTATGTTGTATAATCTGCACATGAAAATTTTTATTACCACAAAATAATATGTGATAATATTTGATCTATACAACTACAACACAGTCTGACTTTAAATTTCAGAAACAAATTCCAAAAAAATATTATAATAATATTCTTTATACACCCAACATTTTCACATACCTCGTCCTTGAACTGACATTGTGCGGTATGTCACATTGCAACGCATTAAAGTTTTGTATATGAAATAATGTTGTTGTAAATTTCTTGTTGTAAGTGAAAATGCCTCTCTTTTTTTGTGTGGAGAGGTAGAATCACTGTATTGCTGGATGGCTACATGAACAGAAAGACAAGCTTCAAAATTTTCTTAGAGTTTTCTTAACTTGTCAAGTCAGTTTGGGTTGAATCTCTGTTCCACAGGGGTGCCATGGTGGCATCCTCTTTAGTAAAGGGCCCTCTGCTGAGGAGTCTATCCACGGTGGCCTAAGTTAGGGAGTCTGGTACTGAACAATAGGCACCATTTGTCCTGCTAAAAGGTGACAGGCGCCATTGATTTCTGCCAGCTCCTACTTATCTGTGAAACCAGGCAGTCCCGCAATCGTGAATGCAAACCAATGACGTCATTTTTCAATGGGGCGGGGGTGGCATGAGGCCAGTTACGACACTCTTGTCATTTCTCATTAATGACATCATCATTTCCTAATCAAGAGCGCTATCGTTGAATCATGGGGGTTTCATCAGATGTTTTAAAACAACGTTTGACCAGCTCTGTCGTGCCACAGTAATCTTGTTTACGTTTCACAGTGCGCTGTAAAGTAAACCGTAAGCCCGTCATTCATCACATGCTCCACAGTTCATGCAGAAAACAATTACAGCTGTATTAATTGTGCTTTCACTGGCCAGGGTGATCTCGTAATTTCAATACTTTGGCGAGCAAAACTTCATTTCACAACACTTCCAATGATGTTGCCTTTAGTAGTTGACATAACTAATGCTTGATTAAATTCTGATATCTGTAACCTGGAAATTTTGTAATAAAGAAATGGATTCTTTCTGTATGGACATTGTGTGTAACAGCATGGCCTCTAAAATGATGAAAAATTACCTCATCCATAATTTAATGGAAAAACAAATACTGCAACAAGACATGATCAAATCTTCCCTCCAAGTCAATCTTGCATTTGTCAGGACAATGAATATACTGCGTGGTAAATGTTGTACCTTTTCCTTCCAGAATATGTGACTTCCCTTTCAAATGACGCTTTAGTAACTGTTGCTAAAAATATCATATGGCATTTGCAAATATTGAGAGAGCTGACCACTGTACATTATGCAAGTGTTATAGTACACTTTATGGACCAATAGTATGTTGATCTTCCGACAGGTAAAAGCCTGTGACCTTTAGAAATCATGCCACAAACAGAAGGGAGATAAAAGGTATTGTGTTGTCAAAAGACAACTCTGGAAACTGTTGGTGTGTGTGTGTGTGTGTGTGTGTGTGTGTGTGTGTGATACAGATCTCCCTTTCCCAGCTTCTAGCATCAGACCTGTAAGTGTGCTGAAAATATATATTTTAAATTATGTTACTTCACAGAAACATTTAAAATATTTGTGCGTGCTCTCAACCAAAAAGCATATTTTTTTAGCCAACAGCCTGTTGTTGGGCCACATACATGTGCACTTAAAACACACATGCATAGAGGGGTTACAATCCTGATATTATTATTATTACTATTATTCATTTATCTATTTATTTTTAATGATTATTATTCTGCTTAAAATAATTGCGATGATTGTATCTATATATCACCTTTCATGGATCTATCAAAATGCCTTCAAAACCCTTTACCTGTGAAGAGGGAGAGAACCTCCTCCAGCACCACCCGTACTGGGGGGGGGCAACATGCTGCCTTGAAGGTCCATAACAATTTTGGGGATGGCACCCTCTACACACACCTCTGGGCATCTCCTACAGCACAGTGTCCCTGGTACTGTGCTGGAGGTATTGGGTCTTTGCTAGTCCAGAGGTGGGCGGTGTGTGGTGCAGTGGATAGCACTGTCACCTCACAGCAAGAAGGTCACGGGTTCAAAGAGCAAAGACACATGCAGTTTAGGCTAATTGTCCGTAGCTATGAGTGCTTGTGTGCGAGGGATTGGGTATTCTGCTTCTCCCCAAATGTATCTGGAATAGGCCCTGACCAGGAATAAACGGGTTAGATAACGGATGGATGAATAGTTGAGGAAAGAATGGCCTTTTCTGGTCAACAAAGATGACTTCCAGTAGCAACATTCTTTTCCTGGATAGGTTCCAATCCAAGAACTAACCAAATTAATTTCTTATTAACTTCGGCCGTCAGGCAAGAAAAAATAGGGTTGGGTTGCTGGCAACCTGGGCTTATGGAGATCATATATAAAAAATGTATATATACAGTATACAGGTATGTGTTTGTGTATAGCATCCTGTACAGTACACTATAGTGGTAGTCTCAAATAGCATTGTAAAAGTATAATAGGACCTTTAAGTAAAAAACACACTTCCAACACATTTATCTCAGCAATGTTTCCTTCACAAAATATGAAGGAATATATTTCACCATGGCTAATGACAAGCAACACTAAGTAACTAGTTATAAATGGTAAAAATATTTGGTAAAACATATTGTCTATGTCGATGTCATATGCGTTTGTAAAAATACTTACAAAATGTATCTTGGAACTAATACAATTTTTACCACTCATGTTAACAAGTACATACAGCACGAACCATTGGGTTTTGACTGGCATTGTCCCTAAACAATGTATGTGTGTTTGACCACACAACAGGAGCAATTGTGGATTTTGATCTGGTTGTTGAATCCAGTTTATGTGACGTGTGAAAGCATCCATCTTGAATATGCCCCCGGGAATTGCGATTAACAACAAAATAACAACAGGACATAACTCCATACACAAGGCCAATAAAAGGCACACAAAAGTTAACTTTAAACAAGGAGGCCTAAGTGATATATATCGCAACAATTGTCATGCCATGTTCCAGTCCCATGAAAATTACACCTGCATTTTTCTCTTCGTGTTTTTTTTCTTCTTTTAAACCCTGACAACACTTTTCAGAGACTTGGTTTTAGAAAAACAGGCAATGTCAAATGACATGTTTCGTTTTTTCCTATGCCAGTCGTTTGACACTAATGCACCGGGTCAATTTTCAAAGCATTACATCTGAAGAACATTTACTTCAGAATAGTTATCTGGAGTTGGCAGGGATACATCTGGAAATGACATAATTAGCCACAGCACTCATTCATTTGTGTTTGTGCCCTGTTCATAGGAGGAGGTAGCGCTTTTATGTGCTGCTGAGTAGGAAGCAACAAAGAAATTGTACTTTACTTGAATCCGCTCTGCATTTCGAGCCAAAATATTTCAGAAAATGACGTGAATTATGGTTCTGAACTTCTAAAGCTCAATCTACATATTATTCTGTTTAATAACATTTCTGCACCTGCAGCACGTAGGCTATAACATAAAAAAGTGAACCATGGTTTTTATTATATTTGTTTAATAATAAGTACCTGGGCTTATCTGAGTTACATTACACTTTACACCTTTAAAATCACATGAGAGTAAAAATTCACTTGGTCAATTTATGAAATGAAACACCTTATCTTCTGTTTTATTATTATTATTATGCCATTAATGTCCTCTCAAACCTACTAAAGTCCATCGGCTGTTAGAAACAATACAGCCCCATCAATTAACACTGTACTGTAGTTGGCTGTCTGCTGTTTCCATAGTTCCCAACATTCATACTCAGCCCCACACGTCCCTCTTTAAAACACAAAAAGCTGTGGCCAGATGGCTGCCATGAAGATGGATGGATTAAAGGTGGAGCAACTTCAGCTTGACTGCTTTTATGTATAATATTAAAGAAACAGGTGCAAGGAAAGGGTTCCTTCATAAGACGGGCAGTTGGGAAGGCAATTTGTGCAAAAGTACAAATATTATTGGGTGTTATTCGTATGTATCATATATTGACAAAGATGATGGCACGTTCCGTTTCTTTCCCCCATTTTATTCACAATTAGCCTAACAGAATGTAGGCCGCATCCCGATCAGACCTTGAAAGGCAATGCTTTCTAACAATTTCAGTACTGCCCCCTTTGTCTTGGCTACAAACTGCAGTGCTTTACCACTGTGGGGACCGTGAGCCTTTATATTAGAGGCTCTCCAGATCTCAGTCAATCTCCTGTATCAAACACAAAAAAGAGGGATTGACTGCATTCACTGTGGCAGGAATAATTGTCCTTGACTCACACACTTAAGCAAGTTTTTAAAGTCTTATTATTTTTATTAATTAAATTCAATGACTGGTGAACCAATGCAATTGATTATATTCGAAAAACTATTGCAATATGTGCCTGACTGAAATTGAAAGGGAAAGCTAATTTTGTGGAATTTTCAAAGCTTCACCTTTAGCGCATGTTTTCCATTGGCTCAGACAGTTCTTGTGTGGGACGAAGCATACGCATGGGCTTTACAATGGCTAGAGTGAGGCATTATGGGGGTTTGTAGTCTAAAGCAAGAAAGTACACTACAAGTAACTTCAAAGCAGCTTGTACGGTGATGCCATGTTTCCAGAGCCTGTACACATTTAAACAGATTAATTATATCCCATTTATTCACTATTATGCACATAAATATCAGTTTTTATATTGTGCTGGTACTTTTTTCCTTGAATGCAGCCATCTCAGGTTTTATGCACCATGGGATATAGTTCCAATCCAAAGTAAGATTTTCCTCATTTTTTTAAGAATAATGTAGCAATATGTACATAGGTACAACTTCTGGAGGCATAAATTTGCTGTAAAAGCTGCTTTGGAGTTACTAGAAATCTTCTTTCTTTGGATCAGAAAACCTCCAAAAGCCAGTATGTCATCATTAAGTTCTGTATATATCTACAATATCCTTCATTGCACACAAAACTATCTGGGCCATTCAAAAACATACAGGAAAAACACCAGAAAGTGAACTATCCCATTAAGGACAAAGTGCATTAAGGATAGACATACATCAATGATTCATCATGTCTACTTTGGGTAACCTCGCTAGATGCACCCTGTTGACTCCTACTGAAGGTCATAATATTATGCCGTATGTCCCTATTGCCTGGAATCCCCTATGTTTAGTCCACCTGCCACTAGTACCACTATATTATATTTCAATACAATATGCATTTGTTTAGCAGAGGCCTTTAGCTCATTGCTAATAGCTAAAAATGGAAAGCACTGGAGTGTTAATGGTTGAACTTTCTATTTTTTGCTAGACTTGCCAGTTATGATGTTACAATGTCAGTTTAATCTGGCTATCTATCGCAGTTTTGTCCGTTATGCTGTTACAATGTCGCTATCTATGTGGCTATCTATCTGATACAATTTCACAAGAAATTAAGAGATTAACATGTTGATTCCTTTACATTTTCAATGCCAATAAAATGGCTTTACAAGGGCCTTTGCCTGTGGTCCAGTGTGTGTTCTCACTCTCAGCTGTGTTACATCCCAATTCAAGGGGAAGCCTCACCTATAGCTTCTGTGGAATTATGGAATTTACACGGCTTTTTATTACTCATTCAGCCAATATGATTATTTTAACTAAACTATTCGCAACAGCTGTAGGCTCCATATATTTCTCAGTTTCATGATGTCATTGTTAGCACCACATTGTCAAAACCACATTTCTGGCATAGTGAGCGAGGTATTGTAGACCTGTGATAGTGGCATTTATTTTTTACTACATTATATTGTCTTGCTGTTTTCAAATGGGTCAATGAACTGCTTGGGTAAAAAGCAAAAATAAACTGGAACACAATTATGCCATCCCACCGCCCAGTCTGTTGTTCTCCCTGCTGCGATGTTGTAGAACATAACAGACAACATTTTCTATTTTAAACAGATCTTTGAATTTAGCCTCCAAATATCACTCCAAATTGTGCAGTAATCATTAATCCCACTCTGCCAAATCAGTGGTTCGTCAATGTTAAGAGTGAATCATAATAAATTGGAATAAATAGCAGAAAAAATAAACTGCAATGTATTTCAAAATATATTGTCATTAGTGCCTTTTGCTGCTTATGCAAACATTCCTGATTTACATATGTTATTTACAAATGTAAATCAAACTTTCCTTAAAAGTTTATTGCGATAACAAAATGAAAAAAGTACCAATAATGTTGAGCCTCTGAAAAGCCTTTATTTCAACCTCTACATAATCCCACAGCTGTGATTGAGAATTTATAGATCAGTCCTTTACATATTTCCTTTTCAAACAAAGACCAGTATTGGTAATATATAACTGATTTGATTTACTGGGTTAAAATACAGTAAGAACTTTTTTTTCACGGCGAGTCTCTTTCCAGGCAATACTTTTGATGAGAATCCAGACTATATTTTTTCATTAAAGAAGTGCGATGTCAGCTTTCAGATTTAAGGAGGATACCTCCGTTATTATTTACAGTTCCCTCCTGAATTTAAACCCGACAACCTTTGGCTCTTGCCCAAACTGACTTGTTTGCTACGAGACTGGAGATGTTGAGAGTGCATACACACTTTTACTACGGCTGGCCTGTAGAGGTCACCCATAACATTTAGCCACACAATTAACAGACAAATGTAACCTCTCGGTTGATTAAAGATCATTTGGTGAGATATTCTGGCAGCACGACCAAAGATACCGGAAAACGTTATCAGTCAGCCTTGTTTGCCATTACGGAAAGCTGTCATGCTGAACACACTCCTAAAAAGCGGCCTTAAAAATCATGTGCATTGGTTGTGCATTTAGAATTACGGCACGCTGTCCCAGCACAGTAGATGATTGTCCATTGTTTGGCCACCAGTGCAGAAGATGAAACGGCAATCAATACAAATTCATTAAGGGAGGGCAAAATATTTGTTAAAACATTAAATCTGAGAGGAAAAGCGTATACATTTATGAATTATATACAATTTAAACAAGCGCGGCACGTGCAGGAGGGCTAACATAAACAGGCTCCACAGTTGACCACCTTAAGAGCATGCACGGGAAAGACAGGGCCAACCTCCTGACAGTTCAGACAGAGAGAGAGAGAGAGGGAGAGAGGGAGAGAGAGAGAGAGAGAGAGAGAGAGAGAGAGAGAAAGAGAGAGAGAGAGTGAGAGTGAGGGACGGACAAAGAGCGAGGGGGAGAGAGGAGAGCTGCCTAACAAACAAGACTGTCTGGATGAAAGGAGACAGCGAAGGGACAGCGGGGGAAGGATGGAGAGAGGGATCGGCTAACAGAAAGAGAGGCAACAGTGCGCCATTTGACAAGACATGAGGGAAATCAATTAAAGCACTATTGATTCTCTCTGGAGCAGAGAGAGAGAGAGAGAGAGAGAGAGAGAGAGAGAGAGAGAGAGAGAGAGAGAGAGAGAGAGAGAGAGAGAGGGAGCAGATGCATTTGGCTGCCGTGGGACAATTTCTGGAAGTGAAAAGAGCCCCTAGATGATTTCCCCTTTCTGCCCCCCCCCCCCCCCCCCCACCACCCCCACCCCACCCCCTCCCACACCACCCCTCCACCCCCTCCAATTTTTTCATTTCAGTGAGGTAGTGTGAGCAATACTGGCTAAAGCAGGCTGCCTGCACCCCATGCTGGTTTGCTTTGGAGAGTGGAGAGGCAATCAATGTGTGTTCACAAAAGAGGAAGAGCCTTAAGAAAGCCAACTGTTCCCTCAGGCCATGACGGAGGGAGGGAGGGAGGGAGGGAGGGAGGAGGAGAGAGAGAGGGAGAGCAGGAAATGAGAGAGAGAGAGACAGATAGCAGAGTTCAGTGCCTACGTTAAGTGACTGACAGCACTGTGTTTGTCCTCTAACCTCTAATCTTAAAGGAAGCATGTCAACAGCTATAGACTGCATGGGGAATCCGTTAACGAGGCAGTGAATTACTCAGCAAATGTGATGTTTATTACTGCCATAATTGTGTGGAGGTGTAAATGATGATGATGAAGGTATGATTGCTGACCACTGGGTTTGACTACTTCATTAAATTAATTAAAGCCACATTAAATTAATCGCAAATGGGATCAATAATTTCATCTAAGAGGGATAAATTAGTTTGATTATTATACAATAATAGTGAGCTTGTGAAGGATCAGAAAGCCACTAAAAATCTTACACCGTCTATTGCATTTATTATTTTTTGTCTAAAGTTGGGGGTTTTGATTGATACTTTCAAGACTGTTGCCTTTTTTTCAGTTAATTTGTCTTTGTTGTTGATGTTGGTTTTATACAAATGATATTTACAATATTTGACATAGTGTTTCTATTATAAAGTACATTGTGGTATAACATTGTATCAGCTATAAATCAAGAAGGGAATCATACAACTAAATTAAACTAAAAGGAGTTAATTTATTTATAAATGTTTAATTACATATTTATGAATGCTGTCTCATGGTGAGAGTGTCGCTTTGAGGGTAAAAGAAGTGTTCTTTCAGGCCAGAGTTAAATTAATTTCTTACATCAACAAAGAAGAAATGACACATTTCTGACTAATTAATTTTAGTTAAAAAAAACTTAATGAGTAGTGTTTAGCATGCATTCAGTGTATATGAGCTTACCCAGAATCCACTCGGGCATGAAACACATTCATGTTCTGAAGTGATTCATTGAATATTCTTTTTTAATGCCTAGAACTTTTCAATAATTAGAACTTAAATACCTAGAACTTTCAATCTTCCACCTGCTTCCTTTTTTCACGATGGTACATTGCAAGCACTAGTATAGACGGCCGCACATTTGCAAATCCATGAGAGTTGATTTGAAAACTGCACCGTCCAAGATTTTGGCCTGTAAGGTCATTCATTTCCTGTTTGCGCCTTTTGTCTTCACGTTCTCCAGGTGAGATTCATGTACCTTACTGGCAGGACTTAGAAGTTCAAGCCAGGGATGAAGAAAAAAGTGAGTGAGAGAGTGAGAGAGATGGAGAAATAGAGGGAGATGGAGGAGGGGGGGGGGGGGCTGCTTAACAAACAAGCGTGTCTGGATGGAAAGACACAGCCGAAGGACAGCAGGGAAGAATAGAGAGCTAACAGAAAGAGAGGTAACTGTGTGTCATTTGAAAATAAGAGGGAAACTGGTCAGTTTTGGTATCAATTCTTTTGATTTAAACTTTCAAACTATATTTCTTTTGTTTGTGTTCTTTCGTTCCTTTTTGCTTCATGGTATGGGTCTAATAATTTAATGTTTAATAATAAAATTATTGGACCAAACCTATCCCAAATTCCCCACATCTCAGGAAACTTCAGGCAATTCTTTATGATTAACCTTTTTTTATTTTTAAGCATGACATGACACAAGGTTAACTAGCTATGTCCAAAATTATTATTCTCATATAACTCCAGGGCAGAGAGAAACCAATTACATAAAAAAAATTACATTAGGATTCATACACATCAGAATAAAGAATAAATTAAACAAAGTAAACCTGCTTGTATGTGGCACTGTGTTGCAATGCACCATCATCAGCAATATGATGATAAGATAATATCATTTTTAGTTATCTGAAAGCCAATCAAAAGTTTTTTTAGATATCTAATCTTGTGATGATTGTGGCTTCTTGTCTGTTCTACATAGGCGTTAGAAATGATCCCGGTTGGGCATTAGTGTATGTGAAATATGTTTGATAAAAGTTTTTTTTTCGGTAGTGGGGGGCATTTCCTGTCTCCTGGTGCACCCTGGGAAGAGGTGGAAGTCGAGAGGTGCTGAGAGAGGTGCAGCAGCTTGTGGAATCCCGTGGAGGGCAGCATACGTCCCCTTCTGTAGACTTACCACCCCTGCAGGCCTCTCTGCCCCACTGTTCACACTGTTTACCACGCGTTGCCCGGCAACCTGAGGAACAAACAGCGCACCTGGCGTGTCCGACAGGAAACCCGCATGGCGTGTCCTGCAGGAAGCCGGCATCGTTCTGAAAACATACCACACGTGCACGCGCGTGCAGACGCACGCACGCCCACACACACACACACACACGCGCGCGTGCGCAAACACACACACAATTGCAAGTACACATTCCCCAATCTGACAATTTATTCACAAAAGTGGTAGTGCTAAAATCTTTACCGTTAAACAGTGAACCTCACTTTAATTTCGGAATTAAATGTCAAGCAGAAAGTAACCCAAATTAAAAATGTTTTCAATAAGTTTGTGACACAAATGTAATGTATTTTCCTTCTGGCACAATTTCACGGAACAGTGAACGATTCAGAATGTACTGCGCTTCAGTCCCGCCCCCTACACTGTTTACACAATAATGCCTTATCAGGTCAAGTCAGATAAAGAAGATCGAGGAATTAAGCAGTGCAACAATGTCTCTTTTTTCGATGGACGCAGATCCCAGGGGGGTGTTGAACGACAGGGAGGGACATCTTAATGCCCCCCCCCCCCAATATTATCATGTTGAATTGGGTGGTACTGTTAGCATCTGCCTCAAAATATTCCGAAAGAAAATTTCCTGTTTATTGTTCTACCCAAAGTGAAATGAGATCTACATCCTTGCTCCTGTTTAGCAAGGATGTGCATTATATTATATACAGCATAATATCATCTATTATACAATATACAGCAATTCGAGCAATTATTTCCATTTTCGCTTCATACCCAAATTTGGAATCACTAAACCCGATTTTAAGCACATTCTCTCACACAGTCTGTCAAGGCCATGGCCTGAAAGGCGAATATTTTCACAGTCCGGCCACTGGTCTGTACAGCCTTGGTGATGTCTTGCAGAGCAGTTGCAGCCAGACCGCGGGTACCGATTGACACGTGGAGCTGCCATTGCTGAACGAGACAGGAAGTACCCTCCCTCCCGACCTCACGCCGTGCCGTGGCTAATTGTGCATCCTCCGGCAGCACTCCTGGCCACCGTTGACACTGGCGTGCACAGGTTTCAATTCCGTAGGCTAGGGCAAATCATTGCACTGAGACCCAGTACTAAGTAACGGTACCTTCAATGAGGACCTGAAGCCAAACGCATCCTGCATAAATTCCTCTATTCCCTGGATGTGCTGGGTGAGTCAGATGTACTGTAGAAATGTGTTTCTTGCGCTCCAGAGCATTGTTTTTTTTTCTTTCATTTTCGCACAATTATCTGTTTGTTTACTGAATGTACCCTAATCCATGTCAATACCCGCAAACAGTACGGCATTGGGGTTGTTAGTGCTTTACCTTCGCTGTTTTTATCTGTCCCGTCAATGTATTGTTATTGTAAGCAATTCAACAGATGCTTCCCCATCGATTTCCCCCTAACAGAAGATGGACTTTAGAATCCATATAGATTTCATATCTATTATATAATGGAATTCCTCCTCCTAGAGAAGGTATGGATTTTCTGCCATTGAAGCACAGAGGTGGTGGTAGTGGCTGGTGGTTGTTGCGTGTTTGCGTGCATGCGCACATGTGTGTGTGTGTGTGTGTGTGTGTGTGTGCGTGTGTGTGTGTCAGCATGTACTGCAGCTCCCGCTAGGGCCCAGAATAGAGTTTATGGATTACGGTACTACTGTACAACACTGACTGTACATTGAGCCAGTGGACGTTTCATATTACTGTATGTTTTGTTCTGTATACGCTATTGCTTTAAGTGAGGTCCATTGAACTTGAATATTCCTAATGTCTTATTTTGTTAAAGTAAATATAAACATGCACACAGCACACATTGTGATGAAGACTATAGAGCCCCAGCATATACTAGATCAACATTTGTTGTGCTTCTCCTCAAAGATCTATAAAAAAAGTGTATGGTGTTATTAACGTGATGTATCCGAGACTATTGAAGGGCTATGCCAAATTTAGTCTTTTCACTGAATTCAAACTTAAATATTCTGAGCTCTCTGTGTGAAATAATATGGTGCATGGTATTTATAATGATTACATTACCAGCATATTTGAGTAATTATTCAATTACATACTATAATTGGATACATGAAATCTGCTTTGCCTTGGTAATAGGCATATCAAATGAGAACAGTATAAGGAAAAATGAAATGAGGAAATGATAAAGAACTACAGAACTACATTGCACATGTCCAGATATTTTGTTGATGGACACATTGCTTCAGATACAGTACTTCACAGGTATTGTGCAGAAATCCTTCCTTAGAGCTTTCATTGGTGTGACTATGGCTAAAAGTCTTTACTTTTGTAAGCCTACTGCAACACCATCGCTTCCTTTTTTGTAAACATGAAATAGGGTTTGCTCAAGGATCCCTATTCACATTTCGAGCTGAATGCCAACAATTGTTCAGAACAATTGTTCACACACACACACACACACACACACACACACACACACACGCATGCATGCACGCACACACACACACGCACACCATACAAATACTTCAACTGTTCAAATGTTCAACTGAAAATCCAAATGACCAGACCCATAACAGCAGTAAGCAAATGAATGGACCAGACATGCACTTTTGTTCAGAGCATCATGATTTGCTTAATCCGAGTCTATAAAATGCTTTGTCGTTTTGTCTCAGGGCATCACACACGCATGATTGCTAGTTTTGCGGCTCTAAGAATTTTGTATGACTCATACCTTATGCACCAAACTGAAGAATATGTTAATAGTATTTTCCTGGAACAAGCACTAGTCCTATTAAATGTCAGTCTTTAGCCAAATCTGGCACAACCATTTCAAAAAGCAACACAGCAAAAATGTTGGTGCACATTTAACACTGCTGGTATACATTTAACACCCTAGGGTGTTTATATGAGACCACTGACTCAAATAAACACCCTAGGGTGTTAAACGTACACCACCAGTATGAATGATTATGCCATTTGAGTTCAAATATATGACACGAGATGGCCTTCACCAGCAATATTACATGCATCATGTGCTTCGCGCAAAACTTTTTGTTTTATAGTCTGCAATGTGAGTTAATGTTTCAAGCAAAAAATTAAATAAAAAATGCACAGACCCGTTCAGCCTTACGAAGTGGGGAAAAAGCAATAAAGACCATCTTCGGGGACGGAAGAAAATATCGCATTGAAATATGAAATTTAAACCAATTTATTGGTATTTTGAAAAATGTCCTGTGATTGCCATTGTCATTAGTTTTCAGAGCTCGGTAAGCCGAAGGCCGGCGGTTACAGCGGAGTCTTGAGAAACTATAAGTACAGGGGGGGATGCAGGGAAATTGTATTTTATTTTTGAATAAATGTAGGAAGGAAAAACTCCTACGGTGTGACCGGCGCTATTTAAGCCTATTCCGCCCGCACGTACACAGAGCGGAGGAGAGCGACAGAGCACTGATGTGGTGCGTATGAGTACCTTGCCTACCGGGGCAGTCTACCCAGAAAGAGGCCCGAATTACCATTTTGTTTCTTTTTAGTAACAGAATAATTCATGGGGGCGTCCCATAGTGTGAGTATTTGAGTATGAAAAGAAGTCTGTGAGAGAGAAAAAGAATGAAGTGAGGAAAACCTCCCCCCCCCCCCACCCCCCGTGTCCACATCTTAAGTTACTCTCCCTCCCCACCAGTCCTCCCCCTGTTGACTCGTGAAGGCACAACACAACTTTTTTAGGAAAAAGCCGAACAGGTACATGTATCTCTTGCGTTCTTTCTTTCCTCTTTCTTCTTTTTCTTTCTGTCTGTATCTCTCTCTTTCATTAAGGCCTACGCGGCGGCTTTGTGAGCTTCGAAATCACCGCGCGCGGCGCGCCGGCCCCGTTTTGACCATATCCGATTTTCTCCGACGCTCAATCGGGGACCCTCTGCTGAGCTAAGGGGGAGATAAAGCCGGGTGCAGGACCAGGGGTCACGTTTTCCAAATTGGAGTTAACGGGAGAGATAGACTGCTGTGTCCATCAAAGCGTTACTTCAGGCAGTCTTTCACCGTTGTCATTTGAGAAGCCGCTGATTTCTTTGAATTAATCTCACATGTGGAATGAAAGATAGTGCAGCCAGAACTCTCCGGTTGCATTTCTCTTGTCGGAATTAACCTTGTATCTTGCTGTTTTGTCATTACATTCAATGGGCTACAGTCACTTTTTTTAATCAAAAGTGGGTCTGCGTGGTCATACTAACAATTCAACACAGCTTTGTAGCTACTTTACGTTTTATATCTAAGCAGTGAAAGTAATTTTTCTTCAGCAAAGAATTTAATGATTTTGTAATACAGCAACCATTATGGGCTATTGCAAGGAAGTAATATTAGACTTTAATAATGACTTTTTGTAGTATGTGATGTAGAGTTTTTTTTATGGAATGTTTTTTTACCTCAATGTTTTGTGCATACTTAACCTGCATGTGAATTGTATTCAATTTACATGTCATATCTGTTATATACTGTACGTTATAGTATGTATGTATATGTTAATAATCAAAATGCTTCCATTGTAAGTTGACAAAAATATAGGTGTTACATGATACAACAGCAGCAGCGATAATAACGGTCTGTGTTTCTGCAGGTTTATGAAGCCGACAGGTCCATTGCTGTTATGCAGATGCTGTAAAATACAGCAAAGTGTCCTCCATGAATTATTGATATTCGTTTGCTCACAAAAGAAACCTTGTACGCTCCCAGCACGTGTTGCTGCACATACTATGAAATATGGAGCCGTAACCGAGTTCATATTTGTCCACTTGATCATGTCAGTTTATATTTACTGGAAGCTCTTCAAGATTTACAACATCAGACAATTGAATTAAAACACCACAGGCATTAACAAATAATAACCAGACCCATGTCAAATAATTATTTGAAGTACTTTAACCCTTTAGACAACAGTGGATTTCTGACTATTTTAAGTTTGTCTGATTGTCTGAATATTTATATTTCACAGGACTGTACGTTTTGGTTAGTAATATGTTTAGTAATAAATTATCAAGGGTCTCCAAGAGTGTTTTCATATTTTACAAGTATCTGTTAGAGTTAAAACAGTATGTATTTATAGCAACACTTTGAACTACGTCTGGTAATAATTCTAAATTGACAAGTTTAATACATGTATATAACCTAAGGATGGTAATATATATAAAAAGTGCATCCGCCTTCATATACTCATTTTCTGTTTCCTTGAATATAATGGCATACAATAAGCCTTTTCATATCAGAATAAGGAGAAAAGCATTTTTTTTTGTTTTCTCAACAAAGTTTTATCACAATCTTTCTCATTTGAAATGCCCAGTGGTGATTGCAGACTCAGCCCATCACTGCTGCATCCTCTGTTAACCCACGACGTCCCACGCTATCACGTGCATCATTCAGAATGTCTGCATCTGGCCCCTCCTTCTCCTCACTCTCTATTCCACCTCACAACAGCCCCTCCTCTGGTTAGTATGGGCACTGCAGTCTGCCTGCACAAGCTATGTGAGTTGTACAGTTCTCTGGTGAAAAAACTGCACTGGACTCCTGCAGGCAATAACCGTTGAGATGAGATGGTGTATAGACTTAAGTACTGACTTAAACTTTGACGCACACCACAAGTCAGTAGGTAGGCTATTCACTAGGGTGACACTGGTTGGTTTAAGTCTTATAATTCTTCTCTGGTTGCATTTTATGGCCGCTTTTTAAGTTGAAGAATCACCAGAGTAGACCATGCACTCATCTCCCGACTCCATACTCAGCCTACCATCTGGCTTTCAAAGAGTTTTTGGAATCTTACCGCTCAATGAAACAGTTTTAATTGAAAATGATTATATACATTTTGTAACCTAAATGGCAGTCTGTTAACCAATTAAAATGATGAGTACAAAGAAAATCACAATGAGGTTTTGCACACTGGTTGGATAATTCCATAATACCATACATTTGTTACATGTTTAATTTTAGAGCATGCTTCTTCTTATGTACATTGATAGTTTCCCCAGTGCCAGCAAAAGGTCAAATATAGACACTTTCAAAAAGATGGAGACCAGCATGTGTGCAAGATTTAGTCTAATCAGTGTCACATGCTTTGTTATTCTAATAATTAAACTGGCATGCTTCATCTCCTTGTTTGTCTCAGTAATGGCAGACAACAGTTACAGTTGTACTTTATCATCGTGACCTCAGTGGCAATGCAAAACTGGTAGAGTTGTGTGGAGCTGTGATATTACTCGACAAGGCTAACAGGATCAGTGACGACAATCAGAATAGGCTGAATATGTTTTAAGATGTTCAAAATGATCTCTTTTCCAATTTTTTAAAGGTCACTGTAGCTTCATTGACTTCTTACACACTGCAAGAGGAAACATGTGCATAAAAATAAGCAAAATGCTGTCAGTAATTAGTGCATGGAACGCAAAGGTATATGTTTGTCACATTAATTCGATTTTTGTGTGAATAATTAACGGTAATTTTTTTCCCTGAGGCGCTGCAGAAAGTACGCTGTATGGTTTTCTCATTTGGAGTCATAACCTGTCACTTGACTGACTAAGGCGATGTGGATTAACTGCACTATGTATCTGGTCCTGCTCCTCCACCAAAGCTGAGGCGAGCCACAGCTGTAACCTTGAATTAATGTATTTGTGATGGGGAAGCAGCTCATCACAACAAGATGTGCCACTTTTTACAGACAAGTCCCAAATGTAATCTCGCGGTGGCATAGGTGCGCACGTCGGTTGTCACCAGGAATGATGGCTGATAACACGCTACCTCTTTTGCTTGTATTGTGGGCGCCCTCTGGCCCTGTGGGATGGGCCAATTTCTCTCCATCAAGGCAAAAGCTAACTGGGGGACTTATGGGTCAATTCAATCAAAGTTATCGTATAAGTGTCCACAGTCATTTCAGTCAATACGGTGAATGCAAAATTACAATTTTTTTCCGGTAATAACTTCCACAGCTTGGAAGGTATGGGAACATTTTAAAATGTAAATGTAAAAAATGAAAAATGTGGGAATGTAAAAAAAGTGGCATGTTCATTTTTTAAAAATTGCTCAGTTTCATTTACACACACACACACACACACACACACACACACACACACACACACACACACACACACACACACACACACACACACACACACACACACACACATATTATACTGTATATACATTATATGTATTATTAGAGCATAACTGCATTAGTACATTAAGGTTTTCCCCTTAATTAAACAGATTATATACAAAATATCTTTAAATATCTACTGCTGAATGTATATAGCAGACAGCGACATTTTAATATTAATTAACTTTTCCCGTTTTCCAGACTACATTGTAATGGATGTGCAGGCATATTTCGATAATATCATGGCAGATATTTAAATACGGTTGAATCATTCCACCTTAATGTCACCCAATTTAAGAATACAGTTGACTATTACGGCCTCAGAAATGTGACTTTAAGTGAGCTCCTGAAATTATTCAGATACATTTTAGAAATAGTTGGAATTAGATAAAACTATTAGAAAACTGGGGGGGTATTCCACAAAGCAGAATTACTGAGTTAGCTGGATAAAACCTGGAAACCTCCCAAATCTGGAACATGGACTGAAGTAAAAAGAGCTGTTCCGGATTTTACTCAGTGCAGTTATCCAGCTAAATCAATAATACTGCATTGTGGAATAGCCCCCTGGACAAGAAATTGGAGTATTGAGCATTTCCAACTGACAGAGACTTCATAGACCTGAAACAATATTCCCGTGAAGCAGGTAACTTTGCTACTGGAATTGAAAGCGGTGTAATGCAAAGATCCCTTTTAAATAAATCAAATACATATCATGTGTAGCAGAAAGAAATGTGCAAACATGTACTTGACAATTATTTCCTAATTGAGTGTAGCCGTTTGATTCCCTTTCAATCCCCAATCCCCCCGTTCAGCAGATTGTAAGCATATGGATTCCATTCAGGGTTAAACACTGGCAAAGAAACATTAGGCCGTTTAGTATGTAATTATGGGGGGATACATATTTTATAGTGATATAGTGTGACTGTACTTAATTTACAGGTGTTAAATTAGTTCTCTCACATGCTTTGCTGGTGAGTCACCAGCTTAAATAATGACTTATACATAGAGCAAGACAGTAGACATCATAACATGTCACACATTGTGCTAATGGGTACCATGGTGATATATGGAATAATAAACCAATCCCTGTATCTAAAGCACTCACGGAGACTAAACCTCCGAGGCGGGTATTCTCTTTAATGTGGGAGGTCGTACTCTAAGTTGGTAAATGAATGTCAAGAACAATTAAAAGCGGTAAATAGTAACGGGGAACAGACAGATTGAAGGAGGAGCGTGGGGGTCAAAGATTTTAAAACCGGCCTCGCCGTGAGACCCGACCCAGCGACGCAAGGACATCTGGAGGGCGCGAGCGAAAGGGCCCGCTCTCCGCCACGGACACGTTTAATGGGCCGAGGCACCTTCGGCGAAGCCCGGCCCCGGTTCACGTGCGCATCACGGCCCGAGATCCGCCGCACGTTCTGTATTAAGTGCTTCTAGTTATGTCCTAATGATGATTTAGCACGCCGGCTCTCCTGTTCTTCTCCGGAGGGGTGATGGCTTGCGCCAATAAAAGGGTTTTTATGATGGGTTCCTCTCTCAGTGTGCACGTATCGCTGGGACGTACTCTCCTTTGTGTTTCTCTGACATCTCCTTGAACCCGCGTATCCATTTTGCGAAGGCCAAAATGAGCACTGAACGTGAGACCCGCTAGCTATTATTTCTGAGATAGCAAAAGCACAAAACTGCCCAGGAACTAATGCATCCTCCCGTACACATGCGCTATGCTGTATAATAATAGACATCCTCATCATTGTTTTCAATCATAGCATAAAATAATTACATATTTCCTTTCATTTATACACATAAATTTGGACCCGTTTGAAAGCACAGGGAAATACATTCCCCTCCAGGGAAGTCCTAGGGATAGGGTCTTTCCATGGTCCCTCCAGGGAAGTCCTAGGGATAGGGTCTTTCCATGGTTCTCTGGGGTCAGCTGTTCCTGTGACGAGTCATTCCTCTGATTCCTAAGGCCAACAGAATACGGCCTTATTCAGGCTTGCCCAGGATCAGAAGGATTCTGCTTAGAATATTTGGGGCATTTTAGAGGCACAATTTGGAAACTGTTCATAAAAACAGAACAAAAGACATCATTTGTTTACCAAACAGGTGTTTTTTTGAACTTCCCAGTCTTTTTTTTTGCCCATGCCCCATGGAACGTGTTGCAGGCATCGAATTTGGAATTAGCGTATATTTACAAAAATCAATAAAGTTGATAAGGTAAAACATTAAATATATTTTCTTTGTACTGTTTTCAATAAAATATATGTAAAAGAGTATTTACAAATCACTTTCATGTCCATTTTACATACTGTCCCAACTCTTTTGGAATTGGGGTTTGTATTTTAATTTGTCCAAACATGATAGTACACTTAATTTGTCCAAATATGGTTTGATGGTACACTAAAAACAGCTATAGAATTACCGATTGCCATAGATAGAAAGCTCACAATTAGTTAGTTAGCAACTTAATATAGATTTTTAATATTACTATTAATAATTTATATTATTAATATAGATATAGAGTATTGCTTCCATTTGTAAATTAGTTATCTAATAAAGATATAAAATATCTAATAAAGATTTGTCACTTTTGAAACATTTTCATATCCGGTGGTGTGACTGAAATTTCCTTTTGGACATTGCTGATGGCATCAGCAGTAAATAAAACGTCATGACATCTTCAAATTACTAAACTTCTCAAAATTACATGGACTGTAACTATACTGTGTAGGCATTATTTTTACCTTGAAAATATAAAAAATGCACAAGCATCTATGACGCACTGGCAATCTCTGTCTTTGCACACATTTGCAGAATCCATGCTCCTCTGCCGGTATTTAAGATGTGCTCGGACTTTTCTGGGCGTGACGCTCTTTTCTGTGTGGAGAGGGGTGGGTGTGGCTACAGAGCCTGTGGGGTGGGATCAGGTTTCAGTGGAGCGTTAGCTAGCTACTGCAATGGCGGAGGTGAAAAAACGCAAATACAGCGAAGCCAAACAAGCTGAGAGGGCATTCAAGAAGCAGAGTCAACCTAGGATTTGCTTTACCTTGATGGCGACAACTGAAGTTTCGCAAGGGCTAAACTGTTGAACCGGTAAGTAACGTTACATTTAGCTACCCAGCTAGCTACGTTAGGTAGCTAGATATCCGTAGTCTGGTACATTCAGGCCTGAGGACGGAGGAGGAGCCTTCTTTGATTGTAAGCATAGGACCCCAGCAAGGCTAAAAATCCTCCATATTGCACCTTTAAATAATTCCATGAATGGTTTTCTTGTAAACCTGCATGTTAATTTGATATGTTCTTTGTTTCAATATCCTCCAGGAAGCAGTTATTCCATCTTTTTTTCTGGGACAATTCTCTTTTTGCTGCCATAAAACATATATTTTCTGGCCAATTATTATTCAACAATTTCACATATTATGACAGTTGTGGCATAAAAAATCCAGTTTTCTTGGGCCTCGTTTGTCATGGTTGTAAAAATGAGCGTATATTTGAGCGTACCAACTTGTCTGATTTTTATCTAAGTTTTCCAAAGAGCACCTTTTTGTTTTTCACTTGTTGACTGTGCAGTTCTCCGAACAAAAGTTATTTTTTCATTATTTTTTATATATTGTTGCCTCACCACTGGGGAAAAAGCGTACGCAAAATCAAGAGCTGTCATGAGATTCCATCGTACCGTACACCGCACGTGCATTTTGATAAATCTGGACATTTGCGTAAAAAAGGTCATACGCATGCTTTACAATCAGATTTGAACGTACACATGAATGATAAATGAGGACCCTTATGTTTAATACAGTCACATACCAACATGTGTCATTAGAAAATACCTGTGCATGATATTATGTGCTCCGTAGTGCTTGCAACTACTTCACACACCTTACAAAAAAAGCTTCTTAATTTGTTTATAGAGGTTGGTTAGTTGATGTTTCACCATAGAATACCTGCGTTCAAATTGAAACCATATACAGTAATAAGGGGAACAAGAACGTTCTCCCTCGCCAAAAAAGCATGCAATGGAATGTACTGCCCTGAAACGACAACTTTTTTTGTGTTATAAATTGTCAACACCACTTACTGTTGAATCTGGACAAGATTAAGACAGTCACTTTCTAATTACCACACCTTCATTGAGTTAATCTGTCAGAGACCAACACCACAACACCATCCCGAAGTAAATGCTGAAAGAAGCAAATAGCCAGATCCAAGTGCCAAGCCAAACAAATCAACGGTAGCTGTGATCAATACCATCGATTCACTATCACACGCTATTAATTGAATTGGAAGCTCAGTCAAGCCGCGGTGGTAAATTTTAACAATGTAACGTCACTATAAACCTTTTTTTGATTCGTCGAACAAAGTCAAAGGTTTTGGCTCAACTGGCATGTAGGAGGATGTAAACTAATGAAAAATAACCACGAGGAATTCCAAGTCCCAAAAAGGGGAAACAATAGGCGCATAACGGGTAAAAGAACACTCTGCGGCTACACCGGTTACCCCGAGATGTTTAGTCGCCTTTGTTTCAGAAGGCCCAGGATATGACATGACACGGTATCCTCTTGTGGTATATTTGGAAATGCACCATGGGAAAGACTGCCCCTTTAATTCTATCTGCATTTGTGCGCCTTTGGGAGCTGCTGTATGCAGGCCAGGCTCAAGCTCGGCTCTCCTGATGTAATAGATGTGTTTGTTGTTAAGTGGTGGTTGTAATAGGCTGGTTGTTTGCCTTGCTCTGTGCACTTTCATCCTTCACTGTAGTACTAATTTTGCCCGGCAATTTGTCTCAGATGGCTTAGACTTTATAGACGTGAAAAAAGGACTTACTCCAAACAGGAATGCGCGGGGTACAAAACAGCTTATGCACTGGCGGCAGTGTTTTTGTGAGTGCGTGCGTGCACGGGCTGGGTAGAGCGTAGAGAGTATGTGCGCATGACATGTGCGTGAATGTTTGTGTTGGTGTGTGAACAAGCTGAGCAAATAGAAAAAAAAAGCAAACAAATTGTTTGTCTGTGTCTTTGTGCGTTTGTGTGTGCACGGCTGCACGCGTACTTGTAAATGCTTTTGTTTACGTGTGCTGTGTGTTAGTGTCTATACGTGTCTGTACATGTGTACTTTTTGTGAGTATGCACCTTTGTGTTTGTAATGCATATTCATGCTTGTGTTTAATTGCGTGTCCATAGTTTGTGTTGGATATGTGCGCGTCTATATGAACGTGTGTATATGCAAACATGCGCGTCTGTCTGTTAACGTGTTTACGTCTCCGCCATTTGTGCGCTTGTAATGTACGTTGACATTTCCTCGGAAAACATGCAGGCGTGCATATTTGTGTGCATTGGTGTACATGTTTGTGTGCGTGGACGTGTTTCTCTCTCCATGGTACAGAGCAGCTTCCTCGCTATTGTAATGAAACAAAAGGCATCTTGGCACATATTGAGCAGTTTGATTCAGGAGCCCTCCCACAGGTGTACGCACGCCAGTACCTCCACAGCCACCCTATTCCCAAAATAGTGGAACAGGGTGGAGGTAAAGATAGCACAGAGCCTTGTCCCCACACAGACGACAGCTTCTTGGAATAAATCATACCTTAAGAACGCCATAGAAACATTGTGTGGGGGTAATGCAGTTTTGTTTTTACATAATCACTTACTTTAAGTGTTTCTTTGATTTAAAAAAACAACAACTAATAAAGTTTCTAAAAATTTGAAGAAAAACAACAGCAGAGGCATTCCTTCAGGAATAAAAAGGAAGGATATTACTGTCTGAAAACCATTGTCAGTGTAGGTTTACTGTAGGATTTGGGTGAGAGCATATTTCTGAGATCTCCGGTCCAAGGATAAATACTTTTTATAGCCATATAACTTACGTGACAAGATTCAGCCTGAGGGAAGCAAATGGAAGTTAATGCATTCAAAACTGAAAGGTTGCAAACGCTATATTCATTCCCACCTCTGTGTGGTCTGCCTCCAGACTGCCTTTCTCAGTCATACTCAAAAGCCTGCCTTTTTTTCTCTCACATTAATATTAATTTCTCATGCATTTTTCCAAGGTTGTAAAATATTGAAGTAGAAGATGGGTAAAGTCATTATTGTGCTATGCCAAAAAAAGAAAAAGAAAAAACATTGCTTCAATGTGACATTGAACTTAATTAGACTTAATCATCAAGTTGTGCATTCTTACAAAACCAGACCTTGGTTTTGACCTGAATACAGTGAGAACAATCTAGAAAGTATCAACCATTGCCATCTATTGGTGGAGAAAGTCCACACACATTGTTTGAGCACTCATCGTACAGCGGTGGGAATGCAAGGCAAAGAATGAGATATTATTTATTGTTTATAATGTTGTATCCTGTATATATGCGTATTCATCTGCAATGATTAAGCTGCAGCAAGTAATGAGAACTTAAATCAGCTTTAGTAGTTGACGTGTCTTTTTCCCGCCCAAAACCATCCACACCTTTTTGTCACATTTAATTGATAGGCATACTGTAACGTTCCGTTCCCGTCCTGTCCGTTTTCCATGTTTTCCTTGTTTCCTTCCGTGTCATGTTGGATCCCTTGTCCGTGTTTCCCTCCTGGCTGTGGACTGGGCGTCTCCCTCGGGTACTTTTGGTTTCATTTTCCACTTTAGCTTCCGCCTATCACTCGCCCCTCTCGTTACTCACATTCCTCACTGCTGTGCTTCGGCAATCACTCCTGATTTAACATCACACCTGTTTCTCGTTTTCTCCTTCACTTCCTGCACCATTTAAACCCCTGGCTGGCTGCTATTCAGCGCCAGTTCGTTGACTAACCTACCGTGTTTGTTTCGTATCCCGTTTCTGGTCCAGTGTTTGTGAGCCTGCTGGTTCATACCTGTTCGCCTGGTTTCCTGACTGGTAGCTATCTCTGCTAATCTTTCGCTGCTGCATGCATTTACCTGTTTCCCTTCAAAACCTCCAGACGCCGCAGTTCCAGTCTTCCCGCAGCTGTGTTTGTCCTCCCCGTGTTACGTACCTCCCGTACTCGTGTTGCGGTACCAGGACCTCTGCATGCCAGCCGGCTTACGCCAGTATTGCCCGAGCTACGCCGCACCTTCCAACTCGGCGGTGCATTCACCAGCTACAGTCCTGTCACAACACCCTGCCTTTAACCTCTGCTTTCTGCCCGGTTACTCAAGCTACCCGGTCCAGTATCCAGTCCTGTTCCAGCCCAGTTCCGATCCAGTTTCCAGTCTAGCTCCAGTCCAGCTTCCAGTCCAGTTCCAGTCCAGTTCCGGTGTTTTAGACACCTCCGTTCAAGTCCAGTTCCGGCTTGGAACGGGTTCCGTGCCGTCCCCTGTGTTCCTGAGTGGACCTTCCGGTCCAGTTTCCAGTCCAGTTCCAGTCCAGGTCCGGTGTTTCATACACCTCCGTTCAAGTCCAGTTCCGGCTTGGAACAAGTTCCGTGCCGTTCCCGTTTCCTGAGTGGACCTCCCGGTCCAGTTTCCAGTCCAGTTCCCAGTCCAGTTCCAGTCCAGTTCCGGTGTTTTATACACCTCCGTTCAAGTCCAGTTCCGGCTTGGAATAAGTTCCGTGCCGTTCCCGTTTCCTGAGCGGACCTTCCGGTCCAGTTTCCAGTCCAGTTCCGATCCAGTTTCCAGTCCAGTTCCAGTCCAGTTCCAGTCCAGTTCCGGTGTTTTAGACACCTCCGTTCAAGTCCAGTTCCGGCTTGGAACAGTTCCGTGTTTCTTCAAGTCCAGCTCCGGCTTGGAGCAGTCCTCAGTTGGACGCTATCCTGTGTTAACTAACTAACCTGTTTTGCTCCCGTGTACAGCTTTGGGACCACCCCAACGCTTAATAAAGTTCCACTTTCTGTAATCTGTCTCCTGGTCGTTGCACTTGGGTTCGTCCCGTATCAGGATCGTAACAGAACGAACTGGCCAACAATATGGACCCAGCCGATCTGGAACAGATTCGCCACGCCTTCTCCTGCCAAACTGCGATCAGCGACCAACAGGGTCGCCGTTTGGATGATGTGCTGGAAGTAGTTAGGGGCATCACGGAGCAAGTATCCCAACTTTCGCTCCACCAACCGCTACTACGGATTCCAGCCAACCCTACTCCTTCCTCTCCCGAACCCCATCCGGAGGCACCGGCTCCCACTTCCAGCCGTGAGCCCCGGGTACAACACCCCGAGTTATATCGCGGGGGGTTGGGGAGATGTCGTGAATTTCTACTTAAATGTGACATAGTGTTTCGGATGCAGCCCTCCTCCTTCGCCTCTGACTCCAGCAAGATCGCGTTCATTATGAGCAGCCTGGGAGGGAGCGCCCTGGAGTGGGCTACATCCATCTGGGACAGCCAGGCTCCGTTATGCAGCAACTTCGCAGCCTTTACGGCAGAGATGCGACGTGTGTTTGAACACCCGACCTGTGGACGTGACGCTACCCAGCGTCTGCTTCAAGTTCGCCAAGGCAACCGCAGTGTCGCAGAAATGGCCATTCAGTTTCGTACCCTCGCCGCGGAGTCAGGATGGAATGACGCCTCCCTCCAGGGGGCTTTCCGCCAAGCTCTCAGCGAGGAACTCAAGGACCAGCTTGCCACTCGGGAGGAATCCAACTCCCTTAATAGCCTCATCAGCCTCGCTATAGCCATCGATAATCGTCTCCGCATCCGGGCCCGGGAGCGGGGAGGAAGTTCCGGGCGTCATTCGCCCTCCGTCGTCTCTAATGTTCATTCACACTCCATCACTGGATCTCGGGCGCCTACGGGCGGGTCCGAGGAAGAGCCCATGCAACTGGGCAGAGTTGCGGTCAATCCCGAGGAGCGTCAGCGCCGTCAGCGCACCAGATCCTGTTTCTATTGCGGCAAGCCTGGCCATCAGATCGCCTCCTGTCCCATTCGCCCAAAAGAAGGGGCTCGCCAGTAAGACTGGGCGTACTGACGAGCCCCATCGTCCCCAACCATGCTGCCCAGGACCGCCTCATGTTCAAGGCTACTCTCCTTTGGAGGGACAAGACCCTATCTTCTTCGGCCCTAATTGACTCCGGAGCTGACGCCAGCTTCATGGATATCACCTTCGCCAGGAGGGCCGGCATTCCCACGGAACGTCTCACTTCACCCATTTCAGCTCTAGCTCTGGACGGTAGGAGGTTGGGGTTAGTTACCCACTCCACCGTTCCTATCCAATTAATTCTATCTGGCAATCATCGGGAGTCCATTCAGCTATTACTGATTAACTCCCAACAATCTGCTCTGGTTTTAGGTCAGACCTGGCTTCGCCTCCACAATCCCCATATTGACTGGAAAGCCGGTCGCATCCTGGCGTGGAGTGCCCACTGTCTAGCCAGCTGTCTCCGTTCTGCACTACCCCCTCCGGGGCCCAGTAAACCCTGTTCCATGCAACCTATACCGGATTTAACGAATGTTCCCAGCGAGTATCACGACCTCGCACAAGTATTTTCTAAATCACGTGCTCTGTCCTTACCTCCTCACAGGCCGTATGACTGCGCCATTGACCTACTGGCTGGAGCTAAACTGCCATCGGGACGCCTCTACAGTCTGTCTGGACCGGAGAAACTTGCCATGGAGGAGTACATCCACGACTCCCTCGCTTCGGGTATTATCCGTCCCTCTTCATCCCCAGTCGGTGCAGGGTTCTTCTTCGTTGGGAAGAAGGATGGCTCCCTGCGACCCTGCATCGACTACCGGGGCCTCAACCAGGTCACCATCCGTAACAAATACCCTCTTCCCCTCATTAACACCGCCTTTGAAGCCCTCTCTCCAGCTGTGACGTTCACCAAGCTCGACCTCCGGAATGCGTATCACTTGGTGCGTATCCGTGAGGGGGACGAGTGGAAGACTGCTTTTAATACCCCGTTGGGCCACTACGAATACCTGGTGGTCCCTTTCGGCCTTACTAACGCCCCAGCAGTCTTCCAGAGCATGGTGAACGACGTCCTGCGGGACCTCCTAGGGAGGAGCGTTTTTGTTTATATCGATGATATTTTAATTTTTTCTCAATCCCCGCAGGAGCATGTCCGTCACGTTCGAGAGGTTCTCCAGCGGCTGTTGGAGAATCAGCTGTTTGTTAAGGCTGAGAAATGTTCCTTCCACGCTTCCACGGTCCCGTTCCTCGGCTTCATTATCGAGGAGGGCAGTATCCGGGCGGACCCTGTGAAAATCAAGGCGGTGACAGAATGGCCCCAACCCACCTCCCGCAAGCACCTTCAACAGTTCCTGGGGTTTGCAAATTTCTACCGCCGCTTTATTCGCAATTACAGTTCCATTGCTGCTCCCCTGACTAAACTCACTTCCGTTGCCCTGCCTTACTGTTGGAATTCCGATGCCCAGCGAGCTTTCGAGCTACTCAAGGCTCGGTTTTCCTCAGCACCTATCCTCCTTCACCCTGACACTTCTCGGCAGTTTGTCGTTGAGGTGGATGCCTCCGACACCGGCGTGGGGGCCATTCTGTCTCAACGGTCCGCCTCTGATAGCAAGCTCCATCCCTGCGCATTCTTCTCCCGGAGGCTGTCCTCCGCCGAGAGGAACTACGATGTCGGGGATCGGGAACTGCTGGCGATAAAACTGGCTCTTGAGGAGTGGCGCCACTGGCTGGAGGGGGCAGGTACCCCTTTTCTTGTTTTTACCGACCATCAAAACCTCATTTATTTAAGATCTGCCAAGAGGCTCAATTCTCGTCAGGCTAGATGGTCGTTATTTTTTGCACGCTTTAATTTCTCTGTTTCTTTCCGCCCTGGTTCCCGTAATATTAAAGCAGATGCCCTGTCCCGCATTTTTTCCCCTCCCTCCAGTCCTGCTGATCCGGAGCCCATTTTGCCGGCCTCCTGTGTGGTGGCTGCGGTCTCCTGGGAGATTGAGGGCATTGTGAAGGCCGCCCAGACTTCCCAACCGGACCCCCGCAATAACCCTAACTCCTGTCTTTTTGTCCCCGATTCCGTCCGCTCCCAGGTCCTCGAATGGGTTCACGCCTCGTGCCTGGCGTGTCACCCAGGTGTCGCCAGAACTATCGCCCTCGTCAGGAGGAGTTTCTGGTGGCCTACCCTTAAAGGGGATACCCGTGCCTTCGTCCTGGCCTGCTCGGTGTGCGCCAGGAGCAAGGCTTCCCACCAGCCTCCCTCCGGTCTTCTCCTTTCCCTCCCCGTCCCTGGCCGTCCTTGGAGTCACATTGGTGTGGACTTCGTAACCGGTCTGCCGTTGTCAGAAGGTAACACCGTCATTCTGACAATAGTGGACCGGTTCTCCAAGGCGGTTCACTTTGTTCCCCTCCCCAAGCTCCCGTCCGCCCTTGAAACCGCTGAGCTCTTGGTGCTACACGTGGTCAGGCTGCACGGGATCCCCTCTGACATCGTGTCAGACCGTGGGCCCCAGTTCTCCTCCCGAGTTTGGAGGGCGTTCTGTGCAGCCCTGGGTGCCTCTCCTAGTCTTTCCTCGGGTTTCCATCCCCAGTCTAATGGTCAGGCAGAGAGGGCGAACCAGGACCTGGGGGCCGCCCTGCGGTGCGTTACAGTGCGCAATCCTGCCTCTTGGAGCCGTTTTCTCCCCTGGGTCGAGTACGCACATAACTCCCTTAAGAGTGCCTCTACTGGCCTATCCCCGTTTGAGTGTGCTTTAGGCTATCAACCCCCTCTTCTGTCGACCCAGGAGGCCGAGATAGCTGTCCCCTCTGTTAGGGCCCATGTCCTTCGTTGCAAAAACATTTGGAGACTCACACGCACCGCACTCCTTCACGCCAATTCCCGCTCCCAACGTCTGGCGGACCTTCACAGGACCGCAGCCCCACAGTATAGGGCCGGTCAGCAGGTCTGGCTCTCCACTGCAAACATCTCCCTTCCCTCTTCATCCAGAAAGCTTCAGCCCCGTTTTATTGGTCCCTTCCCCATCATTTGTCTAGTTAACCCGGTGTCTGTTAAACTTTCCCTCCCCGCCTCCCTCAAAGTTTACCCTGTGTTTCATGTGTCCCAGGTTAAGCCTGTCTCCTCCAGCCCCCTCAGTACCCCTACCATCCCGCCTCCTCCCGTCCGAGTTGTTGACAACGCCCCGGCCTACACGGTGAACCGTGTTATTGATATCCGCCGCAGGGGCCGGGGTTTCCAATACCTCGTCGACTGGGAGGGGTACGGTCCTGAGGAGAGGTCGTGGCTCCACAAGAGCCTGATCTTGGACCATTCAGTAATCCAAGACTTCCACGAACAGTTCCCTGACAAGACCAGGCCTCCGGGTACGCCAGGTGGCGTACATTGAGGGGGGGGTACTGTAACGTTCCGTTCCCGTCCTGTCCGTTTTCCATGTTTTCCTTGTTTCCTTCCGTGTCATGTTGGATCCCTTGTCCGTGTTTCCCTCCTGGCTGTGGACTGGGCGTCTCCCTCGGGTACTTTTGGTTTCATTTTCCACTTTAGCTTCCGCCTATCACTCGCCCCTCTCGTTACTCACATTCCTCACTGCTGTGCTTCGGCAATCACTCCTGATTTAACATCACACCTGTTTCTCGTTTTCTCCTTCACTTCCTGCACCATTTAAACCCCTGGCTGGCTGCTATTCAGCGCCAGTTCGTTGACTAACCTACCGTGTTTGTTTCGTATCCCGTTTCTGGTCCAGTGTTTGTGAGCCTGCTGGTTCATACCTGTTCGCCTGGTTTCCTGACTGGTAGCTATCTCTGCTAATCTTTCGCTGCTGCATGCATTTACCTGTTTCCCTTCAAAACCTCCAGACGCCGCAGTTCCAGTCTTCCCGCAGCTGTGTTTGTCCTCCCCGTGTTACGTACCTCCCGTACTCGTGTTGCGGGTACCAGGACCTCTGCATGCCAGCCGGCTTACGCCAGTATTGCCCGAGCTACGCCGCACCTTCCAACTCGGCGGTGCATTCACCAGCTACAGTCCTGTCACAACACCCTGCCTTTAACCTCTGCTTTCTGCCCGGTTACTCAAGCTACCCGGTCCAGTATCCAGTCCTGTTCCAGCCCAGTTCCGATCCAGTTTCCAGTCTAGCTCCAGTCCAGCTTCCAGTCCAGTTCCAGTCCAGTTCCGGTGTTTTAGACACCTCCGTTCAAGTCCAGTTCCGGCTTGGAACGGGTTCCGTGCCGTCCCCTGTGTTCCTGAGTGGACCTTCCGGTCCAGTTTCCAGTCCAGTTCCAGTCCAGGTCCGGTGTTTCATACACCTCCGTTCAAGTCCAGTTCCGGCTTGGAACAAGTTCCGTGCCGTTCCCGTTTCCTGAGTGGACCTCCCGGTCCAGTTTCCAGTCCAGTTCCCAGTCCAGTTCCAGTCCAGTTCCGGTGTTTTATACACCTCCGTTCAAGTCCAGTTCCGGCTTGGAATAAGTTCCGTGCCGTTCCCGTTTCCTGAGCGGACCTTCCGGTCCAGTTTCCAGTCCAGTTCCGATCCAGTTTCCAGTCCAGTTCCAGTCCAGTTCCAGTCCAGTTCCGGTGTTTTAGACACCTCCGTTCAAGTCCAGTTCCGGCTTGGAACAGTTCCGTGTTTCTTCAAGTCCAGCTCCGGCTTGGAGCAGTCCTCAGTTGGACGCTATCCTGTGTTAACTAACTAACCTGTTTTGCTCCCGTGTACAGCTTTGGGACCACCCCAACGCTTAATAAAGTTCCACTTTCTGTAATCTGTCTCCTGGTCGTTGCACTTGGGTTCGTCCCGTATCAGGATCGTAACACATACCATCCTAAACAACCTAAAAGATTCATTTACTTTATATCTGTTTTTCAGTTAATAATCCGATTAGACCTCATTAGACCTCTGTCATCCTATATTCAAATGAAATATCCAACAAACATATTTGTAATCAATATACATGGAGTTCCTTCATTTAGAATGCATTAACAGTTTCATTCACGATGTTGCTGTGTGTTGTAAGCCGAACTTCACAGAACAGCACCGCAACCACAAGAAAATAACAACAGATTCAAATATGCATTTGTGGAATATACAATAATTCTCTGTCAGTGTAATTACTGCTTTGTTGCAGTGCATGCACACAGTAGATTTAAAGAAAGGAGCCTTTCCAGTCCTTAGCAATTGTGCACATGGCTAAATGTGTTGATGATTTGTTTTTGCATGAAACAGAATGGCACAAAGAACCCGGCGTAAGAGGCATCTGATAAGGAAGCAATACATAAAAAACACGTGATATTTATCAGTGTCAGTTTAACTCTTAGTGCCCTTTGGGACCTATCCCCTGCCCGCCCGCCCGCCACAGGGCCAGCACAGGAGCAGCTCGCAGGCGGTGACAGATGTCATACAGGAGTCGGCCAACTAGTCAAAGCCATTAGTGGAGTTGCCGTGAAAATGTCTGGTCCTCTTTCAAGCCATGCAGTGGCACGGAACTCAATTACTGTGCCTGAACCAAGCAGGCCGCTTTTTAAAAAAAAGTATTTTCACTACCGCGTAAAAGGGCACAATATGTCAACGCTTGAAAGTGATGGCATCAATTCCCTTTTTATTTAAGTCTGGTAGAGTATAATGACCACTGGAGAAAAAACATCCAGTCGTAATAAGGGAGAGACATTGAAGCAATGGCCAGAAAATGTGTACCTCCAGTGAGAAATAACAGGACAGAAAAAAAAACAGATACCCTTGGATAGAGAAGCTAAGGGGGACAATATTTTGGAATTTTAAATACTGTATGAAATAAATTATCTTGTGTGTCGAGTCCTGTGGAAGATTATTATCCTTTCCGAGATTGTGTGAGTATAAACTTCAAAAGCTGCTTCACAACACCAAGATACTTTAATTTATTTAATGAATATGTCCCTACCCTTGAAATTCTGAATGTTTATGCTTTGTCTAAGCTATGATGCGCTCGTGAGCGTAAAACTCAAATTCTTCCTCTCTCCAAAAGAGGCCAATGGCTTCTTTTTTTCACAGACTTATGATAGTCCACATTATTAACTGGCAAACCTGCAGATTCCACCAGGCAGGACAGTGGGGCAGATCTGCTCCAGTGAAGTAGTGTTTCTGAATCTCTGAACACTCACCCACTCACTCACTTGCTCGCTCATTCTCTCTCCTTCACTCAATAACTTACTCATTCACACAACCGCTCACTCTCTCACTTACTCCGTTACTCAATCACTTACTCATTCAGTTTCTCGGAGCTCACTCGCTCGCTCGCTCGCTCAATCACTCTCTCGCTGAATGGGCGCCCGCCTTGGATATCATATTGAGAGCCTGAGTGTCAGTAGAAGTAGGAAGCACTTATTCATTTAACTGTGAAATGGAATATTTTCATTTTCACTTCTCAGAATCAGAGCTCGATGTCGGAATTCCCCAATGAACACGCACATAAATCTAGAATAATATTAACATTAACATATAACCGACAAGAAAATTCCACTTTTCAACTCTACTTCTCTAATAAAAACCCCAAAAGGCCAACCTTGTTGCATGGAAAATAACCAGCTTCTCTGCCCACACACCTTTCTTAACCAAAATTTAATTGAAATGAATGTTTAAATACAAACAAACAGGACGCATAACTCTATCTATGATCCATACAACAGTCAGCGGCTCACAGCAGCACGGCATATGGTACAAATTCACTGCTATTTTGCCACGTGCCTTTGAGAAGTTGCACTTTATTTTTAGAATTCCATGTAATTTTATGTGTGGTGAACATTCTGGCGCAAAATGGCTGCCGTTGCATCACCCAGGTGGGTGCTACACATTGGTGGTGGTTGAGGCGAGTTTCCCCCTCATCATTGTAAAGCGCTCTCTGAGTATTGAGAAAGGCGCTATATAAATGGCAGGCGTTATTATTATTATTATCATCATTATTATTATAAGACACACCTGAGCATGTTATCACACAGGTGAAACTGTGGAGGATCTGAGCCAAATGAATGAGAACCCCCAGACCGGGGGGGGGGGGGGGGGGGGGGGTTGGGGGTGCGGGTGGTTGGTCTCGCCTCTGCACCCAGGGGGCATCTCCAACCCCGCTGCTACACCTCTTATGAGGGCAATTACCTGCACCAGAAACTAAATTTGATTTGATTGCCGTAAGCAAGCTCATGCGATTGAATTGAATCTTCTCTGATTGACTGAGGACCGCATAAACTATTTTGCCTACTTAACGTGAACGGAATGAGTCCGGACTGCCATTGAGCTGATGGTTCTGTCACTAGTACCTTTCACACCAGTTAAGAAAAAGGTACTATATCAGTAAAATTGATGGATAAGATTTAATTCATTAATGTGGTACATTCTCAATACTCAGTACTGTCTTGCTCATGAAAGTGCTGAGCAAAATATACTGTGTAAAAATAGAGATTTTACCAAGGTCGCAGTGCAGATGGATTAACTTTCTCAGAAATAGATGTTACTTTATGATTTATTTTCAAATGAACAACAATTTTTTTTCCGGGAATTAAATCTGGTGCACATACAAATCCTTTAAAAAAAAAAGATTAACTGGCAGAGACAACAATTTGAAAAAATCTTTTGGAATTAAATGAGAATGTGACGGCCTGTAACATTGCAAAGCATGGCAGATTTGAGTAAGAGCCCTTAGTGTTTCTTTCCACTATTGGTGCTCGTGTATTGTATTGCATTTGCATCAATGGTCATTGCTGGGGGGTAAATTAGACTAACGCAAACTACACCTCTCTGTAATCTCTGTTAGTTATAAACCCTGTCAGGTAGTACTCTAGCAGCAGCCTAATGTATTCAAACTAATTCAGAAGTGCCAGCAGGAACCTCAATAACCCTGCTATTAAAACAAATACTGTTTATAAATGCAGCAGAAATACTGCTTCCATGGGCATACAATCCCCAGGCCCCTCTGCACAAACTTCGGCATGATCTCTACCCTTGTCAACGGTACACAGCACATAGTGTAATTAAAACAGCACTATTTCTTTCTCAAGACAGGCCTTTTTTATGTTCCTTACACATTTCATCATTAATTTCAGTGATTGCTAATCTCATAACGTTGTGCAGGAAACAACAAATTGATGTTAAAATTCATTAGCGAGTCAAGGACAAAGCCCATTGCGATAGGACTGAACCGGCGCTACGGTTTGTTTAATAGTTTATCATTTCAACCGTAGGAAGCAATGGATGGAAATTTAGATTTTAGCACATTCATCCGGCCAAGCAAACAGTGGCACTCGCAGTGTTATGAGTACTGTTGCCACTTACCGTGCGTGCTCATTCCCGCTGTGCGAAATATGTAAGAAGAGAATATTGTCTAGACCAGTTGGTGGTTTTTCAAAGCGAATCTCCGAACGCAGCCAAGAATCTAAATGGCAGCATTTTGCTTCCAGCGAAAGACATTTTTCTCTCGGTGTGAGACTCTGATTCCTGTTCTAAGGTTCGAATATATACATTTTTGCCCTTCTTGCTTCAGTCATGACAGAGAAAAGGCCTTTGAGTCCAGTCTGTGTTACGCATGGTTGTTTTTTGCTGGTTTGTGTCATGACATGTTATCAAACGGAAGCCCCGACACGATGTACCGAGAACTGCTATTAGTCAGATGACATGACATATCTCTGATGGGGGATCTTTCTCGCAGTAGCAGTGAGCAGTGTAGGAGAGCGGCAAACCCATAGAAGCCAAAGGTGGAATAACCAGTGAATTCTGCCATTTTTAACCAGTCGCTGTTTCAGTGCTCAGTGAAGCATTGCATTGTGGGGGAATATTCCGGTAGAGGTGCTACACATCTGTGAGGAATGTGAAGGCTGGAAAGGAAGCTCAATGAAAAAAGACTGTTTTTGAACTCTCTCTATCTCTCTCTCTCTCCCATAACAAGCTCTGTGGCAGCTGTATGCCACAGGATATCCAGGTTATTCTGTAAAATTAACTGAAGTTCAGCAGCAGTGGGCTCTGTACAAAATCTATGTCGGATACAAATTTGATTTTAACACATCACATTGCGAAGTTCCCAGTGCTAAGCCTCCTCCATCCGTGTTTATATGGGATGCATGTGGAAATATCTACTCTATAAGAGTTAAAAGCACTCCATCGTGACTGATTTTACACTAAACATTTAGCTTTGCGTGCACAGCCTTAGTATGAAGGGTGTTGACGTTTCTTCGCGTTTTGCAGATGCGAATTGGAACCGAATACGCTTGCTCACGATACCTCCGTGGCTTTTAAGCAGCGGTGCCGTGTGTTTTATTTACTGGGATCTGTTGCGTGGCAGTGACTCCACGCAGCAGGGCTCTGACGGTCCAACAGCCCCTGCCAAGCAATTTACATAAACCAGACCCTGTATCTGACATTCACTTGGCGGCACATGCAAATTGCAACTTATCTCAAAATGGAAATGGGGCTTCTAACCCAGAGAGCATCAAACCTGCTGTGGGTGATTAATGATGACAGAGATGAATTTTCGGCGCGTCGCGGCGAAGGTGGCGTCCTGTTCCCCAGGCTCATTCCATATGTGTGGTCAGTGTCTCAAGATGATGCAGCTACTGGAGACTCCACCTGTGTCAAGAGTTGGGTCAGTGGTATGACAACAATGTGGGCATTGACTAACTCACTCCACTATTGTCTAACTCACTAACTCACTCCACTAACTCCATAATAATAATGATAATAATAATAATAATAATAATAATAATAATAATAATACTTTGATCTCCTTGAAGGTCTTGGTAAAATTAAATGGATTGTCAGGTGAAAAAAAAAGAATTGTAAATCATTTATTGTCGCTGAAAATGTAACAACACTCCTGATGACAAATTGCACATTATTAGCGCCATTTAGATTTCCTAATTATTTAATATTTAGAAAATATCATTCAGAATTATTAGATTATTCATAAATTTCTTATTTCAGGCTTCCACCTAAATATGTAAAACAAACTGGGGATCTTAAACTTGTTTAGCAATGAAGGACAATATAGATGTGCTGTTTTAAAAGTAAAATGTTTTGGAGGTGGGTAATTGCTTGGAAAAAAAAAGATGTCCGGAAACTAAATCAAATCATTAATTTCAGGGCTCAAAGAACATGAGGCTGTGACTTTCAATTTCAAAGGATCAAGTTACTTATTTGAAGGTGAATTTAGTCATTTGAGAGTTCGGATTCGTTATTCCAGAGCACACATCAGTGATTCGAGGGCATGGATTAACGATCAGGCACAAATAAATAAAAAAACAACAAAACAACAAAAAAAAAAACGAATCAACTGAAGGGTGTCCTCTTAGGGACTTTGCGGAATGCTCCAAGATGGCGAGTTAATCAGGAAGTGGAAATGTTGACGTAACGCAGCCAACCATGGCTGACAGGTGTGGGAGGACAATTTCAATAGACGGAGACTTTCATCTGTAAGCACGAACCGGAGGAGGCTCAGGTCATATTTCCGTGAGCTTCTTTAATTGGTATTTTGACTATGGCTGTTCTCCCGTGTACGGTCTTCCCGTCGAAGTCCTTGGAGTGTGACATTGTAATTACGCTCAGCGAGGCCCGCAGGAGAGGATCTCAGACTGCTAATACAGGTCTGACCAGTCTCTCCCCGTATGCGCTGTGATTGATTAAGGGATTGTCAGAACAGTCATTTTCGCTGGATGTACACGTCTCCTCGGTGACCAAATTTTGAGGGGAAAACGGCGTAAAAGCAAGCACTGCAGAGGATATGTACAAGCTGCAGTCTGAGGTTGCCATTGTTTTCATCTCAATATTAATGCTGTGGCAATTATAAGACATGCGGATGTGTGCCATGCTTGTGTATATCATTAATGGTGACTGTGAACACTAAAACATAGCAAGGCACCATCGTCCAGCATTAGGAGCAGAAATCGCTATATTAAAGTCACAGGCTATTCTTGGCAATGCTGAGAACATTTAAGGAACCTATTCTGAAGATACTGTGAAAACGCAATTGTGTATTGTGACTAGGGTTGCCAACCGTCCCTTGAAATAAGGGACGATCCCTTATCAGTTCAATAAGGCTTATTGAACTGATAAGGGATCGTCCCTTATTTCAAGGGACGGTTGGCAACCCTAATTGTGACACTCAACATAACTGACGCTGTTATTTAGCAATGAGTGCATGTGTATGCTATCTGGGCCCTTCGGCATTTGCCATCAAAGACAGGAACACTGACCCTAACATTAATATTCCTGATTTACATGCAATTAACGTGATGCACCAAAGAACATCCCTGTGATATAAACATAACACTTTAACATCTGGTCACATCTGGTCTTGTGGAGAGCGTATGATCTTGGGCATGACTTTTTGTTGTTGTCATGCCGGTTGTAAAGCACAATAATTGATCTTGTTATCTAGACAATGTGAAAATGATTAAACTAGAGTAAATAATATTTGTATGCACTCTTGGGATAATGGCTAATGGCTAGCTGTGGTAGCAATCACGAAAAACACATAGCATTTTCTCACTGAAAAACAGTGCGGCTCTGCTGTTCGCTGGGAATTGCTACTAGTGTTAACATCCTTTATTGTCAACTACGTCATTTAAATACTAAATTCATTGGATGGATTGCTCAGATGAGCAATGGTCTCCTTGTGTTAATATTTCTCCTGTGGTGAAGCTGGGGAATAATTGGTATTTTGACTAGTGACAGAACATAACGACATTGGCAGCTATACACGGCAGACAAGCTACACCAGAGTATCTATGGCAAAATTAGTTTTATACTTCTCTTTGTCTATGGTACATTGAGTTTTATGCATATTCCCAGTAATGTTATGTAATATCGAGATATCAATCAGTTAGCCAGATTCCCTATATACCGTATATAACATTGGTAAATGATAGATTTATGAATAAAGCACACATTTATTACACAAACGATGATCTGATACAATATTTAAGAGGTATCGTGTAATGACAATTTAAATGGCAATTCTTCATACCTCTGAGCCTTTAAAATACCCAACCAAAAGACCCATTGCCCCATTCCTCATACTGGTGTGCAGAAACCCTTAGTATAGATAATTATTATTACAACCATGTCCATAGGAGGAAAAAATACTTTACCAATTGTGGCTTTGTCCTTTGGAATACAATAATAATAATAATAATAATACAATTATTTTTGGTACACTTTATACATTTAAAATAATAATATACATCCAGAATCTGGCAATGTCTCTTCCCACAGGCTCTGAGACAGCTGTGGACCTGGAATCCACGTGGCTGCCGCTTTGGTTCCCTTAAAAAAGAAACGCCACGGGGGTGTAAACATTGCATACAATGTTGAAAAGGCCTGCGGGTATGGTAGGATACACTAACATATACATGATGGCAAATTACACCATCATAAAAACGGTCAGATCTCAGTGCTGCCGTCAGCAGCACAGCCAGAAATATTCATATACTATGTTGGGCATACATAGAACTAGGTGGGTCAGAACTAACTAGGTGGGCATTCACTATTGGGTGTGGTGGTTCAGCCAAGATCAATGGGTGGACCAGGATACTATTTAAGTGGCAGTTGCCCACCCTGGCCCACCCATGCCTACACAGTCATTTGCTGTGTATGCCAAGGCCTCAGTGTGTACTGCATTTAATCTTTTATTCTAAAATGCTTATTATATACTGTAATGACATGTACATTTAAAGAATGCATGTGGAAGGTATCTTTAATTTAAATGTTGAATTTCCGTACAGACAAACCAAGGTCGTGTCCTACATAAATCTACGGCAAGCGCGGGAAAGCTTTCTGCCGTTACACAATTGCGTGTAGTTTTCCATTTATGCCGGTCCAAGTGGTGTCAGCCATCTCATAATTTAAATTCCTCAGCTGCAGCAGTGGTATTACTGAAGGACAACTTTGACATTTTGTAAGTTTTTTGCGGTGCTAAGGAAGGTCACCATTTTAATACAAGCGCCCACTCTGAAACTCTGAATGTCAAATGCATAGGATACACATTTGCATCTGCATGTTATTTCTCCTCTCATTACATTAAACAACGCAGCACAACTGCAGCGCACACTAAGAATACCTTGTTGATTCATATTTTATGATTGAACATAACTTTCACCAGAATGGATGGAACAACAGAGAGACTCAGAATTTCACCAGCATATTGATTTAGAGAGAGAGAGAGAGAATAAAATAACAAAGAACATTTTGCCATTCAACCTCACAGGATTCTGGGGAAAAAACTAAAACAACAAACTAACACCAAAAAAAAAAAAAAAAAAAAAAAAAAAAACTTTTTAACCTTTCAGTGCTGGGCTCTCTGGCATGGGAAGTCCACTGTCTCAAACACCTACTGTGAAAAGGAGCTCATTTTTAAAACCTAGAACTGATTAGGTAATGCAACTCAGGTGTGCGTGCCTACTCAACCATTAGTCATGACCGCAGATTGTCCTGGTTCCATCTCCATGCAACAGCATCTTGATCAATAGCTAGAAGTTGACTTAAATAGAAAATGCCTACTTGTGGACAGTTAAGACCAAAGAAAATGGAGACAAGCTAAGCCAAACTTCTATAGACACACACTCGGGTCACAAACTTATAATTATAGATAAAGGCCTCCAGTCTATTCCATATCCATGCTGAAATGGTTTTGGATTGTGTCTGCAAGAGGCAAGACTTTTAGGAACAAGTTTATTGCAGAAAGGCAGGTCCATAGCAGAGATTATTATATTACATTACATTATATTCACTTAGCAGACGCTCTCATCCAGAGCCACTTACAAATGTGGAGAATGATAAAACTTATAATAATTTCCCAAGACCTCAGCCCCATGTCATGTGTCCACAATTCACACGGAGAAAGTTTTTTTTTTATCGTTTTCTAATGTAGAATATTTTCCTGCTCTCCTATACATAGTGGTTGACAAAAGGGTGCTTCTGTTGGCCAAAATAGTTTGGCCAACAGTTGTTGTTTTTAAATGTGCTTTATAAATAAAATGTACTTACTTACTTACTCATCCTCTGGACACTGTTCCAGTGTATGGATGGGCTCCATGGTTTGGTTTTGGATCCAGACCCTGACAATGCTGACTAATTGGCTGTCGCATCATCCATGGAGGGAGGGACTCTGTTGCTGGGATACTAATGAATCATTAGTACAACATGAGATCTACAAGCAGCTCACATGCTATTATGACTGTAACAAACAAGTCCTGTTTGTTCAATCCTGCTAGATTGAAGATCTATTCATAGTTTCTCACAACGTTTTACAAGTTGGGTTATAATATTTTATACCAGAATTACAAAATGTGATAAATTAAGGTAAAAGCAACAAATGATTTTTACAGGGCTAAGCATTCAAAATGTAATTAGCAAAAACACTGGGAAAATGACAAAAGCAAAAAATAACTCTGTTTGAAAAGTCAATACTTCTAGCCAAGTAGAAGATTTCCTGTGAAGGAATGTCAAGCAGATGCTACACCACAATATTATTCATTAATTGACTAAGTGTCTCATTTGCATAAAATAGTTCACTTTGACAGTACATAATTAAACCAAGCTTGCTCTGTGATCAGCAAAATTAATGCAGAACAGGCAAATGCAAATTTTGTCATCTTTATTCATGCCGTGTAGGAGATGACACTACTAACATTCTCAAACGTATACATACACATACATGCATTAGCAGTTAAAAAAATCTATACATAAAACCTTTGTTGTGGCTAAAGCAGCATAATAAAACATTTTAAAACAATTATATCAAATGGTACCATACAATGTTGTCTTCAATAGTTTAAGTCACTCAGTTGGACCACAAAATGTAGAGTTAAAGGGGACAAAAGAATTCGTCCAGACTTTTGGTAATCCGAGACACTTCCACGCTTGTGAGGCTTTTCCATATCACATCCCATATCAGACCACATTTATTTTCTATGAGATGCTTTAAAAGAAACATTGAGTGATGTAGCTACTTACATGCTAATAGGACACTTGCTTCCAGTCTCAAGTTGAATTGCCAGACTAATAACATTTAATGACCATAAAGATAATTTCTCCACTTGGAAATGAATGCAATCTCAGAATAATGAATTCACTTTTAATTAGCACAGTTCACATACAGTATGAAATAAAATACTCCCCGATATCCATATAAAAACAACAAGTCAACAGCTGTTTTCAGTAAGGTTGAGGTTTTTTTCCATGTAGAAGCACGACACATGTTGAGTCTTGTAAAAAGAAGTATCCAATATACAAGAAACACAGGTGTCAAGCCAAAAATACACACTGGACAGCAACAAAAGGACGAGCAATTATATCTGTGGTGGAAACACAAGGTTTATGTCATTTATGTTGAGAGGGTTTATGCCATTCAACTGCAAGTGACTACTATGAGTAGTAACAATCGTAACAAGAATGAAAAACACCGACTAAGCATAGGAATTTGAGGACTTTACGGACCCAAACATTCTGAACGACCCCCAGATCAGCTTCCCATTTAGGGGGAATGGCTTCTGCACGTGCGATGTGATTGGTCCAAGCCTGTGTTATCCCCTTGCAGTCCTCCAGGCTCTTACTCTGTGGTGTTGTATGATATCACCGAGCAATCAATCCAGGGCCAGAGGGAATGAGGAGCGAAGGAGACATAAAAAGCAAGGGCGTTTCCGAAAATGGGAACTCTGTTGTCCCCTGATGTCACATTTGATCCTGCCAAAGAAGACGCAGACCATGTGACACTGTGAGAAGTTGAAGTAAAAGCTAAAGCAAGCTGAATGCAGAACACATTTAACAAGCACAGCTCCTCGTAATGAAACTGGGAACTTTTCTCCAGAAAACAATTACACATTCACCAGATCAATACAGTCTTTTTGGCCTAAGACCTGATATTTAGAGGAATGCAGACCAATCATAGCTGGCGCTGCACTACATTGTCAACGGCACACAAACAACTTTGTGTAAACCGTAATTGACCCAATAACAGCTAGAGAGGGCGACGCCATTATCTTTTACTTGACATAAAAAAGATACTTTAAGTTTCTTTCCGTCTTCAGAAATGCTAAGAAATATATGTGCTGCCAAGCAGAAAAACGATAGTTGAATTTCATTCAGTCATATCCTATGGCCGAGGGTTACAGTCCTTTTCATTTCAGCGATGCATATTATGTCCACAATTTTTCATTGCGCATGGTGTGAGTGTATATGAGGGGGGGGGGGTTCATCTTGAAGTATGAAATCATTCACGAGAGGTTGTCAAGGCAAATAATCCGTTTTCATTACAGGAAGACCAGTAAGAAATGGCTTCTTCTATTCACTGCGCCAGACTGATCTTTTTAATACCACACCACAGTGTTTATTTCTTCTCTCTCGGTCACTGACACTGAGTCATCTCGGCCCCTCGATCTGTGTGACAACGAGGCCGTCCTTTTAGCAGCCACGCATGATGCTGATGCACTAGTCTGTGCACTGTGTGTGTGTGTGTGTGTGTGTGTTGGGGGGCGTGGCAGTGAGGTGGTGTTGACTAGGGTTGGTTTTGAGGGAAGTTTTTGGGGGGAGGGGGGTGGGTCGGTACTTTCATGTGTCATCGTGGTTTGACAAAATTCTTAAACTGGAAAATCATTCTGCGATGATGAGTCATCCGAGAGACGTCTCATTTTGGTCTTGCACAACCTTTAGTAAAGAAGCCAGAATGGAATGGCTAAGAAACAGGATCCATATTAACAGCTCACTTTTGAGAGAAACCGAATAGGACTTGAGCTACATTATTGATTAAACAGTGAAACCTCCTGCTAATAACAAATGTACAAATACACAACAAATAGTTTATTGATTTTGTCGGCAATATCCAAAAGAGTATCTCTCATTTGCCTTATGGGTTTGAAAGTTTTGTTCAGCAGATAGATGAAGGTTTACATGCAATATCCTGTAGCATCTGAGTGTCGACAGTTATTACGATCAAAGCTATGTCCTCCATCCTATTACAGTTATGTAACTACATTTACTGTAACTGAATGTTTAAAAAGGCTACTTAATAACAAATTAACACATTTTGATATATACTTACTATTAATAAATGAAAGGAATACACGTATAACTTACAGTATGTGTTGTCTTTAATTACAGTTAATACTCCCCAGTACACTTAAATAAGTTTTTTCTCCCTCAAAGTGACACCCTCAGAGACAGCTCTCACTGGATTGAACTTAAAACACTCCCTAGATAGGACACAGGCTGAATATGTCCACCCTAGAAAATTAGACCACTGGACATTCTCCTGAGCAAAGGAAATCCACACTAGCCCTCAGCCACATGTGAAATTAATCACAGCGAGCAGTTTTAATATTGACATTGATGATGTCCCCACCTCTAACGCATCCATCGGAAGACCTGATCCAGAGGGAATTTCACCTGGAATATTTTTGACATTGAGGCATGGCACTTCTCGTCACGCAACAGCGACCCCTCTGGCCGATCCTGTCCCTGCAGCGCGCCTGTCTAAAGGCACAGGAAATGTACTGCTCTGACACAATGACTGTGCTGCTCAGACAGAAGGGCTACAAAGAGTTATGAGGAGGAGGTGTGCTATCCACACAGATTCTGCAGTGGTATGACAGGCTTACAAATATACCTAGGGCATTCTGGGAAAAAAGGGGTGGGGGAGGAGGGGGGACTGGGATGAAAATTGTCTTTAAAAAATTCTATGTTTTGTATGACAGAATTTTTCCCAGCAAAAGGTTCACATTCTCCCCCACATTCTTAGATTTGGAGGGAACATATAGTACAGAATTTCTATATTCCAGCCACACATGAGACGATGGCCAGGCTTGATAAGCGTGACCCCGGGGCTACCATTAAATTATGTATTAAATGAGAAAGTGAAAACCCTCAGGAACAAGAGGAAGAGGTAAACCACGGGTCTCTGTGTGTAAATGCATTTAGCAGTTATCTCAGCTGGAAAGTAACACTGTACAACAGGAGAGTTCGCTGGCGTAAAGTCATATATTTTAAGATTTTCCTCCTATTATGTTGAACATGTGTGAAAGTTTTCTCTTTCCTATCTATGGAAACAAACATTTATTTTGTGTCATGATAAAAAGGTTGGTCTACCTTTCCTTGTGCAGCACACACTTGATTTCAAATACAAATGGTATATGTATGCTTTTTATATTTAGTTTTCACAAATTTATGTCAGTATTAACATGCCCCATTAATACAGAGTAACCCCATCTCCCTTTAGTTTTTTTCTAAATGAGTTGATAGCGATGTTTTCAGTCTCAATTGGATTTCTTAGTTTTGATAACTCCTTTCCATTATTCATTTACAATACTTCACATAATGTGTCAGAGAATGGTTCTATCAGAGCAATAACATCCTATATGAATCATAATAAAGAAATGAAGGATGTCCTTTGTTAAGACTGAGCTAGTCTGTGACTACTGTCAAGAGAGCTCTGGTTAGTAGGTGTTGTTTGTGAATACTATAAGGTAAAGGCAGTTGTATAAGCTCAAATGCACTTTTAACTTTCTTTATTTTTGCTAAATGTCATTCAGAGGAACTGCTAAATTACACACCGTGTAATATTATTTTATTATATTATTATACTATTTTAAAGAACATTCCACTGTAGCATGGGTGTTTTCCAAATTCTTCTTAAGATGTGTTAGTGAAACTGATACCAATGCTGGCTTTTCCTGGAAAATTAAGGGGGGAGTCAAGAAAGGGCTCTAATCGCTTCTCTGAAATTCTTGTCCACTCCACTCATAAAACTGTCCACTTGGTTGTGTTTGATCTGTCAAAGATGTAATTCACTAGGCAAGTGCATTAGCTTGTATGTATGTGGGAAGAGCATCACTTTGATCTGACATTCTCACAAACGGAGTGGGTCAGACTGTCAGGAGTGAGTGTCTATTCACATTGAAAATCCAAATCTAATCAACTACCCGAGTACATTTATTTTTGTGTTTCCTAGAATCCTAAAAAATCATTAAGAATTACATTTTTATGCCTGCGATTCCCACTCAACTTACATTTTATTTTCCTAGCAGATACCTCTTCACCCTTATCGTATAATGCCTCCACTCTTTCATCTGGAGTTATTGGGCTTGTATTTCACACTTTGTATGATGTGTTGTATTGTGTTCAGTATATTTTTCATGAATTGAGTCCTTTGTATCAGTGTGTGCATCAATCTTTGGCTACAAGAATCTTTTTCACATAATAGTTTTCTTTTGTAGGCCAAATGTGTAAATGTGTCCTCTGCCTAAATGTTCAAATGATAGATAAAAATAAATAAATCACTACCGGTATTAATAAAAGTTACAATACTACACATAATGTGTCAGGGAATGGTTCTATCAGAGCAATAACATCCTATATGAATAATAATAAAGGATGTCCTTTATTAAGACTGAGCTAGTCTGTGACTACTGTCAAGAGAGCTTTGGTAAAGGTAAAGACAGTTGTATAAGAAGTAAATGTAAGTAAAATCTTGTTTGTAGTATAAGATTTTCTTGATGAAGAACATAATTTCTCACAGTATCAAAGAAACCGTCGAGAAACTCCTCAAAATGCAGACTAACCCACCCCCAGGGTAAGGCAGAAATGTCCGAGATACTTTAACATGAGGTCCTTGGAATAGCAGAACATATCAATATGATTAACAAATTAGACACCCCTTTATCTGCCAAAGACACCAATGCAATAATTTGTTTGCAGACAATATATATACAGTATATGTATATATATATACAGTTGAAGTCAGATGTTTACATACACTTAGGTTGAAGTAATTAAAACTAATTTTTAACCACTCCACAGATTTCATGTTAGCAAACTATAGTGTTGGCAAATCAGTTAGGACATCTACTTTGTGCATGACACAAGTAATTTTTCCAACAATTGTTTACAGACAGATTATTTCACTTTTAATTCACTATATCACAATTCCAGTGGGCCAGAAGTTTACATACACTAAGTTGACTGTACCTTTAAATTTTTTATATTTGGTCGCATATCTTTGGCTTTGCATGCCATGACTTCCTGATGTCTGTGACCCAACAACATCAAAAGACTCTTGATATCTTATTTTCTGGTACTCTTACAAGCGATACTATAATGTCTCTGCATTTGAATGGATCTCTATGGGAATTGGGGGGTGGGACTAGATTTAGCTGTAAATTACACTGGAACAGTATGGAACATATGGTTGGCTAAATCGCTGTAAGTCATCAAGGGTCTGACGTATCAAACAAGCCTTAAATCATCACTCTGCTGCCAGAAATACAGTAGATATGGATGGATAACCTGAAGGGTTTCTTCTCCTGATTTATTTTTCCATAGAGTTCAATAGGAAAATTTGTCAGGAGAAACAATCCTTAAAGTGATCCATCCATATCTACTGCATATCTGACAGCCGAGTGATGGTTTGTGGCTCGTTTGATACCTCAGACCCTTGATGACTTACAGCATATTTTCTTAGGCATATAACCATAAAGTAAAGAAAAAATGAACTAGAAATTTGACTGTGCTCTCATGTCACAAGCTTTTTGTCCAGTTGCAGAACAGAGTGCCCTACTCTGACCCTTGTCTCTGTCCAAATAATATGGCCTACACTGACTTTTGGTTCTGCTGCGTCCTAAAATGAACTGTTTTTCTAATTTCTAAATGGACAGATTAGCCTGAGGTATCCTGTTATGAACTCTAGGGCCCCCACTGTTCTCTCATAATCCCCCACAACTGACTTCTACCTGACCCCACCTCTACCAACAGTCTACCAACAACATACACATGCGCGCACACACACACACACGGGGCCTCAACTGCCCATCTACTGGGTTTACCGTTAACCAGTCTAGTACTGAGGATAATAATCTTCTCAGGGGCTGCATAGACCAAATATGAAGTGGCATTTCTTTTGGCCCCTTGTCACCAGTCGCAGTGTTCCAGAGACTGTAAGAGCCGCTGTATGGATTGAGTCGTGCTCCCTGTACGCGACAGTCTTCACACCAGCGCTGGCAGGACCTCCCAGCGCTTTGTTCAAGCGCAGAGTGAGTTATCCCAGTCACTGTGGTGCTTTTATGCTTCTCTGTGTGGCCTTCCTGTTGCTGTTTCCCTCTTTTTCCCGAGCTTGGCGGCAGTGAGATTCAATCAGGGACACTGGGGTTGTCTGGAGGGAAGGTTGAGCAGGAGCTGGAACTGCCGTTTACCTCAGAACTATCCGAAAAAGAGTCCAGGCAGTCGAGCTCCCCTCGGTTATCAGGAGAAGATGCATACAGTATATCAGCAGCCTGGTATATATACAGTGCATCCGGAAAGTATTCACAGTGCTTCACTTTTTCCACATTTTGTTCTGTTACAGCCTTATTCCAAAATTGATTAAATTCATTTTTTCCCTCAAAATTCTACACACAACACCCCATAATGACAATGTGAAAAAAGTATTTTTGAGATTTTTGCAAATTTATTAAAAATAAAAAAATAAAATTTCTCATTTACATAAGTATTCATACCCTTTGCTTTAACGTATTTTTAAAGTATCATATTTCATATTTGGTCGCATATCCTTTACATGCTGTTACTTCCTGAAGTCTGTGACCATCAACATAAAAAAAACTGTCGATATCTTATTTTCAGGTACTGTTACAAGCGATACTATAACCTCTCTGCATTTGAATGGATCTCTATGGACATTGGGGGGTGAGACTAGATTCAGCTGTAAATTACACTGGTACAGTATGGAACACATGGCTGGCTAAATGGCTGTAAGTTATCAAGGGTCTGAGCTATCAAACGAGCCCCAAACCATCACTCTGTTGCCAGATATGGAGTAGATGTGGATGGATCACTGCAAGGGTTATTTCTCCGGACTCATTTTCCTATAGAACTCTATGGGGAAAAAAGTCAGGAGAAACAACCCTTAAAGTGATCCATTATTATTATTATTATAATGTATAAGTAGGCTATTAAATTACTGTATATAATATAATTGCTATGACACAAACTAGACTTAAACATATCATAACACAAATTCTGTGCCATAGTGCCCTAGCTGGCTAATGTTCTTTCTATGTGTATTGCTAAGCTTATCTCTTTATTTAAAGACATGGTGAGCCAAGGATGCAGGAAAAGAACATTACATCACCAAAAGACACATTTCTTCTTCTCTGAAAATTACTTTCACATTCCTTTATCTGCCAGGTCTCCTCGCTCTTTAAATAAATAGAATGATAGGTGGAAATTAACCTTTAGAAATACAGCCACTGTGACTGTTATTTTCATTCGGAATCTGTTCTGAGCAGAGTGGCACTGCAGCATTGTAGTGTAGTTTTGTGGTCTCAAAAGCTCAAAGATCAAATATTGCTTTTGTACACAAGGGGCACCAAACATAAACTGTCACAGATTCAGCAGACAGGAAACACCATAAATAATTTAAGCCTCGGTCACGTGACCATGTTGGCTTTACAAATCAAATGCGCCTCATAATCCCATTGATATACAACCAGTCCGTTAAATTACGAGCAATTGTGTTGGGTTAAGGCTGAAATGCTTGGTTGGGTTAAGGCTGAAATGCTTGGTTGGGTGTGAGGGTCTCATTGAAAATGCTCATGCTATTTCCAGTGAAGTCATGCATCCATAGTTTCAGGGGAATAAAACATGGGCTCTGCGACAATATTGGAAACTTGTCCCCCAGGCAGTCATTTAAAATGCCATTCTACCCTGTATCCACTGATGGTGTGTAGTTCACTTGCAAGCTTGGCATTAATGGGAGCTAATGCAATGTATAATGTATAATGTAGTCTTAGCAGTTTTACAGAATATCAGTAAGCAATCATTTAATTGCACCAAGAGCACAGTATTCTCTTTTTCATTCTTGGAGAGTATTCAAATTTCAGGGAGGCATTGTGAAAGTCCAGAGTTTTTTTTTGTTACAAGAGCCTTTACACGTTATCTCTTTGGCCAGATGTGCTTTGCAGAAAAGCTGTGCGATTAATTCTTGACTTAAGCTTCATGCACATGCAATATAAATATGATCTCCTTAATATGCAATATAAATATGATCCCAAAGAGACTTCAAAATCAGATGTTGTTCTTTCAGCCTATCCTAAATATTTTTCTGCGCAAATTTATTCTGCTACTATTTTGGTGGACTTCATTTTGCATTATGCATATATCCGTGCACAGATATTAGATTGTCGAAAGGAAATTTAAAGATTCTAAACCGCACGAGTATAACATGACTCATTCATTAAAGGTTGATGAATTATGAGCATTAAAACTTTTCTAAGGCCACCCCAAAGCAAGACACACGTGTCAGTATATAAATTCATATACGTTTCCAAGTCACTAAATAATTAAATATTGTATATCACAATCTGGGCATACACATAATGAATTGTGAAGCAGTTACAAAGATTGTAATTACATATAAAAAGTAGTTGAATATATGCAGCCATAATTATGGCTTGGCAACACAAGAAATTCTGTGCACAGGTGTACATAATGTTGGATACAGAGAGAAATTCAGAGAGGAGAGCTAGAACATTTCACCTCTTCCCCCAGAATAAGTGGCATTATTGGGGTGACGTCAGTGTTGGGTATGATCCCTAATACTGACACTGATCCCTATCCTCTTTCACAGCTTTTACGTGTGTTTTCATTAGATACATTAAGGTATCCTAATACCGGGAACAATTTCACATTGGGTTAAGTGAGTTCTCCTCCTTAGCAGAGAGGGCCCAGTTATGCATGTCATGTTGTGAAATATTTAGTTAGGAGAGTTAGACTTACTGTTAGGAGAGTATCTAGCACTGTGTCAAGCCTCATCTTGATCACCCCAAGGCTCCCTGCCTCTACTAAGTCCTGGTAAGCTATTCCATGCATTTAAAGTACTGCCTGAAATCTGTGCAAAATTTACCTTTTTAAACTAATTTCTAACAATCCTTCCAGAGGAAAGATTAAGAGGTGTCTTATGCTTTATACACCTGGGGGGGGGGGGGGGGGGGGGGGCAGGCTTACTGAGTTAGCTGGATAACTGCACCCGGATAAAACCCGGAACAGCTCTTTTTACTTTAGTCCATGTTCCAGATTTGAGAGCGTTCCGGGTTTTACTCAGCGCAGTTATCCAGCTAACTGAGTACTCCTGCTTCGTGGAATACCCCGCCGAATTGACAGAAGTGGATTGGGGACATCAAGTCACAACAAATACGGGCTGCAGTTACAAACTGAGCAGCCGGGCTGCTACTCGGACGCGACTGCGAAGTCAACTGGACTTTTGAGATCGGTGGAGTCAGCGTTCATTCCCAGTATCCCATTCCACACACAAAGCTGGCCGGTACAGGAGAGTGACGAATGTTAAATTTCATACAGTCAGACGAATCACGTAAATGATACTACACGCATAAGCGGTAACATACGCGCATGAGACAGATAGAAAATGAATGGTGATGCATGATGATTGCAGATCCTCAACAGTCCCTGGCAAACCGTCAAGGCAACGGTCGGCTGTTTAGCCTCCTTCCACCAGGAGGTGGGTGAATGCCTGCTGAAATAAATTATATTGTTTGGTATTAGACTTGGAGTCCTGGGCTCCGTTCGGATCCGAAATGTATCCTTTCTTCCTGTTGTCCCCTTCCCTTGCTTCAAGGGGGGAATCCCCAAAATGCCAGGATGAAATATGGCAGCCACACACAAGTGTGATTCGGATCCAATTTAAGAAAGGGGAGGGAGTAATTATATCCCCTCGCTCCCTCGTTTATCCTCCCTTCCACCAAGGGTATAAAATGCAAGCTTCCAGCAAGAAGGGAATCCCACAAAGCAATGCTCCACGTGGAAAAAGTAGGCGGTCACCACAGAACTATGTGGCAGTCACATTTCAACTCTATGGTGTTGCACTTCCGAAATGTTGTGAGGGCGGTTCGGTTCCGTTTTTGTTTGTTTCTCGTCAATCCTCCCTTGCAGAGCACCTTTTAAGTTTGCTTGCTGCACGTAGCAAATTGCGTCACAAGATAGCTCCCTCGCGGGAAGACAGCAAGGGAAGGGACGTGTTAAATTGGATTCGAATGCAGCCCGGCACTTGTGAGTCTACAATATATCTCTCACCCCCCCCAACCCTCAACACCAAAAATTCTTATAGTACTATGGAGGGACTCTAACAGGCATCTCTTCTGCTTGTGTGATTATCATGATGAACATAAACTTTTCATACTCACATCTTTGTTGACTTATTTTCGTTTGATTGATTGTTCTGTTCTTTATGAATAATAACAACAATTAAAAAATAATAATAATGATAATAAAAATATTAATAAGGCGGCATGGCACAGTGGTTAGCACTGTCACCTCACAGCAAGGCACCAAGCTTAAATCCCAGCCGAGGGCCTCTCTGTGTGGAGTTTGCATGTTCTCCCCGTGTCCACGTGGGCTTCCTCCGGGTACTACCGTTTCCTCCCACAGTCCAATAGTACTCCAATAGTCACTTATCACATTTCATTGTCTACAAATAATACCATTCTGGAAATAATGCTTCTTCATTTTTTAAAATCTCAAATGCTTTATTACGTTCAGTCCTCATTTAATGCTCTCAGCTTGCTTACCATGTTTATCAATTTAATAATCCATAATTTTTCATAACAACCAATCATTTCTCTCACATCAGTTACTGTTCTCCCTCTACCCCAATTGCATTAAAGCACCAGCATATTAATGGAATTTCCATTTCAACACGGTGTAACATTTGTTGCATGATGCATTTCCTACAAATGTGCAAATGACATTTTACTCCATGCTTTATTTGATATTGGATTGTTATTGCACTCAAGGTTTCATGCACTGTTTGAAGGCATGAATTATTTTTAAATGACATTAGGTAAAATATATAATCATAATCATTAAAATACATACAAATGCAGTTAACTGGGCCAGTGAAATACATTAATTACCTTTTCAGTTTGCGCTAAAGGGTGGAGATAATTTGATCAGGCCTTACAACACTGATGTTGCTCTATAGATGTTACTGTAAATAGATTATATAGAATGTGACCCTGAGTTTAAATGATTGCAACAAGAAATGAAGAAATTGCAAATGGAACATGGATTCAATTTTGAACAATGATTTCTTTCAACTGAGGGTTCATTTTCAGCTTGCCTTGCCTTTTTCTTACTATGAGATGTAAAATATTACATACAGTTTATTTCTCTCTTTGTGAGCATATATTGTAGACCAGAAAATTACATACATAAATCCTGGTCTTTGCAACATAGCTCTCAGGCTTCGAATAACACATCTTTTTTTCTCTTTTTTTTGAAGTTTATATGCAATCACGGGGAAAAAAAATTATAGTTCCTTCTCGAAAAGCTTCAGGGCTTTCTATATGAAATATATATCATTTTTTGAGAAACAGAAACTTATCACTTTTGACAAATGCTCTTTTTGCACATAAAGCTGTTGCCTGGCTGAAGGGCAATTCTATTGAGCGATTCAGCCGACCCTTAAATGTGTCTGTTGGTAGCTTTTAAACCGATGTCACTCCAGCATGTCAGATCACAAAAAGTACAGGCGATCTTAAAAAAGGACGTTTTTGGAGATGTTTTAACCAGGGCACTGGCCAGCCATGATAATGGGGTAGTCCAGCACTGTCATCTCAGATGTTTTAGACTTCCAAAGGGATTGAGGGGAGAGGGTTGGGGGCGGAGCAGGGGGTTGGGGGCGGAGCGGGAGCTCACGGCGACACATTCCTTTTGACACGAAGCGTTTTGAGCGTTTATCAAGGCCCCTTTTCTGGGCAATAGCGACCAAACTATTCTCCATTTTAAAAAGGGAGGGTTCTCCATGGCACAGTGCAATTCTACAGCGGACTTCCCTTTGCACTGTGACTTTTCACCTGTCACCACACGAAGTGAGGAAGCATTACAACTGTAGAAATAAAATGATTGGATCTTCTCTACAGTGGAGAAATATGCTAGACATTACTTTGTTGGGTTTCCCAAGTGGCTCAGAAAAGTCATGTTCTGTGTACCTTTTTATTTCAGGTGAGGAGCAGCAGGGGGGTGGTTGGAGGTGTTAAACTTCTTCATATATTACACGCAGCTATGACATTTTGGGGGGATTCTTCCCGCCCTAAGGAAAGATAGTCACTGGCTCATGGGTAAGCATATTGGAGTGAGTGAACACAATTCAGCTTTAGAGCTCCCTGTCTGGATGATGCAGATTTTATAGCAGTGACATGGGAGAATAGAACAATAACTTTTCCAAATGGGAGAAAAAGGTGGAAATTGCCCTCTGCCACCACTCAAGAAACAGAAATGGGCCAACCTTCTGTTGTACAGGCACGAATAGATGATGTCTTTAACATGCTTTGACTGTAAAGTCCTGACACTAACGGAAACATGGGATGTGGTTGTGTTTTGATTGTATCTCAGATAAAAGATGAACAAGTCATTGTTTTTTGCAGTCTTCGGCATCTGTCTGAATAATTTGCTCTGCTACAAATGACTGTTCTGCATATGTAAACTAATTACATTTGCAATCCAGTAACGCTAGGCCTGGATGCTCTTTTCTTTCGACACAGGCTGTGTCCGAATCAGAGCCCCCATCTATTGCGTCCTGTCTCCTGCGTACAGTGCACTGGCAGAAGTGCACTGTTTAATGTGCACTGTTTAGCACGCGACGTGCAGTACGTGAAAAATATCAGGCTATTTTCCAACCGTACTGTGGAAGTGTCGTAAGACGTCCCACCCTTGCGCGCCCATGTCACGTGTTGTTTTTGTTGAAGGAAAACTTCAGCAAAGCTGCGCCTCATTTTTTTAAATTAAGCTTTACGTCATATTTATGTGACCAAAATGTTCATGCACTTCTGGAAAACTGTGCTCCTGAATATACTCAGCAAAACCCCGGGTGTAAGTGTCTACTCAACAAGCCTGCCTAATAGTATGGAAGGGTGCTGATTCGGACACAGACCTAGTGTTCCAGAATGAGTTACTCTACTTCAGGGAAATTCTAAATCACAAAATGTACACATACACATTCTCACAAGTTGAGTAGGAATACTATCATACAAAAAACAATAATAAAGAAACCATATATAAGCCATAGTATTAATAATTCAAATATTAGACAATATAGACAATAGGGTGTTGGTAAATATTGCATATATTTTTTTAAAACATAGTTTAGGTTATTACCACAGCTGGTTCGCCATTATCATGTATAATGGTCAATGCTGTGCTGAAATAATGAACAACAGCTAGATACTTGCATGTCGCTATAATAATAATAATAATAATACATTCAGTTTTTATAGCGCTTTTCTAAATACTCAAAGCGCTTTACAGTTTAAAATTACACACACAGTAAAATCACTTAATAGGTAATTAATAAAATAAATAAAATAATTTAAAAAATAAAATAAATAAGACACATAAAAAAGAAGGAGTATAATTTAAAATTTGAGTCATGGGATAGAGGGGAGGATGTTTAACAGGGGAAAGCCAGTTTGAAGAGGTGGGTCTTGAGAGCCTGTTTGAAGGATGGTAGGGTGGTTGCCAGACGGATGTGGATGGGGAGGGCGTTCCAGAGGGAGGGTGCAGCAACTGAAAAGGCCCTGTATAGCATAGCTATAGCATAATGAGGCATGGGAGACCCTACCGACAGAAGCCCTCTCTTCCCAAGTGATTCTGATGCCAACTACATAGCAAAGGGTCTGGGAGTGGCACTCAGTGAGGTGGACTATGCTTTAGAACATAACATTACATGCTTGAGATGTTAACGAATTGGATATTTAAACATTAAAACAAAAATGCAGTAGTAGAACGTATGCTATTAGATAATGAACAAATGTTTGAACAAAATGGCCATTTAGCGGTTTATTTTCATGTAAACCATGCACTCGTTTGGCCTTTTTATTGAGAAATCAAAGAATCAGTTAATAAAGAATCTGTAATGTACATTAACACACGTGAGAATCGAATGTAGCAAGGCCGAATTGGTTGTAGTTAAACGTCATGAATATTTTATTGTCGCACATTGAATATTGCATACACTCGAAACAATTGGACAGAGGATAACAGCGTCTACTCGTCTGACATATTTGCGTCTCGCGAACACTCTCTCCCTCTCCGATCATATCTGCAGAATGGAGAAAAAAAATATGCATACCTTTTCCAGTGGGGGACAAAACTTATACATTGCTTATATAAATATTGTAAATCTATGAAAATGAAAAATACTGGTAATATAAAAAGTCTTCCGCCGTGTTACCCAGAAGCAGTTAATTCCTGGAAACACCTCCTTCCCTCACCTCCTCCCCTCCCTCAGATCGCATGCTTGTTTGATAAGCTTGCCATTTCTGGCTGACAGGGAGGTCGATTAAATCACATTTATATTGTAAACGTATGCATTAGCTTTTTTCTCTCCCTCTCTCTCTCTCTCTCTCTCTCCCTCTCTGCAGTGGATGAGAAGATACACTGGGGAGGAACTCAGGGGAGCCAGCCAATTCACTCTCATATTGCAAATTTTCAGTTTGAAGGGAATGAGGGTTTGCTAGGCCAAGACTAAAAAATAGCATGCAACCACATGTTGACATCCCCCCCACCCCCGCCCCATAAAGAATGTATAAGGATCCATTTTCTTCACCTCCTTAGCCAAATGATGGCAGTAAAAGCCAGTATCCATGAGAGCCCAGCAGGAATGCATTTCATGAAATTCTTCTGTGTCGTACGTGCCTGGTTTGCTCCTTTAATCTAAATCAGCTCCCGTCTGCTTTTAAACGGGCTTGGAGGCACGTGCCGTTCAGAGCTGGTGTGTACCGCTACGAAACCGAAAACTGCATTCGGTCTGTCAGTGAATTAACCAGCCAGTTGATAAAGCTGTAATTTATGCAGCCTATGTCATATGTATAAAAATGTTGACGTTAAACATAATAATAGTAAGGAAACAATGATAACAACAATAATGAAGATGAAATATTGCAAATGGTTTTGTGATGGTTGTTTGAGATCAACATGCTAATGGATTTTTTTATGATTTAAATTAGGATGTTAATAAACCATACCATTTCACCATCACACACAAACTATCCTTGAAGATCTTTTCATGTTGGCCATGTCATATAGAGTGAACAGATAATTTCACGGCGTTAATTATTTCTGCAATACCTTGTATTATTCAGTATGGTGGTATGAACACGGCCATATTGCCATTTTCACTATTCTAAATCAAAAATGTATATCTACGATCAAATGCATGCAAAGCATATAATATTTGCTTTTCGCTTTTTAAAACATTGGCAAAGCTTTAAAAAGCTGTGCCAGCATTATTTATTTCACCGCTCAGAATGAAAACAACATAAAACAACCTGGAGGCTAAGATGTGGTTTATCACAACACACATTTCACTGGCAATTACTCACACATACGACACAGGTTATTTGTCCTTTCGTTTATTCTACCGAATGGGCTAGACGATATCAGTTATCAGAAAGTACGGTGCATTAAATTATGTGTTTTTCCATTGTTGGCTCTCGCCCCATGTAAAGGAGCCATTGGTAGTGTCCCAAATCAGGATGATACTCTTTAAAACAGGAAATATTATTGGTACACAACAGGATCAGTCTTAAGCTAATGAGATTTCAAGGTTTCAGTTGATGTGCAATTAACGTAACAGAATTAGACTTCCATGGTAATAAGGTGCTAATTATCCATTAAAACATTCAGAACATATTAATTGCTTTTTTGTTTTAAAAAGAAGACCTGTCACATAAATTTGGTTCAGCATATTGCAAGTAACTGAGCTAGTCAGCGCACCTCATGCTAATGGTTCAGTATTTGGATATGCAAGACTCTGCTGTGTCATTATTGTAATTAGCAGTCAGAATTATCATTGTTAGAATTATCACTGTAGAGGCTAAAACATTGGGAGGTATCCAATGATTGGTTGTCACTGTACAGATTGCGGTAGATTGCTTTTAAGTTAAATTGTATTTGTTTTAGAAAAATAATTATTCCAACCAATGTTCTAAAAGACATATGAATTGTATGAATTGTATGTCTCATGTATGAAATCCCATCTTATTACAGACATTAATGGAATGATTCGCCATGCAAAAATCTTCCTAATTAAATACTTTTAAAGCCTCTTATTATAGCAAGGTCACAGTAATAGTAATGACCCGCTTCTGACTGAAAAACATAGGCAAGAAAAGTTGTAGTGGAGCCCCTTGTTTATAATTAATTGAACAATTATCACTCAGCTAATTAAAAATTCTGCCAACAACACAAAAGCAGCATTAGTGTCATTGTAAAGTGTAGACTTTTAATTGCTTTTAATTGTTTGATTGAGAAGAGAGATGTTTGCGGTGGAGTTAGAAAAAGCACAGCTAAATGTTCACTGAGTACTAGGCAGAACCGACTCTCTTTAGTTCTAGAGACTATAGGAGCTAGGGGATTGTTTACACTATCCTCTTCATTCAGTAAACATTTTCCATCTTTAACATGTGAAAACCTTGGGAACATGCAGCAGGTTACTTTGAATGCATGTAAATGTCAGGAGGGCGTCGCACGTTCAACTGCTGATCCATATTAAATCTCTGCATTAGATATATTGCACAGCGCCATATTGGACGGGGCTTTACAAATGACGCCTAGACCCCGTGTCACATGTCCTCCCATCATCACGCTCACTGAAGTGTGTAGGAGAGAGGGTCCCGCGCGTGACGCGGCCGGTGGACTTCGGAGAGGTTAAGAGAATCGGTCGCCATGACATCCACGCTCCAGGGCGACCCTGTAATGACGGAGCCAGGCTGGAACACAGACGGGCCAGCGGACCCCGGCTCGACGACAGCCCCCGACGCCTTTTCGGATCTCGCGGCAGGTCACTTACCTCCCGGCCACGAGGTTAATGACACGCGGGGGTTTTAACACCGGCAGAGATAAGCGCCAACTCAAAACAGTCTAGCGGCGGCATTAACGATGCGCTGGCCCTGTACAACCGAAAGCAAGGGAACAGCTGTTAATGAGTCACCTTATTAATTAAGTGATTAGATGATATGCTGCTGTGCCTTAAAGTTACTTAGAGGCTACATGCTTTTACGCAGCTCACTTAAGCAGTCTGTCTCATACGACAGGTGCTTCCAACTTGAGGCCTCTAGCTACATTTTCAGGATGCATTCCAGTTGCCGTTCTCCAAATATAGTCCAAATCTGGCCATAACTGTGGATGAATGGCTCATGAATTTCGACTGATTCATGTTTATGAAATTGAGAATTAGAATGATCATGTTTATGAACAAATGGTGATGAATATTTTGTGATGATTAGCTAATCCACTGGCTAACCTAAGACAACCTAACCTAAGACATGTATGTCAGGTTAGGTAAACTCCTGCCATTGTCCTTGACCAAGGCACTGGCGTCAGAACGGGAATTGGTCCACGGGCGCTACACTGTGGCTGCCCACTGCTCCTAAGTAGTTAGGATGGGTCAAATACAGAGGACAAATTACCCCACGGGGTCAATAAAGTATAAATTAACTTATGCATTGTTTAATGTTTTCCTGTTTTTCTTAAAATCTCAGTGTACCTCTGATCATGATGGTTTTTGTTCTCTTTTACTTCATGTCTCTAGTCAAAATCTAATCAAATAGGAGAGTTGGAGAGTTTTTTTTGCATCATTGAGACACTGTTATTGGGCAATGCAATATTTGAAATTGAACATGAAAATAACATTTTGCCCATTTAGCTTGAAATCTATGGTATGGGTTTTATTGCTTCTGCTACATTTGCCATATGCAGGAAACCGATTGCTTGTTATTCCAGCCACTGATGTTAGCTGTCAGTTAAAGGAGGTCGTTATATCATCCTGTGACATTGGTCAAACCTATTATTGACTATTCTGGGGAAAATACCACACATTATGCACACACACTGTAAATACTTCCTACCACCCAAATTGAGCGATTCCATTTCAGAATGTATACCACTGGCATTGTTAATCTGCCATATTTTATGCCTTTTTAACTGACATATGAGTATATCAATAAAGATAGGTAGCATGGTGGTACAGTGGATGGATAGGCAGTGTTGCCACATACCTCCTGGACCAAACCTAGACTTGTCTGGAGTTTACTTGTTCTCCCTATATACCTGTGAGTGTTTCGCCTGCACACATGGTTCCCTCCCACAGTCCAAAGACACGCTTCCTGGGTTAAATCGCACTGCACACTTGTGTCCCATGCATGCGTGTGCCCCGGCAATTGATTGGCTTGGCTGATATGGGCTCGGTCTCTCTGTGACCCGCTACATGCTAATAACTAAGGTTACTGAAAAATGGATGGATCGCTATGCATCGTCGGTTTCCGTACGGCGTTTACACTTGCTGAGAAAGTTTCCTGCCTTTCGCTCCCTAAACTAAACTTTATCCTACCCTGCGACTGCATTATTAGACGACTTTGGTGGATCCGAAATGTATTATAATGCATTGATTTTCTTGTTGTTCTCGTAGTACAGTGGTGAAATGACATTTATTATTTTGTTGGAGCTGCCAAACAGTGGCCTGGATTCAATCAAATACACTTAGGGCTGTATATTGGTGAGAACGGTTTTGCAAACTCGCCCGGGTGATAGTGAAATTGCTCATTTCATAAGTCACAAACAGACTGCTTCTCACTTCTGCCAGGTTTGATAGGTTTTTGTTGGCCTACTATAAGGTTTTTGCTTCACAATATGGGTTGGTCAGTACAATACAGTGTGTCAATAAAAAAAATATTTGGTGGAAAATGATGTTTGTACTTTCATCCACCCAGACTATAGAGAGACCACATCTACTGCCATCAGCCTGCATAAACTACAGTATGTTTGTTAAATGAAATTAAACATCTTTCATCCGCCCAGACCATAGAGAGACCACATCTACAGCCATCAACCTGTAGAAGATACAGTATGTTTGTTAAACTAATTTAAATATTAATAGGGGTTACACAGGAGGCGTACTGCAATGTGCATAACAGAACCCCCCCCCCCCCCAAATACATTCTATAATCACCCAGATGCGCATGAATGCAAACAGTAAAATGTTCAGTGCATGAATCAAAGGCAAAGTTTTGAACATTGCAGGTCTTTCTCAGACTCAACTCTGAGTGAGTAACTCTTCAAACTGGGATTTCCCATTGCAGAGCTGCAGTGGTTGAAACACGCTGCCTCTACTCTCATCACGGGTAATTATATATTTGTCTTTTTTTGCGTTCACATGTTTACGCATTCTAGTGATTGACATGCCATGGTCATTAAATTCTATGGCCTGCTTTGCTGTCATACTGCACAGAACTGAGGCAGGCGACCCGCTTTAGGTGAAACAAAGCTCCCATCTGGTAATTATTATGCAGTGCTAGGCATGGCAGGACGTGCAGGGAGTGCTCCAAGCAGACGTCCGGTGAGCTAGCAATCAATGGCTATCGCTATTTTGACTCTGTATGCATTGATGCACTTCCGCCAATGTGATCTTCAAGCGCACTATTGCTGTTAATGCTAACCATTTTAACCAGAAGCTAGCTGCAGTACCTAGAGATCCCTATGACTTATACTGAAAAATTTGAACTGTTTAATCATCATTAAATGCATAACAATAGAAATGCCGCCAAATACCTGAACTATTAATATAATTACGTGGAAAAATCGAATGAATAATGATTTTAATGGCATATTATTCTGAAAATGTACTTTATTGCATGACAATAATTTTATACATGTCATATTTCCAAATATGGCAAAATGAAAAAGGTCTCATCTTCAACCAGAGCACCACAATTTCTAGGCCATGATTTTTCCTGATTTTTGTATTTTTGTGTCTTCTTGAGCATAATATTGACCATTATGAGCATAATGTTACTTAAGGGCATAAGGTTGGTTTGACTGAATTGTGGGGGGGGGGGGGGGGGGGGGCGGTGATGAATTGCCAAATAAGTATGCTTTGTTTGATTGAATTGCATTTGTCCTTAAAGTGTCTCAGTGTGTTTGATTGAATTGCATTTGTCCTTAAAGTGTCTCAGTGTGTTTGATTGAATTGCATTTGTCCTTAAAGTGCCTCAGTGCGTTTGATTGGATCTTAGCAGAGTAAATGAGTGAGTGAATGAATGAGTGAGGGCCCCTTCCATTCCATTTAATATTCAACCATACTATCCAGCTTTATCCCAGATTACCCCCATTACCTGATTAATAGCCCATAATAAAAGTACCTATGACAAACCTGTTATGTACAGCTGCAAATACTACTCTACTTGCAGTGTGAATGCTCAAAGTGCCAGCACACTGCAGTTTATATTCTGGAATAGTCTAAAAACTGTAGCCAGCATTGTGCCAAGGGTTTCACGAGCTGAGGATTGCTAACAGCCAGTGAAAAATGGCTATGACTCAAGAGCAAGGGATGAGGTGCTTACTGAGATGTGGTGAAAGCACAAGTATGGCTTGGAAAATGTAGCCAAGTCCTGAAGTGGTGACATATTATAAACTCTACCACTTTCAAAACATGAGTCAGGTCGGCCTCGACTCCTATGATTCTGTGAAAATAAATTAGAGCCGACCCATAAAGTGTGACAAGTGTACTCACAGCGCACTCACTTAGGAATTTCAAAGAAATCTTTCTAGGTCTGTATTCACAGCCAGAATAAAATGCAGCAGTCTTCTTTTGGCTGCTAATGCTGTGGCTAAATGTACTTTTAGCTAAACGGAAAAAAATGAAATCCAGTTTTATTTCAGCTTAACGTAGGTTCATTGTAATTACAAACAGCATAATCTAATGTTGGCTGAATAATTGTGAAAAAATAAAATAAAAAATGCTTTACTACATAAATAACATTTTTAATAATTATTAGAGAATCTCACACATATTTCTAAAACAACTTATTATAAATGGACACAAAAATCATATACTGAATATTATTAATATACATGCATAGCATTATAATATGTCTAATGTGTACGATTAAATATGTACTATAATATGTATCTAATACTACATACAGTAGTGTTAGTTATAGAGGCACTATTTTATTGGCTCATACCTTCATATCGTATCTTATATGTGAGGTAATGCTCTATTAAACGTCGACATTTCTGCCATAATTTTCGCTGATAGCATGTATGGTTTTGCACTGCGCAGAACTAAAATGTGCTCTTCTGAGGGAAATATAGGGCAGGGCAAACAGACTTGCTTCAGCTCTGTGTGGTCTCTTTGTTAAATGTCAGCCTTGGCAAGGAGAAGGGAGGCTCAGGCCATAGTTTACCTCCTCTAAAATCAGACAGAAAGTCATTGATTTTCTGGTGACATGCTCAACCCCCAACACAACCCCCTTCTGTGTCTCCTCAGTACTCACGCGCACACACACACACACACACACACACATGCATGCACATGCACACATGGACAAAGACATGCGCACACACTCAAATATAGAAACCTACCTCTCTCTCCCTCCCTCCCTCTCTGTCATCCCTTTCTCTCTGCCCCCTCTCTCTTTCTCCCTCTCTCTCTCTCTCTCTGCCCCCCCTCCCTCCCTCCCCTCCCCTCCCACTCTCTCATTTCTTCCTTCACTGAGCAGCTGCAGCCTAGAGAACTGTGGGAACCACATTCACATCCGAGCACATTAGTCACCAGATGTCACCTTTTGCTGCCAGCCCGTCGAACATCCAAGCAGACAATGCCCCATGCATGCTGAACATCTGACTGGCGACGTCCTCTATGGAGGGGGACGGCTCGCGGAGCCGGGACAACACCCACCACGCAAACCTACAGCCAGAAGCCATGTTTAGAGTGACACCTACAGCTCTGTTTGCAAACCTAA